>JAVJGJ010000014.1:29531264-29573364 GCA_035590215.1 Microhierax caerulescens | reverse complement strand
CAGTCTTGGTAAGTTCAAAATGTAGATATAAAATCTTATTTCTGTTAAATTTTCACCTTTATGAAACAACATATAGTTAGGGCTCCATGCACAGTGGCAAAACAAAGCCAGTTTTATTGAAACAGTCTCTGTGTTCTCTAAATTCATTTATGCTATCACCACGTAAAAATCAGTGTTCTGTAATAGCTGAGTTTGTGGTATAACTCCTGAATGAAAACAGTAAGTGACATAAAAATTGTTAGTTATTTTCATAGTGATTATGCTACAGTGCTTTCATGCCCAGTTTCTGAACAAAACAAGATACATTGGATTGTGTTGTCTCCTAAAAACTTTTGAATCCACCACTTAATTTCAGCTGCATTTGATATAGAGATAGAGGTCACAAAGTCAAGTTTCTACAATTTGAGTGAAGCTCAGCAGCTGGGAGTAAAGAAATTATCAATTTAGTGTCCCTGGGGTAGAGAATGCTGCAACATGGGCTCAGAAATTTTCTGTTCTGTTCAACCTGTTGACTTGCCAGTCAGCATGCTTGGCTGGTCTGCCAGTCAGTGCATGTGTAGCTCAGACCTAGCCACAATGTGAGCTGCCTCTTCTTCTAGAAGCCAGAAGCTGGTGTTTTCTGCAAGAATTTAGGGAAATCTCTTTAGAAGGGAATAAGAAACCATCCAGGGCAATGTCAGCCTGGGATTACAGCACAAGTGTGCCGGTGGCATGTACAAGCATGCTGATAGGTAACTAGACTTCATTACTTCTGCTAGCCATGAAAAAAACTTGGTTTTGCCAGGGCCTTCTAGTCTCCCAAACCACTTGTGAATCATTCCATTTTATAGTAGTTTCTCTACCTGGATTAGGTGCATGTTATTCCTGTCCACGTCAGAGAAGGGAACTGCTGAGACAGCTTCAGTATTTAATTTCTTTGACTATTTGGATGTCAGCTCTGAGCTATTCCTTCAGCTGTCAAAATTGTAAAACTGGGTTTTCAGCTCTCCCCAGAAACTGACTGTAATTTAGACTGCAGCAATGTGTCTCTGACCCATCCTACAACTTAAACTCTTGGAGCAGTACAGAAAACATGCATTGCATTCCAATTACCTTCCTTTGTGAAGAAAGTTGTGAGCACAGGGACAGAAAACAATATTAGGATCGAGCTGCATCAAGTTACCATATTGCATTGCAACTTGGGAAATGCTGAATCTGTAGCTGCATGATTATGGGCATCACAGTTGTCTTGAAAGGTATGGGCTGTCCTTTCTTCTCTGTCAGTGAGAAATGAGCAGATTACACTTGCCAGAGGTACTCTTTCACTCACTCTGCAGGCTCAGGTGGGCAACACTAACTTGGCAGATGTCAGATATTTTTAAATTTTCTGTGTAATGTTAGACATTTGTAACACTTTATAAATAGAACTTAGCACTGTAGCACTGTTTTTTAGAAACAGTTGAATTTCTCAGAATAACAGAAGCCTAAGAGTCATGCATATGAAATGTAACATATAAAAGCAGTAACATGAGAAGAAGCACTTCTAATTCAATATTGTAAGACAACTGCCTTGAAATTTGTCATAAAGTCTGTAATGTGTATTTCAAATTTTTTTGTTTGTCCTCCTGCCCAGTTGAAAACCATCAACCTGGCAGCAAGGAACAAAAACCTGTGATGACTTTTCTTCATTTTCTGCTTATTTTCATGTCTGTTCTTTCATGAAATTAAAGCCAGTAAAAGAACAACTGGTCATTAAAAAAAAAAAAAAAAAGACTGCATTCCGTTTATATGGAACTTTTGGTTCTTCTGTTAGATTCTCAAATCCTTTCATTTGGTCCCAGCTTTTTCTTGGAAAAACATCGTTGTTTCTCTAATGCTGTCTATATTAAAGGAATGAAGAAATGTCTTCTGCATGTTTCTAGGATCTGGTGGTGGTTCTTATAACCTTTATCACCAGTACTCTTGCATAGTGTCACCAGTTAAATATTATTTCATGGAACCTATGGCTAACCTGTTTTTAAGTGGTTTATAATACATAAAACAATTGTAACTTGTAATATTTTCCTTTTAAAGATCAAAATAGATATGTTTTTAGTAAGAACAGTAAGGTCAAATCATGAATGTTAATTTTTGTGTGTGAACAGCAAAGTGGTGGTATATTCTTGTTTTAACATTAAGTTGTGTGCTTCCTGTGTTTTAAATGGTGTTCATTAAGAGCTTAAACTTAGAAAATAATTGTAGTTGATTTTCATAAGGATTTTTTGTTTAAAAAAGCTGAACCTGTTTAGTTGAAAAATGACTAATACTATACTACTTTTTATCATGTATTTTTGGAGATCTTGGTCTTGGATGCTGCTATATGTGGTCAGATGCTTTCATGGTCATGAAGGCCTCAATTCACAGGCCTATGCTGTGTCCACAAAATGGCTGTTGTGGGACAGATTTTAAGAAGGCTTAAGCACTAAAAAGTGCCTTGCATCATAGACCAAGGAAACAAGGATAATTAATTTTTAGAAAATAATAATTAAAAATTTATATTTCAAATATATATCAGTAAAAGCTCCCATAATATGCTGTCAGTACATGTCAAATCCATAAACAACTTTAAGACTACATTCTTTAAAGAAGGAGCTGAACATTCCTATAAATAATATGCAACTTAAAGACATATGCAGCTCCTTTATTATGTGCTAAATACTGTAATAAAACAGGCTATCAGTAGGTTTTGCTGCATGTTACTAATATTTTTTTTTTATCCCAATATTTTTGCAGGTGTGTGGAGGAACAGGTCCTGTTCTCACTGTTGTTACTCCCACATAGGCGGACTATGTAATTGATTATGTGTGGGTAGGGCCCTACTGAAATTAAGGAGATTCTGCAATAGTGCAGGGTTCTTTTTGTGAAAGTTCAGTTGCAAGATCAGAACCTACTGTGACTCCTTACTGTGAATTCTGTCAGTGTATCATTGATTGTGCTGGAACCTGCCTTTTGGGATAATGTAAGTCCTACTTTCCCCCCAAAATGTACTTTAGACATGAAATAATCATAAAACATTTCTAATTAGAAAATTAATATAATTTACATGCATTCTTTTAATTATGTTTTTTTGGCAGTACCAAATACTATATTCCTCAAAACTTCTTAATGGCACTGAGGCTTTGTGGATAGTTGGTCACATGATGAGAAAATTCAGCTGTAAGTACATTGAAATGATTGACTTTTTCAATAGTTAGTCTTTACTGATGTTGACAAACTAATAATCATAAAAGGTGAATCAAGAGGTTAATTTATGTCAATTGACTTCAGTTCTTTTTAGAAAATATATACAATATATCCATTAAGGATTTTACTCTTGGGTAATTCACCATGTGAACCTGGAGTCCTTCTGTACTGCTATTAGGTAGGGAGTTTTAATTTGTTTATTTTCTTTATTTTCAGAATAGTGTGTCTCTGGCTTGCTCTGTATTTTCACCCATGAACTTTTGGAAATTTATAGATCTATAAAAACTGTTTATACCACCAATATTTGTGTAGATATTCCAAAGTGATTTACTCACATAATTGTCTTGCTGAGTTGAACATTGAAATGTTAATAAATATACACTTATACTTGTGTCAGTGTAACTTGGTTAAATTAAACTTAGCTGGCATTATGAGTGAATTTGATTATGCATGCTGATTAGCTATAGTCTTAGGCAGGAACTACATATTTTACTGTACTTAAGTACTTTGTGCTTAATCAATAATAATTACCCATATCATATGTCAGTGGATTCACTCAAAATTACTACAAACATATATGCTTGGTTTAAGGAGGAAGTTCTTTTCCTGTAGCTATGGGTACAGTCATTGCTATGACTCCTATTTTTATATACAAATGAGCAAAATCTACATGTAGGTATTTTCCCTGTATAACAAAAGGGGTATTATAAACTCCATGCCCTTTTTTATGATGCCGTATTTCCTTTCTGGTATTCAAATACAAGAATGTTTTCAATGGGGTCTTAGTATCTGAAAAATGGAAGAACTGGAAATGTTATTGAATTTGCAAGTAATTATTAAAGGGGCTGTAAAGGTCTAGAGGACTTGTATGTAAAGACAATTAGAGATTCTTTCCCATGGAGCAAGGACACAGATAATAGTTGGTGAGTAAAGATTAAGGAGAACAGGACTGTTTTTTTGCTTGGCAAAAGGGCAGCATGAAATAAAAGTAATTTGAAGAAAGAGCAAGACCAAAGAAGAAATCAAAAACTGATCAAAAGCAGACTAGAGTCCAATTTAAAAAAAAAACACCAACCACCACTCAAAAACCCCCAACCAAACACAAAACAAACAAAATCAAACCAGGGAATAGATGGCAAAAATATGCCTGAAAGGAGAACCAAATGCATAGCTACTGGTATTTCTCATTGCACTGAAAGTATGACACATTTAAGTCTAAAACTTTCAGTAAGGTTTTCTCTACTTTTTTTTCTGTTGGAGGGGAGTATATGAGCTTTGAAGAAGACTCAGTGACTGCTTGTGAATTATATGTGTAAATTGGGGATTCAAGATGACGGTTACAACTAAGTGCAGAGGACAGTGGGTTATGTATGCTAAATTACAGTTAGTGCTAAGCAGAAGCCATAATTTCTTATTCAAACACAGAATTTGATGATTTTGAAATGTACCATCTTCAACAGAGCTCAAAACACAGTTTTGTTATGTTTACAGGATGGGAATTTTCAAAGTTCTACCTTCAAAACATACTGGTATTTTCTTTTTTTGAGATTTTTCAATATGAAATTAAATCAAGATTTTGAGAACTCTGGATGTTTCATTTTGCGTAAAAAAAATCTTGATCAGTATATTTTGGTTTCAAAATGTTTAGACCCGATGGTTTACTGTCTTCCCCTGTCAATCCTATTGGCCATCTTTATTGTCACTTGCACTAAGCTGGGTAAAAGAAAGAAAAAGAGCAGGAGATTAGGTGATTACAAAAAAACCCAGACTTGGCAGGCCATGCCTGCCTCGCCCCAAACCAGATCAAAAGAAGTGTCTAAGAATAGTCCGACTTTCAGAGGAGAAAAGGGAGGGAAGTGACATGCTAGTGAGCGGAGCATGAGGATGTTTTATATGTATCCAGTTTTTTCTCTCATCACTACTGAGAGACAGATCACAGAGGTGAGACTGATTCCCACCCCTGTGATGGCAACTCCCCACTGCTTTGAAGGAGATCATGTTTGGGCATAGCTCTGTTCTGCCTGCAGTAGTGCTGCTACAAATAGTATTTGGAAGGAAAGGAACTCTGAATTGTCACCTGCTGTAAGCAGCTCTCCACTACTCACTGCTGCGAACCCACGTTTGAGCACCTGATCTGATTGATTCTTTGGTTTAATCCATGCCATGGTGCCGTAAGTCACTGGAAGTAGGAGAATAGCAAGAAAGCAGATACCAAGAGAAAGAGTTGATATTGTAGAATGTAGGGAGTGGGCTTTTGGTACACAGCTACACATTGTGTGGGCTTGGGAATACTTCAAGAGCCCGAATACCAAACTACAGCAACAGAGTCCTTTAGTGGCAAACCAAGGTGATAGCCCTTGTTCTATGCACTAAGAAGGAAGAGCAAAGGACCATGCCTGAACATGCAGCATGTTAGTTCTGAGTTTTAAGTTGTGAGATCTGTTTCTCTGCTGCTCTTTGCACTTGGCTTGTATCGTGGCTGTCCTGTCTTCAAGCTGGATGAAGCATATTTTTGCTTATGCTGAATGAGGCATCCATCATATTATAACATCACAAACGTTTTTCTTCAACCCTTGAAAGTCAAAATGTGGCAGCATAGATAGCTGTAATAAGTTAGTAATGAATGTGACATGAAAGAATTTTCTCATTTCACAGTATTTATAGGAAAAACAATGTTTTATGTGTTTGATAGAACTCCTCCCATCTTCTTTTCCACTCCTAAGCAGATCTAATGCATGAAAATTTTCTTCAGTAGTGGCCCAAGTTCTTTATTCCCAGTTACAGCTATTGATCTTTTTCGTTAGTAGGGTTTTTTTGTATTTAGGTTGAGGCCCTCTCTGCATCCCTATGAATGACACCATCATGCTGTCACTTAAGTCATAAAATCTAGGCTAAATCCGAGTTTGGGGAATTTTTTCCAACCCTTTAAGGACAGTCTTTCTTCTCTGTCAGATGATTAGATTTTTCATCCAGGTTTTCCATAGAGCATCTCTTAATTAGAAAATGTTTTTCTTTTGCCTTGACAAATGCAATCTTGCCATGCTTGTTATCTAGTGAAAGTGCTACACTACTGTAAATATCGGTTTCCAAACTTACTCCTTTGGTATTTTCAATGTCCTCCTTCAGTTTATAGCAATAAAGATAAGCTATCTGTCTTTATTTTTCAAGGTCCATCAAGACTACTTCTACCTGGTACTTCTTCAGTATCAACAGGTTGACTCTGGTTTTGATCAACATGTCATGCCAGCTTCCATCGTTGGTCATTAAATTTTTAGACCACACTGGATATTCTCTCCTCAGCTGCCTCTCATATATTGGTTGACTTCTTCATAAACATAACTGTTCACTATCTTGTTTTAAATATCTTCTTAAAAGATTTATGTACTGTGATGCTTAAAAAATCCAGCTAGACAACAGTTATATTGCAGATATATTAATGCCAATGCTTATCACAGTACTACTGGGCCATTGCATTTGTTTTCTGCCATAATTTCTCTGTTGTCTCTTTATTTAGAATTCAACCACATCTACTTTTTGTTCCATGTGTATTCAAGGCCCAAAATAATGAGAAGTGGTCCAGGATGAGGCCTCCCCAGGATTTATGGTAGTACAAATTAATAATGAATACCCACTGGATACTGCAGTGTAGCTGGTGGATTCTGCTGTGCCTAATGTCACATCACATTTAACACAGAAGGTGCTTCAATTAGAAGCCTCACAAAAGGGAAAGAAGTGAGTTGCAGCCAACAGATAAAATACTAGCCCCAGAGGCCTTCTCAACTGTCAAACCCAAGTCAATAGCTACAGGCATTCCGTCCTGAAAGCACCCATTTCTTCTCTTCTCCACAGCACTAAGAACACTCTCCCTTCTCATAGGAGGAAGTCAATGCAAATATTACGAAGTTCTACAGAGTTTGCAAAAGGTTAAAGGGTTTTTTTATACTTCCATAGTATCCTTCTGCTTCTTAGTGCATTCCCTTCTTGACACAGCATTTCTTGATACAGAAATCTTGAATAACCACAAGCTGTTGTTCCATTGGCCAGTCCTTTTTTAAATGCCATCTGATCTTCCTTGAGAAGGAATCTACATTAGTTTTAATTTGGTATCTTGGCACATTGCTGTCTCATAGTGCTCCATGTCTGTTGTGCCTTGAAGGTAATGATTCTTCAGAACAGTGGTAAGCATGAATTCCATCAGGAATTCCCAAGTATGTCACCTTCTTTCTGGAAGTAGATCTGCATGTATCCCTTTTCTTCCTTTCAAAGGGACACTGAAATGTCAGTGTATAGATTATACAGAGATGATAGAATGTTTAGTGCCAAGCTGATACAGAGATGGTAGATTGGGCTATTCAGACAAATGGTACTGTACATACCAAAGAAAATATAGTCAAATAAGTTAATTTTATCAGAATAAACCACAAAATGTAATTACAAATGGTTCTATATCTGAATAAGAGAAGTCTAGTAAGAGCTCTGGACTAGCTGATTGGATGGAGAGAGTGACTGTGAACTGCTGTGGGAGACTGGAGAAGCTCTACAACCTGAAAGATTGATCATAACAAGAGTTCTCAGTGATATAAAGTGGAAAAATGTCACATTAGGCCACCATGCACAGGCTGTATTTTTAAGTATCACCAAGAACTACTTCTTGAGCAAACCAGCTGAAGAATCCAGAAGAGGGGGGGACAGCCCTTGGTTTAGTCTAGATTAGAACACAAGGACTATAGAAGAGCCACTCAGTAGTGATATATCATGCTGAAGTTTCTCATACTTACAGGAGAGAAAAAAAAGTCCAGTATTGTTTAAAAAGAATTGCATACAAATGAAGATACCTTTTAAACAAATGAAGATACCTTTCAAATAAATATTAAAAGAGAAAGGGGGATTTTCCTTACTGATTCTGACCCAATTGAATAAGAATTGTCCAACACAACTGAACAGTAAAGGAAGTTACTAGAAATGAACAGAGGTTTTTCAAAAAGTTAAATTCATGCATGCAATGCAGAAAGGAGCACACTTCTGACAAGTTAAATGTAGACTTATTATAAGGCAGAACAAAACGATTTTGAAATGCAACAGGCTAAAATCCTAAAAGCAAAAAGAACCATTTTTTTTTTCAAGTGTAAATTTTGCTAGCAGGGAGGTGAGTTCAATAGATAATTGCAGGTAAAGAGAATAAAGACAAAGCCATCGCAGAAAGAAAGAAATGAGCTCTGCCTTGGCAAGGTTTATTACAGGGCGATCAGGGACATCCCCACATAAAAGTTGTTCTTTATAGGGAATATTTCAGATCTGAAATACCAATAAAAGATTTTTTTAAAAATCATTGAATAAACATTAACAGAAACCCATATGGAATGTTGTTCATTTAGTAGTCCTAGAGAAATTCAGAAATAAAATTGTTGAGCCATGAACTGTGTTGTATAATCTATCACTTAAATCAGCCTTGATAACAGAGAAATGGAAAGTTACAAATGTGATGCTAGTTTTAAAAAGGGCTCTAGGGACAATCATGCACTAATGGACTAATAAGTCTGACTACCGTGACAGATAAAATGCCAGTGAATGTGATAAAGAATATAATTAATAGAAACATGGATAGGTATAATAGGCAACCATCACCTTGGTTTGTATAGAGGGTAGTTCTTGCTTAGAGCTTTGCTAGTTACTTGGGGTCAACAGATGCACAGAAAAGGGTGACCCAAAAGTTTTTTAAAAGCTCTGTAACCAAAGACTTTTGTTAACAAAATAAAGCACAGTTACTTAAAATTCTTCGTGGATTAGTGAAGGGTTTCAAGATGAAGAACATCTTGTATATAGTAATATATATGTATATGTATATAGTGTATATAGTATAGCAATTAATGTGCAGTTGTAACAATGCCACCTCACAAAAATTTATATTGGCACCTTTGCTGGTCCACCTGTTCCTAAGTGGTCTGAAAAAGTGCAGTGATAAAGACAGCAGATGATAAAAGGAAAATAATCAACTGGAGTCAATCCTGATGTTGACCCCGAAGAGCTATAGAGGATCTCACAGCAAGATCTGTGGTGATCCAGGAGCCATGGCTGTCACAGAGGCCAGATAACGCTGACCCCACTGCTCGGCCATATCTGTCAGCAAAGAGAGGCAGTAGCTGTTGGATCACTCCATAAGCTGTGAGTGAGCTCAGCAGGCCGTGACCAGTCCTGCCACTCAGCAAGGCAAGGACTTGTAAGCTGCTCTTTCTAACCACAGCAGGGGCTGCAATTTGAAGAAGAGATTCTTCCTCCCTATTTCTCAGGGTTTCACAGCTCTGACCAGCTTAAAATACAGGTTTTGATTTTGGAGTTCCTGCCCGTCACAGGGGTGGAATATCACCGTTAAACTGATTGGGAAAATCTTGCTGCTGTGAGAAACCAGGGCTCTCAACCTGTTTTGCTGGTGTTTGCATGGATTTTCAGCACCTCCTGCTAATTTCCTGAAGTCATTCTGGATGGAATTATGATAGGAAATTTTCTGGATGGAAAAATGCTAGGAAAAAGTTGCAAAATGCTGTTTGAAACAGAGAAATGGCACTAGCATGCTGGTCCATTTTGAGTATTGGTGAGAACTACATATGATATAGAAAAGGATGACTAAGAGATATATCATAGCTTTTCTGTAGGGTCGGTAAATGGATCAGGATTCCTCAGTTTGGAAGAATGTTGACTGAGGAGTAGGTAATGTGAGAAAGGTCTCTAAAACCATGAATACATGGAAGTGTTTTATAGGAGACTAACTTCCAGTTTCTCAGAATAACAAGGGGCCTTTGGTCACTATTTTGTTTATCTAAGGTAATCTTTAAGATGGCAAAAGGCTGCTTAGCACCAGTTTTATCTGCTATAATTTTGTGGATACGTCTTTTTGAGTGTTCAAACACCAGTTGTTTACTGGTCTTGAAAACTCCACCTGTCCTGAACCAGCTGTGGCCAAAATCCAACCTGTGAAAAAAAATAGAAGTTTGTAGTCCTTATTGGTTGATGATAAATTTTCAAACGTGAATCAGAAGTAAACTGGTCCCATTTTCCTAAATCTGCAGATTTTTTTTTTTTTTTTTTTTTTGTCCTCTGCCTCTATTTCTTTATCTGGCAGTAGCACAATTATGGATGGACAGATCAGTATTACTTCTGCTGTTTACAAACCTGTGGGCAATGGAGAATGCCAGTTTGCTGCTACTTCAGGAAGCTAAAAGCAGTAGCAGGCCCTAAAATTAATCCCAGGGCAAATCAGATAAAGAAGCAGAAACACTTCACACAGCAACCAGAAGGTCTGGAGGGAGGGAGGAGTAGAAGACATCATCATACCTATAAAACAGCTGGAATGGTTTCCAAGCTGTGGTCCACAAACCCCTGGTGGACTACAAGGCCATGTTGAACATAAAGTTGAACAGCTGTTTAGCTAAACTATAGTTAACAGTGTTTTAAATAGTGTTTCCAATTAAAAGTTTGATCAGATGGATATGTGGTGCATTTTTAAAAATGTTAAGAGCTGATAACTATCTGTTATTCTAAAAATATGGGAACCACTGTGCTGGAGTGTATTAAAAGGTAGAGAGCACTCCCCACTTTCTCAGCTTTACATAGGTTGCATGCTTCTCCACTAGAAGAAACAGCAAAAGGTTCCCAAAAAGGAGCCAGGAAGAGCAGTCTGGTAGCATTAACCCTTCTGTCCCCACCACATGCTCCCCAGTAACAGAATTGTGGAGTTCTTAATCATTGCATTGTCCTTGTCTATCCCTAAAAGTCTTCACTCCCCCTACTTTTCATTTACACTCATGACTAGTAGATTTAGTTTTCTGAGAAGTGAATTTAATTTTTCAAGTCTTGGGTTCTCATCAGACAAAGATTGCACTTGTCAACTCCACTAGATTTAAATGTATATCCGTCTTTGAATTAATACCTCATTTCCCATTGCCAGAAAAACAAATTTTAATTTTTTCTGTTCTGTCATTATCAACAGATGTAAATATTCCTTACAAGTATTAACATGTCTTATCTCAGTATCTGTTTATTACTTCTAAAAAAATCCCAGTATCTGTTTATTACTTCTAAAAAAATCCCAATTCTATTTGACCAACTTCTTTTAATTTATGTCAGCTCCCTCAATGGTAATTTTACATTGTAAAAATCTTCGTTGTCCTCATATCAGGTCTCTTCTTACTTCTTTTTCCCTATTGAAAATTTTCCAGAATCATTTGTACTAGCAGTGCTTTTAGTTATCCTTGACATAGGTTACTTTCCATTGTCCTAAGTACAAGAACCTCCATAAGTAATTTGGAGAGATGTCTTTTCCAACATACTACAAGTCTTTATGTTAGGAATTATGGTGGTGTTGAATTTGAGAAATGCCAAATTATAAGCCTTATTGAAATGGTTAAAATATGTTTATCCTGAAGAAACCAGTCATCTAAAATTACTGTAGCATATTTTATGAAATTTATATAAAATACTGGAAACAAACGTTATTGACAATAGTATTTTAAAAGGAACTAAAGAGAGTTGGCAGATGAGCATGCTCTTTTTTTGTTCCGTATTTCTTACTCATCTGTTTTGCTACATATATGGAAAATGAGGGGGGTTCTGCATGTTTTTGTGTTATCTTGCTAAATACCTGTTGCTAACCTACATGATTCTGAAGTTGCCTTTGCTCAGGTTTAAGCTATTAGCTGAATATGAGATCAAGGGGAATCTTTGCCCTGTAACAGAAAGGAACATGTAAGGGAGGAGAGAGTGACTTCTGCTGTAGTGTGGGAAAAGGTTATTCCCTGGTGTCATCTGTGGGTGACAGGAGAGAGGGACTCATGAGTCTAGGCAAGGCATATGGGTACCAAAGCAGTGATGAGGTGTATGGGTAGGACTTGGCATGAATGTATGGTAACGAAGAATTTGGAATATGGATCAGAACAGGGTTTCAGTAAGAGCTGGAGAGATCACAGATAAAGTTGAATACTGGGGTCAGTTGGAAGTCACCTTACCACAGACCATGGCTACAGCCCTCAGTGCTCTCTCTGAATCTAGCTCACTGCACACTTGCCCTAGCTACGCTCTTCCCTGTGTCTTCTGGAACTCCAGCTTCTTCTTCAGTTCCTGCACATGACCCTTTCAAGTGGAAGGTCTCCTGCCCTGCTTACTCCAGGAACAGTTACATGCAAGGTACAATTGTCCCACAAATCCCTCCCATCCCTCTTCCATCCCACTATACTTTCTTCTGCCTCCTGCCTGCAGGTACACACAGACAAAATCATAGAATAGAATCATGGAATCATTTAGGTTGGAAAAGGCCCTTAAGATCATCGAGTCCAACTGTAAAACTAACGCTACGAAGTCCACCACTAAATGATGTCCCTAAGTGCCACGTCTACAGGTCTTTTAAATACCCTGGGTAGCCTAGCCTGTTCCAGTGCTTGACCACTCTTTCAGTGAAGAAATTTTTCCTAATATCCAATCTAAACCTCTCCTGGCACAACTTGAGGCCGTTTCCTCTTGTCCTGTCGCTTGTTAGTTGGGAGAAGAGACTGACTCCCACCTCATTCCAACCTCCTTTCAGGCAGCTGTAGAGAGCGACAAGGTCTCCCCTGAGCCTCCTCCTCTCCAGGCTGAACAGCCCCAGTTCCCTCAGCTGCTCCTCATCACACTTGTGCTCCAGACCCTTCACCAGCTCCTGCCCGTCTCTGGACACGCTCCAGCACCTCAGTGTCTGTCTTGTGGTGAGGGGCCCAAAACTGAACACAGGGTTCGAGGTACGGCCTCACCGGGGCTGAGTAAAGAGGGACTCAAAGGAGATGCTGTGGAATTGCTGGTGGCAGAGTAATAATGTCTCTCCTTTCCAACATAGGGCTTGCATCTTCTCCAAGTGGGACATGTCCCATCATTTGATATCTGCTTATCATAAATGAACTCTATTTCTCCTAGAATGTGATGATTTTTTTTTCCACATGATGAATTATGATTTTTTAGGTAATGTTTGTCTTACTAAACAGAAGAAAAAAATCACAGATTTCTAAAGCCTAGTCCTTTGATTTGCATTTTTCTGTGATCTGTGACCTTCCTAAAAATAAATTAATTAGTTAATCCAGTGGATGATTGCACCTACTAGTGATAAGTTGAAGCTTACTGACAGGATGGTTGCTTTTATTAATTACTACTTTGCAGATCCCATAAAAGTTCTTCATGAAGATGAGTCTGCAGGAAGATCGAAAGCTGATGTTTTAGGGCATCCTATTTTTAAATGCAGGGAGGTTTTTTGGCACAGTTCTTTTCATAAGTCTTAACCTTTTTAACATTTTTGCTTCTTAGTGTATGATTGCATACGTATGTCTATGACTAAACTTAGGTAGCCAGAAGCATGATTTCTCTAAAAGTTCCAAATTCAGTAATAAATTCATAAGCCTTTCAGCACCTGACAATACAAATAGGTTCTGGAGCAAGAACACCATAACAATAATAAAATAAAGCATACCTTTTTTGTCAGAGGGTACACTCTAATGGAAAACTATTTTGGTGTTTCTTTCTTGGGCAGATTTTTATAGTCGGTATAGAGATCACTGTTAGTCAATGTTGGTCCCTAAAAATTGGCTCTGCTCTCATTGCTTGTCATATGTCATTTTATCTTTAAAGACTGCAGGAGGTCATGATCACTGAGAGGTGTAACACCCTGAGGTTTTGGCACTGTCCTCTACAAAGTAACCTATACTGAGCTGACTTTCTGTTGTGTCAGCGAAACATCAAATGTTCATGCTATGTGTGAAAAAACATTTGATACAATGGCTATTAAGTTGCTTGGAAGAAATCTCGTAAAGTGGGATTTTATGTTTAGAAGAGCTGGCATCTAAAAATGTATGTTATGGATACAGGTAATAAATGTTGTTTTTGAATTGCTGCAGGAGAAATAATATTTACATTTGTGTACAATATGCTAGTTCTTAACTCTAGCTATTTTTATCTCCAAAATATCTTACCGTAAGCTGGTTATAAAGTATTTAAAGACATGAATCATTTCATTTGTTGAAGCATTCAGTACATCATTTTAAATGGCTACTAAAAGAGAGAAGTGGACGTGCACTTCTCATAATAGCTAAGCATAAAAATAAGGATTCAGAGATAATAATATAGTTCCTAATCAGTAAAAATAATTTTCATGTGTTGCTGTATGAGCAGAGTTCTTCACAGAATGGTGATCTCATTCTAAGATTCCAGTTACCTAAACAGATTTTAAATGCTAAACTTTATTCTGGTGATTTTATATCTTTATTGGAAATGAGAGAACACAAACACATTTTAAGTCATTGATCTTCAGCCATGCTAAAAGCTTTCAGGACTTAGTATTTCACCTCAGGGCTAGATCCATAGCCCTCTTAAATTTTGGAATTTCAGTAATTGTGCAGGTGAGTAGGAAAAAGAAAATATGAAAAGAAGAAGCTGAAATGGAGAAAATTATTTTCCTTTACAGAAGCAAGGGAAAGATGAAAAACAATGTAATGAGGGTAGGAAAAATAATAGGGTGAAAAGTGAGGAGTCAGGGAAGTATTTACACCGATATTTTGTATTTAGTGCTCAGACATGTGCTTTATGCTAGCATGGAAAACAGATGGAGACTTCAGCTTTTTGACTAACTGCTGTGCTGAGTTGTACTTTACTCTCTGTGCATTTTTGCTTTAGCACAGTTGCTTCTAAGAAGTCTTTAAATTGACTTTGAAAGCCAACCTGAATCACAAAATGCATTATCCTACTAGAAAATGATGACTGCCCCAATGTTTTATCTTCCTAAGTTAGCTCTTAAAGAAATCACTGTTAGATATCAAAAAATCATAGTAAGTTTTTTATATATATTGCTGGTTTTAATTCTAGTCACTAGCATTTGGGGCAGGGCACAAGCAGGCAGGCAGGCAATAACACTTGTGTGGCAGAATTTGTGTGCAGAATCTAACTGTAATAATGCTGAAATTGAAAATTGAAACTGCTGATTAATCATTATTCAACAAAACTAGGCAAAGTCAATTAATTCATAACCAAATGTAACTATAGAACGATGGATTACTTACATCAGCTTTCTTTAGAGGTTAGACATCAGTGTGTGAATTTCATCCATAAGCTGTAATAAAATAAAATAAATTAGGAAATAGGCAAAAAAAGTTTAATTCAGTAAATTGTTCATGTATGTGTTTAGTTACTGCACGATTCCCGTGAGTATATATGGTATTATAGCAGAGTGAATGTTTAGGGAAATTATGTACTTTTTAAACTGAGCAATTGATTAATATTTATGCAGGGACTATAACTGGTCTTCGTGAATTACCATGCTAAAAGCTTGTTTATTTGTAAATACAGAGATAGGGACCTCCTGTTCTCTTTATATTCGCATGGTGGTATGTATAAAATGCCTTAACTGTCCACCTGAGCAACACTTTAGTGTAACTGTGCCCTGAGCTGATGTGCAGCAGAGTAGCATCCCCTCTAAAACTGCCCCATTGCTGACTGGGGACAGAAAGAGTGAAAATGGGTGGAGCAGGGAGAGGCCTTATGGTGCCAATTCACAAATAATTTTCAAGTGGTAACATCTACTTTTTGGAAGGTAGTGTATTAATTTCCGCTGATGGAGAGAGATAAGTCTGAATAAGAATTATGCTCTAAGTTGCTGTGTGGTAAGGTTTCCTTTCCTGTGCAGTGCCTGCGTCACTGGGCAGCAGCCTTTAAAGGCACCCAGTGAAGATATGAATACTGAAAACCTAACATATCTGTACTCTATGGTCATTCTAAAAGGAAAATGAAATTAAATGCAGATACAACTTTTTAGAAGTTCTAAATAAGAGATTTCATGCTGTATTTTATAATTAGCCCTTACCGTTATGTTGGTTTGCATTAGTGTAACACTAATAGTGTAACTATTGCATGTTACATGACTCAAGAATTGTTTAGATCATATAAATTCTTCAGTGCAAAGTGGACCAATATTTAGATTTTAACTGCATTGTAGCCAACAACTCTGTGTTGTCTTCATGTTATAGGCAGTATCAGGGTGACTGTATTCTGAAATACTCACTAATGGAAGACTGCTGTGTGCGTAGGTCTCCAGTGGGGTATGAATTGCACAGTCCCAGGATTACAGCTTTTAGACTTTCTGTACTAACAAGAAAGTGCAGACTATGAACTGTCCCTTTGGTGCATATTCCAGCCCCCAGGTCAGTGCCCAGGAGGAAAGCTCCCTTTCCCATCCTCTTCCTTGGTTATTTATGCTTTGTTACTGTGGTTCTGTAAGAGCAGAATCTCAGGTTTGCATCTGGGCTGGCAAGCTGGTGAAGGTGGCATGAAGAGGTTGTCCCCACAGACCTGCTCCACACTGAAGCTTCCTTCACAGAGACTGGGCTTCAAACCAGTGCTTCACCTACGACTCTTGTATTTAATTATAGTTCGTCTGAAATAACCATTATAATGTGTCTATGACCATAGCATCGGATTTCAGCATTGTTTCAAAACAGTATTCACTGTATTTTGTAACAAATTACTGAAGTATCAGCAGTGCCATTTTAAGTATCAGTTAAATGTCATATTTCCTGAATCAGGTCTTAATGTGGTATATATAGAATCCCAGTGATGTCAAGCTTTGATTTTTACTTACAGCAGATAAACCTAAAGCCCCAGTAGTACATAATTAGGCCTAATAGAAAAGCAAACTTTTTTTTATTTGGGTCAGACTTCATTTTTGTGCTCTCTATACTGAACACAACTCATATTCAGTAATAAAAAAATGTGCAGCACAAACCTATTACTTGTTCTGTGCAGATGAAAGTAATTAGTAAATTTTCTTTGTTCAGAGGAAGGGAAGTTGAAAATATGCTGTTTCTCTTATTATTTTAATTGAAATGTTGTTATCCATAAGTATTCAGCTTAAAGATATACTGCTAAGGTTCACAAATACCTAGGGAACTTCACAAAATGCATTGCACTTCAAATACGTGATTCAGAGTCTAAGATTCAGACCATAGGATGGGATGAATTGCCCTCTGGAGGTGCCCGTTTCAGTCTACTGACTTCACAGGAATCCTGCTTTGAACTGATTAGCTCAAATTAAAAGTTAAGTGAGCATCCTTTCATCGTAAAAGAGGAATAGCCAAGCATTTTGTACCATGCTAGGTCTTTTCTGTAGACCTCTTTATTTTTAAGGATGGCTGCCTTATTCCTTACCTTTTCTGTCAGTGTTCTTATACTGTTTCTAAAATGAATAAGCACAATTGTTACTGTTGCTATTTCCTGTGTATTTTGTTTTTTCCTGTCCTTATCAATCTTGTTATCTTATCTTTCCCTGGTGTTTTTTTTCTTTTTCCTGACTCTTTTCAGCTACCATCTCTTCTGAAGCTTTTCACTTGCTACCTCTCTGACCATCCTACCTTCCACGTTGAGAGTACTGTCCTAACTTCTGATGTGGAAGATTGCTGACCCTTTCCTTTGATGCTGATACCAGTATTTTCTGTGAGAGATAGTACTGTAGTGAAGACATAGAAAAAGAAGAATATGGCACTTTATGGTTTTGAATAGTCAAGAAGTATTGTTCTGCCTTCATATAGAATGTGCTGGTTTCGTAATGTACTTGTAATTTAAAGATGTTTGTAGAAATGTAAAATCTAATGTGACTAATATAAAATTCATATTAAAGACATTTAAATTTAACAAAATATAGCATTAGTCTTTATTTTACAAACTAAGTCCCGTGTAGCTCACTTGCAAAAAGTGGGATAGATTTACAAATTTCTGCACTAGTGAAGTCCGACTTATTAAAAGGTGAAAGTATTTTCTTCCTCCCTCTGGTAATATTTTCTTGATTTATGCCTATTAAAGATCTCTCCTTCTCTTGAGTTCTCTGTCTCCTCCCTTTTTTTGTTCCTTTTGTTAACTTCAGTTTCCTTTTCCTTTCTGCTCTGGATTTTTCTAACTCTTAGTTGAAATCCATCTTTCTCTTCCGTATGCATCTATTTGCCTAAAATATTGCCTTAAGCATGATCATATATATTCAAATACGTATTTACTTCTAAACACTGGATGGATCTGCTATTTTAGGACTTCCAGTAAACCAGATAAGAAACTCAACAATTCAGTGATAGCATTTTAAGTTTTTTGACATGTGCTTTCATAGGCTCAAGGTAGTTCACCTCCTGCATCAATGGAATAATGATTATGGACAGAGATAAACATTCCTGTGAAAATACAGACTTAAAGTACATGTTCAATGTAGGAATGCTAACTTAAAAAGTGCACTTGAATGAAAGCAAATGTGCTGTGTTCATAAATGGTGTGGCAGAAGTTTTCAGATTTTATTTGCAGATAAAGAGAAGTACTAATGGAAACAGTTATTTGTATTGATAGTAATATAAGCAGTTAAAGGTTTTTTTTTTAAAAAAAAGACATCTAAAATATGTACATCCATAAAATCAAAAAAAATTTTGCAAATCATGCTTTGTTATAGCAGAAATATTAAATCAAAGTTAATGTTTTCGGAGGGGTAGATACCTGCATATTTTATTATCTATACTAAATGTTCTTTAGATATTTTGAATTCTTTGGATTGCAATAAAAGGAATGCCAAGTACATGAAAAGACGTAAATAGTAAAGTTCAGAACTTTTTGGTTTAGATGTGTAAAATATGATTCTGAAGCCTCTTCTGATACTTACAGTAATTTGCAGTAACAGTAATAATAGCAACTTACTAGAAAATGATTGGAGGTGTGGCTGAGAATGTCATTTATGGTGTCTAGAAGTTTTTAACTGGTGTAGTTATAAGCAGGACTTTGCATAAATTTGCCCATTAAATAATTTGCATAATTAAGCCTGTTTTTTAACATTCATTTACTGAGCATGTGGATGACATTACAAAGACTAGAAGGCAGAGGAAATTTGGAATCTGTTACAGTGCTGAGGAGTTTTTGTGCTGTACAGTAGTAGCAATAAGCTTTTCATTAGAATGAATCAACTGCAACTAATTTTGTAAAAATGAGCCATATGAAAATTACCAATAGAAAAAGAAAGAATATTAAAAACTATGTAAAACCTGTTAGGATTTTCTGGGGTATATCCTCAAATGGTATAAATTGGTATGCATGAAGTTAAGTCACCACTGCTTACTGAAGATTTGTCCTTTCTATTAACTATATAATACAATACAGATCCTGAAATAGTCCCTTACTTAATACTTGTATTCATTTTACAGTAGAGTAGTTATAGAATAAGGTCTTACTCATCATGAGAAATAATACAATTCTAACAATGGCATATTATTGTTAGAAGGAAGTACATCAAACTGACTTGAATTAGCATAGTTTTAGAAAATTACTTTGGTTTTGAGAGTATTGATATTGCTTAAGTTACAAAATTATTGCTTGTTTAATAGTACTGCTAATAAAAAGTGTAGAGTTGTAGTTTGAAGATAAAATTATTTTTACACTGAAGTTTATGTATTTTTGATTTGCAATTTTGGGGTGATAATGCCTTGGTTAAAACAGTCAGTTCAAATGTCTATCTTTAATACGTGAAGAATGGTGAGGAATAACTGGAAATACTAAAAAAACAGGAGAGATTTTTCAGTAAATAAATTCAAGTGTAAGCATAGAGTAACGCTTGCAAAAGGAGAACGAAGTTGAGTGAATATTGCTACATTGAGATGTGAAAACATACTTCATCTATAAAATCCTGCAGGAAATAATAATGAAAAAATATGTCTTTCTGTTCATAAGCACACCTTAGGTACATGTGGTCTTGAGAGATGCAGTACTACTACAAATTCAGTTAGATGTTCTTTGATTGCATTACAAACAAGTCTGGCTAAGACATAGTATCTGTTGCTATATAAGGCAGATAAAGTGAGGAAAGCATAATTTATAAAACCACCACCCTCCTTGCAGATCCTGCAATTCACATGGCTGGCAGATACAGAAGTAATTTCACAAATGAAAATGGAAGATGCAAAATCCATGAAGATTGTGTTGAAGGTTTGTTTCACTTGACTTTCTCTAGGATTTTGAGGATTTCTATGATTATTTTATATATACACACACATATAATAGAGGTATGTTATACATATATATTGCTATGTATATGAAAATAAGTTTGAAAAGCTGTAAAAGACTAATAGGAGTTACATGCAAGAAATGTTTCAGAATAGGCTATTTTTGTGTAGTGCTTAAAACAGCTGTAGTTAGAGTTAATTCAGTTCTGGATCTGATAGTGATCACAAAAAAACCAAGATAGTAGATCTAAAATGAAGACCTTATGAATGTACAATATCTCTGGTTTAATAAAGGGACCAGAGAAAGGGTAAACATAGTGTGAAAATGACTGACGGAAATGTAAAGAGTTTAAAGAGTAATAGCAGAAAGCTGGTTCAGCAGTCACATTGCGACAGAGTAAGAGATTCCACTGTAAATAAATGTTAGTGAAGTATAAAGTAGGAGAAAAGAAAATGGAACTGGAAATGGGAACTTTAAGCTTGCCATCATGCAAAGATAAAATAAAATGGAAGGAAAGCTATCTGAGAAAACCTCATTATTCGCTCAGTATGATTTTGCTATTATAATCTGAAATTATGTGAAACTGGAAAGCAGATTTTTTCAAATTTCTTCAACTTTTATTTTTTCTTTTTGTTTCCAATAGAGTAACACTGACTAAAAGGAAATCTGAGACCACTGTCTACAAATCAGATTATTTACTTGAAAAGGTAGCTGAAGAGACAGCAAACAAAAATGGTAATTGAAAATAGAGAAAAGTATCTGAAAATTTAAAGCGGTCCCGATTCTGTACCCCTGTTCTGCCCACTGAAGGTAGCTCAAGGCAGCCAAGATCCTTTCTGACTCACAGGCTGAGCATTTGCCTGCTGTGGGGAAGTCACCATCAGCCCGCTGGTCTGTCCCTCTGCCACGCCAAGTCTCATCCTTCACACATGTTTGGTAATGGCAGCGTAAGACAGTACGCCTACTTGCTACAGATTTTCAGCTGCATTTAGTTTTCTTAGATGACATCTGAACTAGAAAACAAAAGGGACCATGGCCCAGTCAAGAGTTGGTAGCAAATTACAGCTCACGCTGGCGTGGCTAACCCATCTGCTCCTCCGAAGCAGGGTGGCCTGGTTCACACTGCCCACTAACACCAGTCTGTAACCCGTGCTGTTCCCCAGACCTTGCTGCATCTTACCTGACTGCTTGTTGGCCTGCACCAAAAGCACACCAAAGAGCATAGAAACAGTTAAATGGCATGCGTTATCACGCGGTGGAGCTCAAGCATGTGCCTGGGCCCTGTTTAGCTCAGTAAGGTGTATGTAACCTTATGAACTGCATCCAGTTGGCAACAGTTACAACTGTAGTAGCCCGCTCTAAATTAAAATTGCAATGGCATAAAGCCCAATAATCTATAGGTATCTTTCAGACTACTGTTCCTTGAACTGAAGTGTCAGTGGGTGTATAAATTGGATGTAATGTGTGACTTAAAAGGCAAGATAGTGTAGAAAATCTAAATTAAATTTTAGAATTAATTAATCCTAATTATTTGGGGAAATTAAGAAAGTCAGAGAAGTACAATAAAAGGCAAATCAGTACTTATCTGATGTGGAAGTATTTTTAAATGGGAACTGGAAAACCAGTTAGATGAGTGAATATTATTTTCAAAATAAGCAAGGTTGCGATAAAGAAGTCAGTATATGACCATTTGGGTGAACAGATTTAGTTTATTATTATAATGCAGTTTGGGTTCCACCTATATGGACCTCCCAGTAGGATAAAAGCCTGAAATAGAATGCATTTGCTTATGGTGTTTTATTCTGAGACTTGAGAAGGACCTGATGCTGAAGTGGGCACTCTTCAATATAAAATAGTGACCTCATGATGCACATGATGGGCTAAGTGCTTTACTGAATATTTATACTGATTTCAAAAAGGGATATGCAATATCTTGGGGTTAACATAATCTGTGTATCACTTGGACAGTTTTCCAGTACGTGATGTAATTACTATTAGGTTCCAGGTCATATTTTGACCTAGTGAGTTCACCAGTTATTTTCATGATCATTTCTAATTTTACAGGTTGTAGAAAACTATGTGCAAGAAACACAAAAAGAGGAAATAGAATTACACTCATAGGCTACTTTGTGACCTGGGATTAACTGCTTAAATCTGAAGACAGAAAAAAAAGGAAGGGAAAATGTGGCAAGTCAGAAATGTTGGAACATAATGCCTTAGCATTCAGTTGAATATTGCCTTTCAAGTTACTCACAGGCAAAGAGAAGAAATGAACTGCTCAAATAAAAAACATATGCAGATTGTGAAAGGAGGTCAGCTCCTCTGATGAGTGCTGTGGACATAAAGGACATAAATGAAATAAATAAATCGAGCAAAATTTTAGGACGTTATAGATAAAGGAAAATGGCCAGAAGTTGAGAAGGAAGGTTGGGAGTAGGTGTCTGGAAACAATTCTTGATAAGAAATTATTCTTAATGGAACACTGAGAAGCAAATAGACCATCCTAACTATTCAGCAATAAATTTCCCTACAGATAAAGTATTTGGAGAAGCAGTCCTGCAGAAATGCAGGCAGCTTTTCTGGAGGAACTAACTGGCTGTTCTGGCTTCACTGTATTGCCATCAACTGTATGTGCAACACAGTGGGGAACTATGTTGGGAAGAATTACTTCTGTACTATGAATGTACAATTCTGTACCTTTGGCTTGCTTTGTCTTCATTAGAGTTATGTTCTTTCAAATAATAGACATACATTCTTGGAAACAATAGAAAGTACATTTTAAAAAAGCAAGAAAATGTCAATGAACAATATAAGAATGTAGAATTATATACACATAGATGGAGAAACCTATGAAGCAAATCTGCCACATATCTTGTGTATCTAGCTGAAAAAAAGTGTTCTTTCTTATAATGACCTTGTAATTTTGAAATGCAAATCCATTATAAAAAAATTATAATACTGTGATCCCCTCAAGCACAGTTTTAGAAAATCAAATGAAACAACCAGACAAAATATTTGAAGTTGTCCACTTCCCTCTGAATACATTACATATTCTAAATCTGTCTGAACTGCCGGGACTGGTAGTTCCTGTTTGGAGGAAAAAAGTCGTTGGAAGACTTCTACGAAAAGAGATTCTGAAAAATGTTATGGCAGATAGTGCAGGTAAAACTATATGATAGAGAAGTGTTCATAAGCTGCTTCTCTCTTCATTGCAAGTACATGCTGTGTCCATCATTACTGCGTAAATAATTAGTTCTCGGGGGGGTTGCTTCTCCCTGTTCCCTGAGGCAATGAGGGGACATAGTTTTCAGAGGCTGCTGGAAGCTCAGCTGGGGTATGGAAAGGGGGAGATGACTACATCAGAATTTTGGCTGAAGGGTAGAGGAATTGAAAAAAGGCTTTTCTGGAGGTGGGGAACGGGTGGCTCTGAGCAGGAGTGTAATGCTACCGGGAGCTCTTAAGCTTATTTACTCATTTAGTATATCGAGAGCACACCTTAGGTATCACGGGATTTGAATCTTTTGCAGACAGACAGATTAACTAGATTACAAAGAACAGCTACTAAATTTCAGGAATTCATTATTAAAGTACCCTATGAATAAACTATATGAATATTAAAAACCAAACCCAAACCATAGAAACCACTTAGAAGAACTTTCATATGTGACAGTGGTGTAGTTGCATAGTCTGTGCAAGTGAAGTAGAGCAAAAAAGCAAAAAATCTGGCCTAGATGTCATAAACTGCTGGCCAGTTTTGCACTTTTAAAGTTTTTTTTCTTCTTTCCAAGGAAATAATATGGAGGTTCCTGGGTTAAACTATCTCTGGTTAAAAAAAGTACTCTAGGTTCCGTAAAGGTAGAACACAGACAGCCACTGCAGCATTTACAGCAATTCTTTGATCTGTTTTAATCTTACATCCTTTATTTCACTTTACTTGGATCAGAGTATTTCTGCTTTATTCAGACAAAACTCAATGAAAGCAATGCAGAATGTGACATACTTGTACCACAAACTATTAATTGTGTAATCATCAGAAAGAGACTCCTTAGTATACTTCAGCTAGCAACATTCTACCTTTCAGCAGACATTATCTATGTTGAGGCAACAGAGATACAGGCTTTGAGTCAAATCTTCCATTACGCTTGATTCTCAAAGAAAAATTTGTGAATTACATTTATGCCTGCCTGTCCAACCATCTATCTGTCTACTTATTTACTAAGAATATTATAATTCTTGTTTTAGGTGTTAAATGTAAAGATAAAAGTTATAGTGTTACTAAGTAGAAGGTATGCCAAATCCCTGTTTTATCCAGTTCTTTCAAGAAAAGGAAAAAAAAAATCAGAACAAGTGACTTATTCTGCTAAGTGTCATTACTGATTTCCAAAAAAGTTAGTGAAGAGATGGCCAGATGTCTCTTGTTTGAAGGGTCTGTGGGACCACTGCTCTAGAGTACCACAAAACTCTAAGTAACATTGATACTGCCTGGTTTTACAGATGAAGCAAAATCAAAGAAAGCTCATGTAAAATGACCAGAATAAAAGTCAATGAATAAAACTGTTGTATCTCTGTGTTAAAATAAAGTCTGGAAAAAGAAAATTATTTTGATTTCCAGGTGAATGTGAACTCATGGGAGAGCACATGAGTGAAAAGGTTTCTGGAAAGCAAGAGCTATGAGGCATGTTTCAAAAGAGTTGCATTTGTTTAGTCAAGAGAAGAGAAGACTAGGGAAAATAATCTGGCATCTGAGTATTATTGTGAAGAAGATGGTAATCAATTGTCTTTTGTACCCAGCTGTGGAAGGCCAAGAAAAAATTATCTTAATTTACAGTGAAGAAGAACAGGCTACATATTTGGAAAATCCTTCTAAGTACGAGGACAGTTAAAGACTGGAACCAGGCTATCTGTCAGTGCTGGAGCATCTTCCTCACTGGCAATTTAGAACAGATTAGACAAAAAGTTTCTGTCATCACAATGCTCTTACATCTATCTTCTTTCATAATTGTTGGCTCCACTCAATAAATAATCTGGATTATTAAGAATTAATTTGAATAGTAAATTTGGAATATGGAGATTAAATTGGATAGTCTGAACACACAATAAATCATAAATAATGCAGGTATAATTTTTTTCAATAGATGTACACTTGTATTTTGTATGCCTTTCTATATTTTAATTTTCACTTATTTTAATTTTAAAGTTTATATACATGTAATTTCTATTTACAGATCATCAATAAGGATAAAGCATTTTACCTGTTCATGCAAGCAAGTACAATTAGTCTGCTTACACTACCTGATCCTCTGGATAGGAAGCTGGTTCCAGCATTGTCAATACCCTTTTTCCTTGGCTCCTAATTCTCTCTAGCACATTCTTTTCAGGTATGTATAGCTTTGCAGATACGATGGGGAAATGCTCTGCATTCAAAAACACACGCAGTTTCTTTTAAGTCACATATAGATAACTGGAGTTTATTATTTTGACAGAATATCTGAAAAAGTCTGATTCCTAAACAAAACCAGAACTTTGATGATTAATTTTACTTTTAGTGGTTAACAGCCTATTTTAACTGTGATAAGTAAAGCCTGTTAGTAATAAAAATGAAACCTAGTATCTGTGCCGTGATAATGGAACCCTAAAGTGAAATTAGTGATATTAGAAAGTATCACTTGTTTTTCTGCTCCAAACCTCAAGACATTTTATTTTCCTGTGCTCAAAAACATTAAAGAATATATATGGTTCATGTTCCCAGCATTCATGGCCTTGATTATAATGTGAATCATTCACATATATGCTTTTGTTAGAGCATAAAATATGTAACATAAGAGAGCAGGGATACTGAAGGAATGAAGATCATTTGCCTATTCAGAACACTGACAGAATTCAGTCTATTCAGAATACTGGCTGGCACGCCTGTTCTTTCTAAGTTCAGTTTGAAGGATGATGAGAAAACCATTTATATTTATTGCGCTGCTAATCTGTTAGCTGCTTAAGGACTTACATGTTCATATCAAACAATAATTAAAATCTTCAAATTAAAGTGTTTCTCTTTCAATGGTTTTTCTTGTATTGGGTCTGTGACAGAAAAGGCTGTAAACATTTGCAAATGGACATTTTATTGTACCTTCTTCCCTCAAATTGTGGTAGAAAAGCTTCAATTATTAGAAGCAGCTGTGTTAAAAATGTGAATAGTGTACAGAGAATTGTGTGGCTGTCACTGTCAACCTCCCAGAGAGGAATATCTGAATAAGAGAAGTAGCACCCCTTCATTTTTGTAGCTTGCTCTTGATGTTACCTTGATATAGAACCAAGGGGTTCCAGTATCACTTTTCTGTTTAATGCTGCACTTGAATGGCTTTGGTTTATGTTTTGGGTTTTTTTTAAGCAGGAGACATCGACTTATGCTATATGAGAATTAACTTAGAGAAAGACCACCAGAATCTTAAAAGCTTTATAATACAAGCCAGTCTGGAGAAAGACTGTTGTCAACTTGAATAGAATTATTCAAGAATGAGTCACATATCACTGCACCTTTATATTAATACAGTTTAGGCAGAAGAAAAACAGTATAGGTCAGAGAAGCTTTTGGAGGAACATGTCTAGAAAACAGCTTCAGAATGTTTAACTCACTTTTTATTTACAAGGGTAGGAATATGTAAGTCCTGGATAGAAGTGAAATACTGCTTTAAACAGGCCTCTGAACACTGAGTGACTGGACTTCTAAAACTCAAAGTAGCTCACGATCCAAAAAAGTTCATGAAGAGAGAATAATGGTTCTAAATTGTGAGATGCTTTATAAATTGAACAAATAGAGAAAAATGAAAAAAAAACCACTAAGGCTTATTTTACTTACAATTGAAATCTGAGGTTGTCTGTTTTTACTTGCCAGAACTTGCTTTTCAACATGTATATTAATAATTTTTGTAATTAACATTCACTTTTATATTTATAGTTTGATGTTATAAAAAGCAAACTATATTTTCAACTTTTCCATTTTACTGAACAGCTTACAAGTAATTTTTGTTGATGAAAGAAAGTATTTATTTAACCAGAGAGGACTTACTGTGATGAGAAATGTAGTTCTGCATATCTTCAGAGGCCAAATGCAACTACTACAGAAATCAACCCCCAGTAAGGTGTCTGTGTCTGTTTTGGATAGTATGATACTCAGAAAAATATAAACCTAATCATAATGGAGGATCTAACCCCCATTTTCAAAGGTGCCAATGAATTTAGCATTTACTAATTTTTAAAATATCACTTACTTTTAAAGATTAAATAAGGACATTCAGAGACAATAAGAATAATTAAAGAGTTATTAGGAAGAAAAAGAATATATGCAGTTTGACTAAGTGAGGTAAACAACCATAGACAAGGAAACTGGAATGATATAGTATTTATTTAAGTTGGCAGGAGACTGTATAATTGGAGGTAGAACTGGGAAAACATGGTGTGCAGTTATACTGAGTTATTCTATTTTAGCAGATTAAATGTTTTAAAGTGGTGGTAATCCCCTTATTTAACATAACCACAATTGGATTGGACAAAGTAGTACAAAATGTGCTTCAGAAAGAAATCCTATGTTTGGATATAGGCTGGAAAGTTTAAGTTTAATATTTAGGAGTCTGGAAATTTTTGGCCAATTTTGAGAAATAAATACAAAAATGTCAGAATCAAGAAAAATTTTTCTCTGGAGTACTAGGAAGTGTATTTGTGTTTTGTAGGTTTGGCCTCTCCAGACTAATATCATGATGTACAGTGACAGTATAAAGAGACGGTTACTTTCTTAATGCAGTTTGTGTGTTAATTTGTATAGCCCAGTTTTCCATCTAAATTGGCCGAAGCACAGAGAGTTATTCTAATTGTCCAATTTTTTTATAAAGAGCATGAATAACTCATCTGGGATGCTTTTGGCTGCTGTTTTGAGTGGTTGTGTAAATGAATTTCGCTGCTGGCGTGCATGTGCCCCATGAGTGCAAGGACAAATTCTTTGGACAGGCAGAGTCCATCAGATGGTATCGGCAGACTACTACTTGAAGCACCCTCATATCCACTGTTCTCAGGGCATTAAATAGTGAAGTGAGTACAAACATCCACGATCTCATTATTTCCATCATACCACAAAGATGGAAATAATGCTGTGTATGTACTGTCTGATTCATTTGACTTTAAGTGTAACAGTATAATTATTTTCATGCAGTAAATTGAGTCTCCTAATTGACCATTAGCAAAATACGGTTTGAGTTAACATGCTAGATATACCTCTCTATATATAGGTAAAGGAATCATAAATTACTGGGATTAAAGATTTTGGCTAGTGTAATTCTTCAGAGGGTAACACGTCCCGTGCCATTTTCCAAGAGGAAGAATACGACAGGGGAGGGAGGGAGAAGACTTTCCTTGAACAGAAATCAGTTTCTTTCTAAATTCCACAAGTAAAGCTATAGTTATGATTTAAAGACAGTGTGCCTTACTCAGTGCCCTAAAAGCTGTGATTCTGAGCTTCTGGGACATATCCATTACCAGCGTCGACTTTTATCATCAGGGACGTCTGATGGAGGCAAGAGGAGTGTGATTCCCAGCACAAGTTGCTGCCCATGCACTTAGCAAGGGATAAAAGATTCATCAGCAATATGGCATGTCTTTGATTTGTGTATTTTAAAATCCAGGGCCTGAAAAGACCTATTTTATTGCTTGCACGCTCCCTGCAGGGACCTTGATAGTGACCGGCTTTGTGTTGAATGCCTTAGGTATTTATAGCCCCGATAGTAGTGATTGATTTTCAGTACAGTATTGTACATAGTGCTGAGTGACTTGCCCGTCGTGTGGCTTTTCTCTCTTATTCTCTGACAAGCTATCCAGCTTATTAGAAACAATAAACACCAGAAATAGATTCCCTTCTGTGACTGCAGAAGCAAATGTACCATTACAAATCAGTGACAGAGCTCTCTGTATCTACAACTTTGCAGGAAGGGCGAGGGGGCTAGCAGTTCAGTGTCAACTATCAGTGCCTCAGCACTTTAATTTGCTGTTTCAAATTCAGACTGGAGTAGTATCCATATCACTAATAGTAGTAACCAATCACTAATCCTCAGGGATTTTGAACTGCCAGCCTGCAAGATGTCTATTTTTACATAGGGGTCCGTGCAGCAGAGAAAAGACATTAGATTCCTCATAGGAACACTGGATGCATTACAGAGTGCTACCCTTCGGTCTTTCTTGTGAGCAAGCAGCAATTTTCTGTTGGTTTTGCATTGCCCTTGCCTCTTTACAGAAAAAGTAGCCATCATCACAGCCTGTCTCAGAAGACAAAGGACTGAAGTATGGTACCGCAACAGGTGACTGATTCAGTTTACACAGGTCTAAGGCTATGCGATCAATAGTTCTCAGACTTACAAAACCAGCAACATTGATCTGAAACACTTGGTTATGGTTTCACTGTTATATATTGTATTATCAAGAGCTTTTACTAGGAGAGATCCTAGGCAGTAACAGGTCAATTAAATCAGCTTCTAGGTCATCTTTCAAGATCAGTGAAAACTTCTCAGTGTTTTCTCTCCCAAAACATTCTGTACTTTATCTACATTGTGCGCAAAGTTGACTGAAATCACAGCCTTGCAGCTATGTGGTACGTGCCACATCAGATGTCTGTGGTACATAGAGAAGTCCTCTCCTCATTAAACTTTGAAAAAATGATATTCCATACAGTGTCATCTTCATACCTTAATGTATGAAGGGTCTGGGTGACAGGCAGGTCTATTCAGAGACAGGGATTTGCTCACATTCAAAATCTCAGTGATGCTCAGGGGATGCTTTGCCTCCATATAAATACATCAGAGTCGGGACCCGTTGCCTTGAACAAAAGTACATTTGGGTTTGGTTTTCAGGGGCTTACCAAATAAGTGCCGACAGTCAATGTGATAATTTTATGTTTTGTCAACCAGCCAGTGAGAGGCAAGACCGTCTTCAGAAACCTCTATGTGACATATGGCTCTGAATTAAGCCAGGAGAACCAGGCAACATTTGGGGTTAGAGTTGGTAACGTTACAGGCTCTGAGCCTTTCTAGCCTTCAGCGTGTCTAACCATCATAGCAGGGAGCCTGCAGCGATGACCTGTCTTCCAGAGTAACCTTTTCCAAATGGGGATTCCTAAATGGGTGCTTGTTCATAGCAGATGTGAGTTGGTGTCCCATTCTAACCAGCGGGGTGCTGACAGCTCCTGAGTAAACGTTTTGGTTACCTGTTTCATAATGTGGGGTTTGAATGCCTTTTTTTTTTTTACCGTTCTTTGTGTCTTGTGAAACTTGCAGTACAGTCTCTTTACCTGCTTAGCCGAACATACCCTTCCGAAATAATAATCAGATCCTGCAGCCAAACCCAGTATGATTATAGCTGATAGACTGGGTGTTGCCTAGGTGAAATCTGCTGACACAAACTATTTTGCAACAATACAGATCATTTTATGTCAAATAGACTCACTTTAACTAGAGTTACTCACAAACCTAAATGAAAGGACTTCCTGCTTGAGTATCCTAGCATCGCCAGGCTCCCTTAACCTCTTCTACTTCAATAGTACAGGACTGTTTAATAGCTTTAACGCTAACGGGAGTTTACATAATTTCTCTAAAAGTGCATTTTTCTGCAATAGCTTCTTATTTCTTCTGTACAGCAATACAATATACCTTACCTTGTAGTAAGTTTTCTGAAAGGCCTTTGTTTATATTTTTACCTAAGAATGGAGAGCTGTCTTACCTATCCATATAATTTTTTACAAATAGAAACTAGGCTTTCCTGTCAGCTGGAGAAATATTCCTGTGCCTTGTAAGGCACATAGCAGGGTAAATGGGAGTATACTGCATGGGTTGTGAATCTCCTACTGAAATAATAGGAAACTCTCACAAGCTTCTGCTGTTTTAATTATGATGTTAACTGTGCCCACTTAGGGTCCACTGCCAAACTCTAGAAACAATGCCCTCCTCCTTTAGAGGAAGCTTGAATGGCTTTATCTTCAGTTTTCTACTTCAGTTTTAAGATAAAGTTTACATTGATTCCTTCGGCTTTAGTTATTAGCAAGTAATTTTCTTAGAATGGGGCTTATTTCTGTGGATTGGCAAATGTTCTTCCCTTCATTTCCACTCCCTACTATTCTTTCAGCTTCTGTTTGCAGAAAGACCAGCAGGGTTTTAAGAGCACAATATGCATGACTGCATCTTTTCCTCTAATGCATCTTCCCTAACAGTGGAAAAGAATGGCGCTCTCAGAATGTGCTCATCTAAGCTTCCAGTTCCCCAGGATCTTGGAAGGACTTCTGTGCAATAGCAGCTTCAGCATCTGCCGCAGATAGCAGGCAAACTGGAGGATGATTGGCAGGGCTAAGAAGAAATATATTTCCAGCACAGAGGCAATGGACTCTTCTTCAGAGACTTTAATTACAGCACCCCTCTAACACTTCTTCAAAACAGCAATAAATGTTTTAAAACCACACAGGGAAAAGATGGACAGAAATGAGCTTTTCACCTTCTCTATCAATAAAGAAATGAGGTTGCATCAGGTGAAGCTGGCAGTAGGCAGGTACAAAGCAAATAATACTATAAATTGTATTGTTTTATGTGTTCATGGGTAATACACTCATGACATTTGTTGCCTAAAGACCGTATGGATGAAAGAAGTTCACATGGATCTATGGAGAGACTGCACAAGCCCTTGGAAGAGAGATCTAGTAAAGGTCGCTGACTAGACAAACCACATCAGGCTCAGGAAACCCCCTGAACTAAAACAAAGTTGGATGCTGGAACCCGTGGGCGTTCTCAAATGTGCTTGTCCTAGTCCTGCTGTTCTCCGAGAGAGTATTTGGACAAGAAATGGCTTATGTCTGCTGTTGGTGATGGGTGAATGGACCAAGTGTGTGCCTGGCCTGAACCAGTCTGACCTTTCTTGTATTCTTAAAATAGGGTTTATTTATGAATCCTGGCCTGCTCACAGTCTTAACAAAAATGAAACAGGACCTTCCCCTCTTTAATTCAACTAACTAGAACCAACCTTAGTCAGTCATTCTCGTTCCTTTTACTCCACTGTCAGCTTTGCTAACTACATAGTCTGTAGTATCTCAAAGATTTTATGACACGTTAATAAAATGCCTTTACCTCACCTCTTTTTCCTCATTTAATCATACCCTTACCTAACCCAAAACTGATTCATCTGTACCTCTTTAGAAACTTGTTGCTACCATTGAAATTTTGAATAGTGACTTTTCTGGTTCCTTATGCTGGCCTTCAGATTCTCTCTACTACAGACAGGAAACCTCTAAGCCTGCCAAAAAAAGAAAGAGCAAGAAAATGAATAGAAAATCCATGGGATAGTGTTTCCATCACAGTAATTTGGGAGGAGGAATTTCATTCTGATCCTTATCAAGTGAATAAATCAAATCCACAGATCTGTAATGCCCAATCTGTAATTCGTGTTCCAAAATTCAGCAAGCCAGGATCACAACCTTTGGACATTCTCAGAAATAACTTTCCTTCTTTTCCTTTCAACTTGATGAGTTGTTCTGAGAGTAGGTTTTATCCTCCTAAGTCACTTAGCAAGGACAAGGAAATTCAATGGGAAGTCTCTATATTTAGCAGAGATTAAGGTGGTCGATGCTTATGTTCAGTTCCCTGGTTAAGCAAAAAATCCTTCCATTTTTCAGTAGATAGGAATAGGTGAACACAGCTAGGGCTCAAAGAGGAGGGGAATAGGAAGGGACAGAGGAACAGGGGGGGATCTAGAAGCCTTCATAGCATCCTTTCACCCTCCCTCTACCTCCTGCTGCTGGTAAATCTGCACCTGAACAACCAGTGCTTTTAAAAAAAAAAAAAAAAACCAAAACCAAAAACTCTTCTGTTTGGCTTTTTACTTTTAACACCTCAGGTGTTGAGCAAATGAAGGCAAACCTCTGTGCCAGGGCTCTGTCTCTTTAACTTTGTATGTACACCAGCAGGCACAGTAGGAACCCATTCTGTTTTGAACATACTATAGCATAAATGGCCGATAAGTCAGAAAGGAAGGAATCCACATTTTCTGTTACTTGTGTGGCCTCCTGGAATTATTAATATATGTTTAATGAGTTCTACATGTATGCTTTTTTTAAATTAAATGCTTCTTTTTTAACAAGACCACTTAAAATTAAGTATGGAAGTAGGGCAGCCGGTATTAAGGTTACATTTACTATAGTATTTTAGAAAAACACAATAAAAATACTGTGCACCACAGTTTTTGATGCCAAAGTTTTAGAGAAAATCAAACCACTGAAGGGGTGGAAGTCACTGGCAGAGCAGTTGGAACTGCAACCTACGGAATGCTGAACCTGCTTCTGATTGCTTTTTTTTCCCCCCTTTCCACTTTTAATGTACTCAGCTAGTTTATATTAATGACTAGTATGTTCAAAATCGAAAAATCCACTAGGGAGATGAAAAAGCAGGCAATTACATTTTTTCTCATCAGGTCCATGAACGAAGACTGTAAGAGGGTGAGATGTACTCGTTCTAAAGTCTCAATGGTTGTGCTGACCAGAAACAATCACTTCAGTTCACCAACTAGTAATGATTATTCTTTGTTGAATAAATCAGATTTCAGTGCAGTACATTCTGATTTTTTTTTCCTTGCATGTTATGTACATCTATGGTTATTAAATTGAACTGATAAAAAATTAAATGCTCTTTTGCTACATTTTAATTAAATTCCATTTTCCATCAACACACAGTTTACAAACTGTAGTTGGAAGACTGAATCACGTGGCAAAGAAAAGCCATTAAATTTTCTACCACAAAATGTAAAAATTAAGAATCAGAAGCTAGTTATACAGATAAATTAAATAAAAATTGTACAGGCATGAAATAACAATCTGGATAGCAAAAAAATCCTACTTTGTAAAGAGGGTATATTTAGTTGAATGAAGGCCCTTAAAATGAAAAATAAAATAAAGTCAGATATAAACCCAGACCAAAACAGACTGCGTAAGACAAGGTCTTTCTGTTTTAAAAGGTAGCTAGAACTGATAATTCAACTCAGAGACGCAAACCAATCCACCCCGTCTGCTGATAACATGCACTTGTAGTTCTGGGTCCTAAACAAACACAATATGGGCCTTGCAAGTGCTTTAGAAAACCCTGGTTAATAATCAGTTGTCCAGGAGTCCCCTCTGACCCACGCAGGCCCTCCTTCGTTTTGGAACAAAACCCCAGCAGCTGTGGCTTAGACGAGCCATCACGGTGCAGTAAGTGCACCCCTCGCCACCGCCTCTGCCGCCCCCCGCTCTCCCACCGCCTGGAGCCCCCCGAGAAACCCAGGCCTGTGCCTCACGTTCAGAACAAATTGAAGAAAGCTGGGCAGCTGAGTTACCGAGAGCCGCCTCAGAGTAAGGCAGGAGATGACCTAGGGTTAGATGACCCTGACTATCAAGTGTGTTGCCTTGACAAATAGTAATTGCTCGACAATTGCTCTAGGCTTGGAAAACATATGTTATCATGTTCATGCTGTATCCACTGATAGAGATTGTTTTCGTTACACGTACTGGATATTTCTAACTGCACAGAACCTACTTATGTGTGAAAACATAGATAAGTTTGAACCAGAGGTCTCAAACTTGAAAGTCTAAAACTTGAAAATCTCTCCTTTTTTCAGGTTATTCCTTTTGGCTAGCAGTTTTCTGGTTTTAGTTTAAGAATCAGTCTATGTCCAGCATCTACAGTGGTCTTTGAAATGCCGGGTTTTTTCCTTTTTTTTTTTTTTTTTTTTGAATGGTGTCTTTGTTAGAGCTGGAAAAGTTTAAATAAAATAATATCTCAGTTTTGTGCTTGGTGCATGCTATTGTATTAATTATCTCCTTGTATAGGTTCACCATTAAGGCTGTTGGACACATTAAAGAACGCTTAACACACACACAGCTCAGTATTTAAGGCATATGCAGCTCAGCATTGATTACATATTTTATACACTGTAAGAACTTAAATTTTTTGTCTGTACTGTAACAGAACTTCCTTTTCAAATACTGTCTACAGTAACTGTTTGCTCCCCTTTCGGCAAAAGTTTTTAGCGATAATATAAACGTGAGCCTCTTTCAGTTGAAAAAGATCTTCTTTCAAATAAAGTATTCCTTTTTCTGAAAAGCCATTGAGTCTCTCCCTGAAAGAATGTTGGGTGTTTATGTTTATTCTTGTACCTTAACACATGTCCACTTAAGCATCAAGAAGCTTCTCAGTGCAAGAAAAGCTGTAGAGAGACATAAAAGATGATAGGAAAAAAATGTGGGGGGTATAGATTGCTAAAATAATGTAAAAAGAAGGAAGGGGAGGCAGCATACAATGCATCGCACTCATAGGGGCTCAAGTGGTTCAAGAGGTGTATGCTTGCTGTATTAAAGGAAAGGCAGCAGGAGTCTGTCAGGGGTCAGTACATGGTCAGTCATGACCTCAGGGGCACAGAGAGGTAGAACCCTTGTGGCATGATTTGCAAGAGAATATGTGGACTTTGATTCATTCATTTACACAGCATCAGAAAGTAAATAGGATACTGCTTTCTTATTTGATGAAGACTTCAGTCATCCAGCTCAGCATCTTCCATTAAACTTCTTATCTTTCCCTCTGTTTTCATGTGCCTCTTGCATATTTCCAGCAGGCTGTCCCTCCAGAATGATGAATCTTAACCATGAGAAAAGGACAGTTTTGCTGCTACTTGTAAATTTGTTGTAGTATGACACAACCTGCCATTATTTTAATTCTTCCTTTCAAATGAAGTGTCTGCCAGCCTGTATGATGAACTCCTGTGTTACTAACAACTACAACAGTAATACCTAGTTCTAATATATAGCTTTTTATCTACAGATCTTGACCTTTTTTTAAGCCAGGAATGAGCTATTATTCCTTTTAAAACTCACAGAGCTCAGGCAGAAGTGGCTGAGGCAAGATTCAACAGCATTTATATCTGCTCGTTGCTGGGCCGATGGACCGATGGCACCAGAATAATACAGCTTTTCTAGGCTCTGAGTGCCACTGACATGTAGCCTGGCATCTATGCGGTGCTTTGTGCAGGCTCTCCCACTGCATCCAAAACTTCCCCTATTCCAACAGGAGGAGGCTTATGGCTTTCTTCCACAATTCCTGCAGAAGGATCCTTCCCTGGGTGAGATACGAGGCTTTTAGTGCTCTGTCCCAGCCAGGTCTTCATATACAACGTGAAGAGTGTAGAAGACTGGTGCAGATTTCAGTCACTGTAATTTTTGGTTCTTTTATGTAGAGATATGATACAGCATGAGAACTCCTTTAAGGGAGATCTTCCTCGCTGGATTAGCCTTCTGACACGCGGTACACCCTGCTAACTAGGCACCTTGCCTCCAGAACTATGAGTTTTGTATTTTGAAAGACAAATACACAGGTAAACAAAAAGTCACTGAACACTTATTTAATTTTAGACTTTTTATAACCTTAGTATATGTAGCCTTGGGACATCCTGTAAGCATTATTTTGTCTCTTAGGTTCAGTGAGATGTAGGATAGTTTTAGTTGTCCCTGTCTTAGAATCGGGAAACCATTGGTGGAATTCTGAGTCAGGGACAGGATTAAGGCCCTCATTTGGACTCCCATTCCAAATGTTGGCCAAAACACTGTCCATCTTCCACCTTGATACAGATCTAACATCAGCTGTATGAATTAGCCTGAAAGGTCTGTAGGAACAGTAACCAGCAATGGGCGCTCAGATGGTGGGATGAAAGAGAGAGCAATTATTCTTTAATGTCTTCATCAATTCAGTTTATTTAAGGGCATTCAGGAAATTATGCTAAAATGCTTAATTTCTTTTTTAATTTATTTACAGGCCTACTTTACCTGTAGTGCTGAGCTGTTGTCATAATTTGTTTTTTATGACTTGCATCAAGTGTGAAGCTTTCAAAACTATGTGTCAAAGGTAAGTTAGTTCATTAATATTCTTCTTTGCGTACACCCCTAAAAATAATGTACATTTGCAGGGGAAGTTTTCAGCACTTAATTGAAGGCTCAGCTCTTGTTGATCAGTCACAGTCCTGAGTAAAGGATATGGAGCAGTACGCACTTCTGCAGGTAGCTCTGAGAGATGTTTTCTCCCAGTCCTCTCCAGTACACTGAGGAACTGCACCAGCTTTTAAAATAGTGCAACCTGATCCTTTCTTTACAGCTCCAAGGGTGGGGGTGGGGAGCAAAGGTGAAAGAATAGTAGCCCAGATCCTCCTTCCCATTTTGGGTCTGGTTTTCTCTGTTGAGTGAAGAGGGCATTAATTGTGCGTGACCACTATGAGACGGGACCCTTTGCTCTCACCCTTCACAGTTCTTGTGACATAGGCCAGGTTTAATCTAGTCTGTCTTAGGAGAAACTAAGTACACTTACAGGGTTATAATGAGCTTCCCCCTCATTTTCATTTTCCCTCACTGGTATGTAAATCATTGCTTGTAAGGGATAAGGATCTGTGGGAGTTACGAAACTGAAGTGATTGCACTAATGTGGAGCTCCTTCTAGTTAGTCTGCAGTGTTCATCACACTGTTTGGTGTTGTAAAACTAAGATTAAATAAGCTCCAAATCAAAAGAGACTATCTAATATTTCCCTAACCAACTAGTAAAAGGAAAATGAACAAACCAAAGTAAATTACTGAACAGATCTTTACAAACAAGGATAGACAATGTGCAAGTGAGGAAATGGGTTTGTTGGAGTTTCTCTTGTGGGTAGGGATTTAAAAGTTATTCAGATATAGTAGTTCATAGATTTAACCTGGAAAGACTACCAACATTAATATTTAGTCAGTAGTTGTGACAGCCAATCAGTACACTGTCATACAGTGGAATCTTTGTGAATTTTATTATTTTATAAGAAAGGATGTTCATGCATATACTACATTTAGCCAGAAACAAGGATACTAAGAGTCCTGAAAAAGTACAGTGGTTTCAATATTCCATTTTGCCAGCTAGTGTTGCCTAGTTTTCAACGTATTTATTTTTTACTTCTTCAGGCAGTCTAAAGGGCTTATTTCTCATCTGATGAACTACTACTGATCTCCTAATTTCCATTCATCTTTTATAAAAGATTTATTTGTAGTTGTAATCCATGCTGAGTGCACTTTTTTTAGCCTGGGCTGGGTATATCTTGTATACACATTATGTATGCATTGTACAGTAATGCCCCAATTAGCTAATACCATCCATACTTATGCAATATCCAGAATGTTAACTGTACATGTAGAAAATATGCATCAAAACTACTACAGTACTTAAAATATTCCAAAAAAGATACTACTTTTTATGAAGCACTAATGTCAAACTTGAGAACTGTTCTATCAGAATTCGTCAAAGTAGCTAGAGGATAAGACCCAGAATCCAGAAGTAGGTTCAAGAGAAGGAAGTGGGGAAAACAATACTTCTAATTTCCCGATACTAGGAATGAAACCTGCACAAAGATTTCTCCAGGAATGCTGTCAGTCTGCAGTTAGAAGGGTCATGCCATCGCTGGCTAGCTGCGGGAAGGAAGAGAGAGTTTTCTTTTCTTTCCCACTTTCTGTAAAACACCAGTTACTATAAAAGGATAGCTGGAGCTGTGCTGCTTTCTTCCTGCGCCTCAGGCTCCATTTTTTTATAACGGGGTTTTTTTTTTTCCTCCCCCTGTATCTTACTCATTGTGAATAACTACTGCACTTTCCTGCTGTTAATAGTTTTGTCATATGGCTGTAACAATACAGAATGGACATTTCGGATAACTTAAGAGCTGGGTGCAGACTTCTAAAAAGCAGTAACTGGACTTGCAGTGCTGTTAGTTATGCATGGCTGCTGCTTGTTAAAGTGCTACTGTGCAAAAGCTGAAACACTGGAACTGCCTGCTTGCAGAACCAGGGAGACTCTGCTGTCTGTATTAGTCACATTTCCAAATGTAAGTTAGGAGCACCCTTTACAACCCAAGAGATAGAAGTGTGTTTAAAATGAATGCTGTAGAAATCTGTAGCATAGGCCTTTATGGTCACCAGAGAAATCTGCTTGTTATCATTAGGAATTATGAGGCTGGATTTCTTAGAAGAACTGGGGGGTGAAGTACAGAATTACATTTAAAAAAAATCAGAAAGTATCAGACACCAAATGGGACAGTCAGAATGGTTGCAGTTACAGTACTACAGCAGAAGTTGACCGATAATCTTTTTCAAGCGTGAAAAGAGAAAGGAATGGTCATTCAGGTAATCATACGCTAAATTACTCACATGTAAATCAGGTAATCAAAAGAAAAGCAGACTTTGGTATATTAATAATAAGAAAGCCTTATTTTTATAAACCCCCCAAAATATTGTCTTGATCTTGCAGACCTAAAAAGTCTTTGTATTGTAACATAAAATGAAATAAAAACTACATACTGTATAGCTTAAAAATGCAGGTTTCAACCTCCCAGTGAGTTGATACAGTTTCACTTTTGTTTGTACTTTAATAACTGAACTCTAGTCTCCAATGCTTTTTGATAGTTAAACCAGAGGGCCTTTTAATGTGAGGAGATATGTATGTGTATGTGCATATATATGTACTCCTTCCTTAATGGGTTCGTTTAAGACTTACGTGTAATATAGAGAAAGTATGCTGCTATTCCATTTGCTGAACACTAATACCTTTACATGTGGGATACTGAATTAATGTTTGTTTATCAGCTCTGGGAGTGTGAAAGATCTGCAGAACGACTGATACCAACCTAAGGCTAAAATTTGAGAGCAAAGTGGATTTGAGGTACACAGAAACAGCTCACAGCGATGGGAGTTGTCTCCAGTTTCTGTGTCTCAGTCAGTAAGCCACGTCCCTACCCAAGCTGCTTTTCCAATCCACCCAATACATCTACCCACCTTTTGTTTTCAGAAAACGGACAGTGTTGTGGTTTGCTTTATACTGTTGCCACTTTGATTTCTTTCTGTGACAAGCTCCAGAGCCGCAGGAGCAGCACTCGCTCTCCAAGTGCAGCAGAACTAGGGAGCCCTCCAGGAGCCGGTTACAGCTCTCGGTCACCAGCCAGCCGGTTGCCTGTACAAGTTAGCATGCTCAAGTTGACATTGATCCCTCAAGGGACTAGCTACCAGCTAAACAAAACTGGAGCACAGGGCTAGCCAAGCATAGATTCTCTGTGACCCCATGTCAGGACCTGTGATCCTGTTGTAAAAGCCAGCTATGTTACCTCCTTGCCCTCTGAGACTCCCAGGGAATCCCCAAGTAAGGGGGGGAGGGGGAGTTATTTACATCTCCTTATCTCCTTCCTGTCTCCATCTCCATCTTTTGTTGGTTTCTTTGTTTTTTTGTAAAAAACAAGAGAGGATGGAATACTTTAAAAAGGCATATCTGTTGCCTTCTGAAGGCTTACTACAACAAAGCAAGAATAATTTGTCCCATTAATTATAGATAATGGAAAATGTGTAAGTACCTACGTGGTTAAATAAGTGAGCGTACTGTCATTGACGGCTGTTGCATACAGCCTGGGAAGGCAGATGCATTTGAATTTCACTGGGAGGTTAGAATATTTAGAAACCAGGAGACCTATAAAGTCTAACTATTAAATGTACCGAGGGTAGAAATGCTCATTTGCTTGTGCAGAGGAAATAGAGCAAAGATACACCACAGCAGAGACAGCTAGCAGGACAAAGGAGATACTATTGACTCATTCCAGACTGCCGACTTAGCAGCTCAACTTTGTTTCCTTTTAACTTTTGTAACAGTAGGAGCTCAAAGCTTCTCAGTCTATTTTCTGCACAAATAGAAACACCCAGGCTTCAAAAAGTAACGCACTTTGAGGAAACCCAGACCATTAACACATTAGAAACTGTGTGTACTACTAAACAGGGCTTCACGTCATGGTTACTTGGATTCTGCAGTGAGTAAATGCTGATGTTTTAGTAATAATTTTACACTGCTGCATCCTGGCAAACAGTTCTTGATAAGTATCGGTTTGTAAAACACTTTTTGTTGTTTTTAATGTGATACGGATTTATTGACTTTGCAGTGGGTAAGTACTACTTCAATATTTTTGCAGACTGAGTAAAAAAAACCCCGCTTTTCTCCCCCCAGTAGCAAATCACAACAAGTTTCTAACCCTGTAACGTTACACTGGTGACACTGGGGGAAAGCATATGATGTGCGAAATTTAGATTTTTGTCCTCAGTGCTTAAATCTATTTCAATAATAATAATAATAATAATAATAATAATAATAATAATAATAATAATAATAATAATAATAATGGGGTTATCGTCTACTCTGAGCAACGAAGTGCTCAAGGCCATCGCTCTGACAGCTCCTGCGCTGTGCCAGACCCCTCCAGGAGCAGGACACCGGTCCCCTGGGGTACCAGCTTGCTCCCGGGGGGTGCACGAGGCTGGGGACAGCGCACGAACCCCACGGGTACCCCAGGTTTACACGCATCCCCTTAGAAATCGCTTCTTCAAGGCGTAGAACGATGTTCATAGAACGTCACCAAACGTCATAAACGCCTATTAAGGGGGACCAGTACATAAACGCCCATTAAGGGGGACCACGTAACCCAGTACTGGAGCAGCGAGTACGTTTGATTTAAGTTTCGGTGTATGTAAACCCTGGGCTCGGCTTGCCGCCCCCCCCCCCCCGGAACGGCTCGCGGCCCCGCTTCCCGCGCGGCGTGAAAGGGGGGGTGGGGTGGGGAGGGGGGAAAGGCGGGCGGGGCGCCCATGTTCTGCCTTCTCGCCCCCGCCCCCCCCCCGTTGGTGCGAGGGGCTGTCACTCAGGCGACGTCACAATACGCCTGTGTGAGCGCTGTAAACACTCGGGCGGGCGTGTGTGTGTGTGTATGTGTGTGTGTGTGTGAGTGACGCGGGGGCGCGCCGGCCCGGCCCCCCCC
>JAVJGJ010000014.1:29482247-29521483 GCA_035590215.1 Microhierax caerulescens | reverse complement strand
CCCTGCCCCCTCTCCGCTAACGGGGGGCTCCCCCGGCCCTTCCACCTGACGGGCACAGCCGAGCCCAGAGCTCCCGAGGGCGGCTGAAAACATCAGCCCCTTCAGGCTTCCACGGCCGCACCTGCTGCACCTCGTGGTTTCCCTCCCTCCGTTCTGGGGGGTCCCCGGGCCGCCCATGGGGGTCCCTCGGAGCAGCACCACCAGCTCGGTGGTGACCCAGAATACTCCCGCTAAGAGATCCCATCCCACCCGTGCCTTTGTGCTGGCAGAAGCGGGCCCATTTCTGGAAACTAAAGGGCAAAAGACAAAAATAATAAAAAAAAACACCTGCCACAAACTTCTTTTTTAAATTATTTTTCAAAAGTAGAGTTGCTTGTGCCTCAGCCATGGCCTTTTAGAGCTCCCAAGCAAGCTGAAATCTGCTGGAGTGCCTTGTGTATCTGTGAGTGTGGGACAAAGCTTCCAGGAGAATAATTTAGACTTATTAAATAGTTATGCATCGAGTTATATCAAAGACACCAATACTCACCTATTGAAATTGAAAATTATTTGCACTCTGAAATACTGATGGCTCTGAAAAGATACTTTCTTCATTACTTTCGCTTAGATATGAAACGCAGTTCTTTCTTGTCCGCGTGCATTTAGTGGACTAAATTAATTAAAGATGTGTGTTTTGTACAATCCCACGGGACAACTTTAATCACTGGTGAAATTTTATTTGACTTGGCAATGTAACAGTGGGGATTTGACTCATCAAGATGTAAATTAAGAGTAAATAGAGGAAAAAAAGGTTTCTCTGCATACATCTGAATGTATATTTCCTCATTTTAATAGATTAATTAATATTGCTTCTCAGTCATGACTTAGTAAGTGCTCTAGAGGGAATTCAGGGAAGACTAACTGAAACGATTAGTGTACTACAGGACTAATGTATGGAGAAAATTTGTTGAATATCTATAAGGTGCATCTGCATAGATAGAAATGAAAATAGTTTGGGCAGCGAGACGCACGTGTTTGTGGCTGGGGGGGGTCCGCAGTGTGCAAATGTAACAGTACTGCTGCTGCTGAAGTGCTCGCTCGTCCCAGCGATGCTCAGTGCTTAAGGGTGGTCCTGGGTTCCAGCCTAGAATTCAAACTGGTTTCCAGTTCTTGCTTCAAGGCATGCAGCATGATTTCAGAAGCTTCACACGCCTGGCCTGTTTTATCACCTAGTGCCATGTGACTTCATGTGCAACTAGGTTATTTGTCACTTTGCTGAGAGTCCAGATTTTCTCACTTATTTCACAGCAAAATGGAAGCACTTGATTTGGGGCTTTGTATGCTTACCTTGGAGGCTGGGTCGCTGCAGTCTGGTTATGGTAGCATCTAGCTTATAGGTACCATACCAGTTATGTCTCTTTTTCCTTATATTGCATTCTTCCCCACAAAGAAACAAAAGGGTGTTGGGGAAAACATCAGACGGAGAAGACTGTGTCCTTAGGATTAGCATTTCTTCACTTTAATAAGTACTTTTTTTTTTTTTTTTAATCAGCTGTTACACCCTGTTCTTGTTTGTATGTTGCCTACTTGGCTGCCAAGCTTACTTGGGTAAGGTCATTTTTGGTGAGTCCAGAAACCATCTAACTCATTATAGCAATTCTCCACACTGACTTACAGTGATTATGGAGACTTGTAAGCATGCTGTGTCATAGCCATGATGGCCTAAGGATGTAAGCAAGATAGATAAAAATACTAAAATGTTATATGAAAAGATATCTTGTTAGTTATTAAAAACACGTCAGTGTAAAGTGATATTCAGAAAGTATTTGCTCATCACAGAAGAGTTACCTTATTTTAGTAAATGCACCTTGTTTTTTATTACAGTTCAAGTGAGTGGCTCAACTACATGCGATGCTCCAAAACCTGTAACTAAGTTAACACAATCGGCACATCTTTGTATAGACCCTTGCTTTCCATGTGTAACGTACAACCATTTCTAGTACACATCGGCTATCTCTGATACAGATTTCAGGAAAAAGACCAACAACATGTAATTCACTGCCCAGAAGTATGCTTAGTTCAGAAGCTTTGGCAAAGTTTTCCACATGGGACTCTCACCCATCTGAGAGCGTCCTGAATTATTTGGTGCTTGGGTTGCTCAAATAAGACCATAGGCCTGGATTCCCAAATGTCATCTGGGATCCTTGGGCATCTGACTCCTGTTTAAATATTTCTTGTAGGATAGTAGGAGGTAAGTATCCGAGTAGCTTTAGAATTTGAGCCTCTTTCTTTTTTCTTAGGCATGACACCAAAGATCTCTCATTGCACCTGTAAACGTACATTACTAGAAAGTAACCCTGGACAAGAATGTCCTGCTTCTAATGAGGGGATTTCAGCTGTTCTGGACTAGTGTGCTGCACTGCACTGTTAGGGAACTGAGCTCCATTTTGTAACTGGCAGGAGGTGAGAGTATTGTAGAAGTAAATCTCGTAGTTCCTGAGGACAGGAGAGAAGCATCAGTCTATTGAAAAGGTACTTAGAGCCTCCAAGGTTAATCCCATACAACTTCATTTGCAAGGAAAAAGAAGAAATCTCATAAACTGGGGAAGAAAGTGTGGGAGTGGGAAAGTGAATTAAAGTGGGGTGGGAGGGCACAGCAAGAATGAGGAGAAGGAGGCACGTGCCTGACGTGTGCAGGGTCATCTATAGATCAATGTATAAGCGGACAAACTTCACAGTGCTCTCAAATCTCAGATTGTAAATAATATAACAAAAGAAAGAATCAAAGCTGAGGGTTATTCTCACAAGTACGAGTAGGTGGAAGTTTTACGCCTGTCTCAGTAGAAACTAGTTTCAGCTGCACCACAACCCTTCACTAATGTGATGCCACTCAAGAGGGACTTAACTGAGAGCAGTTACTATTTCTTTATAATAGTTTTGAGGAAGAGACAACTTTTCATTGTTGTCATAATTAAAATAGTTATTTTCATTACATGTATTAATTCATTTCTAGATTTGGATGGAGGAGCAGGTACACTATTTGACATAAATCTGACTGACTAGCCTATCTCAACATCCCAGGCAAATCAGCTGCTTGCCCAACTCATGCCAAGTTTGAGTGAAGAAATGGGTCTTGTGTGTTCTCCTAAAGCTCAACAGATTGTGAGGTAATTAAGGGCTCCCTATCAAGCAGGAAGCAATCTGCACAGGGGCCTTCCCATAACAATGGATGTCTTCCCCAGAAGCTCTCACTGAGGAATTACTTTTCATAGTACTCTGCCTGAATGTGTTTTACCACGCAGAAGGCAATTACATCAAAATAGTTTAAAATATATAGGTTATTGATATCACGTGGGTATGCACACTAATTTTATTGGCTGATTGAAGAAATGAGGCAAGGCTAATTAGCAGAGTTAGGTTTTTTAACAGTAGTTCTGAATGTTCTCCTGCTAGAATTGCTGCTCTTGGAGAGCTTTCTAGAATATGTACGTGCACTTGCCACCTTGCTACAAAAGTCGTCTACTGGGAAAGTTTGTGATTGTCTCTACTCCTTCCTTTTGGAGCCCTAGATCTCTGAGGAAGGAAAATAAGCATGTTATGTGAAAACCCCCTAAAGTTTGTACTTGATATTTTAACTTCCCTTTGCAAGGCAGCTGCTGTATTTGCACGTGTGGGAATCTGGTGAGCCATACAATCTTAGGCTGAGGATTTCTATTCACTAGGGATTAGCTGAACTGTTTTCCTAAATCAGTCACCAGATCTGGATTCCAAATTAACAAAGTGGTGCTGAGCAATAATGTAGACTCTAGGTAGCAGCTGTGCAAATTTATTCAATGAAAGCATTATAAAAGCAGGCTGTCTAACTGCCTTAGCTTTAGTGCAGTGAACTCTGAGAACTAGCAGACTTACTGAATTTATAAGAAGTAAAAAGCTCAGGTTCATTCAAGCCTCAAGGATGCTGAATGAGAAATGCTGGTCTTTGCACAATTAGTCTAAACACAACTACTCACAACAAAATTTTAGAAGGTGCAGAATGACTGTATCCTAGAAAACAGTGTTAGAAGTGACCTCGAAGATCACTGAACCTCTCCCTATGGCCTGGTGACCTGCTATCCCTCTGTCTTTTCTGTTTAGCCTGTTCCTGAAGACATCTAGGGATGGAGATTTCAGACACCCCTCATGCAAACTATGCCAGCTTTTAACCATCCTTCACACTGGAAGTCTTTTCTTTCTGTGTTTTCTGTAGTCAGCTGAAAACTAAACCATGCCAATCCTTCTGCTTTTCCTTCCTAGGTGCCCTCTATTTTTTTTGACCTCTGACAATTCTTACCTCTCTTTTCTGAACTATGTCCAACTTCTCTTTTGCCATATCTCAAACTAGACTCATCATTCTGGCTAGGAGTTTGCTGCTGCTGAGGGAGAAGATGAATCAAGCCTCCTAAAAGCTGTCTTACTCTTCATGTTTTCCACTATGGGGTTTACTTTTTAATTTTTTTCTATTTTTTTTTTTTTTTTATTGCAGCAGCACACTAGCTGTGCTCCTCTAGCTCCTTTCTACAGGGCTGCTGTCTTACCAATTCTTGCCTAGCTTGTCTTTTTGCAGTGTGGAAGTGCAGGACTTTGCATATGTCCTTACTGATTTGCCACCTAGTTTTAAGACTATTTCTCTGATTTATCAAGATTATCTGAATTTCATTCCTATCTTCCAGCAAGCTGGCAGCCTCTATTAGCATGGGATTATCTGCAGTAATGAATAAGCATATTTTATCTTCTCTCATTCAGGTCATTAATGGAAGTAGTGAGAAGTCCCAAATTTAGCACAGATGCCTGGAGGATCCTACTCTATACATCCTTCCATTTCAATAACTAACCATTGATAAAATGCTTCTAGTGAATGACTTCCTAGTGAGTTTGTACTCATCCTATAATAGTTTCCTTTAAACTGTGTTTGTCTTAAGTAGAAGAATAATACATGTCAGTGTCAAAAACAGTCAAGATATGACACCTCCTGCTTCTCCCATCTGTTACCCTGTTGTAGAAGGAAACTAGATTAGTATGTCACCACCTAGTCTCATCCAGAAAAGACCGTATACACTTAATTCAAGTCTTTATGAGGCCTGGAGCAGCAGTTCCCAAACTATGGCCTGAAGCAAAGACACTGCCTGTGAGGGGAGGCACCGACCTGGCTGAAGTCAGACTGGAGAAGTGGGGCTCACAAGCTGAAGTACATCTGTCAGGGTTAATGTGGTGTCACAGTCCGGGCAGTGGGGCTGCTAGAATGATCTGATATGAGGCACTGCCCTAGAGCCTTTTTCCATTCATCTTTTCTGTAGGTGAGTACAGTGTCTTGAGACACTCCTGTTTGAGCCTAGTGACATTCAGATGCTATTTGTAGCAAAAGAAAAATGAAACCGTTTGATCTTTGGAACACACTGAAAGAATAAACCATTAAAATACAACTTGCATTCAGGTATGTGATGAAAATGCACAGAAGGCGCCCTGCAGAGGGACAGGGGAAAAACAACATGCAGCCAGAGGTCTGAAACCTACAGTCATTACTTGATCATCCTGAGTAGGGCATGCCCAGATGAAACAAATATTAGGGAAAACTTGATGCAGCTTAATATAATTTATCTTTTGAGGTGTACAGCATACACCATGTCACATCACACTTCTTTATAGTCAGAGAAGTAGGTTCTTTGAGTATGTAATTCGTCTAGTTCGTTTTAGAGGGGAGTTGCACCCACAAATACCCATTTGTGCAGAGTTTGATCTGACAGGTCAGATACAGACTTCTGTATTTTATATGTCTGGTGTTAAATTATGCATTTTTTGCTTTTTGTGTCAGGTGCAAAGCAAATCACTTATGGTCTCTTAATTTTTATGGAAAGGGGTAATATCTCCACATTGGGAATGCCCGATTAATTTGAATTTTAAGAAAGCTTGTGATCAGCAGGGCACTATTTAAATGTACAGTATCTAAATGCCTCCATTTATGACCCCAAATATAAGCATAAACTTCTAATCTGCTGGATTTTCACTTTTCTCATAACTGCCATCATTCCTCTTCTTGCCTGCTTAAGAACTCTAAGTTTAGATGGAGCCTTTCCCAGCCCTGCCAAAATTTTAAGAAAGAGGAAGGCTTTATGACTCACATTAGGGAGTTCCTATTAGGAAACTGAGCACAAACAGCTCTTACCTGTGAGACAGTGAAGTTAATCTCAATAGATTCCTGATGCATATTTGCCAAATATGTGGATTTGTGCAGATACTTAATCAGAGTGTAAATCCAGTGTCATATAGTTCACTTCACTTGGTAGATCCAGATTAGTTTTCTCAAAGTGCCTTGTCTAGACAAATCCTGAGGATGTATTTGACCTGATAACACAGCTAAACCATCTGTGCTACATTACCTGTGGTTGTGGATGGCGAGTGTCACTGGTGGAGTTCCAGAAGACAGTGCCTGTCCCAGAGCTACTGGCTTCTACATTGCTACTTGAGGGGTTATAGAAGCCAAAAATGGCATGGGAATTTTATTGTAAACTGATAGATCTGATGACCTTATAAATTTATAATTTATAATATTAGAATCTGGTAGCACGTGTGAATACTTTTTTAGGCTTGGCATATAAAAGCCCAGCGTGCCAAATGATAGTTTTGAAGGGGGTTTTCCCAAGACACAGAGAAGAGCCACTACAGCAGTATGCAGAGCATGAGACATACCATTTATGCTAGACTTTTTCCCCAGAGTTCTGTGATGCAGATAAGAATGTCTGTCCTGAACCTGAATTAGGAAATTCACTTGAATTCTAAAACTTGGTAAAACCACCTAAGAAATAGGTAACAGTAACGTGATAATTCATTGCAGAAAGGAAGCAGCATAGGCAGGTGAAGCCCACACAGATGTAAAAAACCACTTAGCTTTAAAATGTGCTTGTCTTATACTTCTCCTCACAAACTTTGCTTCGCTGGAAGGCTCTGTAGTATTGCCACAGGATGCCACCAAAGTGGTGAGTATCTGCTTGGACTGTCTAGAACAAATGACAAAGTAATTTTTTGACCCTGGGCACAAGGTCATTGAAATATAATGTCAGAAAATTGCCTTAATTCAGTGCAAATGATTGGCAGGGTTTCTGAGAAGGGACATGGTTTTAACTGTTATGTTAGAAGATTATGAAGTTGCAGTTTTCATGATGATCCCCCAACCCATCTGTTTTGAAAAGGTTGAAGGATGAGATCATACTTCCAGGTCTGTGTTAATGTTATTCTGCAGGGAAGTCACTGAAGAAAATGAAAGTGATCTTTACATATGAGAGATAATACTGCTGCATTCTTTCAAGTTTTATTTGGTATCTTTGTTTCAGGGATTTTACAGGCAACTTAAAAAGATACAAAAGTACTGCATGAAATTGCATGCATGGTTTTGTATCGCTAATGCTATGTAATATATTTATTGTGCTAAGTAATTGATGTGACTGTAAATGCGAGTCTGATTTTTATACCTTAAAATGATAAAATTACTCAGTTTGTATTTCCAGATTCAACAATAATGTGGTTAGGCACTTTTAAAATTTGCAAGTGGTACCCTCCCCACTGATAAATAAGACAGGAAGGCTAGTGACAAATGACGTGGAGAAGGCTGAGGTACTCATCAATTTTTTTGGCTCAGTTTTCAATGGTAATCCCCCTTCCAACATCTCTCAAGCCCCTGAACTTCAAGGCAGGTACTGGGGGAGCAAAGCCCCTCCCACTGTAAGAGAAGGTCAGGTTCAAGACCACCTGAGGAACCTGAACATATGTAAGTCCATGGGACTTGGTGAGATCCATCCCGGAGTCTTGAGGGAACTGGCTGATGTAGCTGACCCGCCACTTTCCTTGATATCTGAAAAGTCGTGACAATAACGTGAAGTCCCTGGTGACTAGAAAAAGGGCAACATCACACCTATTTTTAAAAAGGGTAAAAAGGAGGATGCTGGGAACTACCAACCACTCAGCCTCACCTCCAGCCCGGTAAGATCGTGGAGGGGTTCCTCCTGGAAGATACGTCAAAACACAGGGAAGACAGGGAGGTGATTAGAGGTAGCCAACATGGCTTCACCAAGGGCAAATCATGCCTGATTAATTTACTGGCCTTCTACAATGGAGTGACTGCATCAGTGGACAAGGGAAGAACTACAGATGTCATCTACCTGGAATTTTGTAAGGCCTTTGACACAATCCCCCACAACATTCTTACCTGTAAATTGGGGAGACATGGGTTTGGTGGGTGGGCTGTTAGATGGATAAGAAATCGGCTGGATGGCCAGTGTCCAAAGAATTACAGTCAATGCCAAATGTCCAAGTGGGAACCAGTGATGAATGGTGTCCCTCAGAGGTCTGTACTTGGACCAATGCTATTTAATGTCTTCATCAATGACATAGTTGGATCGAGTGCACCCTCAGAAAGTTTGTAGATAACACCAACCTGAGAGGTGCAGTTCATTCATTAGAGGGAAGAGATGCCATCCATAGGGACCTTGGCAGGCTTGAGGAGTGGGCCCATGAAAATCACATGAAGTTCAAGAGGGTCAATGGCCAGGTCCTGCACATGGGTTGGAGAAATCCCCAATATCAATACAGACTGGGGAGTGAATGGTTTAAGAGCAGCCCTGCAGAGAAGGACTTCAGGATACTTGTTGCTGAAAAATGGGACATGAACTGGCAGTGTGCTCTTGCAGTCCAGAAATCCAGTTGTGTCCTGGGCTGTATGGAAAGAAGTGTGACCAGCAGGTTGAGGGAGGTGATTCTCTCCCTCTACTCTGCTCTTGTGAGACCCTACCTGGAGTACTGCCTCCAGCTCTGGGGTCCCCAGTACAAGAAAGACATAGAGCCGTTGGAGCAGGTCCAGAATTGTGACATGAAAATGGTCAGAGGGCTGGAGCACCTCTCCTATGAGGAAAGGCTGAGAGACCTGGGGTTGTTTAGTCTGGAGAAGAGAAGGCTCTGGGGAGACCTTACTGTGGCCTTTCAATATATAAAGGGGGCTTGTAAGAAAGACAGAGAGAGAATGTAGCGACAAGGAGAAGGGACAATGGTTGTAAGCTGAAAGAGGGTAGGTTTAGATTTGATATAAGGAAGAAATTTTTTATTATGAAGGTGGCAAGACAGTGGAATAGGTTCCCCAGAGGAGTTGTGAATGCCCTGTCATTGGAAGTCTCCAAGGTCAAGTTGGTGGGACTTTGAGCAACCTGATTTAGTAAAAGAAGTTCCTGCCTGTGGCAGGGAGATTGGACTAGATGATCTTTATAGGTCCTTTCTGACCCAAACTATTCTATGATCTATTTTTCAAATTTGACTATTTAAAAGAATTTTTTTCTCTTAAGAATAGGTCAATATTACTGGCTGGTGTTATTTAAAAGAATGGGTTAAGTCAGGGTGTCCTGATTCTGGATATGTCACACTATTGTAGTCAAAGACAAGTCCTGGTTTTGCTTCCATATCTCTAAAGTTGGTTGTTACCACAGAATTACAGAAAGCAGCCCTAGAACAGATCTGAGGCCATCTATTCCTTCCCTCTGATCAAGGCAGAATTGAATATACCTACGCTCTCCTTAACAGATATTTGACTAACCTGCTTTCCAAGACCTCCAAGAATGGAGGTTTTAGAACCTCTCAGTGTGATTTATTTCAGGGTTTAATCTTTAGAAAATGCCTTTTTTTTTTGACATGTGCAAGTTACATGTGCAAGCCTAATCTGTAACCTGAATCTCTTTTGCTGCAAGTTAAGCCCATTGCTACTTCCTCTGGATCATGGCTTGAAGTGGCTCGAGAATAACTTATTTTTCTTGACCTCCAGCTATTCTTGCAGCTTTACTTTTATTTTTTGTCTTTCCTGATGTACAATAAGCAAAGCTGGATGCAATGTAACCTGTGCCAAACAGAACGGAAGGATTCCTTCATATGCCTTGTCAGGTGTACATCCCATCATGGTACGGCTGCTTTTTTTCATAACGAAATGATGCTGTTGATTAACCTTCAGTTTAGTCATTTTTCATTTTTTTTTCTCAGAATTGCTCCTTAGCCTGCTCCTTAGCTAATCTTTCATGAGCTGCCTAAGTGTAGATCTTTATTCTTTTTTCTGTAGAATTGCCTTCTAGTGTTTTCAAACCACTTCTCCATTTTGTTAAGATCATTTAGTTCTTTACTAAGCTACTCTGGTATATTCACCTATCTGCCAGTGAGAGTTGTGAGGCTGATTTTAGATGAGAGATGTTAAATGCTTACCTTTGGGGTAAAAGTAGGTGTCTACATGTGAGTTGGGTGTCTAAATGCCCTTTGTAGTCAAAGTAGTCAATACAATCAATGGAGCTCAGAGACAATCTCAATCTTTTGTAGACATCTACATGTGGTCAGCTGAACAGATCATTCATTGTACTCTTCATCATTTATTAATGTTAATTCAGTGTAAATGTATCAAAATGGAGGTCTGTAGGCCTACTCTAGCTTGGAAGACAGTATGGAATAACAAAGTTATTTGAGAAAGACATTACAGCAATTTTATAGCTTGTGCAGTAGGAACTGGAAGTAGGAGCCCCAATTATGCCTTTCTTTCCCATCTCTTTGTTCACAGGGAACAGCTCTGCCTCTCACCTGCCCATTCCTCATTTTTAATTATAAAAGTATTATGTAGGAATCTTGTTACAAAGCAAGATAAAAACCTTTTTTTTCTTTGAGTCTGTTAAATTACAGAACATATACTTTCTCCTCACAGGACTCCATCCAAGGGTGAAAAGCAGCTCCAGACTCTGCAAATCTCTACCTTTTGGTTCCTTGGCAAAGTAATAGATCATCTCCAGTGTTTGCTTGGATATATTAGTTAGGGATAATTTATTACCACTGTACTTCATAGTTGCTCTATTTTTTGTTACGGTAGGTGTTTCTCTGTTTGTTGGCAAATAAGTAAACCAGTAGTTAATATATGTGCGATTTCTTTTAATGGCCAGCTTTATGAATTTCCCAGGCTTTAAGTCATATGTAAAAGAAGTATGACATGGTGTCCGTAATCTCTGTTCCCCTCTTGATAAATAGGCCACATTCCTCCCAAATGTGCAGTTTAACATTCATTGTGAGTGCTCAGAGAAGACTTGGGAGTCAGAATTGTCAGGTTTTGTAATATGTAGGACTGTGACAACAGTATCACTCCCTAGGTGCGTCTATGACATCAGACACCAATGTTTTCCTCTTTTGAAATGCAGATGTCTGGGGTGGAGTTCTTCTGATCTAAATGCAGATGTCTGCAATATGGATGTTTGTATCTAAGCATGTCACCTTAGGTAACGTTTATGGTTAATGGAGAGGAGCAGGTAATTCTGGGGAGTTATTAATCTGACCTGTTTTGACATTTCCTTTCTGATGGGAAGAACCACACATTAAAGTGTCTGTTTCTCTCCTCTAATGTGCGGGTAATGAGAGGGCTTGAGGCCACCCACTCGAGACCAGTGTTTCCAGAAGACCGGTACTGTGGCAGCATCCAGCTGTCACTGAGGCCCAGAGAGAAAGGGAGGACAGCTCTTACAGTCACCCTCAATGGCACCAAACAAGAAAAGGGCACAAAACACCAAGGCCGACTGAACTGGTGTGTTGCAGCTGGCACTGCAACGGGCAGTGGAGGCTGAACTCTCAGAAGCAAAAGCCCAAGTAATTTTATTTTTAGATCTTCAGTATCTTCTCAGCCATTGATAAAACTGTCATCTTCAAGGAATATACTGTCCCAATATTTTTGTTCTATACTATATCTGCATCTCCTCCTTCTGCCTCTGATAGTATTGATGTTCTCAGATGAGATCTCTGGACTAGATTCACTCTAGGACTGCAACCCCCCCGCCCCCGCCATATTTCTAGGGAGAAAGTCCTCTCCTTGGCTTTTCATTTGGCTACAGGAAGTATTGTTCATCATACATTGCGGTGAGGAGCTACAATCCATCCAGTTCTTCTGGTGTCTTTGTTGCCAGAAAAAAAAGATCTATCAAAGCCCATTTAGTGGGAACTTCAGCCAGACGCTTATGAGTGCTGATTCTTTGTTATTTTCTCATTATGTGGTTCCTAGGTTTCTAAAGGTCTTGACATACATTCTCTACCAATAAGAAAAAACCCCTCCTCATGAGATTTAAGCATGTTGCTTTTATCTTTAATGGAGCCATGTTTGAGCATCTGTCATCATGTTCACTAAATCATCTGCCAACGAAATCCACATTTTTAGTAGCCATTACCTCAGCTCAGGGATAAATAAAGTTCTAGCTTTTATGTCTAATCCTCCGTATTATTTTCAGGTGGATAGGCTAACTCTGAGACCACATCTTACATTTATTCTAAAGGTGGTTTCAGATTTCTTATTAATCAGTATATCCACTGATATATAAATATTTTTCCCATGACCCAGTTCACTGGTAGAAGGATCAAAATGCTGATCCTACGTGAATGTATTGCCTTAGCCAGACAAAGCTCTTCTGCAAATCTGTGATGCACTTTGGTCTCAAACAGCCTTTGTTGTTCAGGATCAAATCTAAAAGGATGTAGCATCAACTTCAAACTCATTTGCAATGAGTTAGCAGACTTTATCAGAGCCACATTTAATGTTATCACATTAGATCCACCAACCAATCTCAAGGCATATACAATTAGAGCACAAGGTGCTGCCACAGACTGCGCTGGCAGAGTTGAGGGCTGCAGAGACACCGTGTGATCACCGATACTCACTTTTACGAAGCAGCACTTGTGCTGGTTGCATGAAGACCTGAAGGACACTGGTTCTTCAGTTTTTGTTCCAGTGAATAGCTCACATTTACTGGTGTGACTGCACTCCTAATGAAACGCCCAGAAACAATTTCACAGGTGCCAGAACTTGAAGAAAGAAGAGTGGCTGCCTTCGTCACTGTAATTTTTTGGTTCTTTGTACGTGGCTCCCACAGGCGTCCCTTCTGTTCCCTGGGTGGAAGGCTGGTCACGTGGACCGAGAGCTGCTGAAGAACCGGGTGGTGATCTGTTTACATGCTTGTGGGGTGAAAAGCAGAGGTGAGCAGGTTATGCACACGCCTTGTTGTGGACACATAGCAACATCAGAAACATTGGAATTCTTATGTGGAAGAGACATGCCCATTTAGAGTGCATTTTACCTGCATAAAGCATCTTGAAGTGTCATAGCTATTACAAGGTTAGTGGCCCTCTGTATGGTTCCTTGTAAAACACTTGATGCGAAACAGAGTGCTATGTCTTTGCCAGGTGTTCCCATTGTTATTAGCAGCAAAGAACCTATGGTTGCTAACACTATTACTAAGAGCCATGAGTTTTTTCACAGGAATTAGACCTCATTAGATATCAGAAGCAGGATTTGTTTTGCTCACTGCTAGATTTTCTTTATTAAACCCAGTGATATATAGCAAGATTACATGGCAACCCACAGAAGTCCTTCAGAGTTCTTATTTTAAACCTGTATCAATGAACAGTTTATTCTGAAGCCTTTCAAGCGTGCCTGCATATGCATTATATACATATATACCCTATATATGTATGTAGTGACAAAGCAAGTAGTTTAATACTTTTTATGGGTCCAGCCTGGAGTTCTGCATGCATAAACTTGTGTGTGGTCAAGGAGGCTTGCATATTTTTGAACTCAAAGTTGGCCTAATAAAAGATATCATACTACAGTGCTTGCTTTGTCAACCCTGTTTTGCTGCTTCAAAATGACTTGCAAGATTAATTTTCGATTTTTAACATAAAAACCAAGAAAAAGAAGTGTTTACTTACTGCAAGGAGTTGATTCCATGTTAATGACCTTGAAGGAGGTTTGTACACAAGGTTCAGATTATTGCCAATTTGATGTATATTCATGTTACAGAATATGAAAATGTGAAGTTATACCATCTTGAGGATCTTGTTTTTATAAGTAGGATTGGTTAAAGAAACCTTTAAGTAATCATACTGTGTGTTTGATGGTGGAAATTAGTATGAATGTTTCTGGCAGCGGAGTGATGTGATGTGGTTATGCGTTTCTGTTTTCACTGCCTGCTCAATATTGGCCTTTTACAAATACAGATTACCATGTCGATGGAAAGAATTTACAGCTTTGGCCCCCTTGTCTCACTCTGTGTTACAGCACCTTTTTTGTGCTTTATGTTACATATCCTCCCAGCTGTATTTTTCCGACACAAAAAGGAAATGTCTGTGGACTATTTAATTGGATGAAATGAGTATTGTTTCCCACTTACCTTGATTTCCTGGGGGGTGAAAATTTTGCTCCTCTGAAATCAGTAGCAAACTTTCTGCTGAATATGACAGGATGGAGAGTTTCGTCAGTTATCCCTTACCAGCTAGCAACGTTGCATACTTGAAGCTCAGGAAACCCCCCCCAACTCTAATAATAATGATTTTTTTAAAAAAACCATGATTTAGAACTGTCAGGTAAAATCCACAAGTAAAATCCAAGCTGAATACAGAAGCTATAAGTATGATATGGTTAATATTGTTAGTTTTGGGGCTTCACAGCACAAGATAGAGCTGCAAGATGTATTTGTGTTATGTGGGCTGCTACACTACATCCCTTACTTACCTCATCTTGTGGGCAAGGAGCTGCTTGCTCTGACTTCATGGAATTGCAGCTGTATTTGTGGAGTGCTCTTGTCCTTTGGCACTCGCTCCCCTGTACATTAATAAGGTTTGAATGCACCAGCATTTTCTCTGGAAGCAAACTTTAAAATTTGTCTTTAATCTTGATGCAATGCATATTCAGAATTTTTTCTTTTCCTGGAGTTTAGTTCCAGAGGAAAACATACTTGACTGGTGCTCCCACTAGTCAGCTGTGGTTTATAACAATAATTAACAGTAAGATTCTGCAGCAGAGAAATGCAGTCCGGCAGCTTCAGTTATGTGGTTCTGTTCACTTCTAAGGACTCCAAAGTGCTTAACAAACAATGTTTTGGGCAGGACAGGCAGCTCTGCCCATTTGAAGGTTTCCTAACACTTCCTGTTGTAAGATTCTGGTTTTGTTTTTTTCCAGAGCTTTGCTGAACTTAATGTATTTAGGTTAAAGTTATTTTTATCTGATGTTAGTCCCTAGTTTTTGTTTTTTTAGTCTTTGTTTTTAATTTTTTTTAATTGGAAAGTGATTAAACTATTTATAAGAAGAAAGCTAGTGAAAATATGTTTTTCTGCTTATGTAAAAAAAAAATAAAATTAAAACCTGACCCCTGTATTTTAAAAGGTTTTGGAGCAAAGACAGATCTTTCTGCCTTTGAATCAGGTATGTGCCTTTTGCCATACTCACAGAGCCTTTTAAATTTGGTTGACTGTTTCAAGACGTGGAAAAAAAAGTGGTTACCAAATATTCCATAGAGATTTACTAAAGCCTAACAGCAAATATTTCCAGAGATTTCATCTTCTCCGCCTTGCACAGCTCCTTCCCGTGATCAGACTTTCCGTACACCATCCTCACAGAACGACTGAGCCGTCACTAGCTGGGTGCACCGGAGGCCAAACCAGAGGCAACCCCTGTCATGTTGTCCCAGGGCATCGCTCTGAGCTGCAGCAATGCTGTGCAGTGGAATTGAGAGCAGGGAGGGGAGCCTGTCCCTCCCGAGCTGGAATGCAACTCAGGGCTCCCAGATTTTACCGTTCCTGTGCTGTTGGCACGCCTCCAGCATAATTTCTCTTTGCCACTAGCCTGAATGCCTGTAGCGAGTTGGACAACCTCAACAAGGCCCTGAGCAACCACATCTCATGTTGAAATTAGTTCTGCTTTTGAGCAGGGGGTGGGACTTCATGACCTCCTGAGGTCCTTCTGAACTTAGCTTAGTCCACGGTTCTGTGATTCTTGGCTGTCCATTTCTCTGTCAGTGTGCGTGGGCTATCCTGGTTGATGGATCTCTGTGGGTATGATGCACATAGTGGAAATAGTCTTTATTAGTTTGTTTTTAAAAAGAAGTATATTGCAAAGCATGTCATTAAGACAGTACTCAAGCTACATGGACAAGTATCCTAAAATGAAGAACAGCAGAATGATGTCTGCAGCCTCAGTATGCTTCCAACATATGTTTGCATTGCAACACTGACTCTCATTTTGTGATGGCACTGTTTTTCCTCATGCGGCTTCATCCTTATTATCTAGCCCAGATCTGCTGTGGAGATGAAGCAGAGCTGAGGAGAACTGGTGGATGGTAGCTACAGAACTGTAGCTCACTTGCTGAGAAGGTGCAAGGTATTTTCTGAATGAAGTAGGGCATGGTAGAAGAACAAAACAAGGTCTCCAGGTTTAGTTGAATTTTACTGTGGAGAGTATCCTTGCCTCTTCTACTCTCCTTCTGCATGGTAATGGGCAAATATTTCCCAAGTGGGTTTTGGATGCCAAAAGAGCCTTTTTGCTTGTGCCAGTAGTATTTGGAACAAGATGATTGTGCAAATGTCATCCATCAATCACAACCCTTTCTTTGGTAATGTCATGTATGATGTTCCATTTAATAAAGCCTTCATAAGTCAGGTTAGGTAATCGTTAGTTCTGTATATCTGTTTATCATCTAACGTGCACCTTCTATTTATATTTACACATTATACTTATAATTATTTATAAATGATTATTTGGCACTGAATTAGGCAAACTATCTCAGAAATCCCTGAAATGCACAGAAATGTTCAGGCAGCGTACAAGATTGTTTTTCAAACCTCAGCAGGCTAAATTAGATCCTGCAGTTCATTCATTTGCGCTGAAGTCAATTGGAGTTTTACATGTGGAAAGTCTGTGGGATCAAAAATTATGCCCAATGGGCACATAGCTCTATAGAAGAAAATGTCAGCTCCGGATGGCAGTATTTCTGACTTCTCATCACTTAGACTCTCTCTTCCCTCTCACTTTTTCTCTTTCTCAATTAGCTTTTCTTGCATTTTAATGTGAGTGGTTTTGAAAGGGTTCCTGGCAAAAACTTGCTGCATATACTGTCCATGTTTTCATTTACAGATCACTGAAACGGATAGGTGGATAAATAAATAGATGGGGTTTTCTGAGCTCGTGAAATGTGTCACATGATGTAAACCCCTCCTCTAAGTCCGTTTTGTCAAATATGTCAAATAATATTTTTGGAATTATATCTCTGGAATATACTCAGCATTTCTTATTGCTGTTCTTGATCTGTGCACCCCTGTTTGACAGTCCCTTAATCTGTCTGATATAAACTGAATGAATAGCAGCATTTAAAAATATGGCTTCAGGGACTCTTTAGGAGGTTTCTTTGTAAGTGTACATTTACTAGTTCATCTGAAAATTTATTTTATGAGGTGTTTAAACCTCAAGAAAACTGAAAAGCATAATATTAATGCCTGGTTTACGTCTACTGAAGTCAATAGGAACTTTGCAATTGACTTTAATGGTAGCCTGTGTCCTCTAATTGTGAAAGTGGCAAGGATGATATACACAAAACCACAAGGAGGGTTTTCTGTTTCATCATATCCTATTCTGTTTGCAGATGCATAAGCAAAGCACAATGTGGTTTGTTCTTGAATGAAGGAATTCAGAGTTTGGACCTAATCCTGAACCACATCGCTACTTTAGGTGGTGTTTTGCTTCTCAAAAGATCAGGGACTGCTCATTCTCTGTGTGGCCCATGAAGGTGGCAAGGTAGGAAATCCAGCCAAATTTTCATAAGGCTTTTGAAAATTATGCTTTTGGTTTTGATTTTACATCTGCCCTATAGTAAGAGTAATGGAAGAAGCTGATGAAGCAGTTTTCTTCCCAGCTGTCTTGGTTTTTTTCATGTCATCAATTTTGACAAGGTTCCTGGAAATACACATACTATCTGTAGCACATCTGTACGTGTTTTCCCTTAAGGTTCACTGAAGTGTAGTAGAAAGTTTCCATCATGCTATTGTAATCCCAGGCATCATTTTCATATCGTGTTAGTGAAAGTGAGTGAGAGTACACCACAACAGAAAAAGGCTCCCAGAACCCAGCTTTTTTCCTGTTAGTGTAACAAGCGCAGCAGTCTCAACAGGCTACATCTGGCAAGTGATTTGTAGTAGTAAATAATGCTAGACAAAAATTCCCACAAGCTTCTTGCTGAATCCGCTTCAGAGGTGTTACTCATTTGGTGGCTGAAACGTTGGTCTTGCTTCACATTTTTAATGCTTGTGACAGTTTTAAGTATTTTGTTGGTAACTGCAGCTGGTAGCACGCTGCAGACAAGAGCTCGTCAAATGTTTTCAGATGGGTTTTCAGTTGGAAAATGCCACTTGTGCAGGATGAAAATGGTGTCCCCGGGGTGCACCAGCTCCAATGAAGCCCCAGAGAGAACCGAGCTGGGTGACTGCTGCTGCTGGGTCCCCACCATCCCCACCAGCCACCCCTCGGGTCTCTGCTGGGCTGAGTAGACCGCTGGTGCAGCAGTAAATAACAAAGTGGGTAAAGTCACGTCTTAGGGTGGACAAAAGTTACACCACCCAAATTAGAAGGGAGTAAATTCTGGTTGTGTGAGTGTCCCCCCAGGTCTTCCCCTGCCCCAGCAGAGCCAGCTCCCACCTTGTCCGTGCCATGGGCTAGCAGCTCTCTGGCTTCTTCTCCTTACCTCCTGCCAGGCTGGTGGAGCATCAGACTTTTCTGGTCCCCCTCCACAAGACCCTTGAGTCTTTGGGCTGCTTCCCCTTCAGGCTACCCAGCCCCAAGGCTTCCTGATTCACAGGTGGATGCTTTTTTGATGTATCCCAGTATTAGGGCAGCCAGGAGTCCAGCAGCCCTGGGGTTTGTGCTGCCTAGTGATGCAATTGTTTTGGGAGTGAGCTGGAAATATTGTATGCTGGCTTTCTCAAAAAAACCAGTGTGTCATAAATTCTCCCTCAGAAAAAAAGCAATTATTAGTATTTATTGCTGGCCTAACAGAAAATTTGTCTGTGTTGAAATTACTTTGGGACAGTTTAGTTGAAGGAGAACTGGTAAAGATGGCTCCAGATGGCTGCTGTAGCCCTTAGTTCATCTTTATCATCCAGACATGAACAGAGATCTGTGTACTATAATTACAGAAATAAATAATGAGTAGAAATGATGTCTTTATGGGAGGCTTATACCTCCTAGATGTAGGTGGGAGGCAGGTGTGCAGAAGTAGGGACCTATTTCTCAAGGTACCTATAAACATCGTAGGTGAAATACTTCATCACCAAATGACTTTTCAACCAATCCTATTTAAGACTTAGTTTTGATGAGCACCATGGCTTCTGTGGAAGAATAAAAATAAAAGAAATTTTGAAACAAGTACTCACAAGCCTACTGTGTTTACACTAAGTAGAAGAATAGACAGAAGCAGGATTGTAGTTAGGGTTCCTGATTCTGAAGAGGAAAATTTTGATAAGCTACGTGAACTATTTAATGAAGTCATCCAATTGAGGAGCCACGGGACTGAAATGTGGAGAAGGCGCAGAGTTATTAAAGTTTCAGATGTGAAAACTACCTAGAACTTATGTCCCAAATGAAAAAAAAAAAAAAAAGTCAGGAAAAGCACTGTATGTAACGTGATGGGTGAGCATCACAGAGAAGATGTTGGTAGGTAATGCAAGGACAGAAGAAAAAGGGATCAGCAAAGAAAGTTGTGCCTCAGAAAGCAGCGTGTGTAAGAACAAAGTAAAAACTAATGAAAGGAGGTTGAGAGAAATACCAAAACATTCTTCATCTAGAGGACATGTTGGAAAGAGAAAGGCTCCTGTGCTGTGAAGATGAACTATAATCTCTGCTGGATAAGCTGCTGATGATCTAGCAACAGGGCAAAGTCTGGAGCCTCACTGAGGGTGTGGAAAGAGCAGTTAACCAGCCAACGGGGGAATAAAGCTCAGCACAGCTAACGGGCTCCAGTCAGGGGAGCGGGATCACTGCTGTTCCAGAATTCAGGCAGGACAGGTATATGAAACCTTATGTGTGAATGTTTTTTAAGGAGGAAAGGGACCATGTGACAAGAGCGCGGTTTGTCTGTGTAAGAAGGGAGGAGAGAGTTACGTGGACCAGAGCAGGCCTATTAATCTGACTTCAGGGTGCAAAGCTTTAAAACAGATATTGAAGGAAAGAAATTTCTATATGGTACATAGAAAAAAAATAATAAAAAAAAATTTTCCAAAACCTCCCTTGAACATGGCATGCAAATCTGGTACTTTGGTTTGCTGGAGAAGTGATGTCTTGTAAGATCTAACCTTTCTGGATCTCAGTGAAGTGAGGAATTTGCTATGGTACAGCAACATATTTGATATATGGCCAGGAAATGTTTTTCTTTGAGACAGGGGAGGCAAATAGGGAAGTAGTTGAGGACATTAGGAGGAGAAGAGTAGTGGAGCAGCAATTCTCTGACCAAGGTTGCCTGCTCAGGTGAGGTAGTTACGCTTTTTTTCCCCCCATATACTGACATTACACCCTGTGCAGTCTGTAGTGCTTACCAGTTCTGTGCAGACGCAGAAGGCACACACAGTGCAGATTCTCTCGTTTTGCTCTTACAGAGTTTAAAATAAATGACATTTTGGCTGAAAGCATATGTTTTTAGATGAAAAATCATAACTGTTGGTCTGGTATTCAGGGCAGGATTGTAAATCGACAATTGGAGAAAGGGAAACAGTGTAGAAGGGAAAACAAGACAACGGAAAAGGAGAAATACAAACATATGCGACACTGAGGAACCTTCTTACTTCCTCTGTGCAGGGGAACCGCTGTGGCTCCGGGTCTGTACTGCATTTGGGGGTCTAACTCCCACAGAGGAGTAACCGTTCCCAAAGGGAAGGAAAGAGTGGTGTACACCTCCTCTGCTGCCCTGTGGTCCGGGCAGGTGGAGTGTCCAGGGAAGAGCACAGCGAGCTGTCCTCAAGCGCGGGGAGGGCAGGCTGTACTCCTGGCTGCGTCCAGCTCCGTCCCACAAGCAGAAGTGTGAATGGGTGGCATGGTTCAGCTTTCCGGGAGCTCTGGTTCCCCCCTTCACAGCATTTCACTTCCTCGTGCTGCCCCTCCGTGTATGCCCCTTGCTCACCAGGGACTTCCAGCACTCACCAGCCTTTAGTGTTCTACAGAAATGGGCATACTTCCCCAGTGCAAACCTGTGACATGCAGAAACCAGAAGCTACCTGGTATTCATTCTGGTGGGACAAGAACTTGGTCACTGAGAAGTGGCCGCACGGTGTCTGTGCTACCCAGAGAAGTTACTGTACCTAGGGATGAGCAGTTCCGTCCAACTTGGCTACAAAGAGCTATAGTTGGAAGGAGAGGAGTTTCTCTGAGGGAAGCAACAAGAAGGTATGTGCTGATGAAGTCCTTACACATACAGAAATGATGTGGGTAAGCCGAACAAAGCAAGCTGGAGGCAAAGGAGAGGGAAGTAAGGATGTATTTTTGGGGAGGGAAGAAAGTACTCTTTGAAGTACAGAATCAACCAACTGCAGCTGGTTACAGGAGGAAGAGAAGCGTGTCCGTCAGGTGGAGGAAAAGCTACACGTGCAAAACTAGTAAGAAAATTAAACCGTGGCACGATACATGGTTATTTCTTGCTCTGTGTGGATCAGTTTAAAGTAATGCTTGACTGATGTTAGAGATCACTTCTGCGGAGCCCGTGGCTGTCCCGGAGGAGATCAGCTGGAGCCAGAATGCCTTTGAGGAGGAGCTTTTTGGTCATAGCATAGTTTAGCAGCTAAGGGAGTTTGGATGAGCTGGGACTCATCATAGGGCATGTGCTATTTGGCAGGGGAAGGGATGGGAGGACTTCTATGGGAAATGGCACTGGTAACACATTACCAGAAATGATGAGAGCACTTAAAAACATTGTAACTGCAGTGCTGGGATCCAAACCAGTTTCCCAGAAGCTGCCTAGTAAGAAGTGGGATGGGTCTACACGTTTCATGATTTGGTGGGCAAGGCTTAAAAGGTTGGAGTTAAGAATGGCCTAGGTGAAATAAAAAGAATGGGACATGAGAGCAACCCCAATGCCAAGGTTATTCCATGCCATGTGAGTTCACTAAGTAGAGTTGAGAGAGCAGAAAAAATTTACTAGATTTGGAGTTCTCATCCTTAGGCAGAGGCTTATTTGAATCCCAGGCTGTTTCTATCCCATGCATGCATTCATTTGCCATGTGTAGCCTTAAAAACTGGAAAGATTGCATAAGGGGGAGCAGTAACCTCAGCTCAAAACTCAAGCTGACCTCTAATCTGACAAGAAAAGCAGTGCTATCACTTTGGGTTGAAATGTATCTTTTTGCTGGATTCTAGGACAGAACTGAGATGGTCACGATCAGTTGTTGGTAATGATGTGCTCAATGAGACACTCCTCGAGTTAAGTGGAAGCAGCTAGAAAATCTGTTTCAGTAAAGCTCCTCAGGCTTTGGCAGTAAAAAATAGGAATATTTTTGCACAGACATGTTTTCCACAGTTTCCTTTCTGCTTTGCAGCTAGCTCAAACCTTGTGGGGATGGCCGGGCTGTCGTAGGTTTGGGGGTTATATAACTCTTTCTGCTTCCAGCCTGCTGGTGTTCCCACCAAAGTGCTTACCCTGGGCTGAGGTCCCACTCTGAAGGCATTGGGATGTCGCTAGGCTCTTCATGAAGTCACTGCTTTGTTAAGGAGGTTAAGGGGGATTAAACGTAAGTTATGACAAGGTTCCAGCTTTCGAGAGTCACAATTAAATGTGTGACAAACGAGGACTCTATAAACAGAAGTATGTACAAACATATGTATGTAGCAACTTTGCAAGAAACATGTTTAAAGAAACTCCCCAGATCTGAACTATCTGTTGAAACAGTCTCACGTGTCTTACATTTGCCAGTGAGTTACAGCAGTGTATCCCCTTTCCATGTGTTTGCATATGCCAAAATAAAAACAGTCTTTGGAAATCAATTTAACTGTCATAATAAAGCCATGTTATCTTCTTTTCACAGGTGGGAGAATCGAAGAAGCAGAGTTGTGAAGTTGTCTGCTCAAAGCCATAAAGGAGACCACTGACAAATCCACGAACAGAAGCCAAGTCTCCTAGATTGCAGCCTAAATGCCATCTAATACCGTAACCAACAAGAAAGTTTGCCTTCCGATGTCACAACGAGGTATGCCGTAGCAATACCTATGTATTAATAATTTTCTCAAGGGAAGCACATTTGAACGTGTATGTTTGCCTACGGTCTCATAAATAATTCAAAACAATTCTTTGGATTCTGCTTCTGAATTGAGTTTCTCATACTGTTTTCTTTATAACTGGGCATTTTTTTCACAAGTATTTCTTTGTAAGTCATGCTTAAGACAAACTGTTCTCAAAATTTGATTTATTAAAATTGTTGCAAGTTCATGTCCAAAAATATCCCAGAGTAGCTTCAATAGTTCATATTTCTAGATGCTTTAGAGTCCCACTTCAGGGTTTTCTTCAGGACCCTGAGCACTTACACCTCAGCTTGCCCTTATAGAAGATGACGGATAGTTGGCATCATAGAAAAAGGAAACAAAGTTGTGTATTCCCAATGAGGATGTTCTTAGCATTGGAAATCTTTTGGAAATATTGCTGTAAATGTGTTGGAAGCATCAAAAGCTCACATCTGGCTCTAGTTTAGCTGGAGAGGAGGCTATGCCAATAGCCCCAGGTGACAGAGGTGCTGTGAATATGGAAGCCCATTATGAAGCCTAATGCTGTCTGGTGTGCTGAGGAGTATTTGTCACAGTTTTGGCAAAAATACAGTTTGTTTTCTGTCTCTCCTAGCTATGTCCTCCTATACTGAGTCAGGGACATGTACACAATACTTCTCTTTGAGATGCTCATCTTTGGGGGTGTTGAGCACCAACAGTTGCATTAGCAGCTGGTTTTACTTGCACTCAAGCGTTTGAAGCAGCATAGCAGCTTTTTTTGCATAGGATAGGGAGGGTTTCCTTTTGGCTTTCACCTCAATCTGACATACTAATGCTTTGGGCGTCCCAAAATAGTGCTAGTGTCTAGCACTGAAACACTATTGAAGCATTGTGTTAGTTGTAGGAAGCTTGGTGATTTATTAAGAGAAAATATTAAATCAGGTTGGAAAACTGTATTACCTCCACAACATACACCTGAAAGCACCTTCACAGTTTCCAAATCTTTGTTTTCAGTAGTTTACCTGGACACAGGTGATGAGCATGCGCAGAGAATATGTCAGGTTAGCTACAATCAAACCTATAAAGCATCTGCAATTCATCCGCGCTTCTCCCACCAGCAGGTGTCATTCTGGAAAAAGGAAAATATTGTAATTTCCTGAATTGGAGAATTTTGCTGTGACGAAGAAGAAGAAAAAAAAATTTGCTTAAAATACAGCTTTTGAAGGATACTTTGTTCCAAATAAAAACCAAGAGGAAGTTGGCCGGGGTGCATTTTTTAATAATCTTTGTGCAGCGTGTAATCCTGACATATGACCAACGATGGGCAGACGACTGGTAAGGTGAACCAATGTCTAGTTAAACCTGTCTTCTGCTTTTCACTGTTCTCTGTGACATCTTCATCACTGCTTAATCACCCCTATGACTATAAAATCAGTGACATTCATCAATATTTACGATGGGCTTTTGGCTTTAGTTCCCCCAAAGTAAACACAAAGGAAAGCGTTGAATGAAGATTCATTTACTTCAAGGTAAACTTGAAGTAATCTCACAGAAGCAACTGAATTCAGTAGAATTGCTTGGGATTTAGTTTGAAGTAACCAAAAGTAGTATTTAATTTTCTACTCCATAAAAGAGCCTCAAGCAGAAAATAGTCACATTATCATTTTAGTATCTATTATAGTGTTTATGTTTTCCTTTAAGTGTTCATCTGGGTTTTAGCTGCAGCCTCCTTTAATATGAAGAGATTCTTTTTGTTTTCTCAGGAGCACAGTGAGAAGGCTATGCCTGAATTGTGAAGAACCAAGATGCTGCTGGTTCATTGCTGAGGGCTCTTGGTCTACCGAGTCTAGTCTCCTGGCTGTTAGAAACAAAGCTGCTGTGAAATCCATGCAGAACATGTCTTGCCCACCCTATATCCTACTGGAAGTTTGTTCCAGCCCATCACAACTTTGATGTTTATAAATATTTTTCTATCTTTCAGCCTGAATTTACCCAGGGCCCTTGTCTCTATATTGTCCTTTTACACTGAAGAGTTTCCCCCCCTCTATCGTGATTGTTTCCCTGCTGATGTATTTAGCAAAATCAATGACACCCCCTTGCAGGCTGGATTTTAGGAAGCCAGAGGTGCTCAGCTGTGGGCCAACGTGCCGTGCCCAGCCTGCCAGGATGGCTCCTCTCATCCAGCGCTGACTTTCCCCAGGAGCAGGCTGTGGGCTGTGGGTTGTGCATGCGTGGGAGCCACACGGTCCCTTCCCCCACCGTTTGCATCAGCATGTAGCTGGGAAGTTTGGGCCTGAGCATCCCAGACTGAACTAATAAAATTTGCATAATTTTCTTTCAGAAGCTTGGTTTTCCATCCCCCAGCATTACTTTAAGTTAAATCGATCTTTTTTAAACAAAAGCAAGCAGATGTGTCTGTCCTTTGTTATTGCCGTGCATACGACATTAAAGCAACAGCTTCCACACCCTGCCAGAAATTCTTCACCTGACACATCTTAGCGCTGTATCTGCCTTTCTTCTCTCTTCACTGCTGTTGTCTTCCAGTTGACTAGTCTGGCCAGGTGTATCTTAGCTGTTTCTAGAAGAGCTGCTAGAAAGGACTGTTTGCTACTGTGATACGATACTCCACCAAAACTCTGCCTGGAATCAAAGGGAAATTTGCTTGGGGAAAAAAACAAGAACAAGTTCCAAGGCTTGGCTGCAAGGAACACATTAAAGTGGGAATTAGTTTTACATTTTCAGGATTTGTAATTACAACAAAATTATGTAAAATAGTTGTACTTTAGGCAGACATATCTTTTTCAAGATTGTATTTAACTACGAATTCCACAATGCTTGTCTCCTGAACAGTATCAACCACTTGGTTGCTGAATTAGTGTATAAATTTAAATTAGTTGGAATTTAAAACTTCGCTCTAAAATAGCTAAATGTGTAGTCTTGGGGTTGCATGAAGTCTGTATTAGTGTTTTCTGACTTTTTGAATATTTAGTTTTGAAAATGTCGTGGTATTCTACAATTTGAAATTCAAAAGTATAAAAGTGTTGTGAATGTGACTAGTTGATTATGCGCTTTATTTCTATAGGACCTAGATAACAGGCAGTGATGATGTCCAGGAGGTTTTTATACATTAATGTATGAGATTTTTGATACAATTTTATACAGTAAAGTATGAGATTTAGACAAAATTATTTCTTTGGAGTTTTTTTTCATGGTTTTAGTTAAGTGAAATCATATGAAATTTTGTTTAGTCTTTCTCAGTGTTTTATTTTATTGATTTTAGAAGAAAAGCATGTGCCTAAACATAGACCTCCTGTGTCATTTTAGAGCCCCTGGAGATCCCACCCGGCCTCTCCCTGCCACTTCAAAGGTGAGGGTTTGCTGTCGGTCCTGTATCGTATCTGCCAGCCATGCACAGTTCTCCTGGATATTCCAGGGTATTCCAGCAGGCATTAGGCACCTTCTTTCAGTCATCTGAATTTCTCCTTTAGATAAATGCTGTAAAAGATAATACGCCTCTACCAATGCTTAACAAAATTAAAGATAGCACAGCTGTGAAGGTAATTCCGTCTAAGGTGTTTTATTTAAGTTTAACAAGACATAGAGGCAGGAAAACAATTTCATGTGTAAGTGCAGAGTTACTGTGTTCAACGGGATGCTATCAAGAGTCTGTTTTGAATTATGATGGCTGAGCTGAACCCGTGCATGAGCTGGGAGCTGCTGTTGCTGAGGGTATGCACCCCAAAAGCCCTGGCCAGAAATCTGGGGCTTCTCATCGGGAATGTAGTGGTCTGATGTTTAAAAGTGTTTGGAGTATGGCAAAAGTAAGCTTAATTCCTCAGTTTTGGGCGTGGTGCAGCAAACCAATTTTGCTGAAAAAGTAGGTATTTTGGGGTACTAGGGCACTCAGAGGGAATTAGAGGAACACTTGAATTAATTACTTAGGCAATTAGAAACCTAGGTTAATCAGGTCCATTTTTGATGGTCTACTGAATCAGAGGGAAGTTAAAAACCTTGAATATATTAGTGTAATTATGTATGAATTGTACAGTGTGGGGTTGAGCATTACTGAATTGTTTTTTTATAACAAGAACAATTCGTTGCATATAATGTATCAAAGTTATATTTTGTATAAGTATAAAACATATAACTCAAAATAAAATTAAAGCTATTGGAAGGCAGCAAACTCTGGATGAAATTCACCACAAGGATTAATTAGGATTGTTTAGACAGAGAACACTCTCCCATGAGCTTTTTTTAACCAGTCACTAACATTAGGATCACTAGGAATTTGGACTGCTTTTGCAGAAGTTTAAAAAATGAAATTGTTACAGAAAAAGGTGTGATGCAGTGTGACTTACAAAACAATCATCAGATCTGATTTAGTAGTGTACAATATTAATTTTATAAATTGTGAATGAAGCAAAACTGTTTTCATGTACTGATTTTTTTTTTTTTTTAAAAGTCTTTATCAATCTTTGTCAGGATGAACCCCCAAGGCATGGCTGTGATGGCTGTTTGAAACAAGAAACAGATACCCTCTTGGTGTTATTCCTTTCACTAATCACTGGGAATCTGAGCCTGAATGAAGATGGAGGAAGACTCCTACAGAGAACTGGGAACGGTTTGTCCCTTAAGAAGGGTATAATGGCATTTTTAATGTTTTTACCAAATACCAGGGTATGTGATAAAAGTTTATGGATTGGGAATTAATTGAAAGATTGTGAAATGGGAAAGAATGTACATTATGGGAAGCCTTGGAGAGCTACAACCTAAGCACCCTGAAATTTGCGACCAAGGTCACAGAATGTCTCTGGAGTTATTGGAACCATCTCGGATGACCGTTATTTCTGATATAATTTACCAGTCCCAGTAAGCTCCCCCAGCCAGACTGGGAAAAGACATTCCTTTTATTAATGGTAGTCCAGGGGACTAAAGTGTATTCTGGGAAATGAAACATACAGTTTATGGAATTAACTACAGAATTCAGATTTGTAAAAAAAGGCAGTGTGCATTTGTACCTGGGAGGTGGTACAGGTTTTGAAAAATGCTGTTCAAAAGAAAATGTGCTTGTATCTAAACTCTGTTATCTGCAACATAAAGGTTTACAGTTTAAAATGTATTAAATAACGTATCTGTATGATGAAATGTGAAATGTATAATTAAACTAAAGACTATAAGTATAGAACTAGTAAATGTTATCTAAGTTGTATGTGCAAATATTAAACTGTTTCATTTCTAGAGGTTACAGAAAACACTTTAAAATTTTATACAGTCTTTCCACCCCCTCTAGTTTTTAATGTAATTACAGTTTTAAAGCTAATCTGTCTATTAGGTTTTTTAATATTTGCAGTTGTGTAAATTTTACTGAGGAACAATTTAGTTTGGGGAAACCGTTACACTTTATCCCAACTGTGGTTCATGTTGTTTGAACAAGAAGTCCCTGAGTGTTTGTCCCAAATACCAATATTTTTACTCCGCTGGCAGCTGTATATTTGTGGTCACCCTACAGCAATGTATGCAAAGAATGTATACGGTGGCAGTGCCTCTTCCAGAAAGTACCAGGAGGAAAACTGGATGTGGTCAACCCACACATAATTTGCTCTTCTTGGTGGAAGTCTCGCACAGACAGCACTTAAATGACACTTTTTGTTTCTGGATAGGATGAAGGTAAGAGATGGAAACCATTCGAAAGCCATTGCTTACGCTCCCTGAAACGGGCTAAAAAGAACAGCTCTTCTGAGACACAGTTTTACACTGAACATATGCAGAGCTGCGTCATTATTAATTCTGAAAATGTGTTTACAATAGTTAGGTAAAATATTTAGTTACCATTTAAATATTTTGATGTATTATAGCTCATACACAAATTTTAGCTGTCTACTGCACTTAACATTTCCAATTTAAGTAACTGGTTTCATTAAGAATTCTGTGATACAAATTAATAACAAAAGGCAGTTAATACAGAGTGCAGTTATGAGATCAAAATACATGTGGTTTAAATTTAAAGAATTAAATGTTAGCATTTCCCTATAGAGAAAGGTTATTTGGGCAGTGCTGTACTGACATTATCACCACCCACGGAGAAGGGGACCTGTTGATCCTATCGGTTAAGCAGAAATTCAAAAAAGGAAGAATGTAGGTCTAGCGGGTTTGCTTGGTGTGAGTGATTCACACAGGAAAAATGCTGATACCCAGAGTCATTGTAGTGACCTTCTTTGATGGTTAGAAAGAGAAATAAGCACGCAATATTTTTGTCAAGTTAGAGGGTTTAGGTTGCTTGCTAGGTAAAGTTGGTCTTGGTTTTTAATATAGTGGAAACTTAAATGACAACCATGGAAATATGATAACAAGTGCTGTTGCAAATGAGTCAAAGAAAGATTTTCTGTGTGCATTAAAACTGATTTCCCAATGTGTTAACCGTGGGGCTGAAGGACTGCTAAGAAAATAATGTGCACAGTGGATGAAATAAAGGATAAAAGTGTGTTTAAGTAGGTATTTCTTCAAAGCTTCCTTCAGGGAGGTGTTTCTAAGCACTGCCATACTGCTTCTGACAAATCATGTCTGTTAAGCCGAAGGTAAGCAAACAGCATTCATTTAGCAGTATGCAGTGCTATCTGTACCTCTGAATTTCTGTTTGGGCAAACCTTTATAATAACTTTATTTGACCTAGCTAGAAACAAATCTATTAAAACCATCCATTACTAATTTGTCACTATTTAATGTTAGTTTAATCTGACAACTCTGGGATGGCTTTGCCTGTTATTCCTGGAAGAAACTACATAAAGTTGGGTGGGTTTGAGTAGTTTCGCGCAGACCTGTGACTGCACAGAAAAGCCAGTTCTCAACATCACTGCACATAGGGAAAGCTTGTCTCTGACCCTCGGTCGGACAGCTTGAACACATGCTGAGCAAAACCCCAGGCTACCAGTACTCTGCACTTTGGCTTTTGAAACTTTCTGGGTGAGATACAGTTTCAACATGAAAAGTCAAAATACAGTGGTTTACAATCAGTTTTGCTTCGTTTGAAGCTAAAACTCAAAGCAAAACTCCTGAGGTATAGAGCTGTATGAAGCAAAACATCAGAAAAATAACAGAAAACCTCTGCAAACTGAACAATCTAGTTTCACTCAGCTCTTGAAATAACCCCTTTTTGCTAGTTCACTTTTCAATTGCACGTGTGGGATGTCAAAAATCAGTTGTTTTCACTACCCTGTGGCACAGATGATAAACAGCGCAGCTCTAAAGCATAACCCTCTGTCCGAGCAAGGTCTCACTCTCTGTCTCAGCTGATACTTTCGACATCTGCCAAAAGATGAAATTTTCTCAGTCCCTGGCTAGTTATGTTTTGATCTTGATTGTCTGTAAAAAAAGCCTGTATGTTTTTTTTTTTGTAGTTGCATCCAGCTCTGAACTGATTTCCTAGATCTATAACAATGCTCTAAATGGTACCCAGTCCCAAAGTAGCAGCAGTCACTTCACCTCTGGGGCATCACCCAAGGATTCATGGTGTTTTAAGTTCAAAGCCTAGTATTTCAGAGATGCTGAACACCTGTTTCTCTTCTAGCTGGTATGGGAGCTGCAGGTGCTCATGCTCTTGTGAAGATCAGACCTCTTCTGTCAGTATGTTTATTTACAGTGAAACAACAAAAAATCCCCTGCCCTGCTTTCACTTTTTGTAAAATTGTACTGCAACTGGCTTAAAAAAAACCTGTGAAATGCACCAAGCTAGAGGTACTTCTAGGAGAGCATTGGTGAGTGTGTGTGAGTTCAGACTCTCAGGGCTCCTTTGTTTGCTGGGCAGCTGATCCATTTTCTTTCCCCTTAAAATATTGAGGGAGTGAACTCCTGAGCCTCCAAAATTATCACTGACGGAGAAGCAATGCCTCAGCAGCAGTGGGGCTAAGTGAGTCAGCTTCTGGATGTAAATCTCAGACTTTGACATCTTTGTTGAGAAGAACTAGAGTGATGTTCAGGAAAAAAAAAATAATATCAGATAATCAGTGGTCTTGTGTACCTATATTTTGCTTATTCGTATGTCAGGTTTTTGTGGTGAACCAGTACCTAGGAACGTGCAGAGTAAAAGCAGAATGGCCGAGTTTGAAGGCTGAAGGTATTTGAAGCACAGCTCACAAGCTGGGTTACGTGAGGATTGTTGTGGGTAGATTGTACAATAAAATGGCTCACCTCTGCACAAGAGTGAATTTTATATGGTGTGAGCATATGTCACCGAAAAAACCCAACATTGGGCTGTTGGTGGGATGCAAATATTATGTGACTCTGAGTCTCACTTGGTATTTTAAACGATGAGAGTTTCAGGTTTGAGTCACAGTAACTTGTAACTAGGATATGTATATACGCATATATAGCACGCAGGCTGTAAGCAAGGCTTCTGCCTTGGGGTTATTTTCCCCTCAAATTGCAGATTTGGTTCTCTGTTATTGTAAGCCATTACAGCCTCAGTGAAAAGTCAGAAGTCAGATTAGATGCTTCCAAAATGTGAAAAGAAACCTGAACTGGGAACCCTTAGTCTTCTGTTTTCTTCTCTGGCCACTTTGATTTTCAGAACCCTTGGTCCATCAAACCATGTTACATCTTTCCTGCACCTCTGCTTCTCCATGGTGGTTCCCGTGTGGAGCTGGCATCGGGATTTGTTGAACCTCTAATTCACCTCATCAGAGCACTCAGCAGCATCTCATCTTTTGTTAGAGGCAGAAGCTTTGTGCACACTACTCAAAGAGCACCTTTCACCCAAGACCTTTATTGAAAACTCCTCTAGCCAGCAAGAGCTGGAGAAGATGGCACCTGAGTGCCTGCCAGCAGCCTCAGAAGCATGTGTGGGAAAAAGTTCTTTTTCTTGTTTTTTTTCCTTTTAATTCAGCACTTTGAGTTAGAACATGCATGTAGCCAAGCTGTGCAAAGAATGACTTGCTGAACAGCAGACTCTAAGGTAGGGTTAGAGGCTCTGCTTAAGAGAAAATCTGCCTCAGCCTAGAGAACAATCCCACCACAAAATAAAATTAACTTTAAAAGTAATGAGATTTTCCACTGCTAACTTAATAGCAGCAAACCACATGTTCTAAACAGTTTGGGGCTTTTTTGAGTTTTGTTGGTTTTGCTGTTGTTGTTGTTGGTTTTTCTTTTTTTTTTTTTTTTTTTTTTTTGTTTTTTTTTTTTTTTGTATAAGGACTCATTTTTTGTAACAAACCCCAGACTATTAGCCATGCCATTTTTCCACTGCTGGAGGAAAACATGGACTCTTGCTGAGTTGTATGGTGAATATCTCAGAGATATTTGAATCTGCCACCAATAAAAAGGCCTCTGAAATGCTAGCATGGAAGAACCAGTTCAAGGTAGAGGAAATGGAAAAAATGGGAAAAAAGAAGAAACATCTCTTTGGATCTTTAGCTCTGTTATTTTTTAGATTATGTTTCTTCTGAGGTCCCAAAATGTTTAGTAACAAACAAGATCTCTTTTAAAAAGTATGAAGTTATCTAAACATTTGCCAGGTCCTAATATTAAATCCTAGCAGTCAGCAATGTTTAAGTTCAGCCATATCATTTTGCTGAGTAAGTCATGCTAAAACTTAAAGTTTTCCCCTCAAAATGATCTTTCCAAATGAGATTGATATTGTGAGAAAAAAAGAAAAAAAAGAGAAGGATGCCTTCATCTTGAGGAATTATGGAATTAATTTTCTTTATACACTCTGTTTGCACAAGACATTTTTGTTAACTCTTAATAAAAATACCATTCAGCTGCTACTTTCATTGTTTTTATCCTGGGACCAATACAACATTGTCATTATTGGATATAAAGTGCTGTAAAAACAAATCTAATTTGTTAAGTTTATTTTGATAAGAAATAAATATAAAGGTAGTGCATAGTTTGTACAGTGCTGCTATCATAGGACTCCTGGGTATAATTTATATAAAGAAAATAAAAAAGCATACATAACTTTCTAGTTGATTTCCTTTAACAGGGCTAATTGAAAACAGTTTCTGTTATTTAAAAGTAATTTATTTTAAATATACTTTTTAAAACAAAGTTCTTATTGATATCCATTTAAAGTATAATATTATCTCAGTGTGGGATACAAGTAAAAGGTCAAATCTTGTAGGAGTATTTTCTGTATGACTCAGTTCTGATCACAGATAAACTTATCGGAGAAACCAAATTAGTTAACCTTTTCAGTACCGAAAGCTTGTTTTAACAGGCCACGACAGTCTCTTTCACAAATACAGGGCTTCAAAGCTCACACTTTTGTTCTGAAACATGAAAAAGAGAATGCTGATTTCCCTTTTCTCTATCTGATAAAAGGCAGAGGCTAGTGATTTTAACATGAATTTAGACGGGTGGAGAATCAGTATATAGGCATAGTAAGCAATATGTTATTGTTTTTTAGTCAAGAGCTGTTGTGCACAGTGGTATGGCAACAGATGCAGTTTTTTTGCTTTGATTATGCCTTTAATTTGTGGACATTGTTAAAGGATACATTTTTTCTTGTCCAGCAGCATAATCCTTATGCATGAATCTGATTACTGGTGCACTGAAAGACGCTGTATGAGCAAAATGGCTGTTTGTGGCATATCTCTAGGAACCAGCCTCTTTCCATGTTGCTTGATAGGTTGTTCAATTCCTGTCCTGTTAACTGGTTTGTGACATTTCTCAGAAGTCCCGTTAGCTCTGCTTGCTTCTTTGTTTCCATCACAGCAGTGCTGACAATCCAGTGGCTTGGGTTCCTTCAATACATGCGTGCAGTCAAACTCAACACCAGAAACTGCCCGTCGTTATTAAAGCCAAACCCATAGTGATTGGAAGGACTTCAGATTGGGACCACAGTCATTAACTCAGATGTTAATGAGCTGAAGCCCTCTTGATGGCGTCCATGCAATCTCACCTCTATCAGCACAATTTAATGTAGCTGGGGGAGAGTTTGACTCATGGGGGATTTTGCCTGCAGACTCATTCCTGCCATCTTCACTCATTTTGCATATAGTATTTACTTTCACTGACTTGGGTGAAGAAGTTGTGCTGCAAGAGAGTAAAAGTGGTGAAGTCTTTCTCCAAATAGCTCCTGGAGAGCTGTGTTTCAGACATTACCTGTTGGAGAATGCTCAAGACGCTGCTATTATATATCTCATATTCAGGGAAGTAAAAGCATTAAAAATATCCAAGGGTGAAGATACCTAGAAATCTGGTTTGGAAGGTCAGAGCACTCATAGCGCTAGCTGAGCTGTGGGAGTATACTGGTTCTGCACAACAAAAAGTGAAAACAGAAGTCTGTAAGGCATGTCCCAAGCTGAACTCAGATGGGCTTGGGTGGAAATTTTGTCAGCCCTGGACATATACAGTGAAATAGTCATATCATGCTGGCAGTGACAATCCGCTTTTTTTTTTTTTTCTTTTCTTCCATAATTTACAAAACATGAGCAAGTAGGTAGTTAAAGCATTTCAATTCTTCCATGAATGGAATAATTTTACATGGTATTTTCTAAGCAGAGAAATAACTGGCGCTTGGGGAATTACATTGTCACTCTCACAAAATGTAATTCCATCCAAACGAACAAAATAATGCAGTTATCAGGGCAGATAACGCAGCACACTCTGCACACATGGGCAGTGAAGATAACCTTTTACTCCATTAACAAGAGATGATTTCTCTGGAAAACTTGCTGGGTCACTTTTAATCATTAAAAGAGCAAATTCATGGTTTCTTCATGGACTAGTCACACTGCATAGTATTTTCTTTTTTGTTCTATTTAAATTCAGATTGGTTATTCATACTTCCTGGCAGTGGTTATAAGAGGAGGATGACTGAGAATCTGGTAGGTGAGTTAATCTCATTTTTACTGTGTCTCTAGAGCCACCCACTTTCCCTTCATATGACTTGACACCAACAAGTCAGTACAAGTTTTGCTCAGCGAGACCAAAGCACTGACCTCCTGCACCCCTCCATCTTCTCCTCTGCCCTATTTTTGCTGCTCCCCTTTTTTCTTTGGCACGTTTCTTATTTTTAATCCCCTCTCACCAGCCTGACACACAGGCCACCTCCACACATACCTCTTGCCTGCTGGGATTTTCATCCTTTGGGGCCAGGGAGTCAGTGGAGAGTCGTTAGGTGGCTGCTGACTCAGTGGGATGAAGCCCTGAGGTGCCCAGCAAAACCCCAACTCCAGCCCCGTACCCTGAAAATGAGCTTGCTTTTAATGTCAGAAAGGAATCACTCGAACACTGGGATTCCTGAGGCCCAGTGGACTTGTGTAACGGGTGAGCACAAACTAGCGCTGAAGCCGTTCTCCCTGCTGCAGTGTTGCAGCTCCTTCCCCCTGCAGTGGGTGCTGGGGGATGCACTAACACACAGGTTCATACCACAGTCCCGCTTTCAGTCCCAGGGCTTGTAGAGGCTGCGTACGGTTCTCCGCTCCCCGATTTGTCCAAGTGTTTTCATGTGGCTTTTAGAAATGCTGGTAACATTGAGATCTTTGTAGCATTTGGCAGCTTTGGCCAGGGAGTTCAGCCACTTTTCAAAGGAGAAAGGCACAGATGTGCACACACCGACACTGAAACTGCCTTACAAAGCGGGGCTAAGTTATAGACAACAGAGAAAGCTTTTTCATGTTCTTGCACTAGTGGTTTACGCTAACCTTTGGTGAGGATTTTCTGAGCAAATTTTGCCTCAGCTGTGATGTCTCTTCATGTTTCTCTTTCTGACCTACGTTGAAAGATGATTGAAACAGGCCTCAGAGGCGCTACCAGTCTCGTTACCTGAGACAACACAAACAAGAGAGACTGCCGATGGCTCAGTGCATCTTTTCACAGATATGTTAAAAAATTGTCCTGCTGTCGGAGAAGTACACAAACCCTCTGAGAAATCTTCCTGGTCCACCTGACAGCTTCTCAATTTTGTCGTACACACTTCTACTCTGCTGCACCTAAAAAATTAAAAAAATAAAAATCTCATTGGCCTGGGCCTTTTAAATAAAGCACTGCCAAAACATTGCATGTCGAAAGTCACCATTTAGCGGGTGGCTGGGGATGCCATACCTCTCCCTATGCTGCCCCAGGTCGTGGGCGTTGGACATGCCCAGGGTTCCCTCCGGTCACAAGGCACAGCGCAACACTTTGCTCAGCACCTGAACACATGCTGCTGCAGCGAGCACGACTGTCACCCTGACACGCTTTCCTCCTGACTGGGGAAGCAGCTTCCAGGTTTTAGCAAGCAAACTTGGAGAACTTTACAGCCCAGCTGTGACAGTTTTGAGCTAGAAGTAGGTTATCTTATTTTCTCCCCAAATATATGTGTTGGTCTGGGGAAGGACACTACCTTTTTCCACAAACCTCACCACACTTACAGCCGTGGACTACCCTGGCTGCAGCAACAGTAAAAGTGCCTTCAGTTTTTTTTGTTTTGTTGGGTTTTTTTCCATTTTAAGCCCTTCAAATTATATGTTGAAGTTCTCACTGCTAGCTGGAGAGCAGCGTATCTCACAGTATTCCTGCCTTAGTATGGGACATGTGGCATGATGTTGAGGAATATGCCTACAGCACTATAATGTGGACTTCACCTGTAGCCAGGTGTAAGGAGTAAAAGCTGCAGCGGCTGCCAAAGGATGGGCTTATAAAAGAGTTGAACACTTTGGATCAAAAACTGGGAGCTGTGAGGGTTTTGAAGGATCAGGGCTTGGAGATTTCTTTATGCAAGGCTGGAGCATCTCTCATTGACAAAGAAATCAACCTTTTTGACTGAACTGATAAACAATTGATAGTGTTTCTGCTTCCCCACTTTCCAGTGTCTCACATTCCTGAGTATGGATCTCCCCTGTTAGCGGTCATGGACGTGAAACTTTTCCACAGTTACTGTGGTTACAGTTCTGCAAATAAGAAATGACAGTGAGATAGGAACACTGAGCATGGTCCTGTCATATCTGTGGGTTGTGTGGGCTTCTCTAAACATCGACTAAACACTGTCCCACCACAGCTGATTTTTCCTTGTAGTATATGATCTCTAATAAAGCTGAAGCCATACAACTCACCCATTGCCCTCCCACTGCATTTTTATGTTCTGAGACCAAAGAAGTCCATTATTTTTTTTTATTTTTTTTTTTTTCCAACTGCGGGAGACAATATATATGCTTTTAATGTGCTCTTTGACTTATTCAGACTTATTACCCAGCTGCAGAACGCGCTCCGGTATACAAGTGCAGGAGATGTGTTTATGTGTCTGGTCATCTCTGGAATGTGTAGCCACCGCGTGAAAGGCTGGGAAACTCCTGCGGGATGGCTGTGCTGATGATGACCTGCCAGCACCAGCAGCCTGATCTCTGGTGGTGGAGAGGGAACACGGGTGCTCTGCAGTGCTGAGGGTCTCCAGCATGCTTGGAGCACACAAGCTGGTAAGATGCTCTGCACATCTGCTGGTGTTTGCTGGAGCCCCTTAGCACCTTACAATCGGCACTGAGCAGTTTGTAGGATTGCGCTTCTGCCAGCTGAAGAAAAAAAAAACCCTCATTTGTGCAGGATTTTTGTTTGTGCAAAAGGCCTACTAGAAAATTGTTGAAATTAAAATAATCACACATGTCCTTCCGCTTAGGAAAAGAGAGCTCTAAGTGAGAGCATGTGTGCTCTGACTCTCGGGCTGAGAAAATGTCAGTCTGATGTGCTTGGGAAGTTCATATTGATACAAACAGGGAGGCTCCCTGCTGCCCACAGATTTCCCACATAAAAGTCCTACTGGTAGCCGTGGGAACTTAGCGGCAGCCACGCTGTGGCTAAAGTCACCACTCTAAAAATGTAGTGAAATTAGTGTTCATAAAAGTGAAAAACATGCCACAAGAATGAAGATGTTCTGATTCACAGCCATGAAAATTGCATGAGTTCTGGCATTAAAAAAAAAAAAAAAGCAGCTAAATTTTGCATTTTCTCTGGCTTTTGAAAAGGGTTGCTGGTGGATTTTTAAAAAGTTCATTTGAGCAAAAATCTTGGCTTTTTTGCAAAACAATTTGTTGCACCAAAACATACCCCCTCCCTGCCCCAAGTTGTGCCTATGATGTGACGCTGGTCCTTCTTACCAGCCCTGTGGAAAGGGCTGATCCTGTGCTGCACAGTGGCCTCTAGTGAAACTGAGTAGTTTGTTCCAGAGTCTGCAAAATAATTTCCAGTAGCTGTGTTGTAACTAGTTTCAGTTCTGCCTTCTGATCTGACCCTCACCTTGCTCAAACTATGACACTAGCTTTGTATATTTTTAAGAAAAATAATAAAAAAAAACCCGCGGGAGGGTGTGATGGACCAACAGACTTGTCCAAATGTAATTTGAACATGAACCTGGGACCCAGAGGCAAAGGTAATACCAGCAATAGTGCAGCTGTTGTAGCTTAACGTTATCATTTAGCACCATTTTCAGTTTGAAGTTCCCTTTTTTGATGACTGCTGCTATGCCTGCCGTAAGGAGAGGGGACGGCTATGCCAGCTGTGACTCTTGCTACTAGAACTTGAATTACAGACACTCATCCTCAAACAGGTACTCTTGTTCGTTGCATCCTTGCAGCTTTTTTTTTTCTTGCACCACAAGGATCTGAAATGTCAACTCCGTAGTCAAAGCATTGTATAAGGCTTGCTCCCTGTGTTCTATCAAGCCTGTTTTCCATGATTTTCCAGGAGACATGTTATGAAGCAATGAGCATCACCCTCCCCTCATGACATTCCCTCTGCCACCCTGCCTTCTTGCAGGGCAGCCACTGAGCTGACCCCTTGTCCAGCTGGCTATTGTGCTTGCTGGGCAGCTGCCACCTTCCTGTCCCTACCCCCACACTGACAACAGTTTATGACAGCAGCAATCATAAAAATAAAACAGGAAATTATTTCAGTAGGGGATGTGGTGGCTGACAGAGAAAAGTGGAGTAGGTCTGAAGTGCAGTTGTTCTTTCACGTGAGCGCCGAGGCCCTGCAGAAGTGTTTCTGGGGAATGAATGTTTGCACAGCCTTTCATGTGGTGGAGGGACCCGTGCTTGTTTTTGTTGTTGCTGCTTCGGAAACCTATCGTGGTGGCTGTCACGGAGTCACAGAATGGTTGGAGTTAGAAGGGACCCTCTGGAGATCATCCAGTCCAACCTCCCTGCTAAAGCAGGTTCTCCTAGTGCAGGTTGCACAGGATCACACCCAGGTGGGTTTTGAATGTCTCCAGAGAAGG
>JAVJGJ010000014.1:29467139-29481812 GCA_035590215.1 Microhierax caerulescens | reverse complement strand
GGGTCCCACTGTCCTTCTTGGTCCCCAGGGCACACTGCTGGCTCATGGGCACCTTGCTGTCCTCCAGAACTGCCAGGTCCTTCTCTGCAGAGCTGCCTTCCAGCAGGTCAGCCCCAGCCTGTACTGGTGCATGGGGTTGTCCCTCCCCAGGTGCAGGACCCTACCCTTGCCTTTGTTGAACTCCATGAGGTTGAACTCTCTGCCCAGCTCTCCAGCCTGTCCCAGGCTTGCTGAATGGCAGCACAGCCTGCTGACCTCTGAATGCTGCTGGTCATGATGTGGCAGCATTTTGCTGGAGCTCCGTGGCTCCCAGGTGCTATTGGCACATGCTTGCTGGTGCATGGGCATTGCCCGATGATCTGGTCTGCATTTGGGTCATTGTGATAACCCCTTGACTTCAACATTGCAACTATTTCCTTGCGTTAACTGCAGCTGGGATAGCTGTGCTCTGGCCAGTAAATAATTCACTTACCCACCACATTCTGGTGTGAGATAACATTTTGGTCTGATGCCTGAAGGAAACACCTACCCAACCTGCTGTTTCTTCTAAGAAGAACCTTTAGCATCTGGTTGAATTATTTAATGGGAAGGCTATGGATGCCCTGTTCCTACATGTTGCTGAGAGCTCTTCATCCTCCCTGTTTGCTCCTGGTGGATCATCTGGAAGGAAGAAGGGATCTGGGTGAGCCTGGGAATGCTGAGCAGCCAGAGCCTTTCAGGCTAAAAGATGCTTCTTGGCCTTAAAAAGCTGAGTGTTTTCTTGGAGGTAATGTCTTAGGCTTGGAAACGCGCTTTTGGTTTGCTTCCACCAGCTTTGTGTTTATAGTCAACATTTATTTTTCTCACCAGCTGGGTTAAGTGTTTTTTCCTATAGCATTCAAATGCTTGGAATAGAGGTTCAAATCCTTCTCTGCTTTCAAACACAAACATACCATATCTGAGTCAAGAAGTCTCTGACCTCCAAATCACTGGAGGTTGACAAAGTATATCACGGTATTTTTTTTGTAGGCTTGCCCTAGTATCGTACTCTTCTTGCTATTGCCAGCATTAGAGATGGGATATTGGGCTAGAGGAACCTTTGGTCTGACCTCCTATGGACGTTTTTATGGTCTTTTGTCTTTATCTGGGGCCTCCAGAGGCTCATAAAAATACTGTAAATATAAGGAATTCATTGTGAACCGAGAAGAAGTTGTGAGCATAGGAGGGCTCTCCCAGCCCTTTGCTCCCTGGGAGCAAAGGTCTCATAAGAGAAGTGGGTGTCTGGCAAGTGCTAATGAAACAACTTCCAAAGTCTATCAGTTGTGAGATAGATGGTCCTCAGTGGGTAATGAAAATAACTGTTTCTGGACACTTCTTAACATACACTTCTTCATACAGTGTAGGGTTTAGTAATGTCCTACAGTATGCAGTTTATCATTTAGGTTTGCTTCCAGCACTGGCCCGAAGCCTCATTTGAAACAGCAGATCTACCTATCTCCCTTGGCTTCTTGGATGGTTTCTTCAAAGGATGAAAAGGTCCCCAAAGAGGTCCCGTGTCCCCCTTGCCATGCCCTGAGGGCCTGCTAAGAAGCGTGCGTACCGGTGCTTGTTGTTTGCTGTTATCTAAGTGGAGCAACTCCAATGTCACGAAGCTGTGCACGAGTGTCAGGCTCGCTGAGACACATGGTGTTTGTGCTGCCACTGGAGATGAGCTCTGAGATATCTTCAGTGCACCAGGAAATACCAAGGGGGTTTTGAGACAGCAGGAAAGCATCTGCAGACTCCTCTGAGCTTGTTTTCTCTTCTGCCTGCCTTTTCTCTCTGCTTGGTCAAAGGGAGCAAGAGGGACAGAAATCCTCCATGTAACTTAGTTTTCCTCTCCCCTTTTCGGTTTGTTTTTAAAAGGCATTTCTGCATAAGGTAGAGCAGCCTTACGGCTGAGAAAGGACCTCAGCCAGGTGATGAGGAAGGCTTGCCCAACTAGCCCCAGTACCTGACCCATGCCTGCCCTGCTTCGGGGGCAGCGGAGCTGCTTTGCCAGATGAGGAGAAAGGAAAGAAGAAGGATGAATATTTTGATGTGAGAAAAACAACAAAAGAACCCCCCATGAGACAAGGGGTTTTAAAAATCCTGTTCATTTTTCCATCTTCCCTTATTCTTCCAAGCCTAGAAAAATCCTCTTCAGTATGACATTAAGCCTGTAAGAAGTCCTGTTTTCTTTTTAGTCAGGTGGTGCTGAAGGGTTTAGAACTCTGGTTTCCAAGTTCTGCTCTGAAGCTGCTTAAGCTTCACTTGCTTCATTGCAAACCCTGTGTCCTGAGCTGGAGCTTCATTATTGACTGTGGTAAAGAAGATGCTATTTTTAAAGTCAGGCTCTACATTCATGTTTTGCGTACTCCCAAAATAGTCCTGAAGATTCAGATCTCTGTGTGCCCAGCTCTGCCACCCCCTGTACCCAAAAGGGTCACAGTCCTGCCTCCACAGCCAGAGTGCATCACCAGCATGGAAAATTCAGTAGAGCTCATCTAGCTACTCTGGGAAGTGAAAAAAAAAGTTTCGCTTACACAGTTGGTGCTTTCCTGCATATTGTACAGCCTTAAAAAATCTGGTATTTTAATCAGAATGAGCAAAGTGTATGGTCCTGCTTAAAAGCTTTCTGAGTGACACATTACAGCTTAAGAGTCAACAGTTTGCTTAATGTTATTCAAGTATCAATGCAATATACAGCCTGAAAAAACCCACTTTATGTGCAAAAATACTGCTTTCTCACAGGAGCAATTGAAATGGCTGGTGGGGATTCTGCTATGAAACTGGAGAACACTCCAGAAGCAAACCCATGACCACTCACAGAGAGCATCAGTCACTTCTAGAAAGTTAGAAGTATATAAACATAAGTAAGCGCTTTTAAAGCTGTTAAGGCTGGCCGTGCGTGCATGTCACTTGCCTAATCTGTGGGATCCTTGTTACTCATTCGGGGAGGGAGGTGGGGATCACTGAAGTCAATAGAAAGATTTCAGAGTGATTTCAGGCGGTTTTAGGTGAGGTCATGCGCTTCGCTCCTTCTGCCAGCGCAGAAGGTGTTCACTGCCATCCAAGCCTTCAGTGGCCTCTACAGCTGCTACAGTGGTTTCTGAATTGCAGTGACAAGATACAGCTCTGAAGGTTCATGTTTCTGAGATGCTGGCCTGCCCCAGCCACCCCCCACTGCGAGCGGGGGGCTTCCACAGCCGTGGCCAGGAGCACCTGTCCACTGATGGTAGACCAAGCAGACCTGGAAATGAAGGGTTTTGAACTTTTTTTTGTAACAAAAACTCAAGGCTGTTTTTCCTGCTCAGTGGTGTAAGGTGAGGTTTGGGGAGGGATTAGCAGTGTCCCTTACAAATGCCGATCATAAACACGTACATGACTTTAGTGCAACCAGCGTCAACACAGGATCTGCTGAAAGGCAGCAAACGTACAGGCTCACCAAAGTGCATGTATTTGACTAAACTTCAGGGCTGGGGAATAAAAAGGGCAAAACTCCCAAACTGCATTTTGCTGCCTGGTATTTTTCAACAGAAATACATCCACAGGATAGTTGGTGTCTGCAGTCATTTTTTTTGTGAAGACGGACGGCTGTGGCAGCCGATTGAGTTACCCAGGGGTGAACCTGTGACTGAGGCTGGCGGAGGCGGCCGCATCCCACAGAACCCCGTCGAGGAGGATGGGTGCGAGCAGCGGCACCACTCTCACGGGGTGCTCTGAAATCGGCTCTGGCTGAGCAAAACAGGGTGCTCTCCGGGGAGGCCAGGCGCTGGCTCGGCGTGGCGGTGGGGACAGCTGTTGAGCACGCAGACAGCCACCCACCCACAATGTCTGCAATGCACACAGCTGCTGCCTGGCTGCATTACAAAGGTGCCTCCGCAGCAGCACATGGGCTGTCTGTGATACCGGCGGCTGCGAGCCGCGCTTGGGCTGTATTTTACAAGTTCATTTTCTCTGGTGCTGCAAGCACAGGCACGCTTTTATGGCATCTAGAGCATTTCGCTGAATGATTTGGTAGTACGCTACTGACCAGACAGCACATTTCCAGATTTAGATTATAAGAGGAAAACAGCAAGTGGTAGGTTCAAGTGCAGGTCAGTGGATATGTTATACCAGAGCTCCTTCGCTGAGCACTGGAGTACTCGTGCTCCCCCGGGACCAATACTGTGAGCTGCGCTCAATAGGGATGGCCTAAGGTGTTTGCTTTTATGATTACCAGTACCATTCACACCAGGAAAACGCTGTTGTCACATTGTAAACATCATTGTTAATATGGTGGAATCTTTTCAGTTGGTATTTGGGCTTCAAACACAAACGGACGATGTTCATTTTCTCTGTTCTCTAGATGTATTAAGCAGCATTTTAGCAGGAGGATTTTGGGAAGAAAAGGAAGGGTACAGAGGTCAGAGAATATTCTGCATCTGCTTGATGGGATTGTTTTTAGCTAGTTACTAGTACCAGTGAGCAGTTTGGAGGAGGAAAGCAAAGAAAAGCTGTAACACAGACCATGAAAACCAAAATTGGTGCTGATGGCCTCACTACGGATGCACATGGAAAACCAAATACCGCAACACGATGTCATCAGCATGAACAAGCAGCATTTAAATATCTCACCTGTAATAAAACTTGAGTTTACAGACAGTGTAAACCAGCTTACTGACCTGGCTTATTTATATCCACCGCCTGAAAGTTGGTGGGAGAGTATGTCCTGATGGTCCGAAGAGCAAAGTGTATCCCAATAATGATGTTTAGTAATAGCAAATTGGCTTTGAATGCTACAAAGTTTTTTCAGATTAAATTCTGTTTTGTTAAACTTTAGATCACCCTTCGCAGGGCCATATTCCCTTTAAAGACAGACCCAGGGCTGCATGGCCCCCCTCTTGCTGCTCTCCCAGTGTAAATGATGGTTGCTGAAAGCACAATATCACCGTAGAAAACTGCTTACCATTTCATTGCCACAAGGAATTAAGCACCCTTCCTCACTCTTGCTGGGCTGAACTGCCTGTGAAAGCACAGCCTCAGCTCCAGCCCTGTGTTTGCTGAGTAAGATCTGTCCCGTGTAGGAGTTAGTCATGAATAACCTGCCCGGAGTTACGGTTCGGATTGCTCATGGCTCTCTCGTGTCTTTTTAACACAACAATTTTTTTTGTGTCAGGGCACATCACCTCCCTGAAGGCTGCTAATCATGGCTTTTGGGAAGGTGGTCCTTGTCCCTGTGCAGAAAGGGGATATGAGAGCCCCCTGCCCCCAGCACACTGTGCTAACTTGGGCTTTATTTGAAATACTAATTTTTGTGACAGGGAGACTTGGAGCAGTTGGAAACGTGGAGTATTGGCAGCTTTATAGCTTGGGGCTCCAATGAAACCTTTGGGAAAGCTGGCTTCAGCGCAGCAGCGAAAAACACAATAAAACACACAGAGTAACACTTTTAGGCTGATAAGTCTTATTTTCCAGGATAGTGTCTTTTTGCCACATAGCAGCCCAAATTCCAAATTCCTGCCTTAGCTTTTACACAGACAGACCTCCTACAGACCTCCTCCTGCCGGACCAGAACTGACCAAAACTTTCAGGTCTTGACCCAGGTGGTACAAAATAATTCTGAAATGAAGGTTCACAGACCTACCCCCCTTTCATTTAACCTAGTTTCTGTATGACACAGGCACATCTGACTGCGTGACTGTACAGTGCAAGTAGGGCAGATGCTGTTCATTGAGAAGACGTGTTGTGCTCGTGCTTCTTGCAGCACATCCCACTGAGTGGGACCCCTCCTCTCACCCTCTCTTTGAGGATGGGGCTGTGCCAAGCTGGGGAAGAAAGGGAAAAGGAAATGTGTATAGATCAGCCTTTCTGAAATAAATGGTGCTTTTTTTTTTCTTTCTTTTTTTTTTTTTTTTCCCTTTTGCCTCCTGATTCAACCTTTTTGCACAGGCAAAGCGCGCCAGGCTTGGGTGCCAGGAGGATGGTGCTCCCTCACTGACCCCTGCCCACTGCCCAGCCCAGGGAGTCCTGCACTTTTCCCCATCTCTGGGACAGGGTCTGGCCTCGTGGAGGGGCCGCAGACCCCCACTGTGTGTGTGAGAGCAATGCTTTGCACTGGGATCTTGGATGCTGATGGCAGATGTGGAGAAAACCCTCAGTGCATGTAACCAGACAGCTCCCTACTGACAGTGCAGCTTGTGTTCCTGAGTGGCGCTAATGATTTGAAGCAAAGCTGGCAAAAATTCAAACTCTCAAGCCTTTCCTAGGAGATGCCCTTTCCCTTTTCCTTCCCACATCGTGGTCCTCCAGCAGATCTGGTTTGTCTTCGTGCCTGAACCTGCCCTTGGCAGGGCGCTTCTGGCTGGAGCGTGCCATGGGACACATGGGCTGCAGCCGTGGGGCACACAGGCAGTTTTGTGCCTGCGTCTGTTAATGGAGAATTAAATGAATCCTAAAAAGATGAGAACAGAGGGTGAGAACCAAGGCAATGGTACATTGCTCAACTGTTTTGCTTGCTGTAATTGCTCAGGTTTTAGGGCAAAATAGAAAGCTGTGCTTAATGAATTGCGCTACCTTAATGTGTCCTACAGTCAGCAAAGGGTGACAATAGAAACCTGGGGGCATAAATGGGCTGCACGGCTTTGCAGAAGGCCACCACCCAAAGGACAGAAAGCAAAGGGCTGGCGCTGCTGGGAGCAGGTGTCATGGTGACTGCAGCTGCAGCAGCCGCAATTGCAAGCAGCCGCATTTTGAATATGAAAACTTCAAGCTGGGAGGCACAAGGGCTGGCTAAAAGGGGGAAGGAAGAGGAGGAAGGCCTGGGCTAGGCGTGCTCAGAGCAGTGGGGCTGAGCTAGTATCTGGCTGAGCATGGCTTGGTTACGCCGAGCAGCCAAACAGTCTCCCTGCAACCCTCCCCGCCGCAGTGCCTTCAGGTGCTGCTTTAAAAAACTGCTATCGCTGCAAGAGATTAGGAGTATTACACTTCCAGGAAAGCCCAAGGAAAAGTAACAGAAAAAAAGCCTCCTACTACAAATGAATGCATTTGAACAAATGCCTCCTGTCTAAAATCAACAGGCATAGATAGAGCTGGTTGTCCATGTTTCTGCATGTTCTGGTCTTTCTATGCCCCCTATTTGCTGCTCATGTATCCGTGACAATTTTATCCTGCTGTTTGTTGAGAGCATGCTATTCCATAAGATCCTATATTTCAACTTATCACGAGGCAGCTCTCACTCTGTAAAAAGCCTTGATAAATTGAATATTTTGGTCTGTTTGAATGCTTTAAGTTAATTGTTGGATTATTAAATAAGAATTGAATCCAAGACTGGTGGAATTCCCAATTCTTTGCAGATCTCGGTGATAATGGCTAACGGACAATAGAAAATTGGCTCTAAACACCTAAGAACACAAGCTTCTTTCAATCAGGACTTTGTCTTCTTATGTCTTTGTAAATTATTCTTCATCTCTGTGTTATCAGAGAATTTACAGCCTTCCTCACAATATGCAGGACTTACTCATAGAAGTAGATCTTTAAGAGGGTGACAAGTCTGAAAGTAACAAAATGTGTCCAAAAATGCTTATCAATGTTAATTACTATTACTGTTAAATACGTGCAAGTAACTTAAATTATGTATTTCTGCCTCATTAAGTAAATACTATAATTATTTCAATTTTACTTAAATACTCTCTTGCATTAATAACATAATAATTACATGAAATAAATAGTTAATCTGTTGTTTACTGCTACTTCTTATTACTAAGAGTTTTATGTCTGGTTCTGTTATTAGTACGAGGTCTATTTTTGGTGAAAATTCTTCAAATGTCAAAACATGACTAAAGTGCAGTAAAATGCAAGTAAAACAACCACATTTGAAAGAATGCGAAAAGCGCTTTGGCAAATTGTTATCTTTACAGTGGTATCTTTGCTCTATATATTTACACAAATACACAGAAAGATATTATATATTAATTACACAGGAAAATCTTACTCATCTCTGTAGAAAAACAGGATAGAGATTTCACATGTGGCTCAGCCCTAGGACGATGTGATATTAGTGTCTGTGCTGTTTTCAAGATGCAATTTATCTAACATTGGAAAAGGGTATGGTTTGGCTGACTAAACTCTGGAGTGATGCTTGATGATAAAAGTGCTACGGGGAATTTTTTAGGTGTCTAGAAGACAACGTTTGAGCCTCCGTAGGTGTGAAAAAAACCAAAAAGACTTTTTCTGGTGGTTGTATAAAAAGCTTACTGACATTTTATGACACAGACTAACGTCCCCCCGCAACTTTACCCCCCCCGCCTTGCAAAACGTAGTTGCCTTAAAACTGAACGCAAGCTCCCGCACACAGAGGTGTTATTTTGGCACATCTTGCCCCTCTTTGAGAGTTTTGTTGTATACTCGGTGTCCCGAACTGGAGCAGCCTGTAGTGCACATAGGCATGACCAGTGAGAAGGGCAAGCAAACAAACCCAACAGCTCATCTGGGATACGCACCACTAGTTATCTGCAAAACACTCAGCATCGCGGACGTTTGAGAGCTGAGGCAAACCCTGCGCCAGTTTCAGATGCTGGGGAGGGAGAGCTCTGCTGACCCCACCGTGCCGTGGGGTCTGCCCCGGGCAGGGGATGGTTCCTTGGCTGCAGGAACGTGCTGAGCCAGGCAGCTTCTGGGAAATGGCCTGCCAAAGAAGGGCTGCCTGAGCTAAGAAAGCCCCAATGCTCTAAGGCACGATGTGGAAATAGAGGTCAGTGGTCTGGTGGGGATGATGGTGGGAGCAGTGCACTGCAGGACAGGTTTGCATCAGGAGAAGCACGTTTTGCGTAATGGTGATGGATGGGTCTAGGTGGTGATAGATGGCCTTCTCCAGCGTTCACTCCTCCAGGTGGGCTGGCTCGTCTCCGCAGTGAGGCTGGGGTATGATGACACTGGTTAATGCAGAGGTCTGGGCTAGCTGTCAGAGCCAGGGTTCCCAGAGGCTTCCCATCCTGTCTTATCCATGTGCTGGAGGTCTCCATGAAGTCTGGGGGGCCCCTGGGCTTCCTCCTGGGCTGCCCAAATGCAGCCAGGGCTGGCAGCCTGGCACTTGCAGGGTCCTGCACTGTGGGGAGGCTCTGGGCAGGATTCATCCCAGCCAACTCGTGGACCAGTTGATGAGGGAGAAGGACATGGCCATGGAGATAGATTTGGATCTTCAAGGGGCTATTGAAATTATTCTTCAGAAGGACCTTTTGGCTTTGACTTGAGAGGGAGCCTGACGTGAGCAGGGCTTGCTGCTTTTACCTCCCCAAAGCCACCCAGGTGGAAATATCCACTTTGACCTAAGCTGCCACTTACTATGGATGGGCGATGGGTGGTGGCCATAGGTCTTGGTGGAGGTAAGCGTAAGCGTACCTAGAGGTCTGCTCCTCTTGCAGTGTAGTCACAGATCTTTGGACATCAATCCTTCCCTGTCTCTACCTACCACCGCTTCAGAGCCTTGCTTCATGGGGAATGGGGAAATCCAGGTCCCCGTTGGGTTAAGGAGCACAAAGGGACCTTGTTTTCTGTGGTACAAGGCCTGGACTTCCTGCTCTCTGGTGCTGGACGTTCATTTCAAGCCACCAGAGCAAAGATGTGATTGCTGCTTATCTTCATGGAGTGCCAGGTCTGTGCTGATGACTTTTCCAAAAAACTTTGCTGCTTTCTCTTATAGTACTAGCCCCTGACTATGCAGCAATCCCAGCTGTGATCTTATTTTTTTTTTTTTTAAATAGGTTGGCTCCGGCACAGTAAATAAAAGCTTGAAAAGCCAGTGGTCCTCTTCCCTTCCCTCCAGGTTCATAGGAAGCACCTCAGGAAGAAAAAAAGAAGCCAATTATAGTTGAATCTTGGGATTTCTCTAGCAAGAAGGCTTCAGGAGTCCAACAAACACCAACCTGGACGTAGCAGGCTTAGAGTTTTTTCTCCTTTACAATAAAACCTCATTGAACCGGGAAGGTTGCCTGCCCGGTGTGGGTGGCAAAGCTCGCAGATATTGATTTTCAGTCTGTCGGTCTTGAAAGAAAACACGTCTTTCATGTCGCCAGGCACTGTATCAGAGCCCACAGTGTCTTGCAGGGTATTTCTGCGCATCGTGGCACTGGAGACAATAGAACATCCTGTGAAGTAACAGCCTTAGCAAAACACCACAAGAGAAAATTGTGAAAAACACACTTCTCTGTTCCTTTTTTTACACAGACTTTCAGTTAGAAACACAGGCATACTGCATCTGAAACAGCTTTCTCTTGTGATTTGGCTTCTTTTTAAAGCCTCAAACCATTCAAAGCTCCACTCCCCTCCCTCAAACCCTGTTGAAGCTTGATGTGGGAGAATGTAGGCTTTTTTCCCTACTGCTTTCAGTCACTGTCTGACATATTCTGAATGTGCCTTGATGTGTCCGCTGCTTTTAATATTGCTGGCTAACACAAAGGACTCAATTTGTTCCCTCCTACTGACACACATAATTTGTATTTCCGTAGAGAAATGTTGCTGGTTTTTGCAGGGAGATTACACGGGAGAGCAATGTAACAACCTCCATAAAGTCACTGTTTGGTGCTTAGTCGATCAGTTTTCCCGTGGCGTTACATACTTATAGGCTGGGGCATCTTGCATGCGAAGTGTTATATTAACAGATCTTGCCACTTGCGAGCAGAAGGCTTGTTCTTGCTGTTGCTGCTTTGAAGTTGATGGAAACTATATTTTCTTAAATTTATTAGTGCCTGCCTTCAGTGCTCTTTGGGACACTGCATTGTTGGAAGTGTAACCTCAGGCATGGGACTTGATACTGAGGTGCTGCAGCCTGCAGAAATGAAATGGTGTTTTTTCCCATTTTTGTGTGAGAGCCATTGCACCTACACCAGGGTGGGAAACGACTTTCTACCAACATACACCTCCCCTGCATTCTCAGGCACATACAGCAACTTTTGCTACTCCCTGGCCTAGGTCCATGTCCAGCCTTGATCTATTTAAAGTTTATTGCATATCCCTCAAAGCTGGCTGAACCCTGTCAGTGGGTGGAATGATTTCTCTAATGCCTACCAAGTTTATGGCTACAGCAACATCATTTTAATCTCTTCTGGGATGGATGATGCTCTATAAAGGCTATGATCTGCCAGCAGTTCAGTGTAGGTATTGACCAGCTACATTGCTCACTCATGCAGACCTCTGCTGGGGTATCAGTATGAAAACAGGAAACGATGTGGGAAATGTTAATAAAACTTGACAACAACAGCTCAAAAGGTGTTTGATCCACCATGTAAGTGTACATAACTATTACAGGATGAGGAAACAGGAAATACACTGAGGGGAGGAGATGAGAACAGAGAACTGTGAAAAGAATAAAAAGACTGAACTTGAAAAATTCCAAGTCACCTTTTTAAAGTCAGTTGGCATGCATGAGGCGTTCATCAGAGCACGCAGCTCCTCACTTAGGTGTTACATATGTAGAACACGAGGAGCCAGAATTGACATCCTTCAGCAATAAATTCCATGAAGGCACTGAATATGAGACCAAGTTAATGCCAAAAAGAAAAACTCAAAATGAAAAAAAAAAAAAAGGGTTTTAAAATCTTCAACACCAAATCATCTCTCTGTGGTTCCTGTTTCTTCAGAATCTGCATTTGTCCACAGCCTTGAATAAATGAAATGTCATACTGCTGCTCCTATTCAGAAGTATTACCATTTCATGATGACTTTTTTCTACCCTCCAACCCCCCCACTCCATGTTTTTCCACAAGTAACTGAATTTTTCATGTTGTGTTTTATTGCAGTGAGTTCACTGCCTTCTCCTCATTGAGGTTTGCAGGATGAGTTCCCTAGTAACACACTCTGAAGTGTTACTGAATGAAGTTTAGCAAATGCATTAATTTGAAAGAACTGTTCGCAGGAAAAAAACCCCATATTGATTTGGATGTAAGAACAGCAAATGCTTCCCTTATGTCACCTTTCATTAACAGCATTCAAAGTATTTTATAGTTGTGATTCACAGTTTATAGACAAAGAAACTGGGCTCCAAAGTTGAATATGTTTGAAAATTAGTAAACTAATTGTGGAGTTTAGGTCTGCTGATTTTTAGCCTCTGGCCCATCTCCATTAGACAATACCATCTTCTGTGACAAATACACTGAAAGGAACTATTTTCTAATGTGCAAAACATCCATTACCTTCCTTACGGTGTCCTTTGGACCTTTGAAAACAGGGAACAGTAGTTACAGGTTGCACACTTCCTTCCAGCCATGGGTCTGCACGAAACAATGGGTCTTTGTGCTTCAAGAGAGGGTGCAGAATTGGGAAGGTGAGGAAAGGACTGTCCTGGGTGCCAAGAACAAGAGCTTCCAAGTTGTGGAAGCAAGGGAGACTGTCAAGTGTCTTCTAGTGCTCGTAGCCTTGGGTAGGATTCATCTGCCCAAGCTTTGATGTCTGACTGTCAAAGACACATCTAAGACACGTTAGATGCCTCACCCTACAGCGATACGGGAGTTTCTGGGCACCCACTGCAAAGGGTAACAACCTCGCATTTCAGTGTTTAGCTTCTGAATTTTGAAGAGCAGACCTCTTGCCTTTTGTCTCTGCTTGCGAGGAGAAGCCTGCTCAGAGAGGAAGAGGATGGAGGTGTGAGGGGCTTCCCCTGCAGGCAGAGCTGCCCTGTGACACAACAGCCTACTCCTTGCTGGTCTCGTTTAAAATAACACTTTGCCTTCTGCTAGTTTGGCAGACACAGGGGACTTCTGTCAGGAGGTGGCTGCCTTGAAGCTCTAACATGGGCTGTACTTTCTTCAGGAAGATAAGTAGATGGATGTGGTGTCACTACTTCGCAACTCAGAGAAGATGCGTGGCCACCACAGGTTGGACAAACCTATGTACTTGTTTCCTTCCCTGTGGTTTTCATCTTTTGTCTTTATGGGTAGTGAGTCAGGCCTGGCCCTGCTTGAGCATCTGACCCCCACACCGTGTGAGCTCTGAGGTGTTGATTCATGGGCATGACCCCTTCTGGTGGCAGCATGTTGCTCGTTGATAGAGCTATGACAGCCTGACATGTAGATTTAATGAAGCCACATATTAAACTGCTCCTGCAAAACTTGCTCAGTATCATCGTGTGCTTGTCTGTCGTTTTGTGGAAACATTTTAGTGGAGGTTGGGAGAAATGCAATGCCACAACTCTCGATAGCTCTGTTAAGCTAGGTACGTGCTGGTTCCATTGAATCTGTGTGTGTATGCGCACATATGCACACATACACACAATTCTACCTGTCCTTCATCCGATGTTGAAGGTTTGCCCTGTTTAAAGTGCAGATGTCTACTGGCTTTAGTCTTTAAAATGCCCCTCCCTCGAGGCCATGATATCATTGCCTGACATCCCATAAACTTCCTCCAAAATGCTTTCATGGCCTCCTATGTTAGACAGAATTACGAATTGCCAAGTTTACTCATAAGTGGAGTGAAATATCACCTGCACGTTGGCCTGTCATACTGGAGACAGTGGGGCTGGTGATGAGTCCCCTTTTCACCATCTCCTGAAGGCAGGAAAGATAATACACAGTCACCTATTATGAAACAGGCTTTTTATAGAGGATGATTTCTCTGTGATGCAGTCTTATTGCATGCGTTTAACTCTTCTTTGGGTAGTGATACTGAAAGCAAAGTGGCTTGTGGCTGATGTAATTCCACGGTGCCCTTCTTTGAGACTGGCTGTAAGTGTGAGAACACTTCCACTCGTCTTCTTGAAAGGTAAAGCAAGCAATATCCAGTTTGACTAGCAAGTCATCTTTTACCTCCTTGGTCCAGTTTCCAGCTCGCTCCACCATTCTTAGGCTCTTCTGACTGTTTCACTCACTGTGAACCCAGGCAGCTGTTTATGGCTGCCTTGGGAAGGCACTGGGAGCTGAGAAACATGCCTAACACTGTGTGTCCTCATGGGCTCTTAGGGGGAAACTTTGTTTGTTGCTGTAGGAAAAAGAGCAAAAGCTCCAGTGCAGGTGGGTTACATGCCAGTGGTATGGCTGAGGCAGTCACTGGTGCTGACAGCAGGAGGAAAAGGTTGGTGTGAGACTGTAACAAGGAGTGAGGGGTGGAGAGGGATGACACATGCAGGATGCAGGGTGAGGTAATTCTTTCCAGTTGTCCTTTGTCCTCTTTTTTTTTGTCTTGGTGCTTTCCCAGCAGCAGTCTCTTTGAAGCTCTTTGCCTCCCATTTTCAGATAGAAAACCACAGTGGAGGGTGGCAGTCTTAGGAGCACTGTGTGCTGCTTTACTGGTGGACAGAGGGTCTGACTACCTTGGATTAATGATTTAAAAAAAAAAAAAAGCCAAACCCACCAAAGCAAGATGTGAAACCCCCCTAATGTAACTTGGATTTTTCTGAATGTGAGCAATAATAAGCATTTAGCTAGAGGGACCTTCTATTAACGCTCCCCTCTTTCTGTTCATCTATTCATTAGAAAACAAGACTGGATGTAAATGAGCCCAGCGAGAGCTGGTTGAGGTAAAGGCAGGGTGTGAATGAGCAATTGGCAGAGACAACATAAAAATTCTGGAGCGGGGGTTAAACTACCTGCAGTGATTAGGTTTGTGGAGATGCAGAAGGTAACTCGTGTGCACAGCCTACTGCCAGGGTCATCTTGAGAGATGGCAGTGGAATGTAATTTTCAACACTGTGCAAGGCCTCACAGG
>JAVJGJ010000014.1:29419603-29467039 GCA_035590215.1 Microhierax caerulescens | reverse complement strand
GAAGGCCTCACAGGCAGAAACACCCAATCCCACAGCACAACCCAAAGTACAGGCTGCTGACTGATGGACAGCTTGACTTTAACAGTCTCTTTTCACATCAAAAACCTCATAGCAATGAACCCTTGGCTGTGCTGGCTTGGTGCAAACTGGCTCTAGTGAGGTGACACAGGCAGCAGGGACCTCACTATTAAGGCAGTCCTTCCCTGCACTGCTTGTTGGTGTTCAAACACAGAATGCAGAAAGGGTCATGGTGCAGGATAAGCCTAAGAAAGATTCAATTTAAGTGTGACATTCCTCATGGCAAAGAACAGTGACTGATGCAGTCTTCTCAGAGGCTTTACCCTTGCAGTCAAGCAGGTGTCATGCTGGTGGCACCTGGCAGTGTCTCTTCAGGTGCCCATGCCTTCCCTATGCTGCAAGCATAACTTTCCTCATTCCTTTCAGAGCCACCACTGTCTGGGCTGGCAGTGTGTCACCCTGCCATGGTGGCTGGTGGCCTGATGTGAGACAGTGACTCTTTGTTCCTGTGCAGAAAGAGGTCACCGTGGTTAACCACACTGACTCCTTCAGGTGCAAATGGTTCTTCCTGGCCTTGTGTGTATTGATCTCTGTGGCATCTACAGGGTGATACGTAGGAGGCAAGACATGCTGACTTCAGTCATTTAAACTTCTGATAAAATCCTGCCTAAGGAAAGGAAGCTTTGTGGGTTTTGGAGTGGGAAGTTGCTAGAGGTGGGCATCAGCCTGTAGAAATAAATGGCCACTTGACAGCCCAGCAAAGGATGAGGCTCAAGAAGTGCCCTGTTCTGTGTAGGACACAGCTGGGGGGAGGCAAAACAATTCTGAGAAAAAGGAGGAGGTATATTTGAGATGGTATTTCACTACCAAACCTTTTCAGGAGCTCCAGAAGATTCCTGTGCTGCCCCATGTCACGCTGAACGTGATGTGTCTTAATCAGAACAGCCATAAGCAAACTGTACGGTGGCCCTAGACTGGTTGGACAAACCTGAGTGGTACGACATTTCTGGTAACCTCAGCTCCAGCAGCCTGCATGCTTCATGGCCACCCAAAATAGCTGGCAATAAGAAGGAGAAAAGGCCCCGGGAGACGCAACTGTCCTGATGAAGCTCCAGGCAGCCAGGTGGAAAGAGGAGAAGTAGCAATGAAGCAGGGCATGCACACAGTGGTCAAGGCGCTCGGAGAGGCTCTGTAGTTAACGCTGCCATGTGGAGGTAGGGATGAAGAGCCTGGTGACAGCACGCTGGAAGCTTTATGTTACAGACTGATGCAGAAGTGACACCGAGGTGAGTCTTAGACCTCCTTGCACTCAGCAAAAATGTAAAACCTGATGAAGTCAATTTGTTTTGTGCAGGTCTTTTTCAGAAGTTATATTGATCCATAGAGGTAAGTACTCCTACTGTTTACTACTAGAATAAAGGCACTTAAAATATTTGTCTTCATACTTATGAACTGCAGGTTTTATGCCAATAACTAAATTGTGAAATACTCTGAAGATTTGGGATATTCTAACAGGAACAAGCACAGTACGTTTTGTCCAATTTTTAAAACAGAGTATTTTTTCTTGCAACAAAGCACCGTTTTTAGACTGTTACAGCCTTTTGGTTGTTTCTGTATGATGAGTAACTTGCATCTCTGAATCAAGAGTGTAGGTCTCTGGGTCAAGGTGCTGAAAATGTCATCAATATCTGTGTAAAAACCCATGGACTGATAAAACTGGCAAATGATGGATAAAATTCATTGAACTAGTGTTGTGCCTGAGGCCTCTACCAATATGTGGCATACACCACGCTGAAGGCGAAGGTATCCTGCAAGAGAGCTGCACTCTTTAATGCGTTCTGGAGACTATCTGTTCAGCTTGCTTGACAGGGTCTGAGTCATGCCCTTCCCACAAGTTGCATCTCTTCTCAAATTAGGGACAAGCCCTGGTCATTGAAGTTCAGTAATTTTCTGCTGAGATGGAATATAAGAACCCACCTGACACATTCCGGTCTACTTCTGACCACTTTTTTTCTAAACCTGTGGTTTTCTCTTGCTATTTAATACATATGATGCTTTACATTCCTGTGCCAGTGCATCTTGTAAACGAGCACTCACATACACGTATCCAGTGGCTTAGTGGTGCACAGAAGCGGCAGCTGACTCACCTATTCAGTGTTCCGCTTGTTCAACTCTACAGAGAAACTCTAGGGAGATTAGCCCTGTGATTTTGATATGCAAGTTAGGTTTATAAGGTGGGAGCAAACCCTCTGTTTCGTTGTGATGGATTGAGGACAGAAAAGCTCAGTGCATGCGGACCTACCACAGCCTCGGTCAGCCAGCCAGCAGGCAGCCCTTGGGCTTGCAGGTGTCCGTCACAGGAGATCTGCACAATGTTAGCTTCACAGTTTATTGGCTTGGGAATACGCGGTTCATCCTCGTGCATTCTGTATTCTCTGGGTTTTTTTTTTTATTGCTTAGGTTCCTGTGTAACACCCTCCATAGTGATGCTGGAAGAAAAGCAGTGGTGAAGTAGTGAATGAAAACATGGGAAACAAAACCTTTTCCAATGTTTATGGGAAGTGAGCGAAGTCAGCATTGCACAAACGATGAGTGGACAAACCATACTTACCTCCATCTGCGCTGTGCCACTAAGCAGGGGGTCGCTGCGAGGGTGGAAACGATGAAGGGACTCAATCTCAGGAGGGAATGAAGAAAAGGCTGCAGAAAGCTGGGACCAGACCCCTGCCCTCCTCTGCTCTAGCACCAGAGCACCTCTCTGTAGTTCACACAGAAGTGTGAATAACATCTACTGCAGAGTTTAATCTCACACCCTCTCCCCAGGGGGAGAAGTGTGTGCACTGGAGTGTGCTGTTTGGCTGGGGAGGGAGGGTAGCTGTTGATGGTGGATGCAGCGTGTTCATCTTAGAGAGGGAAAGAGCCAAGGTCTGGGCCTTGCTGGTGCAGGTGGAGGTGACGTGAGCGGTGATGGTGCCCAGACCCTGGGAAGGCCCTGCCACAGCTGCAGGGAAGTTCAGGATCTGTCATAGACAAACTTCATCCTCTCCCCTACTGCAGCCTCTGAAGATGCTGAGGCCACTGCAGGCCTTTGAGGCAGCTCCCTGGCTGCAGTTTGGTGCTGTGCCCACCACTGAACTGTACTCAGTGCTCTGTCAGGCCAAGGCATGTCTGCTTGGTGTTTTTAAGTGGAGTTGTGAGCTGTGGACATCCCAGATCTGTATGAAAAGTGGCAAATCCCACCAGAGCCTCCTTGCCTTGTCTGTGTGCAGCCTCCCTCCACTCTACCTTTTCTCCTTGCTAAAGAGCAAAATAAAGTAATTCTGGGGGCTCATACAACTTAAAATGCAGTTATTTTGCAAGTTTTCTGCTTGTAATAAACAGAGAATTTTGCTGTGTAACCATCTTCTATGAAATAGCGGTTGGGCATTTGGTTGTCATATGGCTGTGCTGTATAATTATAGAACATGTTATGGTTTGATGGATGAAGTCATTAAGAGCATACTAATTAGTACCAGCCTGCTACTTTGAACTGCTGTGTGGTGTCACATATTCCTTACAGTGAATTACATCTGTGCACACACTGAATACAGCTTTCTAGCCATCTGATGCCTCAGGCTTACATATTGTTACTCCGTATCCACCCAGAACATTTTTCATTCATTTTTAAAAATACACAGACATCAAACCAGACAGCAGTCTCTAGCTTCCTACCTCCTAGAAATGGCACTTTTTTTTTTTTTTTTTTGAAAGGAAAACTCCAAAGGGAGAATTTAGAGGCTTAACATGACATCTGACATGGGATTGACACAGGAATGAAATCTTGCAGCAGAAAGGTAAAACGTTTTGCTGCCATGTGTAGGACCTCGAGCCAGAAGCAATCCTGGGTTTCTTTGCCTTTCAACTTGGCAGAGTGTGTTTGCAGCCTCTGAAGAGCAATGAGTGGTGTGCAGCCTTCTACCCTCAACATGGACTGCATGTTGGGAATTTGGTGATGATCTATATGGAAATCCCAGCTGCGTGACAGAGGTTTTCACTGGGAGAGCTGGATGCATGCAGAAGCACAGAAAGGATGCGAAAAGCAACCCTGCACAGGAAGAAAGCTGATGGCTCATCCTGGGGGGGTGCTTGCTGGTGGCCACATCTTCACTGTGTGAGGTATCCCATTGCAGCCTTCCCAAAACAAGCACCCACTTCCTACCTGTCTCCCACTCCAAGCCCCTGGAGGCAATTTGTGATGATCTCCCCTGTGAGCAGATATGTTTTTCCCTCCCCTCCTCTGCCTCACCACAAATGACCTTAGATAAGCCTGTGTTACTGGGCACTCCAGTGCGACTAACTCAAATACTGCACTGCATTATACAGGGCAGGCATGTCCTTGCATGTGGCTGGTACAGTGCTGATTATTTTTCCCTCCTCTGCCTGCATCATATTCCCCTCTAGAGGACCTCACTAGGTGTGAAATATCAAAACGTGACTATCTTCAGCTGCAAATGACAGCTCTGGTTTGCAGCACAGCATGTTGGTGCCTCCTGGGAATTACAGTGCAGGTACAGACACACTGCCGAAGCTATGATGTCTCACTTTCCCATTCGAGTTCAGCCACCCCTGCTGTGCCACAGGTCTCAGGGTACCTTGGTGTCTCCCTGTATAGACAGTCACCTTACACTGGGAAAGAGGTAGCTTGAAATGGGGTAGTCCAATTCAGAGAGGACAACATTCAAACCACACTGAATTTGAGCTGGATTTGGACCAAAAACACTAAAATGCTTTGGGTTTAAGGACACTTTTTTAAAAATGAAAAGTCGAAATTCAGTCTGGGAAACAATCGCTTTTAAAGGAAAAATAGAACTGAACAACCACAACTAAAAATTCCATTTCCTGCTGAAAAAGTATCCGGCAAGAATTGCACTTAATCCTGCAAATAAGAAGTCCTCGTTGCTGGCAAAAAAGAGGACATATGACAGAAAAAAAAAAAAAAAAAAAAGGCTCGTATAAAATACACTGGGGAGTATTGGTTTGACGAACTTATATAATGGTTGCGTCAATCTCAGACTTCCATTCTGTGATCCATCTTTGCAAGGGGCAGGGTTGCCTGCTTTAGAAATCACTGCTATAGCTTGCATCACTTTTAGAGCTCATTTGTGGGGGTGGCAGGAGAAGAAATGGCCTTTGAAAAGTGGCAGTCATTTTGTCTGTCACCCCTTTTCTCAGTTGGATGAGCTATTTCTTCAGCTTTTTCATTCCTTTCGAATGTGGTACCGCTCTGCAGACAGCGCTGAACTGTGCTTTACATATAACAGTGCCCTCGAGTCTGATCTGCCCCGTGCTCATTTCGTTATCATCTGCCAAACTATCTGGCTGCTAGTTGCCACAGGAAGCTTGAGGCGGATAAATGACTTGCTTATGCACACTGTTCCCACAGGCGTGAACAGGCACAAACAAAATGTTTCCCATTTCATCCTTTTCACACTTCCTTGCCAAATGTGCTGGGATACCAGATGAAATCTGCCCGCCTTGTTCTCACCTTCAGCACCACTGCTGAGCTGGCGGAGACCCTCTGCAGCGGTGCCTGTCCAAGCTGAGCGGTAGGTTGAGGTGGATTTTTGGAGCGACCTTTTCAATTCTGATTCAGTTCTGTGGGCTGACGGATAAGGCAACGCTACGAGTCTATTTTGTTACACAGCGCGAGATGATAAAGAGAGGTCTTACGTGAGGGACAGGCCGGTCCATTTGGACTTCATGCCACAGTATGAGTGCTTTGGGGCCGTGGTCTGCCGTGAAGATGGGGGATTCACCTCGACCACATGTAGCATCCAAATTTGAGGTCCCTTTGCAACCAGCGGAGGAAAATGAGTGCTTCTGAGTCAGTACTTCTCATCCTGCAGTAGCTGTCTAAGGTGGGATTTTAATAGTATTTTAATAAATTAATTATATTGTTTCATTTTTATATGCATATAAATATATGTTTATATATAAATATTTTTTAATAAAACAACTAATAAATCAATTTTAATTTAATTTAAAAAGTGCTTTTACCTTCAAAGCAGCTGACACCCCCACTCCACCCCCACTGGTAAGTGACTGCTGTCACCCCTGGAGTCCCTTTCACCACCAGGCTGGAGTACTGTCATGCTGGTGCTAATTAATTATGGTGCCTGATTGAAAACGGAGCTAATCCACATCTGGTTTCGTATGGGTGTAGGTTAAGAAGTTCCAATCGACTCCTCTTTTCCAAAGTGACTGACTACACCACCCATTTCAGATGTTCCTGGTACAGCCTGCCTTATTTCCCGCTTCGGAAAGATGTGAGCATTTCCCACCCTCTGAAAGGCACCCGGTGCTGAACACCAGGTAGCTAGCAGGTCTGTGCAGGCAGCGGGCTCCTGTCTCCCAGTGCTGTGTGCCAGGAGAGTAAGCTGCTTTGAAGCCCTTGCACTAAAGATTAATTGGAAGAGCAAAGGACTTAATTTGATTTTTGAAATACAGCTGTTACCCATTAAACTGTGTCCCAGCGTGTGCATTACACGATACTGAAAGAGAGAGGAATTATACGTTAGGTTTTTCTCTGTATCTGCTTGGAAGGTTGCTTTGGAGATCATTGGGGTGGCCTTAAGAAGACCGTGAGCAAGGCAGGAGAGTGTGCATGGTTTTCCTGATCCAGAATCAGCACTTGTCCGTGCAATATCAGCCCTCAAAGCAGAGCAGTGTGTGGGTTTGATTGGCGTTTGTTTTATTTTCCACACTGTGGCCAGTGAACGGATGCCGTGGCAGGTGTTGGCTGTAGGGTGCTGTCTGTGGATGGCCAAAGCAGGTCTGTGGCTAGTCGGGAAAAGGCAGAGCTGCCTCGGGGCTCACTCCGGCTTATTTTGTGCTTGGTGGAGGTCTCTAAGCCCACATCTATTCCCCACACCTGACCCCCCACTGGGACCCTCTCTGTGGAGCTTCTGGCCCTACACACCTACTCTGCTGGATCTGTTATCAGATACAACTTCATAGTTGTGACTTATATAGCTTGTGGCTTAAACCATATGGTCATTCTTTTATGTAGTATTTCTGCTTGCTTATTTTTCGTTTTCCCACACCCACTCCATTTACTGTTGGCTGCTTTCCCAGCACCTTTCCTCCAGAGAGGGAGTTACATAAATAGATCTCTGTAGGCTTCAGAAGGCAGATGCTGGTGGATAGATCTTCCCAGATCGACTGCAGAGCAGTGTGAAATGCACATCACCTACGTACCTGCAGACACGAGCTGCAAACCCCAGTCCCCTGCAGCTGAGGAGCTTGATCGAGACGACAGTGCTACCACATTGACAATGCCAACGCAAAGCCAGAAACAAACTGTGTTTCAGCTGCTGCATCTTATTAAATGGTGTCCTGCTTTGAGTGATTAGTCTGTCTGCAATCACTGGGAATGAATGTAGGGCTCAGGGGGAATTAGGAATAATTGAGGAAATTAAAATCTGCATAATGTTTGCATTTTCCTCTTCATATGCCTTTTATAACAATTTAATATTTATGTACCCAGTATCTGAAAACATGTGGTTGATTTGGTTTCTTCACTTAATTTGCTACTGAAACATTTAATTACATTTATGACTAAGCACACTACTATATTTGCTTTGTATGGTTCAGTAAAACTTAGTAGTTGCACTGCAGTGGTCCTGTCTTGATTCCTTACACACCCAGGACTCCCCTTGGTTTTAGGGCAGCCTGTGGTAGGAATAGTTACTGTGCCACTACCTCTGCAGGGTGAGCTTGGGTTTAGTGAGGCTTCTTTATACTTCAATGTGCTTTAATCAGAGCTAATAAAACTAAAATCAAGGTAAGGGTCCCTCTAGAGGAAAACGGGGAAAAGATTATTTCTGCAGCTGAAGTCTTGGGGAAACAGGCATGTTACCTGGAAATGGGGAGGGTGCTGGTAATTTGAGTTTGGGGGTCATTTATGGGCTTGCTGGGGCAGGTAGCAGGAGGAAGAACCCCCAGATTAGATCGATGCTCAAGCAGTTGAAGAGCTGAACCATGGTTGCTATTTCTTTACCCAGGCAGAGCCAGCTGACCCAGGGAGTGGGGTGAGGGCACTCGCTGACACCACATAGCTCTGCATCAAGAGGGGAGGACAGCCGGTCTTGTGCTACGTGGTGTGAAAGGAGGGTGCAGCAGGAAAAACATTTATTTGGCTTGGGGCATGTGTAAATAGGCAAGATATACCAATACAGCTGGCAGCTGATGGCTTTGGAACCCTTGCCCTGATGGGCAAGGTCCCTGATGGGGTAGCTGATGGGGTAGCTGATGGCTCCAGCTATTCCACCCAGTCCTCAGTGGGACAACCCCATGCCAGAAGCCCACGGGTCCACACAGAAACCACTGCTGAGCTGCTCTGCTACAGCGTGAGCTGTGCCCACAGCCCTGGGGTCTGGCAGGGCAACCAGCTCATCTCCAAGCCCTTATCAGTACAGCCATGGGCAGCTACTAGCAAGAAATGACCCTTAATCAGATCCCAGGTGTGGAAGTTTCCAAATTGGAAGGAGTCTGTGTCTGGCCTGAACTTTCCAGCTCATGCTGCTTCCTACAAAACAAGGCATTGGCTTCCCCAGCACTACTGCAAGGACTGTAGTTCCATGGTCCTGGGGAAAGCCATGAGCAACCGAGAATCCAAGCTACATCCCAGAGCACCCAGAAGGCATGGGGAACTTGCACAAAAGGGCTGATGTAGCTGAAGAATGGAGCAAGCCACCCTAAGCTAAGCCAAAGCGCTCCTCCTCCCTGCTTCCCCTCCCTGGAGCCTGGGGAACTCGTCATTAATATTTCTGGAACTGCAGTCAAAGGGTCATTAACACCACCTACAACATTTACAGCACTGAGGGTCTGGTGGTAGCGGGGTGAGTTGCTGATGGGGGAGAAATACAGAGCCTTGGGCTTCAGCTACAAAACGCCCCAGTCCACCTTGAAGACACTGACTATCAGGGGTAAAAAAGCCAAATTGTCTGCTTAAGGCCCTTGCTGAAAGACAGGGCTATTTCACCCATTTGGGAGAGGGGGAGCAGCAGCAGCAGTAAAACCTTTCTCCATACTTCAGAGTAGTTGTCTCAGTGCACGACAAGCCCACCCGGGTGTGCATCCTCCCTGCCTGTGTTCATGGTGCAGTTTGGAGATGTGCCACATTCATTAGCTTTTGGCCAAAGGAATGGCTCCATGTGTGAAGAAGAAAATTCCCTAGGGAACCCACTGTGTAAACCACTGTCTGGGAGATACGACTGGACCTCAAAGGAGAAATTGATCTTCTCAGACCGTATTATGTCTACATTTCTGAGAGCAGACAAGCGCCGAGACCAGGAAAAGCTGCGCGCAGGAGGTTTTCATCAGGCGGAGAATTCCGTGGGCAGATAGAGCAAGTTGGCTAATGAGATAAAGGCTCAAGAGCATGAAGAGCTGAAGAAACACAGTAAGGGAGGATGTGAGGCATGAAGCTGGATCAGGGTGCTGAGACAGAGGGGATTTCTGGTACGGGCTGGCTCTGTGGTGCTAGACATCCCAGGAGAACACTCCCAGACAACTCCCACTTTGTGGAAAAAAATGTGGGTTGGGTGCTGGCATGCCACACACACAAATTTATTATGCTTCAGAAGAATGTGCTTGCCAAAGGACTGATTAGAACATTAATGGGACCTGCATACAGATATATTTTTTTTTAAAGTGCTAAAATTACTCTGACCAGTTCTGGACATCTCCTACTTTGAAGTCTGTTCCTCTTGGATGTGTAACTTTTGATGTAGTAAAGGGAAAGCTTGTGTACCACTATCCTTTAAGTAGTTAACGTTGGAGAGAATTTTTCGGTAACATACTAAATTCTCTCTCTTTATGGTTCACCCTTCCAACACTTTCTCTGTGTAAAAACTGCTCTGCTTAATCCATTGTGGGATCACATCTTCTGTTTCTCAAGAACCCTCTCTTGTGCTTGGCTATAAAACCACTCATCCCTTTCCACACCTTACTTCCCACAAACACACACATACTTTTCAAAACCAGTGGTCCATGAAACTTATCCTGAAATTACAAATTAAGACTGCAAGACTTGCTTCCCCCCCGCCCCCCCCCCCCCTCCTTCTTTTATGCCAACTGCTGTATCGGGATGAATTGGCTTTGTATTGGCAGAACTGTGTGACTTCCAGGCTGTGACCTCAGTGACACTCATATAACACGTGATTTTGCATATGGTAATGCAGTGTTTCATCAACATGTTTGAATCTGCTTCAGCCTCTTATTTTCTTTGGCTGTATAGGACTAGGGTTTTAAAAATCAGGTTACCTTCCAGTTGCAACATGAAAAGGCTCCAAGGACAGTCATGGAGAAGGTCTGCTAGCTGAGAAAGTGGTGTGATGCCCAGAACAATGTCTCTTTGGTCTATTACTTCTTCACCTGCCCTATTTGCTGAGTAGTGAAAAAGGTTGTTTCAGACCCCATCAAGTAGCACAGTCTTTGTAGTTATGAGGGAAACCTGGACCTAGGTTGGGGAAAGAGAAAAGTTTAGGTGGAAAGAAAAATCTTTGGATCATATTCAGACAGATATTCTGCTTTCTTACTGCTTCACTTTTTCTTTTGGGGGTCTTGTCACTGTAAGTCATCAGGAAGCTGCTTTCAGGATTTTAATTTTGCCACTGACTTTTGGGCAGTGACATGAGGGGGAAAGGAAATGTCTTTTTTTCCCCTGCCATAACTCACCTGATGTTCAGAGAAGAGCAAATCAAGGAACGAGCTCAGTTTTCACAGAGCTGGACTTAACTCCACGTCAGTGGAAAGAACTGTGCTATCTTATAGCAGGAGAAGAGCCCCTGGGAGCCCTCACGGTAACGGGGCCTGGAAGGAAAACTTGAGTCACTCAGCCCTGTCTCCTTCTGCTGTCGTCACCACATCATACGGACCTTTCACACACCGATCACGTTCCATCGTAAAAGTAGATAGTGGTTTTGCCCCTGTTACTTGTATTACGTAGCTGTTTGAAAGCCTTGGTTCTAAGAGTTGGGAGAATACAAGTTCCACTGTGCTAACGCTGGAGAGGTTTTTTTAAAGGAAAATTCCTATATGCCATAACTGGATGGCAGCAGCCATAGGATTTATGACCTATTGGACAACACTGTGCACATAAGCAGGGTAGATGATGTGTGTACACCACAACATCCAAGGCAATCGGGGAAACAGGGTTAAGTTACATTTTATGGATGGCATGGATAAAATTGTGCCCCTCAAACTACTTTTAGGCTTGAAGATGTGGAATCTGAGTTAGGTTACTGAGGCATGACTAAGTTTTGGTCACGCTAGAAATGTTCCACTGTTTGGTAACCACATCAGAGAAAAAAGGAGCTCTGAAGGCCCTGGTGGGTTGGATCCCAAATGTGAATGCAACCCCCTAACACAGCTTGAATACAGTCAGTGAGACTGTTTGTTTAACGCTGTTCCAAGCATTAGTGTGAACGAGAGCCTAATTGCAACACTCTGATTCCAGACGTATTTGGTTGTTTCTGAAGGCTCTATTTTTATACAAATATGTAAGTGAAGATTCGAAAGTGAACTGCTCTGTTTTGCTCTACTGATGTGTTTGCAGTTTGACAGGTATGATCTATGTGATGTGTACGTTACTTCTGCCTGCTCTGGCCTAAAAAGTGCAATTAAATCTATTTAAATGTTCCCATACACAGCAAGTTCATTTGATGAGAACTGCTGCAGGAAATTTTGCAAAGCAGAGAAGAGCACAGAGCTGAACATAAGAAATAAGGTGGTGTCCCAAAAAAAACCTGGGAAGGTGAGGTGCCATGATGGTTCCCCTAGTACAAATGCCACACTGACACTATTAAAAGGAGTTGGTGCAGCACACTGCACACCAAATAGGCACTGCTTACTTAGATATAGCTTGCACTGGAATTAATATTAAAACGTTGTACTTGAGAGGGAGGAGATAGATTGAGGTAATGCTCGTAACATGATTTCCGATGTTGGCAGCAAGTCAACCACAAACTTAAGATTTGTTCTGAGTAACATTCATTATTAGCTTACCCCAGAAATAATGTGAGAATTCCTTCACAACCAGAGAATAGGCACAGTGCATCATTAACCGTGATGTCAGCCAAAAACCCAAACACAGTTTTACAGCCTGATATTTAAAGCAAATGGGTAACAGACTGAAACTCCCAGTATGCCCGTCAAAAAGAGCAAATTATTTACTCCTTAGGTAGTTCTAAGACGTAAGCAGATATGCCATAATGCAAGATGAATTTACAAAGGAAACAGAGCACGCTGCATTTAGACCAGAGGCCAAACAAATTGCTGGTATAAATGCTGGTGCTGCACCCATTTACCAGAGGGTATGCCTCAGAACTGAAACTTGGACACAAATATTGTGTTTAAAGCTCTTGGTGAGCCCACTCTTTCTGGTCTTCTCTTCTCCCTGCTTATTTTGCTTTTGTCACCCTTCTTGCTGTGGCTGCCCCCCTGAAGAGGCAAGGCAGATGCCATGCTTCTCCCAGGAACAGGTATCCTGCGCATAATCTGAGCTAACACGTGGCTTTATTTTCCACTGCATGGGGGTATGGGGATATTCAGTGTTCTAGGCAAGGGCTGCCTGTGGCCTGAGTCCTTCGGGAGAGAGAGGAAAGTCTTGGCTGTTCATCTCCTCGGTGGTAGAGGATTGCTTTAGGGTAAGGGGGATCCCTTTCTACTCCTTGCCCTTGCAAGCATAAAGTTTTGTTGAACGCCTCGTGGTGTCTTTTACTTTTCCACTGGTTTACAGACCCAGAGACGCACAACTGTGTGGGTGCAACCTGTTGTAAGCAGCACCCTTTTCAAAGTCTTTGAATTCCTGCTTTTTGACCTGTGGGAGATGGTGCAAAGCAGGGCAGGCGGACGGGTGTCCCAGCCTGCACACTGGCAGCCCAGCAGCTCCTCGGGAAGCGGCTGTGTTTGCTCAGCGCAATGGGTTGCTTTCAAGAAGTTATTTGCTGGCTCTTGCTGTAGCAGGGCACCCAGGGCAGCAGTTCCTCCTCTTTCCAGGAGACGGGAGAGGCATGTGTGCACTCATACACACCCCCCCCCCTCATTAAACAGTAAAATATGCATTTTTCTCTTACTCTTTCTTTTTTTTTTTCTAAACAATCATCCCGGCTCTGACTCCTCCCTGTATCTTCCCTGCTTTGCTCTGCACACCTCCTCCAAACCACTTCCACGTTCCATTATTTCTAATGGTTAGAAAAGGCCAAGATGATTTATGGGTTTGCCACCTGCCCAGGTCTTCAGCAGGTCCTCACCAGTGGATGGGATGGCTGTGGTGCCTGTTGCCTTTGGCTGCACAGATGGGCCAGTCAGATTTATTTTTTTCTTTTGCCAAGAAAGGCAGGATATAGCGTAGATACGGGATGATGGACTTTATTTCCCCAGTGTGTGAATAAAGATATACCTGGCAAAGAGCAGGCTATTTCACAGGAGATTACTTCCTGTCTATCTGCAAACTCAATAGCATCAAGAAAAAAAAATCTTACAAAAGGAATAAAGAATGATTTACTGTGGGGAGGCAGCAGAAGTAGGTGACTTCTTTCTGGGGTTGAAGAATCCATAGACAAAAGATTTTCAAGTGGGATTTTCAAATTGGTGATTTAAGGACTTACCCACACCCAAGAGCCCATCATGATACACTTACACAATAAAAGGAAATTTTCAGCCCTTCTGAAAGCCAGGCCTTTTAAGAGGCTTCACATTTGGACATGCAAAATAAGTAATTTAGAAACAGTAGTTGCAACAGACTGTGTTTGTTAATGTCCCTTTGCCCTCCAGTTCTGCAGAATTTCTATTTTGGAAAATTGTTGCTATACATATATACATTTGTTATTTGCTAATTGGCAAGCAATTGCCACAGTTGTCTCCTTAGCAAATTTATTGATATGTTTTCTGGAGAGGAACTGACATCCCCTTGTGTTGCTGAACTAATCCCTGATCCTAGGTCCAGACTCACTGTGAAGCCTCTGTTTGTATAAGTTAATGAAAGGAGAATACGGCAAAGACAAGTGCCTTTACTTTCTCTAGAGCTTCGGTGTGGTTATGGACTTAACCCCTGCAGCTTCCTCCCTTAAACCTTCCCATTGTACCTATTAGCTTTATTTATTATTTATTTATTAGTAGGATCACCCAGAATCCATTGATATCATCACATCAGCTTGCTTCATAAACTGTTCTTCACTGTCCTTATTGTTCAGCATATCTCATTCACCCCTCTCATCCATGCTTTGAAAATGGTATGAAGTCCCACCTTCTCTGTGCAGGCACCACATTTATGTTACATTACCTTCTCTGCATCCCAGTGTACTGGAGGCCAGTGTCAGAGCTGCGCCAACACATTTCTGCAGTGAGGTTTTCCCTGCTTCCCTACCTCACATGGAGTGTCGTGGTGTCTCAAGCAGCACCCCATCCTGTGCTGCCGTGCCCCGGGCTTAGCTCAAATAATGCAATCTTCTTTCACTGTACCTTCTTTCTTTCCCATACTATTTTTGTTTTCCTCTTTCATTTTATTTTGTTAATAGAGACAGGATGAAATAGAGGGAGAGAAGTCACCCTAGAGAAGACACGCACAAACTGAGTACCCACCTGGTAACACCGATCTTTCATGCTGACAATGAGTGCGTGACTTGGTATCAACACTTGACATCTAGTGAGTTAATCAACCTGAATCAATCATTGCTCTTGCTTGTAATCCTGAAAACGGCTATTAAAGTGAACTCATTGTGAGACTGTTTTTGTGCAAGAACAAAAGGATCTTCCATCTCTCCAAACCAAGAAGTGAATGCCAGATGCAGCAGTGCATCCAGTGTCTGTTTTAATAGAGCAGGTGCACTTCTGTTTCTTGGCTCTGTTTGTCCAGGTCAAAAATCTCCTTGCTAAGAGTGTTAGATGTGCAACAGCTCTGCATTTGGAAATGAGGTCTAATGTTACTTTCAGAAGTTTTAATTAGCCGAGGTTTTCAATCTCCTCCCAAGAGTTCAGATTTGTTTTGGTTGTTTCATTAATCTGCTATAACTGTTGTTAAGAGTCATACATTGGCATTCTTTATGCATCTAAGTACTCTTAGCTATAAGTGAAGAGCCCAGTCACTTTGAAGTGGGTTTGATGGGAGAAGATTATCCCTTTTATTGTGGTTTCCTTTAATGTAGTACCATTGTGCATTAGAATGGCATGGAACAATAAGCATGACCTTTCCAGCAGTCACTGCAGAGCAGAGCAATGGGGAGACATTGTGGCCAGATGTCCACTGCACAAACGACAATGCATGACTTAAATTTTTTTGTGCAATGGACCTGTTGATTACATTTAACAACAATGTAGAGTGACAAGAGATAAAACAAGAACCTTGTGTCGCTTTCTTAGAAATAGCTTGATGTCTCCAGGTGCTGGGCTGGAAGCAGAGCTGAGTCAAGGGAGCTGGGCCAGTGTGGGAGGGAGGGCTGACTCTGCTTTCAAAAGGTGGAGGAGTTGCTGTTTTTAGCAAGCGTGGAGGCCTCGGTTGTTCTTCTTTTTTTGGCTTAGTTAGCCAGGATTGCTCCATGCTCACTCCGCTTGTCTCAGCAAGCACAGATGCTTCTGCAGAGGGCCATTTGAGGGGATGTGCTTCCAAGCCTAGGTCAGCCTCTTCCTTGCTTCTCCTTCTCTGCTTTTGTATTTTTGGAAGGGGAAGGGATTTGCTGACAGGAATGATCAAATGCTAGGGAGTGTTTTGCTGCCAACATTTCAGCATCATCATCAGAAGGGTCCCTTGCTGAGGAGCCAGTGCAGGAATCCCTGGACCTCCTGAAAAGCATGGTGTGACTGTGCCCTGAGATACACTTCAGTCAAACTTCCCAGAAAACCAAGGGGGAAGAACTGAGGGGGAACTGAATGAAACCTTCTCTAGAGACAAAAGTTCGTATGTTGTGTGTGGGATGACCAGCTGAAGGAATTTGGTGATTTTCTGATACTTCTTAATGCATCTGTGTCCATCACAGAGACCCACACCATTTGTCACGACTGTCAGTAGCTGTTCAGCAGAGGTCCGAGACTTAAATGGCAAGAATATCACACGTCTGGCCTCAGACATGCCGGCAGAAGTGTAAAAGCTTGCAAAATGATTACCTGACATTTGACTGGCTTTCTCCCCGGCTCTAAAGTCTCTAAGTTTCAGCAGCAGTAAAACTGATCAAATTAAAAACCAAAGCAAAAATAAGAAAGTTTTTAAGGGAAAGACTGGCAAAGCCAGGGCTAAACTATTTTCACCGGGAGACCGTTTAAGCTTTTCAGCCTTCTCTGCCAAAGTTTGTTAAACTATTTTGCTTATTAACTCCTTTGCAATCCCTTCCTTAACTGTGCCTGAAATTTTAATGTTAAACCACTAAATCCATTTTACAACCAGAGATTATAATGTCAAAGAGGATGGATTTCTGAGTTTAAGCACTGACCCTTGAAAGATGAGACATGAAACATATTTGCTTCCGTTGAGACTGTACCCTCATCCTACGAGGATCGGTGGGGGCAGGACTGAGCCTATGCTAGGAAGTGCAAAGTCCACCAGAGCAGAGGTACCACAGAGCAGCTGGCTGTAGCTATTGGCCATGCTTCATCTGATGGTCCAGGCTCTGCTGGTGACTCTGCTGCAGCGGCTATGACCATTATGTCACTGTGTTCCTAAACTTAGACCTTCGGTCATGAGAAAGAGTTTTTTACAAAGAAGTAAAGGCAGGTGAAACGTTAAGGCACTGCGTACGATTTCCATGTATTTCAGGTGTTTGTGTAAGGGTCTACAGCAGGACTGAGAGCACAAATAAAGCAAACTAATGTGCTGGCAAGCACAATTTCAGGCTGAAAGAGGGGGTTACTAAGCTGGATTCAGAAAAGACAGCTTCTTGGGTAAAGTTATCAAGCAGTGGCTGTAGATGGAGAATGGAAAAGTAAGAGCAAGCATGGGCTACAGAGAAAATACCAGCAACCACCATCAGTCATACAGGAGAGAACTGGAGGCATCTTGTGGGAAGCAGGCTATAGCTGCTACATATAGCTGCTACATAGGCTAGGTGGTTTGATTCACTTAAAATCTACTAAAAATAAGCGATTTCTACTAAAAATGAGTAATTCCAGTAATTGACAAGCATTATGTCATAGCGTTTGCCTGACTTTTGAATAGCGGTTGAGTTAATTTTAATCTTAACTCTTTACCTTCACTTCGTGTGTTACTAAATGTAGGAGCCACTGGCACCACCTCTTCCTCGCTCCCCAGAAGAGAGAAAGTGAGAAAAGGAGGAAGATTTAAGCGTTGCAAGCAATGATTCATTCTCAGGCTGCACAACCTGCCAAATGATCTCCGGAGTGGCACCGCTGCTTGGCCTGGAAACGGTTTTCCTCCCTCCCTGCCCCCTAAACTAGAGGGAAAGAAACCGATTCTCATGGCAGGCAACCAGGATGGCTAGGATGAATATTGGAGAGGTTCAGGAAACTGAATATGGGATCCAGGGTCTGGAAAACACACCACGACAAAAAGAAGGATAAAAATACAGAAATAACAAAGGGAAGGAAATAAAAAATAACCAAAAGAGATTGCGTTACCAAAAATCAATCCCTGGGATGAAGTACTCATTAAAGGCCTAATCTTACCTTCCCTGTGCAGGGACTGGTTTTGTAGGGGACTGCTAGAGGCTGAACAGCCATTCTTCTGAGGGAAATCAAAAGAAGGGTTTTGGCCTGTTTTTCTGCATAAAGGTTTCCAAATCTGAGGGAACTGCAGGAAAAGGATTAAATTCTGGATTAGGACAACCTGGCCATGGAAATTAACTTGTTTCCAGGAGTCAGGGAAACATGTCGTCCTAACCCCACATTAGGCTCTGCAAGAATCCATTTCAGACTGTCCTCAGATCATACTTGCAATTACACCCTGCTAATTTATGTAGTTCATTAAAGTTGCAGGGCCAAATGGTGCAGCTGACAGTTCTCAGTCGGATGTCAAGTACTGGCTGTTTCACGAAGGTACTGCCAAGGAGCTACACCCTTCAGATGTTCTGGAAGCATGAGTAGATAGATACCAGGGACTATCAGTTTTACTGCCTTCCTAAATGCCAGGATGAGCTCCTGCTTTGACTCTAATACAGAAACTGTGTTGGGGCAGCCTGGGGAGTTGTACTTCTTCTATAATTTGATTTTATTGATCATTTGACTCACTAGAGAAATGTAAGCTTTGCATCTTCTTTTTCTTCTGACTGTCCTTGTTTTTTCAACAATGATGAGCCAATTTCGCTTGGGGGTACCTAGTCTCCACAGACTAGGGAGCTCCAGCCCTCACTCGTGTAGATGTGGGACTTTAAGGAGCTACACTTTTTGTGTATCTAAATTGTATTTTTCATATCTATGTTAACGTTCTTTTTAAATCTGAGTTTTTTATGTACTGCTCTGCTTCTGGTTATGGCAGAAGTCTAAGCTTTGTTGTTGCATGCCCAAGTAAATCAGACTTGCCTCAGTGTGTCATGGAGATGTTGTTTGGTTTTAATCCATCGGTGGCTTTGTTGATTAAGATAAAGGCCTTGATTAGGCACTGGCAAAGATCTGAGAGCTGTGGAGGCCCTGGAGCTTCAGTGTAAACCACTCTTAAAGCCTGAATCACTTGGGAATCTGACTACTTTTTTCCATGCTAGCATAAACTATTACAGCTGGTAGACAACTGTTGCCATATTGATTAAATGCTGGGCCTTTATGAATAGTAGTCCCTCCTACATGAGTAGGATGCGAATGCCCCTTCTCACAGCTTGGAGCTCATTTTCCTGTGGCTGGGTAAATCAGGGGAAGAATGGAGGTACTGCAATAAAAGGAGCTCAGTTTCAGTCTTTGGTAAGGGGAATTTGGAACAAATGCAAGGGTCATCTAGGAGACTGAAAGCAAGATACAACTTTGCATCTGCCACCTTCTACAGTGTCTGAAGGAATTTTCTTGCTGAAGAGAGAGAAACATTCAGATGGTGGACTCAGATCCATGGAGGTCACAGTGTAGTAAAAGTAGATTAAAAGGTCTTTGCAGCTCTTGCAAAATCAGTCACTCCCATTAGGAAATGTTGGTCACTCTGCATGCTGACTCTCCTCGGTTCAGGTGATGTCCTCTTCTCTTCAGCCACCTTCCTCAAGGAACACCTGCTTTTGTGCGAGGTGTTTTGCCCTTGCTGGTTGGGATGTGACCCCATGTCTTCTGCAGTGTACTTTCTGGTCTAAGACAGTCTTCTTCCTATGCCTTTCTTGTTAATCTTTGCAAATGAGAAACTGAAGTCTTCCTGATACCCTCTATTTTACACACAGGGAGCAGATAAATGAAAAATTTACGATCACGATCAATTTATCATGCCACCTTTGAACCTCCTGGAGGAGGGCTCAGCTCACCAGCAGAGATATATCCACCAGTGGGACTGTCTCCACCTGACCTCCCTGTCTGGAAGTTCTGCACTGTCCCTCCTGTCTGTTGGTGCCTCGCGTGTGCTGAGGGATTATGCGTAGTGAGAGAGACACAGACCTGTCCTTTTTCCTTCACTAATTATAGGTAGAGTGTCAATAAAGTTTTCGGGTGAGATGAAGCCTACCCTTGCTGTGGCCAGCATTACGTAGCACAGATATATTCAGGCATGTTTCCACTGGCTTCCTTTGCATTTGTGAGGAGTTAGTATTTCAGACCTCTGATTACCAAGCTGAGCATGCAGGAAAAAAAGGCGCAAGTGATTAGTGAACTCAAGTGGCAAGTTTGATTTCATTAATTTGACATTGCACAGAAAACCTGCCGCAGCAGCAGGGATAGATCAAGCTCTTCAAAGCAGCACTCAACAGCCTGGGCTGTAAGACTAGCTTTTCTCTTCCTGCAACCAGCCGTTGCAGAGTGTTTAACCCAGTTTTCATGGAAAGACCGGGATAGTCATCAAAGCTGCACTCCAGCCTGTTTCTGATTTTGTTTGCCACAGCGCAACATTATTAATAACATACAGAAATAAATACAGAAAGTCAGGGTTGCATCTTAAGGTGCTAACTGACAGCCTGTCCCTGCAGAGGTGGGATATGCAGCTGCGTGTGTGATGTGCACAACTCACAGAATGAACTCTGTTTTAGTGCAATCAGAATTTGCCCCAGTAAGAACTCTGTAAAATTTAAGCAAGTACTTAGAGATTCGGACAGAATTCCAGAAATATTCCATACCTTTACCAGTCTAAATGTTACAGAGTGGCTGATGTGGTTCTTGTATTTTTCATTGATTGTTGGGTGCTTTCAGACAGCTCCTAATGTAAAAAGGGTCCAGGGAGCTCCAGGTGAACTGCTGCTCATGCTGAGCAGATTTGTTCAGGTTAACTCCTGCCTTGCAAGCCCATTCTGACACGGGACAGGCAAAGTAAATAAATTCCTTTTTGCTCATCAAAACAAGTAGTTCTCAATCAAAAGCTACACACTGTAATTGAAGTCCACATTGATTATTCATCTTTTGCTTTACAGCATTACAATATAGAAACCCCAACTTCTACTTCCCAGCTAAGCAGTTTAGCTCCAGAATTCAAGTGTAATACCAAGCGTGGAATATTATAAGAGATTTTCAGGTAGTCACATTTCACAGTGGTATTCCATTTTACTTATTGTGTTTGAATACAGCAACCAGGACATGTAGAAATGGGAATATGCACTCTCCGCTGCACACATCTTTTACATATATGAGAGGTCTATACAAGGTACAGCAAAAAAACATAAGCAAAAGTTAATTTAATTATTTCCAATGAGAATCAAAGTGCGTCAATCAGCAGAGATATAAACCAAGACAATTATAAGAAAAGACAGGATCCGATACAACGTAAGTTCTCAGGGAACATATTTTATTGTACAAAGAGGAAAGCAGAAATGAGGGAAACAGAATTATTACCTATGTGACTTCAGGAGATAAATCATCAGTAAATATTATTTTAAGCAACACTACAGTTAACACAGAACAATTTCACATTTGTAGATAATTTACAACTCAGCAACATTCTGTCAACATTTCCTCATATGCATGGTTTGATTCAGCTTAGTGAAAGACACCTCCCATTAGAGCTGAAATGTCTCTGAGGTTTTAATGATTTTCCACATGGAAAGGGCACACTCGGTAGCAAATATGTTCTGTTTTTTTCCAGTATGCCCAAATTAAGTAACTTGTGAATATAGTGTCAATGAATACAACTCCTTTAAGGCAAGAATGCAGATCTGGAAAGAAAACAAAGTCCAGTGGTGTCTTGCTTCTTCAACAGACACATTTTTAGACACCCTTAGAGCAGACAGCATATACTAGAACAAAATGTTAGATTCTTGTTTTTGTTGGCTGTGAACAAATTCATCATGGGATACACGGTTTAAATATGACCTGATGTAATTCCCATTCTCCTACTACTAGCTGCTATCTGCCGAGCCAATTTCAACTTCAGCTCAGTTTCTTTTGAGTGAAGATTGCAGACAGACTCTCGTCTTCACTTGTGCTGTCCAGTTCAGGATGCAAAGCACTCCTGGACACAGAATATAGGGTGTTTTTCATTTTTTGTAGTGTGTGACTCAGTTTCAGCATTTGAAACTACTCTTTGCTAATGCATTGTGTTAGAATTGACTCACCCATGTTGAAGGTGCAAAGTCCTTGAGCGCTTTACAGATTACTTTACATTTTAGAAAATTTATACTATACCTTCTCGGGTTTTGCTTAAATTTGTGTTTGAAATTTTTTTCCTCATTAATAAGCCATATACACAGACAACTGAACCTTGCAGTTCAGATGTAAATAAGTCATTGGAAAAAAATACAGCAGCTTTCAAAGTTCAGCAGCCAAGGAAATCGTTAGTCTTCGTCTGTTTGTTACTCATGATTTAAACCTGTGGGTAATTATAAACCGTTCAACAATTACACAGCGTTAAGGGCCAGATTTTTCTAAAGGACTCAGAGCCCACAATCAGTTGCAGGATTTCAGAATTGCCCAGCTTCTGCTAAAGCACTGAAGAGACCTGGCAAATCCATGTGCTGATTTCTGAGCTCGTCTTAGCACTTGGATACCCCCTACTTGGGCAGTGAGCCCTTGAAAACCTGCTTGTCCTCTGTGTAGGAAACAAAATGAATCCAGGACAAGCTTCATATTAGTGATATGTTCTATGCATGATCCTACAAAGGAGGTCCCATTTCCAAGTCTGAGAGGTATCCAAGCAGAGATACAAATCCCTGTGATTTCCAATAGGCTTTCTCCTTTTAACATGATAACCTGTGCAAAGTGACACACAGAGATCAACGTTTTTCCATTGGAGGGAATATGAGGCTGGAGTTGGGCCCCCTCACTATCTGCTTGGCATTCTGGAGACCAGCCCTGTCTCCTTGTCACCTGTGAAGGGGCTACCTTCGTTGTCCCAGCTTTCTTGGAGATTTGTAGTGATTTGTGTTTCAGAAACAAGTTGATAACCTTTGCACTGGCATGGAAGGCAGAACTTTTATTACAGGATTGTTAAGATAACAGTAGCTTTGAATACGTACTGCTGCTGTGTTAGGAACCGAATGGAAACAAAGCTCTGCCCGTCTGCTCAGCTACTTGGATCTTGGTGGTGGCCAAGGGTGGGAAGCTCTTAGCCAGTTGTCTGTTTCCTGTGGCTCTCGTTTTGAGGCAGTAGAAGGGCACTCGGCTTTGCTGCTACTTTGTTATCTAAGGAATCCATATACTACTTAACCTCAATAAAAAAAATGCAAACCATGACTGTACCATGTGAGCTCTGCAGGGAGAGTCAGCATTCCAGATCTGGGGCCGTAATGCCTGTGAGCAGATTGTGGGGTGCACAGGAAACTGTGTTTTTTGGCAAGCCGTATCATAAATGAAGGGCAAGGCTGTCTGAAACCATTTGAATTTTTTCTTGGGTGATCTGGAGTTTCTGGACTTAAGATATTAGGTGACAGACCTTTAACTGATGTGATGACAGCTCTAAAAGGGAGAATACTAGATGTGGCTTCCGTCTGCCTTGCCATATATGCTTAATAATCAGCTTTTTTCATCAGTCTCAAGGAGCAGTTGCCTTCTTGGGAAATAAAGTCTTCTTTAAATAAAAACCTGATCAGAAGAGAACAGAAGAGTGGACAGACTATATATATATATATGTATAGCATTTTTTTTGTGAGCCAGATGCTATACAAATACCCCCTGAAAGTGATACTTAGAAGATTTTATTTTGTGGGGGTTTTTTTCTAAATGATTAGAGCAAGACAGAATATGATAACAATACACACTGGAATGTTTATTTTAAAATAGATAACAGCTCTGAAAACCCCTTGCCTAGTTCAGTACACTGGAACATCCCTGCGGCTTAACCTCCTGTCAGTGTGAGCCAGAGCAGGGTGAGGAATGCTTCTTGCCTTTCCCAGGCGAACTCCTCTGAGGAAATTCAGAGTGCACAGTTTGTTCAAACTCCTTTTTTCCTCTTTAGACTTATTAATTATTTCAGGTTGATGCACGAGCTCAGGGCTGGGCTGGATTCTTTCCTGGACATCTGCCTTAAGTGACTGTTGTACATCTCATAGATCCCAACAGATAGTGTAACACAGGATATTCCCCCCACGTCCTGTATACCTCCAAATCACTTCCAACAGCTGGTATTTCCACCCTATGGAAAATGTGGAGATTTGGAATGGTGGGGCTGAAAGCAGGACTGAACAGGGAGAGGCTGAAGCAAAAACGCCAGGCTTTGCCCTGCCTCCCTTACTTAGCTTTTAATCAGCCTCAACCCCTACCAAGTCAGCAAGCTTTTTCTCTTCCAAAAGAGCTGTGTGAAAACTGAGGGATGGCTTCGGGCAGATCCAGTACAATAGCTGAAAAACAACATGACAAAGTAAAAAGAAGGGAGATAAGCAGAGCACACAGCTTAAGAAAAAACATTTTTACTAGACAGATCATCCAATATTCAGCTGCTCCTCTGAAGGAGGAGGTGACAGCTAATGTTGTCATTGTGATGGGACAGAGGCATATAACAAAATATCCTAGAGTTTCCTTTTTATGTTTTGGGGGTGAGAGGAGAGTTTGAATTACAGGTAAGGAATGATGGCAGATGTTAATGCCAGTGTTCCACTTCTTAATTCTGGATTTAAAGCCCAGGCTATCTATCTGCTTTCTTTTTTTCTCCAGGACAGTAGTCACCTTTTTTTACAAAGCCCTTTTGTTAGTATCTCATGTTTTGCTTGTGCACAATACTGTCAGCACTATCAGGATATGTTTACATAAAAGATCTACTAAATAGATGGGTTTGGGGTTTTTGGGAGTTTATCTCAGCAGATAATACTCCAGTAGATTTTTCTAGTGGCTCTCATTAGTTGGCTCTGGCTTATCTAGTCAGACTCTGAAGCCAATCAATACAGAAACTTGCCAATCAGTGCTGAAGCATTTCATGTGGTTATATTGAGGCTCACAGGAAAAAAAGGGAAAGGAGCTTAGAAGTACTTTTTGTTTTGTTCTGGTTAAATGCCATTCTGAACAAACAGTTACTGGATCTGCTGCTAGGAGCTGATCCCTGCTAGGTTTTCTGGCACTGCTTGATGCATTAGGCTGTAAATGTCTTTATTTCTCCTGAGGTGGGATTCTTTTCTACTTTTCAGATGAAGTTTCAGTACTTTATGGCAATGTATTTACTCAGTCTGCCTAACTGGACTTGCTACCCATGGCTCTTGCTAAGGGTCCTAGACCAGTGATGTTTATAGACAGTCAAATTGCTTAACACCAAGTCTTTGCTTTTTCAACAGTGCAGTTTTCAAGCAGTTGAAATGAAAGCATTTTAAAACAGCAGACTATCAACATATCCATTAGAGTGCAAGGAGCTTCTTTCCTTGGTGTTGAAGCAGGCATAAACTCTTTGCATTCTTTTGTGGGTGCCTGTCTCAGGTGGCTTTACCTGCACTGCCACCTGAAAGCCATCCCTTGGCTGTTTTCCCTTGCTGACCTTGGGCCCTGGTTTTCAGCATTGCTTCTAGGAGCTCCCCAGGGGTAACACAAAGAATATTCACAGCTAAAAAATGGGACCATTGCCTCTTAACATATCCAAAATGGGTACAAGGAGGTGGTGGTAGTTCTTCCTGAGCCATTCTCCTTGCTTTTGCTTGTGGACCCCATAATATACCACAGCAGTGAACGTACACAGAAAGCATCTCAGGTCATCAGGCAGTTATAATACAGTGCTATAGCGGCTGCTATTTGGTCACAGGTGCTTATTTGACATTATTTTGCTTCCATAAAAATATCAGGCGTGGAAGCTAACGTCAGGCAGGAATGGTGGCTTTCAAAGAGTTATACTGATGCAGGCTCTGGTGAATCATCTGGAGGATGTTTAACTACAGAAATGTCCCAGTTATGATAATTTTCTTATATTCTTCCAGCCCATTGTAAATGACATTGGCTCTTCCAAGGATGCTGACTCATGTCTGATACTGCAAGGTGCTGAATTTGGTCATCCAACCAAACCAGCCCTCACGTACACCCTTGATGGGATGAGAGTCTGTGTTGACACTGGTGTGAAGTGCTGAGGTGGGCCCTGGAGCCCCTTGTTATAGTTCAGTGTTGTGCATTTATGTTCTCTGCTTGGCATGCTTTTAGATTTTGGAAATTCCAGTATCCTGAAGTGAAAAAAAAAACAACCAAATGAAACCCATCACTGTCAGTTCTTGGAGCACACCTGTCTTTTTATAAACTCAAGCAAAGGCCATCTGTGTCTTTTGATGTTGCAGGTGTCCACAGCTAAGTCACAGTTTTGATCTGACTTTTTTTCACTGTGAAAGCTAAATGAGGAGTGTAAAATGTTCCTGATTTAGTTTCTGTGATCAAAACCAAGAGATGTTTCAAGCATCTTCAAGCACGATGAATGAGGAAAAAGGCAAAATGTGTGGGGCATGTGAGATTGCTCAGCTGTTTCAGCCCCTCAATCTGTAGGATGGGACAGTGGCAGCAGACTCTGAAGGGAAGGTGCAAACTGACACCAAAATTAGATACATCTGTTCCTGGTTGAGGAGCATGACTGAAGCATACAATAAACTGCACATCACCCTGGTAGTGTAGGGAATTGCGGTAGGTATGACTGTTGATACCAGTTAATGTATCTATATGTATGTACAGGGAAAATGTGCAAGCAATGGTCATCTCTAAGGCTAAATCTGGGCTATCCCCAGCAGCAGTGGCCAACTGTACCCTGGGGTTGGAGTTTGAGCACAAAACAGAGAGTGTGGCAGCAATCCGCACATATGCACAGAGCAGTGCTCAGAGAAGGTGGCCCTACAGGAGAACACTCCTGCAGAAAGATTAGCTGCAAAATGTGCCGTGGAAAGAAAATTCAGATGGGAGGTGCAGCCAAGGGACACTTTCAGACCTCTGAGGCTCACTCCAAAATAAAAAAACAGATAAGCTAAAAATTACAGGTGAGACCTTGGCAAACAAGTGAGAACAATGATATGTGGTGTTGATATATAGCCTCTGATTCTGTTTTCTCTTTTTTCTTACACAAATGACAATGATTGCCATTGAGATCAATTCTGGAATAAAACCTGCCCAACAAAGTTGAGAATCTGGCTTGTTTTCTGTCTAAACTTTTAAGCTGCAGTCTTAATGGATGTGTTCTAGGACTAAAGTTCTGAATTTAAATAGTTACTGTATTTACTTTCCTGTTTTATTACAGCTGCAAAAGTGAGCCATAATGATTTTTATAGTACATGATAGTATTTGTCAGCTACAGGACAGAATGAACTTGCACGATAACAACTGGCTCAGCCTCAAAGTGATAAACATGTCAAGATAATGGCAATCATTTTTTTTTCTCCTCTAAACATGAGAATACAATGCAATTTACACCAGCTTTTTTTCTTTTTCTGCATTTTAATATTCCGACAATCAATCACTGACCGTAACTGTTTTATTATGACTATGGACACAAAGGATCAAATTTTTATGGCCTAGTCTTAGTTTTCCATCTGTGATCTGCCAGCACCAGTAATTGTGCAGTTTAGGTCATTTAAGTACCTGATTACCCCCACAAATCAGGTAACTAGAGATCTACACTGCATGCTGACATAACTGGCAGAATAAACTAATTCACAAAACTTGGCACATGTGAAGTTGAAAGTCATACTTTAGGCCAGAGTGAAAATTTTGCTTTGCTTGTTTGTTGTTGTGATATCCCCAGAGACTATATGAAGAGAGAAAACTTAAAAACATTGTCTTGAAATGTGCAGTTTCTTTCAAGACTCTGGCTAAAGCCTAATCTAAAAGTTAGGGGTTCTTGTCCACAACCAGGCAGCAAGTAAAGGTTGTCTGGTTAAGGAAGTGGATCGGGCTTTTCAAAAACTTTAATTCAAAACTGTCAAAATCAGCTGTAATGGAATCAGAATGGAGATCCAAATTAATGTTTGATTAAAAGTTGGGAAAAGGGGACAAGGAAGAAGTTACTAATTTACACAATGGGGAAGGGCTATCTGAAGATATCCATAGGCACCTGTATAGGTCAGCGTCTTCACAAATGACCTAGTGAAATGCATGGTGCTGAGGAGCGACGTTTATGGGTAATTAAAAATTACTCAGGGTAGTAAAACTAAGGGCAACTGAGATGAGTTGTATGAAGATCTTATAATGTTGAGTGACTGAGTCATTAAAAAGAGGTGATGTTTGCAGAAAAGCAGACATGCAGGGACCAGGAATTCACTGACAAAATGCGCAAGGTGAGACACGAGGAAAAATAAGACCAGCTGTGTACATGTGTACAACATAATGTCTCTACCTAACTTCTATCTTTTAGGAAAGAATCGTAGAATCATAGAACATCTCAAGTTGGAGGGAACCCGTAATGATCATCGAGTCCAGCTCCCTGCTGCTTGCAGGGCTATTTGCTTCTTGCTTATTAGCAGTCAGAAAGCAAAGTGAGCATGAGGTGTTATTACAAAAGAAGCATAGAATAAAAGAGATACTGTCATTATCTATCTGTATAAATCCTCAGTGCTCCCACATCCTAAGTCATGGATGCAGATGTAGTCTCATCAGGGCAAAAGAAATGAGACCAGGAAAGCTGCAGACTCAGATGTCCCCAATGCATGGCATGCAGAAGCTGGGAGCGTGGCAAGGGAAGTCTCACCCTGTCCTTTGCTGTGGCCATAGTGGTGTGCTACTCCAGCTGGCCTGAGCTTTTCCAGCTCTTATGCTACAGAAGTAAGCAGAGCTTGTTACAAATGCAATGCCCTTGTATTAGTCATCCAGCATCCCTCCCAGCTGAGTCAGGGCCTATTTGGACGGGACTCACTGTGGGAAGAGGCACCACGGGGGGCTCAACATTCTGGCAGGTACCCCTGGTCTGGGTTGCCCTCACCTTATGGTGGCTTCTCATCCCCCATGGCTCACTGACATGTGTTCCTGGAGGTTTTGCCATTTTTGGCTGGAGGTGGTCTCCTTCCCTGCTGCTGGCACCCCAGCTGCCTGCTGCTGTAGCCCCGTCCTCTCTCAGGCTAGAGACATTGCGGGGGAGGCAGGCACTGCTCCTAGCGCTGGGGACATCCACCGTGTGCTGGAAGCATGGCAGGTGGGGAGAGGGAGGAGAAGGTGGAAGGAATGGAGATTCCTGTCCTTGCTCTGGGTGCAGGTATGGCTCTTGGCATCCCGTGCTGTCACGCTGTATCTGCCTCCTTGGTCCCGGTGAGGCAGGCAATGGTGCTGCTGCCTCTCGTGCAGGGGGAACACCCATGCGAGGTAGACAGGGGCTCAGGCATGTTGGCAGGACTGCAGGCACACACTTGTATAAAAATTGAAAAAGGCTAACTGATTGCTTATTTTCTGCTTGATATACTATCTTAAAATATTTCTGCAAAGTTATCACAGACTATGCCAGCCAAGGTACAGAATTCACTGCCTGTCCTTTACTATGATATTGAAAACATTGGTGCTATTTTCAATCAAAAAAAAACCCTACCCCGGGGAGGTAAAGATTTTGCCAGACTGTTTTAAAACTTTCCTTCATGCCCAACAATATGTACGTGACTCAGCTACTAAAGAGGCATCTAAATAAAGAGGCTTCTCTTGTGCTTTATATTCACAAAACTCTCATTCCAGTGAGCAAAGAAGCAATCCCCAGCTTTTCTACATGTTCTTTCTGTGATCTGCAGAGTGCTAACAATAAAACATGTTTGTGTGAATCATAAATGGAGAATTATTTCAGAGTTTGATTTTTTTTTTTTTTTTGAATCCTGGTCATAGTTCAATAAGACACAATCATATAATTAAATTATAAGAGTATGTAGTTATCTACATTATTTTCTTTCATTTAGCCTTTATAAAATGCTTAGCAGAAGTATAACGGTCTTGAGATTTTCATTTTAACAGAACTCAAAAGGCCTGACACTATTGTGTAATACGCGAAAGAGTTTTAAGTTTACTATGTCTAATACGAATGCATGCTGTCATGCAGAGCTTTCCCAAAGGCATTTCAGTGCATTATCTGAGTGGTATATGTTTTGAAAAAATGCTTGCAAAGTCATTCCCAAAGTAGAGCATATTCAGACACAGTGCAACTTGCAGATTACTTTTAACATTTATGTGCATGTTCTGTGTCTGTACAGTGCCCATATAATGGGGACCTAGTCCATTCCTGAGGTTTTTATAAATCACCAAAGTACAAATAATTAATAAGGATAACACAAAATGAAAGTCATAGGAAGAGGTATAAACCCACTGTATAAAGTTTTTACATCAGACAAGGCCCACTTTGAGTGCTTTCAAAGTTGATATGAAAGTTGTTTCAAAATTCAAAAGATTTTTGCAGTATTTGCTGCAATTCATTCTTAGTACAATGGCTAAATGGTTTACCGTGAGTAAATTGTGCTAACGTAGCCCCTCTATCTGCCTTCAGATATGTTGGAAGTTCACTCTAATTTTCAGTAGTGCAAACATCTGCTATGGGTTTTGGGTACTGCTTTTGGTGCGTGCAGTGTTCATTTTATTCTATGTGGCATTTTAATGTTCTTTATAATGTAAGGTGCAGATGATCACCAGTTATTATTTCTGTCCTCTGATTTGGCAAATCAAAATTTTAAACAAAGAAACTGGGCTGAAAACTAATAAGCTGTGAAAAGCAAAGGTTACAGGCTAGGGACTGGTAGCATAAATAATAATACTAAGATGAATTAATACATGTGTGAATGTTGCTGATGAGCAAATAGAATCATTGAATCATAGAATGGTTTGGGTTGGAAAGGATCTTGAAGACCACCTAGTTCCACCCCCCTGCCACGGGCAGGGACACCTTCCACTACTCCAGGTTGCTCAAAGCCCCGTCCAGCCTGGCCTTGAGCACTGCCAGGGATGGGGCACCCACAGCTTCTCTGGGCAACCTGTGCCAGCATCTCACCACCCTCACAGGGAAGAATTCCTTCCTTATGTCTAACCTAAATCTACCCTCTTTCAGCTTAAAACAATTCCCCCTTGTCCTGTCACTACTCCCATGCCCTTGTAACAAGTCTCTCTCCAGCTTTCCTTGTAGTCCTGCTTTAGGCACTGGCAGGCTGTTATAAGGTCTCCCCGGAGCCTTCTCTTCTGCAGGCTGAACAACCCCAACTCTCTCAGCCTGTCTGCATAGGAGAGGTGCTCCAGCCCTCTGAGCATCTTCATGGCCCTCCTCTAGACTTGCTCTAGCAGGTCAATGAGGATGGCTCCTCTAAAAATGAATGCACTGGACTTTTAATGTCATATTCCACCAGTTCCAGAGCTCAGTTTAGGAAAGCATTTAAGCAAATCATCAACGTATGAGCTTACACATTAATAGCTGCCTTCTTCAAAAGGAATTTGCTCTTAGATCAGAGCTCTGGTTTCTTGGAATAGGAAGCATGATGGTGATAGTATAGGGAATGATTTTGAAATGGTATTAGATCTATGGATTTGAACAGAGAGAGTTGCCAGCTCCCAATGGTGTCACATCCTGTAAAATATCTTCCTGTAAATGGAGATGGAGCTGTTTCTTTTATTTTCTTTGCAATTTTCATTTTATAATAGAAATGGGATATGCTACACTATATTTCAAAGAGATCAGTGTTGTACTTGAGTAACTCCATTTATCCATTGGCTTCATGCCTTTTGAAATATTCATACACCTAAGTAGCCAGATCCTTTAACACTTGCAGTGCTGTAAATCAGGAATAGCTGTACTATAGTAAGCTAGCATCACATCAGCATAAGACCTGTGAAAAGGTAAGCAGGCCCAGCCCCCAAAGTCATGTTGTACATGACAATACAACTCTTGTATCTTAAAAGCAAGTATTTCATTAGACAGTAATTTTGTGGAAGTTTCACACTTATTGGTTTCCCCAAAGGTAATGGAGAAATTTTCTCCGTGTTAAATTTTCCACTAGCTGTTAGAAGAGAAACATTTGCCTTTAAATCTTTAGCATACAAAAACACCTGCTCCCTAATCACCATAGTTTTAGAGATCCTCAGGAGAGGTCAGGGACTTGGCTCTCCCCCAGCAATGAACTTTCTGATGATCAAGGCCCAGCCTTGATCTGTGTTTTAGTGGGAACACAACCTTTCTCAGGCTTCACGAGATCAGTTTTGCAGTTTCTTATGCCAGTCACTTAGGCTGTGGATCAAGGACGGAATCTCATTCACTCTGTGAACAGTTTAGACTTAAAAGTTTACCATGAGAACTGTGCCAGTTGTGATCTGGCCTGTTCTACTAAAATATTTATACTAGTAAAAGACCAAATGTAAACTCAGGTTACACCAGGAATAAGCTGTGCTTCTGGGAACACTTGTATTGCAGGTTAACTGTATTCACAGAAAGAGAAGATTTATACAGCAACAGCTACACGTCTTTTCCTTTGCTTTAAGTAAGTTCTTTTCACACCCATTTTAAAGTTTTTAGGCTCAGAATTTAGTTTAGACTTCCTATAGCATTTGCTGGCTGTATCTGCATTAGCAAGCAGTGCAGATCAACAGGAGATTTGTAAAGCAAAACAGTTGTGGCTGAGGTCCTGGCAACCATACCATACGTGCTTCAGGGAGGTTTACTGTGCACCGGCTCTCGTCTGGGCCATGCACAGCATGTCCATTAGCTGCTGGAACAGGTTGGCTCCATAGGCACACCGTCTGCAACAGCTTCGTTTGAAAGGAATCCGGTTTGTGTGCTCTGAGCCTGCTCTGTGATGTGAATCAGCGCACATTAAATGGGGACAACTTGGAGGTTCACTTTGAAGTGTGCTCCTGATCCAAACTGAAGCCCTAAAGCAGATGTCCCCATTCAGTCAGATGAAGTAGAAACTTGCATCCATCCGGATACATGGAAATGGAAGAATTACCTTCATGGTCCTTTGACATGTGGAGAGGGAATATTGAAATGGAATTAATTCTTGGAAACAGTCACTGAAAAATTATTTCAAATGAAGGTTTCCAACAGGAAGGGAAATGATGAAAGATGTGACAGAGAATGGCACTAGAGACAGGAGTCTACAATGCAACATAATGATAAGAAAAAGCATCAGCATTATCTGGAAACGCCTATAGAAAGGCACAATGTCCTGCACAACCATTCTCTTTTACCCTAAACTTTGGTGCAGGCACACCTGGACACTGGATTTGTTTCCTGATGCTTAATATTTCCTTCCCCAGACAAGCCCCAGTGATGCAAAGCAATTCCAAAGAGTTCAAAATCAAAGCACATCCAGGAGGGGACTGATCTGTGAGGAACAGCTTCATCTTGATGTACATGATTGGTGTCTTTGCTAATTTTGGGAAAAGCCAGACAGATTAAATTGGTGCTTATGGAGCCGTATACAACTTCTTGTGCCACCTGCTAGTTCTTAATTTCCTCTTTGAGTCATTTAGCACTCACATAGACGGTTTGCTTTAATGGATCAGTGGTGATTTTTCTGATTTGAAACCAAATCATTCTCAGACTCTGAAACAGCTGAAGCAGCCAGAGCACTTCTTTAATTTTGCTAGCTTGAAGTGGCTGTGCAGTGTGACAGGGAAATGAAAATCCACAGAGCCTGTCAAAATTACAGGAGCAGGTTTAGGGATGGGAGAATGACTAAGAATCCCTGAACAGAAAAGCTGTGCCTGCTATCAGGTTTCAGATAATCACAGTTCCTTCTTTGACTAACGTACATTTCTTGGACAAGCAGCAATAATGACAGTTGTATAAAGAGGATAGATATCTTTGATATCATCAGTCCTTGTAAACTATGAAATTGGGAGAACAGCCGGCACAGGTAATACAGCTGGAAAATTAGAAGTTCTTCCTTCAAGTCCTTAGATTACGTTCTTTACAGTAAAAACCTCTTGATTCCTCTCAAGATACAGACTGCTTCTCTATCCTTGTAGACACATAGCTCAAGAAGAAAGAAACAGAAGCAGTTGCATTGTCTCCAGCTCTCCTACAAACATGGTGGTTCCAGAAAATGTTTTTTTGACTTAATGTTGTTTTTTCATGTGATGAGCACACTGAGGAAATGTAGATGTAAAAATAGGAAATGGGATAGGGTCAAGCATGGTTGTGCTCACAGCAGTGGGGAGATGCAACAACATGAAGAGCAGATCTGGATCACAGAATAAGGTGGTCTAAAGTAATAAAAATATTACCGAGTCTTCCAGCCACTGAACCTAGTCATACGAGACTCAGTGCTAGAAGTCAGCAGTCCTTTGCTGTCCTGTCTCCTTCTAATTTCCCCTGCTCCCAATCTGCCTCTCCTGATGTGTCTCATCCTCCCAGCTGGATAGCAGAAAACCTGCCTCAGCTTCAAGCTGTTGGCTGGTAGCCATGTCAGAATTTATGATGGTCCTAGTGCTTCTGGAAGTAGTCCAGGTGGCATCATCTTCACAGTTGTGAATTCATTTTATGCCTCTACAGGTTGAGGGTTTTCTCATGCCTGAAGACCCTTCCCTGGATGGCTTCTGGGGATACCTTACACCTTGATCAGGCTCAGAATTGTGACTGTGACATACATCTCTCAACTGTAAATGTAAAATAAAATATTTCTGAGGATCGTATTTGAAGTGAAGAGGGTTAGAAAAGCACTTAAAAAAAAGTGTAAAATACTGGCATTGACACTATGGCTGAACTACTTCCATCTACATTTAGACATCTAGTCTAAGACAGTTGGTAGGGGTTTTTGAGAGCCTGCAGAGAACAAGGTACTCCAGGGTGTACTTTTTGTACACTTTGAACTAGTTTAGGACCCTCAGGCAAGACATTGCTCCTGGGAGGAAGCCTGTCTGAACCTGGGGACTTGAGAGGGCCCATAGTTATAATTCAACGAGGTGAAATTCTACCCATGTGATGGGCCTGAGTAACTACATAAGCGTGGGACTGAGATTGTTCTCAAGTCCAAACTCATCTGCCAGCCCTGCTGCTACCAAGATCTCCCAAGCACAGCCCTCAGACCTCGCTTTTGCCCTGGGAGCTCTCTGGAAGGGAGGAAGTTAAGCTGGCTTGAGGTCTTGGGTCAGGCACAAGCACCCACCTGTGCCTTCCACACTGCATGGGCTCATGTTCATGCCATGATACTGTCAATGAGAAAGTGATATGGCCATGGCCCTTTCCTACACACAGTGGGGTGTTTCAAATAAAAGACTACTGTCAGGTATGTCAGGTAGCCATCCAGCAACCCAGTAGTGCCCATGTGGTTTGGCTTCATACACCTTTACAAGAAACATACCCTTGAATTATCTCCTGACCTGTAGTCAATATAATCTAAACTCGAAACTTTGCTTTTGTGTGTCCCACCAACCATCTTGATGTGAGCCACGCTGCCCGTGTAACATTTGCTGGAAAGAGGGATTTGGCTTTTTTCCTTCTCCTCTCCTGAAGTGGAAGCGGTTAACACAAGAGGACTGAGTAAGCAGGAGCCCAGTGCTCGGTGTAAGGCACTGTCTGAAAGAAAGCAGATGTCTTTCCATCTGTCCTCAGGTGGTAAGATGTCTGGCACAACTGCTGGTGCAACTTTATGACACAGACAGGAGCGTCTCAGTTCTGGCTTTGAGTGTTTGGGCTACTTTTCATCCCCGAGGTGCCTTTTGCAATCTATCTTTTCTGACTCAACAGAAAGTGAGCATTGGATTCTGACATAAATACACAAATCAGAGTCAGTTCACTTTTCTGTATCTTTTTGGAAGGTATAAAAGGTTTGTAATGTTAATATTGTTTGCTGGCATGATTTTCTTAAAGCAGCAAGGCAACACCCTGACTGAAGGTATCGAGAAGTTACTCGTCACAGAGTACTCTGTTATTTTTAAAAGCAGGGCAGATTTTATTGTGTAAATAAACCTTTTGAGGAGGTGGTGGTAGGAAACAACAAATTTCATTTTGCTCTACCACTGGTGTCAAAACATCTGCATCAAACATTCAGTACATAGTGACATAGCAAAACAAATGTAGAGCAGACATTACAGATGAACGGCTTGTTGACAGATTAGCAGATGAGTTTCCCTAATGTTTTTGAAAAACATAGCTCCCTAGACATAATGTACAAAGGGGAAAGCTGGAATTAAAGATCAGATAACAAAAAGCAAGGTTTTATTTTCAGTGTTTACTATTCAAATTCCCTAATATCATGGCACATATTAAGAGCAACTAAAGAAAAATACACCACATCCAACACAGGGAAATGAAACATGGAAGTCTTTCAGGACTAAAGCAGCTATTAGAGCTGGGGGAAATGTTTTGGTCTTTCAATTTATGTGCAGAAAAAATGCAGATTTGGGTTACTGAAGCTGCTGGCAAAACTTGTGTTGAGTTCATCAAAGTATTTTGGCTGAAAAAAAGCTGATTCTTTTTAAAAATATTAAAGGTTGTTTTCTAAATAAAATGTGGTTTTGTTTCCAAAATGGCATTTTGTTTATAAATGTATCTAACTTTAAATACAGGAGTTCAACTGTGCTTTAAAATGAGTCAAAATAAAATGATTTGTTTCTTTTTGTTGTTGTTTGTTTGCCAAGGAACTGAACAATAAATTATTTGCACAGATCAAGACACAGTATGAGTTGTGGATCATTTTTAAATAGCTCTGTTAATTCAGGTATGTTTTAGTAAAACAATTGAAATCTTTCTCCTGAGTCAGAGAGTAGATATGTGGCTGGGCTAACTCTCCTACCCTTTCCAGCTCTCAAAAATCTTACCAGCAAAATAGATCTATTGACCTGCTTAACCATTTCAGTGCTGCCTTCTCAAGCAGATACGTTATCAAGTTTGCTTGCTGTGTGAAAGCTGGCTCCTGTGTGATGTAGGGACCAGGAGTGAGATGATTGCAGTGGTCAAAAAGGATGTGCCTCGTCCTGCATGATGTGCAGTGGTGTGCACTGCATCCTGTTGGATACGTCAGACCCCAGCACTGCTGAATGTGTGTGAGTGGGTTTGCCTGGGGAAGACTGGATAGTGTCACCCATTGGTAGGTTGAAAAGCTTGACATGCTGGATAGCAAGCTCTGAGAAGGACACTGCTAAGGCATTTAGGACAGATGTTTATGGTTCTGCTCTGCTACCTGCAGTTTGAGGTAGTGAGGAAGGAGGAGGGGGAAGGGAAGGCATTCCCCCAGTAATTTCCTGGTGTTTCTCTGGCTAACCTCAGCCAGATAGCATGGGGAAAGCCTTCTGATGAATGCTCTGGGACAAAACACAGTGTAAGCTTCTCCTGCAAGTTACCCCAGCTCTGAGTATACAAGGTAGGCAAAATCTAGAGTCGATCCTTTACAGTGTGTGAGCACTGCTGGTAGCAGGAAATCCCCAGTTCTCCCTGGTAGCATAAAAATGAAATTAATGGCCAGCCTTCGCATAGCTTTGTGAGGGATTGGAGACCTCTTCCTTTTCATTCAGTTATCCATACATGGGCAGCCCAAAACTAGCTGGTGGGTTTTACAAAACCTAATATGAATGGAATTATTTTCATGTATTGCTTTTTTTTTAAAAAAACCTTTCCTTTTATTACATGCTGACAGAAAAATCCAATATATAATCTACTGACAGCCAGTGAGTGCCAAAGCCTGAGAAGTCATCTTACAAAGAAGGATATGCAATTTTGTATTTCCATCAAGCATGCTAGAATAATAAGTCAGCTGCCACAAGCCTTGGAGAACTGGCTGGGATTGGACCACCTACAGAAAATTGTAATTAAGACTGTAGAAATTTCCCTTTTCAGGCAGTGGTTTCCAGAATATAAGGTCTCAATATTTTTTACAAGCTTCCAGCAGAGGAGGTAGATGGTCCCACCACAGTTCTCTATTCAAAGGAAAGGTTCAGAGTGTCTCCTGAGGAGCCAGGCACCACAACCCATGTCCAAGTCTGTCAGAGCAAAGTGTGTGCCAGCTGCTTTCTCAGGGCATGAAATGCTGGTCACCTTCTAGCACACCTTGGGTGCTCTCCTGCAGCTCCTCCATCAAGGTGTCTGGTCCCCCCCATGTCCTTCTGCCATCAGTGGAAGGAGGTAGGTTCCTTCAGAAGTCAGGGCAGCCCTCCTGCAACCTGAACTTGGCTCTGGAGCAGCTCCCTCACATTCACTAACCGTAAAGACAGTTCAGGTCCCTGCACTTCTGTCCAACCCTGGTGCTACAGTATTCAGAGGCTCTTTTTCCATTTAACTATATGGCACTTGACGAGGACCCTAAATAGAGACTTGTAGAATAAGCATCCAACTGTGCTAGTTCAGTAAGCCCTACAGGACTATTATTCTTTGGATAGGGGTCAGGATGGGTTTTGGGGTGAAGGCATGGTGCTTTCTACTTCTTGGAAACCACAGAAATTCTCTTAGCTCTGCCCTGATCTATTGTTTTATCGCAAGCACATTATGCACCTCAAAATTTGCCTCTTGGCTAGGCCTTCCAGAAGACACTGAGCATTCCCTTCAGTGCCAGCAGGAACAACAGATCCTTTGCTTGTGTAAGGAGCCAGAACATGAGGCCTAAATAGGAAATGCAGAACTGAGCTACTCCCTAATCCGTGGACTTTTTGTTTCTTCAAAACAGGCATGAGTAACCTGCGTGGAAGATGTCTTCTATTCCACCACACATGACTGTGGTCAGCTCATACACAGTCAATCCATTTTCAGGGTGGAGAGATTGTTTTGAAACGGAGCTGCCTAGATGGAGACTACAGTGGAAGAGGAAGGGAGGAAGGATAATGTGTTTGCCTGCAGTACGCTTCTGAACTACTTGATATTTCTCTGTCTGGTACAGCGTGGGTCTGTGAAACAAGGACAAACTGGCCCTAAAATACTGTAGAGTCCTTTCATCTGCAGCTGTAGATTTTTTCTTCAACAAATGTTTCCTGCTTAGAATATTTGAAATTAAAACATAGATCTTTTAAGTGCAGGTGATTTCATTTAGATGGCCAAAAGGGTTGTAATTTGTTTCTGGGATCTCCTTTCCCTTGTGAACTGCAGTGACAAGGCCAGAGGGGCTGGCAGCCCAGGCTGCTCTGCCTTTCTGTCAGGACCAGGGAGCAGTCCCATGTCTCTGTGGTGGCACCAGGTCTGAGGGCTGGGCAGGCACAGGGGACATTTGGCTGTGCCTGTTGTCCAAAAGAACATCCTTTATGTCCTCTCTGGAAAAGATGATGGGCTAACCTACTTAGCAACATCTGGCCTACAGGCTACCAGCTGAGACACGTTGGAAAGGTCATTACTTAAGGTTTTTTAGGTCAGATATGTCCCTGTTGGCTGGACTTGTGCATCTCCATATTTATAATTCAACCAGTGTGCACTCTTAGAGGAGCTTTCAATGTTTACCTTTCAGCATTTCAACACAAAACATAGACTTTTTGTATGAGAGAATGCAAAAATGACTGCCCTGCTTTTTCTTTTTCAAGCTCCATGAAATAAATGAGTTGCAGGAGTACTGCAGAGTAAGAGGGGGTTAAATAAAATATTTGGCATTAAAACATGAAAAACATTTAAGAAGACAGAGGGCCAAACTCTAATTTCATTTCCAGCGGAGCAGAGCAAAGCTGACTTCAGCAGAGTTGGAGCTCACCTGAACTCTGCAGATGTGTTTGAAGCTATAGCATGCTGACGTGTGGCCTGGGCCTCTCTTAAATGCTGTCTGTGCCAGACAAGCCTCCCGAGGTGCCATATTGATCATGTGCATCGAGGATGTCCACAGCAGGAGCGAGTGCAGCCAGCAACACAGCGTGTGCTCTCAAGCTTGGCAAAGGTCGCTTGACCATGCCTACAAATCCATCCTGCATGCTCTGCTCTGGGCGCCTAATCCAAGCAAAAGGCACCAGTGAGCTCTGTGGTACCCAGGATCAGGCCCACCTCTTAAGTTTACTGCTCCTTCAGGTGGTTTTTGCTTTGTCTGAGCTCCTCACCGTCACTGGGGAGTGGCACTGTCAGTGGAGCGAGTGGTGAAGCAGGCTTGTCACACCTCGGTGCTCACAGGCTGGAAATAGAACAAGCTCACACCACTCCCACACAAGCACGCATTACACAGTCAAACAAAAATATCTGTACTTTCCAGGATGACTCCAATGATTTTTAATGCCACTGACTAAATCATGTGCTTTTCTACTACCTCAGGAAGACACCCAGCTCATGTGGAGATGGCACCGCTGCCTGGCACGGCCCTGTGTCAGCCACACCACGTGCAGTTATGGGTAGCTCAGTTTGCTTTCCATGTCTGGAAAAAGCTTGCCATGGTCACTGTGGGCCACATCTCTTTTCCACATCTTTGCCCCTAACGAATGTAAAGCTAAGCCCAAGTCCCCTTGCTGAATCCCACTGAGCCCGTGATCTAAAATGAACAAGGACTGCTCCCATGAGTACGTGTTGCAGGACTTGACCACATGTTGCAGTTATCCATGCAGCTTACTGTCAGTTTTCTCTGTCTTGAAGTTCAACTTGAATTCAGACATATGGCTTTAAATTCTCCAAACAGATCACCGGCAATGCTGTAGGAAGGAGATTTCATTCCCTGTCCCCATTAGTCAACCATGAGCTTTCCTGTGCTAAAACCCACTCAGGAAATGCTGCAAACAAAAGGGGCAAATAGTTCTCAGCATTCCTTGTTGCTTGGAAGGAGTTAAGCTCTGCACAACAGCGATCAAGTTCTTCTGGCATTATCCCATTAGCTTAAGTCATTGCTGATGACTTCACCCTTGTGGTGACATCAGCCTCTAATCTCGTGAAGGTGAATTCATGTGAGATTGTTTCAAAACAATTACTCCCTGAATTGTAGGCCATTTCAATTGATATATGGATGCAGCATTCACTTTTGCAGATTGTAGCCTCTCTTATGCAGTATGTATACACATTTTCCATATTGTATTTCAGCATGTGTGTTATGTCACAAGCTGGCACGGCCTGAGATCAGCAGGAGAATGTGCTTGTTTTAAATGCAAAAGTAAAAGAAACAAGCAAAAAACAACCCACCAATATTACTGTTTTCATACATATGGTTAAGACTTCTCTACAGTCATATATGTGGTTTGTCTGATTCCCTCTGGATGCTGCCTCCCTCTCTGTCTCTGCTGGAATATTCCTTTTGCCTTGGCTAGGCTGTGTCTTTGATTAGGATTGTTCTGGTCATTTCACATTCTCTTGTCTTTTCTCATAGATGGGGAAAAATGTAGACAGATAAACATCCAGAATGGTTACTTAATAAATCACAATTTTTAATAAATTAGATACCATTTTCTTACCCCATACCAGATTAAATATAGGTATAAGCGCATAAAGATGATAGATTTGGTCTTAAAATGTTTTCTATTTTTTCTCTTTCCTCTGAAGAAGTGACTCAGAGGAACATGTAGACACAGTCGGCACTTATAAGAAGTGGTTTTAATAAGAGGAGACAAGTCATCGTCCCAGCTGTGTAATCCTTGCTGAAGTCAAAGGGGCTGAAAAGAAAGGCCCCATTTGTCCTGAAGAGCAGCACACACATGTATACTGAAGGATAGCAATGTATTTAGACTAGAAGTTCCCCAGACCTAGACGAGACATTTGTTTGCTTAACTTCATTGTTCTTCCCTTCTCTCATCACTTGTCCTCAACTGACTGCAGCAGTCCCCTTGGAGTGCTGCAGCTGCATCCACCTTAAAACCAGTTCCCCCTCCCCAAAATCTCTCATGCTTCCAACTGCTGGTGGAAAACCTCTCTTAGCTGCCCTGTGTATGAGTCTGGCTACAGCCAGGGAAGGTGGCAGGGCACAGTGTGGCACTGGAGACAGGAGGATTCAGATGGTCTCCTCTCTATCTGCTGTATTGTGAATAAACTTCTTAATGTGACTAATAGTTCTTGGCATTGAACTGTAGCTCCTGAAGTGCAGAGCTGGCATGTCCATGTGCTAATGTTTAAAGTAATGTGTCAGAAAAGTTTTATAGTAGTAGCACAGTATTGTTGGGGGAGAAGCCTGTTTAAATAAAGCCAATAAAATTCTACTATCATCACTTTTCTGTCTTTATTGTTGAGAGGGTGGAAATGACTAAAGTTTTTATTTGGTGTTACAGTGTGATGCTAGAATTTTTTCCACATTTGGAAGTGGACAAGGTAGTGATAAAAAATCATTAAAAAGCGAACAAGTTGTCCTCAGCTCCTGGATGCTCCAGAGGGGCTCAGCCAAACAGACAGCAAACCTACTGTAGGCACCCAGAAAGGGATTTTTTTCTCCTTGCAAAATAACCCCTGTTGCGTTCTTCCTTTAGGAAGGAAATTGAGTCTCTGGATGACTAGCAAATGCTTTGCTCATTGTAGTGGTCTGTACATTTCCTAAATATACAGATCTGATTCAGATTAGGGCCTTTTTGGGTGGGGCTGGGGGGAAGGATTGGCTAAATAAGAGGAAATTTGTATAGTTTTAGTCCAAGGTCCAAGCACTGTTACCAATTACACATGTATAAGCTATAAGAGAGGGGCTGCATCTGCCTCAGCTATAGTTAAAGTTGTCCAGTACTTCATCCTTTTCCTCTGTTCTTTCCTTTCAGAGGGAAGGGAAGCAAGAAAAACAAATAGAGAAGATCTCCCCAAACTGCTCTCTGTGACTGAAACCTGTATCAGGGTTAGATAAAGTGTCTAGAGTTTATTTAACTCAAGACAAAGAATAGGCAGGAAAAATTGGATTGGCCAGTGTTGCTTTAAAGTGCAGTTATGGTGGCTGGCCTTCATGTGGGTACGCAGTGAATCAGAAAAAGCAGAAAAGCAAAAGGTGAAAGCAGAAAAAGCCTTTCCTGTGATAAACTCCAGTAGAAATGGCAGCTCCCCCACTCTGCCAAGCTCTTGGTAACTGCTCCCACAATGCCTGCCACCTGTAAGCCTCTGTAAACCCACCACAGGAATATGTCCCTCAACAGCAAGTGAAAATACTGAAGGTTTTGTTTGGCCCAAACCATGGTGGTGCAATCTTTTTGGTTCTGGAAGCTGAAGAGAGGTTTGGAAATGGGATTGGAGTGGTTCAGCAGGGGTGGTGCATGACTCTGTATGCCAGGCATCTCTGGGCCATGATGGCCTCCCATGTGGATGCAGTGGCTGCTCCACCAGGGAGAAAAAGGTGGGCTGGTGGAGCTGCTGGGGGGCTGCGCTGGCCAGCCACTCTCAACCTCGTATCATGACAATCCTTCTCTTCTCCTGGCTGGGATTGCATCTCACACCCAGTCTTCCTTCTCTGCCTGCTGCTTCAGAGGGCTAATGAGACACCAGAGAGTAAAGGACACAGCCCTTGTAGTGTGCCCACCAATTTTGAAGAGAGTATCCTTTGTGATTTGCTTTTGCATTGACCATGTGGCTACCAGATCATGTTCCCTCATTTTGTCTCACAGAAAGAAACTCCATTGTTTTCACTGAAAAAAAAAAAAAAAAGCTGGCATGCAAAAGACCAGCTCCATACAGCAGGCTGTGGTTCATTCTTACTGTCTTTGCTAGTGGGGCAAAAATAATTTGCCTTTCAAGATCCATCTTCTTTCCCCACTATATACTATGTCTGTATAAATCTTTTTCTATTGGGCATGCTGAGGTTTTGCATTAATATAGGAACCCTGAGGATTCAAAGATATGTTCAAAAGAAATAGAAACCCTCCCCAAAAGAACAAAGAGGTAATTCATCCTTATATATCTCCGCAGTAGCAATAGCTGTTCCACCACAGCATCCTCACTAAATGAAGGATCAAACATATCCTCAGGAATACTTGCTTCATATCTGGGCCCAGAGCCACCACAGGCTAAATGCAACCAAGAAAATATAGCACCATCCTTAAAGGAGGTTTGATAGACAAATTCTGGAGCTAGGGACACCTGATCTCAGGAAAGGATTGAATTCAAACATTAGATTTTATACTTGTGCCTGCTTCTTCTTAGACTAAATTCTTACTTTTCTGTGAACGCTTTTTACCCATCCCAATGCCACCAAGGGAAGCCTGCACCCAGGTTGGTGTCCTTGGGCACTACCAGATTCCAGCAATGCCAGTGAGCTCTGCAAAAGTTTGGTTTCTTTTGAAAAGACCTTATTTATCTGACTGGGGCACCAGGTTTCAACATTTTAGCTGGTATTTTTTCATGCTTACAGAAAAAGCCGTTGCTCATTGAGGGTAATCACAAGCAGCTATTTCTGTGTTCCTACAAGGTGCCATATGTATAATTTGAAAAATGATTTAAAGGGAAATTTATTAATTTCATCATGTGGTGATGAGAGTGAAGGTTTAGGACAATTCAGTGCTGTGCACATTGTGGTATACGAGAGTGCCGTATCAAGATCACGGTAGCCAAAGCACATATATGGATGTATATATGCAGGGGATGGCTTTGTAGCCCCTGTCCCCTTCTGTTCCCTACATTTCCCTTCTTGGGTTAGTTCTATGGCCACACAGAGCAGCTCACCACTCTGTCTACTGTCTTCTATTACTACTTGATCTAAACCTGATTTGTCAGGGTCCCAGATGCAGGTACTCAACAATAGGCAGGATGGTCTCTGGATTTTGTAAGGCTGGTGGAGTTCACCACAAGCTGCAGAGAACTCTCCTTGCCTACTTTTTATGTTGGCTTTTAGCAAGGTTTTGCTGGAGGTGTAAAAGCTCAGGTAAGCACTATATATTTAGGGTGAGACGTGGCAGCTATTAGTGGACAGACATGCATAGGTTTGGAGAACAGAACTAGAGAGTAAAGTATGAGAAGTTTTTGCATTTTTAAGTGACACTCTTGTTTTCAGATAATAATGGAAATTTATGTAGTTGAGTAGCTATAGGGGTAGCTAAGATAACCTATGGTCTAATCCAAAGCCAGTCAAAATCTATGACTCTTGAAGGGATTTAGAGCAGCCTGCTGAAGTGCATAATAGATAAAATATAGATAAAATATAGTACATGTATACTTTTGAAGAGGTGTGGTTTCAATACTATGCATGAGCTCACTATTGACTAAGGGACTGTATGGAAAAACAATTTCCTTTGCTTCTCTAAGGCAAAAATACTTTGCAAACAATGTCTTCTGCTTGTCTGCTACAATGTTTGGTGAAGCTGGGGACTGTATTCATGTGCTAGAGGAACACGGCCAAGAAAATGTATTATCTTATTTTGTAGAGCACACTTTCTCCAGGAAGAAATAAATTGAGCAAGACAGCTGCACTGGTAAAAATGAGACATACCACTAAGCAATTTTCATAGAAGGTTTTGAAAATGCTTTCTAAAGAACAGCACCTCTTAGCTCCATTTTACAGAGTATCTTAGATACAGAGGATTAGAAATTGCACAAATTTACATAGTGAATCTGCAGATGCAGGAACAGGTTCCTCAGATTTTTTTTTAATTTTTTTCGTTTTGCTCATTCGGGTAGGCAGCCCTATGAGTCAAAAGGTAATTATGATGGAAAGGTCCCAACAGGCTGAGCCTGTTTTCTTTTTTTCCTTTCTCCCCACCTCCCCTTTGGACAATGGGGCAGCCATGGGGATCTCCCCCTTCTTCCCACCCCCACTCATTCCCTGGTTGAGGTGCTGCAGGAAGAAAAGCATCAGCAGGAGAGAGGCACCAGCAGAAGGGATGAGTGAACGGTCTCACATGGTACAGGAGCCTTCCCTACCCAAGCTACCTCTCTTTATGCATTTATTGTGAGCCATGCATAGCCACAGTGAAATGAGTTTGGTTTCTGTGCAAGATGTTACTCAGCCACTCTCTGCTGCATGAGGAGCAGATGCTACTCCCTCCCACCTGTGTGTCCGGACTGAATTTAGACCTGCCTGTGATTAGGAGATAGTTTTCCTCTAGGTGAGATGCACCTGATGTTGCCTTTCTAGTAACCCCATCTTGTGCCCCTCACAAGTTCCCTGGCACTAGCTCTGGAAATTCAAATCCTTCATGTCTTCCCTGAGTAGACATATCACTGGCTAGCAGGAGGTTTCTTCATTTCTGCATTAAGTCAACTTGAGCTTTGTGAGGGCAAGAACTGAAGAAATATTTCAGAGAGATCATCATAGAGATCATACAGATAATACAAGTCTGCCACTTACAAAAAAAAAAAAAAAAAAGTGGATTTCACTCTTCTGTTGGGAATGACACTAGGAACTCCCAGTCTTCTTCTCATAAAGACTACGGATAAGATATTAGGTGGCATTCCTCTGTCATTTATGAGTGATCTGGGTAGGAGGAAAGGGAAAGAAGGTGATTAACTAAAGCCCTGGAAGTGTAAGACTAGCTGAGAGCCCCAGCTGTCTCCTGTACCCACTTCAACCCAATGCAGGGGAAATCTGGAGAGGACTGTCAAGCTGTTAAGAAACAGCCTTCCCACAGAGCAGAAGAGACAGAGATGGAGCAGGGTCTGAAAATCTTACCAAATATGTCCAAATATTTGAAATAAGCTCAAACATTCAGTGGCTGCTTAGCCGTACCTTTTGCACTCAACCCACAACAATTAGTGTTAACTGAATTCTGATTTATATAGAGGGAGAAAATACATTTGGAGAAGTCAAGCTTAACATTTTTTAGGGCTGCTACATTTTCCTTACTTCTTTATATGGTTTGATTAATGATTTGTCATTGTTGAATCAATGAACACTAAACTTGTGCTCAGCACATCACCAAGCATAGCAGTGAAATGACAAAGAACAGAATACATGTACATATATTTCAGATTTATTGGATGCCTTCTCCAAAATTCTGTTGAACTCTGTAAAACTTTTTTCATACTTAGGCCTTATACATTATTTCTAGAAAAAACTGCAGAGATGGCAAGAGCACTAATGCAACCTCTTATGACCCCGACCTTGTATCTCACTGAGTAACTGCTTTGAGTACTCACATGTGGAAACATTTGCTAAAATACTGACCCATAGTGCCTCAAGTCAGGCATCACAGACTTTTCTAAAGGTGTGAAATACCTGCAGAGCTCACTGACTTCAGTGGAGAAATGAAGTCCTCAAAACTTGTTAAAATCATGCTGTTGTCTATAGCTATCCTGGGAAGCATCGGGTAGGTCATGTTTGATTATTGGAAGCTAGAAGAATCGATGGGTCACAAGTAAACTGAAAATGCAGCTTTATTAATACAAGGGGAGAGCTAGAACTACAACTAATTATGAGGCTGAATTAGGACACAGCAGAAAAAAAGAGAAAAGAGAAAGTGGACCTAAATTATGGTTACAAAATCCCACAACTAAAGTGCTTCTTTGCAGAGGCACCATTGCCACCATGCCTTTCTTTCTTTGGGGATGTCACCCCACGTTATCACCTACACCACAGATATGGTGTGAAGCAGCATTTACCATTTACTTATTTTCTGTGAAGTATTCAAACTAATGATGCAGTGATATGAGACGGGGGAAACATGACAAAAACCAACTCAACTTTTAGTTTAGACCAAGGAAAGCACATAAGATCCTCTAATTTCCTCAGCCTATGGTCTCATACCTTTTAAAAAGCAAACCAGATTTCCTGATGTAGTGGGTTGATGCTGGCTGGATGCCAGGTGCCCACCAAGCTGCTCTATCACTCCCCTTGTCAGCAAGATGGGGAGGGGGAGAAAATAAGATGGAAAAAATCTTACAGGTCAAGTTAAAGGCAGTTTGATAACACCAAAGGCCGTGCTTAAAAGCAAAGGAAAACAAAAGATTTATGCTTTACTTCCCATCAGCAGGTGATATCCAGCAACTTTCCTGGAAGTAGGGCTTCAGTATGCGTAGCTCTGGAAGACAAACATTTTCAAATGTTGTAATAATAAATGCGCGCACCGCCCCCCCCCCCGCCCCCCGGCCCCTTAGCTTTTATTTCTGAGCAGAGACATCCCTTTGGCCAGTTTGCTTCAGCTGCCCTGGCCTCCCAAGATCTTGCCCACCCCCAGGCTGCTGGTGGTAGTGGGAAGGGAAGGTTGGAGAGACAGCCTTGATGCTGTGGGACCACTGCTCAGCAGCAGTCAAAACACTGGTGTGTTATCAACACCTTGCTAGCTACCGATACAAAG
>JAVJGJ010000014.1:29374855-29419503 GCA_035590215.1 Microhierax caerulescens | reverse complement strand
TTAAAATTTAATTGTTTATAACGACACCCCCCCCCCCCCCCGGTTTTGTTAGTAAGGGCTACAAAAATGATAGGGTTCCTCAAAGAAGACAAAAAATTTCAAAGTCCAGTCATAGCATAGTACATGGGAGAAGAAGTGAAACAGAGTCCTGATTTGTGTCTGCTTGCCCTGTAATGTGCAACACTGCAACAGACTGACAACACTCAGAACTGGAATCACATTTGCAAATTATAACCTTTTTCCCCTAGGTACTGTTTATCTCCAAATTTCCGTTTATTGACAAGGTAAACATATACAGTATTTAGAAGTGAGCAATACACAGTACTTAGAAATAAAGTTTCAGATTCTTTATTTGTGTAACCTCAGAGTTCCAAGGCTCATAGCAGAAGAAACTCAGAGGAATAATATTTTTAGTGATTTTTTTTCTTCCAAGGACAGAATATTCCATGAGGCATATAATGACAGGAATTGCTATGCACAGCTTTTTGAGAAGAGTAGTGATTTAAAATACTGAAATGGCTAACCATTTTTAATAGTGTATTCTAATTGCAATAGCCTCTTTCTCTGTAGCAGGCTCTACTAAGAGATAATTGACCTCTGTGTCTGTTAAGCACTCTCACATTTGGCTTGGGAAGCATAATTCACATCACAGCCAATTACCTTGTGATATAGCCTACAAAACCCCCTCAACTATTGACATGGCTCTGCCATTTCTTACCCTGTCTTCCTTCCTTCTTTCCTTCCTGGCTATAATATTTGGGCTGTTGTATTTGTCAGATGGCCTCTTTGTTCTCTTCCATCTATTCTGTACTGTAGAAATCCAAACAGCAGAAAATAACCAACTCAAGGAAACTCCACTGTTTCAATGCATAAAGCTAAACAGTGATTTACAGTGACATAGAAAATAACTCTCTGTTAAATATTGTTTTTAGTTAGTCTTGTATATAAAGCCTTTCAGACTAGATGCTGAACTGTGTGTGATAAGCAAGTCTGATAAAAGAGGTTCTGCATTGCTTACTGTTATGGAATTGTCTGTTATCGTGCCAGGTGCCTTTTTTATCATGATTTAAGCAAAGCCATTCAATTACTCATGGTTCCTTAATTGGTTCTTTCAGATCTGCTATACTGCCCATCATGTTGGCACCTGGGCAGCTTACATAAATTAAAACAGTATATTAAGAAAATATGACTCCTTTGGGAATGAAAGTCTCAATAACTAGACCTCTGCCTCTGTTATTACAAATGGCCTAGAGGTCAACTGAAAATCAGGGTGATTAATAGTTCTAGTAGAGTCTTGCAGACTGCCAGAGCCTGGTTCCCCACTGGAAACCCTTAACTACTGGACCAGGGTGACCATAAGCCAAAGAATGACAGCAAGTCTCATCCTTGGCTGGGATAAGCCAAGAGATAGTCTGACTGGTAAATAGGTCTCAGTCTTATTCAAATAACTCATAATCAAAACCTTAAGCTGCCTTCACAGGCAGAAAGGTTGTACATTCATGGCCATTACAAGACGTGTTTGCAATATGCCAATTGGACTCCTGCTGACAATATTTTATCTAGGTTGACTCTAGTTGCTTCTGTCCTCACCACTGTACTTGTCAGAAACTGAGAAACCACAGAAGTGCCAACACCAGGTAGTTTTGGTTACTGAATTTTCTGGATGCTGAAAGACTTGAGATTCATGACTTTATTAAAACACAGATTGCCCAAAACATTTTAATGCAGATAATATCTGATTTACAAAGATGCATCTGACACTGAAGAACCAGTACTGCATATCAGGGAGCTCTCAGCAACCCTAGCTGAAATCCCCCAAAATAAAATAACCTTGTCATATTTCTGGAAAATAGTAACCTTCTATGAGCCAGACTTTTCTGTGATTTAACACCTCCTTGAAACCAGGAACTTAATGAATAACTTGGAGAAGATGATAGCTTTATGAAGCAATCCTCTGTACTCTGGGTTAAAAGCATAAGATGCAGTACTATTTCATAGAGCAGAATTTCAGTGCTTGTGCTTCTGAAGTTCTTCCCAGGATTGCATTGATAACATTCTGTGACATACGCTTCCTAAGTCTTTAATTTTCTTAATATCTTTGACAAGATAGTTAATAGAGGCTTGAGTTTAAAAGGTGGTGTAATATATATTGTTATACTGCTATATTTTATATATATAATATATATTATATATACTGTATTTATATTGTACTAATTCTATGTTTCAGGCCTTCCAATGATTACTTTTGGGGGCTAGAAAGAATTTTTTCGTCTTTGATCCACAACATGGGTTCTTTCTTCACCTTCCTCTGGACAATGGAGGCAGTTAGGCAGAGACGTTTTTAGTGGCGTTGAATTCACGCATGTATGATTGGTATATATTGCTCACACACTCAGGATTAAACCAGTGATCAGATTTGGGGTCCGGAAGTGATTTTCCTATGGCTGAGACCAACCATCTAAGTGGTATTTTTTTAACTTTTCCTGTACCATGGAACGTCACTTGCTTCCTGGCATCTTGTAGAAACTTTTGCTACCAGATATTGGCAAGAAACTTGATCTCATTCCTTTGTGGCACATCACATTTATGTACCTTACCTTTTTATGAAAGGACTCAGGTTTGTTGTAGGAAAGTTTTGGTAGCTGGCTATATGTACCACTGCCATGGCCTAGGGTATAGATATTCTGTGGAGCAGTCTAAATGATAGACAAGACATTTGTAATACAGTAGTCCATGACTGCAATTCTGGACACACCTGTGCATTTTCCAGCCTAAATGATTCTATGATTCTTTATAACCCCTTCAGTTCCTATTTTCTTGTGTTTCAGTCACATCAGAGATGGGCTGGAACTGAAGCTGATATCTGGCACCAGGTTTCCAGCTCCAAACTTTCCTTTAGCTCTGTAGAGACAAAACCAGGCAAAAAATGGGAAGACAAGGGTAATGGGGATGGAAATCCAGTGGCTGGCTGCTTGTGTGCAGCAGTGTTTGGAACGGACACGGAGTGCAGCCTGTTGTATGGAAAGCAAATTGGCTGGGAAGGTATGGAAGGTTTTGTTTGTTTCCACTTCTATTTCGCATTTAAAAAAATGGCCATGGTTGCTTCTAGGTTACACACAGTGCTTGCAGTCCCAAGCTTGATGCCTCTTCTGTTTGTTCCTTTCTTCATCTAAAGCTAATAGTAGTGTAAGTGTGGGAAATTGTAGATATGTTTCTGATTTAAATAAAGAGTACAATGTGAGCCTATTAAATTAATAGTTATAATGAAACCTGCATGCATTTTTCTTGGCAGTCATTTCAATCACTTTATTGTAAGCAATCCAGCTTTCCTGTGTTTCCTTAGTGAAGCACATTTCCAGAGAATTCAGTCTTTCCAAGTGCATTGTCAAGTGCTGATAAATTTTTATGAGCTTCAGCTAGTGGGTGACAGCCACCATGTATATCAGAAATTACAGGAGAGCACTTAATGTGTGCTAGTCCTCCTTTGGAGTACATCTGCTTCAAGTGTCAAATCACGAGTGGTATGATCTTTACTTTTTTACCTCTGCTGTTGGAGTAATAACTAAAATTCTCCTCAGAAAACCCAAACAAGATTTCACTAGAATAGTAGACATTTCATCAAACTTCATGCTAATATCATAAAATCCAGCAAAAGCTGTGATGGTTTGGGATGCTAGAACACTGCATCTTTGCTTATTCATTCCTTGCCCAGGGCATAAGGCAGTGAAACTATCTAGGAGGAGGCTTTAACTGACCAAAACCATTCATAAGTGACCATCTCTTGTGCTGAGCTGGGACATGTTACAAAGATTACACCAGTCATGGTTGTATTGGCCGGTCTACTGAGGCCAAAATTAGTGTTACCTCCCTTTAGACAACTGATAATCTAGAAACAGAGAGCCCTTGCTATTCATAGTCAAGGAAAAAGGGGTTTCAACAGCTATGATATGAGGAGAAAAAAGTCTACACATTTCTAAGCTAATATAGGTGTTGAAAACAAAAGACATGAGAAAAGCAGGATATAATGATAGCCTCTGCTTTAACTATTCTGTTACATACTTAGCTATAAACTGGTAAGTGCCCCAAAAGAAATTAGCTATCTTAAAGTATTTTTCATCCTGAGAACTCAAAGTCTTTTGTCAAAATGGTGAAATGATGAAATGGCTTGCCTAGGTATCATACAATAGGCAAATGTCCTGGTTTCCAGTCTAGTGGACTATCTAATAGATCATCTCATTTTAGAAGTCTCCAAAATCCACTAGTAGTAACTTCTGGAGCAGTAGCTTTAAATTATTTATATGGATAAGCTTTAAATGCTCTGTATAGGTAGTCTGGCAGTAATGAGCTAATACGGGTAATGGGAGAAGGAGGAGAGGGACAGGAATGCCTAGATTCCATGGGATGGAGCTTGCACAGTGGCTGCTGGGGGGCTCAGTCAATTGGCATCCTCGTGCTCAGAAAACAGAAAAGATGGAAGCTCCTTCAATAAAGTCTAAAAAAGGGCTACTGAGCTGGAAAGAAGGAAGAGATTTTAGTGGAGCATGGCAAGAAGATGTAGAACATGATAAAGAGCCAGTGAACTAGAGTGTACAACCAAGAATTAGGGGCAGGTTGTAGGGGTGAAGGTGGTAATTGGCTCGTAGTGACAGAAAAAGTTTCTGCATATAAATACATGGCTTATTTCTATGGTATAATTCACAGGGCAGTTAAAATATCCACTGGCATTTAAGTATTTTGACTTCATCAAAGTGAATTCTACACCAGGTAAAGGTTTTGTCACATCCCTTGATATAATCCTTGCAGATCTGAGCACTGTTCACTTAATTTTTGACATATTTAGTTAGAGTATAATGAGCATGTAAAGAAAACAAAACATCATTATATGTAACACAGATGTACCAGATTTTATTTTTACATTCCTCTGAGTTATAACACTTATACTACAGTACCATCTGCAATCCCTGGCAGAGCTGAGGCATTCTACAGATATATAAGAAATGACAGGTACCCTATGACAAACAGCTTACTGCTTAGCACACTAAGCAAGCTGATGAAAGAAAGAAGGTAGAGTATATGAGTGAACAGGCTGAGTGACTTAGTGAGGGAGGTAACAAAGAATAGAAAATTAAATTTGCATAGGCATGTAAGTCATCTAGGAACCTAACTCAGAAGCTGTAGATCTCAAAAGTGGATTGTGCATCACTGCTTTCCAGCAGATCTTAGATTATTGAACATCACAGTAACTTCAAAATGATGAGCTGGCTGTCATACAGATCCCCACTTTGTGGTCTGTGGAGCACACCAAAGGAGGTGCAAGAGGTTCTGAGAAATCAGGGGAAAACATGAGAAAGAACAAGTTCAGCCTTACGTCGATGTATTGCTTACACCAGTGTGTATCAAAACCCACTACCTGCTAAGACAGTGGGTTGACTTACACCTTCAGTGTCTCAAAGCATTTTTAATAAAGCATTAATAAAGTAAAAGATTAAGTAATCTATGCCACTAGTTTAAATTAATTTAAATGGACAGTCTCAGGTTCTTACTAGGCTACTTCTGTCTTCTGAACTTTCATTTACATCACAAGAAAAGTTTGGAACATGGCTTGCTGGAAAAAGGCTCATAGTGCTTCTTCGTAAGACTGATAGCAGAGCCCACAGTATGGAAACAATTAATTGGGTGCATAACACTACAGTGAAGACATTGCAACATCTTTGTATCTTGTGAGTTTTATAACAGAGAAAAGCACTTTCTTCTCTCAGAGTGCCACGGTGCAGGAGGCTACACTGAATGTTTTCTTTTTCAGGTGACTACACTGAATATTTTTTGTTCATTTTAAAAAGGTTTCCACTTTGCTTTGGTTATGACATTTCATTATTGCCCATTTACTGAAAGGAGCTTGGTTCATGACATATGCAACCAAAAAAAACACCAATGAATAACCATGAGATAAGAAATAAAGGCCATGAAGATAGAAAAGGCACTAGTTAAATGAGGCTATCTGTGCCATTAAATAATGTGTTTGTAACTGTATCTAGCCCTCCCAGAGGGGATTACTAAGTCTACCTTAACCTTTTTTCTTCATGATGTGTAAAGGCAAGGAATTTCTTGGCCAGATCTGTATACTTTCCAACAGATTCACCAGTTCTAGAAGTGTAGGCATTTACTCCTGGTGGAAAACCTCGAGGAGTGATGTATTTTTTGGCATTTTCCCCACCGTGACAAATTGTCCTTAATTCAGTGATTCATTATTCCAGATGAAGAACTCTTGCCAAGATTTTCAAGCTCAAATAACTAAAACTAGGTACCCAAAGAAAATGTTCCTAAATTGTTTATATGTAGTTCTTATTCCTGACAACAAATGAGATATATTAAAGAGTGCTGCACATGTGAAGCAACTTTGAAAATAATTTTATTAGGTCATTTAGATGACAGAATGTGGTTGCTTAAGTTTGAAAGTAATGTCTGCATGTTTCACCTGAAGAAGCAAAATTCATAAAAGTTACATGCAGGGAGGACAAGTGAATATATAAATGTTTGAATAAGCTGGAGAGTGACATGGCAAGGAAAAAAATGTAAGTGGTAAATGATTTATCATTTTCTAGGTAGCACATTTTTTTATAGTTCATTTCCTCTGCAATGTGGAATCTATAAAAAGAATCTTCAAGGAAGTTGTACGGGGGTGTGGAGTTTCATTAACATATTACAGCTACCCTGTGGCCATTCCTTGCTGTTAATCACAACACCACAACAACTTCTAAAAATACGAAAACACAAAAGGGTAACTGTTATGAATAGACTCTTTCTTCCCCTCTCCACACAAAATCCATGAGTTTAAGAAAACAACCTGGACTGTTCACCTTAAGTAGGGTTTAATTTGTATCTACACTCTGTTCTACTTATAAAGCTTCAGAATTTGTGACTGAACAGCACTGTGTCAGTAGCCTATTGCCTAGTTGGAGATGTCAGAAGCAATTACTTTCACAGATTTAAGATTTTATCGTACCAACTCTCTCTTTAGCTCTCTCAGTGGACAGCACAAGTGAGGCCATTTGTTAAGCATTTCATCATATCTTATCAATTGTCCAGAGTTTGCATCTCACCACAGATTATATCTCACTTTGCATATGAACAACAAGCAAAGGAGAACCCTTAACTAAATGAAGTTGCCTCTGCTTGGTATTTGAGTGGCTTTCTTGAAACCTGACTGCTTACGTGAGGCAGGGAAGGGAAGGAGACAGGAGGTGAGACGTGTGATGTTGAACAGTGATTAAAACCTTCATAGCTCACACATAGCTCCTTCAGTGGGAAAGACTTCAAACATGTACTTAAGGTAACTTTTGGCCAGCTTTTCATGCAGGGAACTGCAATCAGGTTTGTTTCATGCATAGATGATGGGGTATACTGTTTTTAGATGTTTAGGTAATAGATTTGGAAGAACACCTGACAAAGGAGAACTGGTCACAACCATGTCTTCAACAGAAGCTATGTTACTAAGATTTTAATTTAGATGTGAGGTTTACTAAAAGGATTACTAAACAGTTAGGAAAACTCTACTCATGCCATCTCATCCAATGTCACTTTTTCATTCCATCCCTTTCTCTAGAAAAATCTCTGTGATTGTTTCAGTTATACTGGTGGCACTGGTACTAATTCAGTAGCAGCTTCTTTTCCATCTTTAGCCCTCCACATTAATTTCAAATGGAATGCCTAATAATCTCTATCAGAGCTAACAAGCTGATCATGTGTGAACTAATAGGTTAAAGCTGATATTTTCCTTATAAATGGGAACCATGTTTTTGTAAGATAGTTTCCAGTAATAAATCTGAACACTGCATCATAATCTTATTATAGAAACAAATTTTTTTCAATGAAATGATTTTGTATTACAGGAATGGTACATATTTTAATATCTTTAAATGACAGGATGGACAATGTCACCTATTAATATTTCTTCCACTTATTTTCAAAATTTCTATTTCTAGAAATAAGAATATTGCTTTTCTTATTTACCTGTAGGTCTAAAAAAGTATAGTTCATTAAAATCTTAAAGAGCTTGGTTAGCACACCAATTTTAGCATATATGTTTTTCTTGAATTATAGCACTGTTTGTACATTTTTGTCTGATAGTAATACCACATGTTTAGGTGTATTCATAAGGCCTTTTGTTCACACATTGTCCATGAGCAGGGATATTTTATAAAATATTTTTCTTTGTTAAGTTGTTTTATCTGAACAAATTTCAGTCTTAGTCTGAAAAGAAGGATTTGCAACTCTGGTATCCTTTGAACAGTATTTAGTAACAGTGGATATCTGAGCTTTTGATTTTCTTGTTCTTGCTATTCTGTTTTATGGCTGAGGGCCTAAACTTCATATTCCTGATTTAAACTGTAATAAATTCTGTTCGAGTATGGCTAAGAAACGGATGATTAATTATTAACTGACAATCCCATTGCCTGAAAGCCTAGTATTTGGCACCTCAAGTATTGTTTTTTGTTAATTTTATTCTTATCTGATAAATCTGACCTAATGCCATCATACTTGAGAAAACACTGAAAGACCTAAAGCTATGTATGGACAAAAACATATTTATGCTAAGGCCATTTGTTTAAAAAACATTTAAACTTATGAGTTCAATCATAATAAACCAATGTCCTTCAGAAAGTCACTGAAGTTCTCCACAGTTACACAAACAGTAGATTCTGATTCTGCAATCAGATATATGTCTGCTTAAAGGAACATTGACTTTAAGCAGCACTCACAGGATGTCAGGGGCCTTCTCAAATACTTGCCAGTGGTTTTACCATCCTTCTGACATTAGCATGTCAGAAAATATGCGTAATTTCACCATTTGACAGTGCCCCCCAGAATTTGTTCTATCCCTCCTCAAAATCTCTTTGCCCACCTCACTTTGAAAGTGAAAACATTAATCTCATCACCTCAGACCTTGGTACCTTTTTCCTACAGAAGTTCCATCTTTCTCTGTGGATCTAAGTATCCTTTTTTTTCCCAGACTGTCCTTAATTTAGGACTGAAGAATCACTGCCGGCTGAGCAGAGGGAGATGGCCTCTCTCCATACACAGGTGAAGGTGCCTCCTGGCCCAGCAACACGTACATCCCACCTGAAGGTCATTTATCCATCTCACCCAATTATGTTATGGATTAACCTCAGTCCACCTCTCTGTTTTTTTTGAGTTAACAGAAGTACTAGGAGTAAGAGTTAACACAGAAGAGGGAAAGGGGAAAAGCAAGGTCTGGCTACTGCTGTGGGGAGCAGGTGAGGCTGCTGCTCCAGGCAGGACAGCAGGGCAGACACCCGGGAGCAGGTCCCTGTCTCTGCCCATAGAGGAGATGGCCTAGGGCCATGGCTTGGTCCCATCCACGTAACCGCTTTCCGTAAACGTTCCTTACACAGACCACATTGCTTCAGTTTGTCTGGTCTGTATTAGATTTGGTGGTTTCTTTGTTGCTTTTAGTTCACAGTGTCATGTGAAGCAATGCCTTATCTTTAGGTATAAATGGGTAGAAAGAAAGGTTACATGCAGCACTGTTGTTCTTAAAGACGAAAGATATTAGCAAAACAGGGGATGAAGATTTCCATGTATGTACAAATCTATTTGCTAGCCAAAAACACAAACAGAATTCCTGCCCTAAATTGTTATGCTAAATCTAGCCTTTTGCTTTTTCTGATGTTTTCTCTCATACCTAACATACACCAGAAGGAACCATCCATGGGTGGTTCACTGAAGCTTCTCTAAAGGCGGAAATTACTCATCGTCAACCACCCGAAAGAATTAAACTCATTCTCTTCTATTCTCCCTATTAGATTTGCGTATGCTGCAGAGCTAACCAACTTTGAGTGCAAAGAATAATAATAAATAATTCCCTTTCCTTCAGCAAAACAACTTAATTTAATTTGACCAGCCACAGGAAAGAAAAAAAAAAAATCCAAAACCCCCAAAGAAATAATCCCTTCAAGCAAAACATCACTCTTCCGCCAAACTGTGTTTCCCAAAGTGTCACAGACTAAAAGTTAACGCTGCCTTCTCAGTGCCATTATATAATGGCAAAGTAGGGAGTCCAGGGTGCAAACAGGTCAGCCAGAGTAAGGAGCAGCTTCTCACTGGCCCACACCGCTGCACAACAAACATACAATATTTAAATGGAAAATGCAATATTTAAATGGAAAACCAGATAAGGCATCCTTCTTCTTATAATTATATTTTGACCTTTTCTGAGTTGCATAATATTAGAGTAATTGTATAATTGGTCTCATTTCTTCTGTGCTCTCCCTTGAAAGAACCCAACCCTCAGCAATTCTCACCCTCATGTAAAACCTCTTGAAAACTCTTCAGAAGTCCCCTTGAAGGCAAAAGCTAAATTTCTAACCACCCACCCATCAGCTTTATCTCCTTATCTCACTTTCAACTGGTTCATGCCCTTATTTGATATAGTATACCAGGGGTCCTCAAACTTTTTAACCAGGGGGCTGGAGCGCAGATTAAGTGGCAGGCAGTCACCTGTGGCTGCTTGGTTTCCCCCCCAGCCCCTGGCGGGGGGGTCTGTAAATGCCGGGGGGCTGGATTGAGGACCTTGGGGAGCCGTATCTGGCCTGTGGGCCGTAGTTTGAGGACCCCTGTAATATACCTTCCTTCCCTTTGACAAATTTATGCTACTCAAATTGACTTTTTCTGAATGCTATGAATACAATGTGCAACAGTCATGAAATATTTGAAAGATTTAGATCACTAAACCTTTAAAAATGCTTCGTGATTAGCAGCTAACATGCTTCAGAGTAATTTTCTGCTTCAGAAGCTGCTCCATTTCACAGAATCACAGAATGGTTGGTGCTGGAAGGCACCTCTGGAGATCATCTAGTCCAACCCCCTGCCAAAGCAGGTTCATCTAAAGCAGGTTGCACACTGTCACATCCAGGTGGGTTTTGAATGTCTCCAGAGAAGGAGACTCCACAGCCTCTCTGGGCAGCCTGTTCCAGTGCTCTGTCACCCTCAAAGTAAAGAAGTTTCTCCTCATGTTCAGATGAAACTTCCCGTGTGGCAGTTCCCTTGTGCCCAATGCCCCTTGTCCCTGTAGCTGGGCACCACCGAAAAGATCCTGGCCCCATCCTCCTGACACCCACCCTTAAGATGTTTGTGTGTTGATAAGGTCCCTTCCCAGCCTTCTCCAGGCTAAACAGGCCCAGCTCTCTCAGCCTGTCCTCACGAAGTAGATGCTCCAGTCCCCTCATCATCTCTGTAGCCCTCCGCTGGGCCCTCTGCAGTAGTTCCTTGTCTCTCCTGACCTGGAGAACTATCTGTCCCTTTGGTAATTTGTGTAACCGAACCTTTCCAAGTGGTGTAATCTACAAGCAAGCACAGGAGGAGCCTGTCACATTCATTTACCCTGTTAATTGTGTCAGCTATTGGTGACTGAGAAGGCAGTAATGAAACTCTCCAATGAGTGAGTAAATGTGCTCAGATTCCGGAGCCAAGTCACATTTCATAGATTTTGCAGAGATTATGCCTGATCTCCTGTTCATCACTGTCACATTTTACTCATTTCCCAGGGTGGGAAGGAATACTCCCCTTGTCAAAACCTGAGCGCTATTTGTGGAGAATGGGAAGCCTCTTGTGCCGCTGTGACTTACGGATCAAGGCGATATGTGCTGGTGCATTGCCCTGCAAGAAGCAGACAGCAAACTTCTCCCAGCCTGTCCAGGGAAAAATCCTTTCCTGACCCCAGAGCTGTTGAACCCAAACATATGAAAGCACCTGATAAGTACAGGTGAAGCTTGAAACATGAGTCTTAATTGTGATTGTTTTCCTAATGTGTATCACAAACATGCTTAGTCTCCAGAAGGGATGGGCGAGAGAGAAAGGCTCAGATCCATGGGTCCAGAATAGGCTGTCACAGCCATTGCAGATCAGAGTTTTTCCATGAAGCTGAAACAAAGCATACCTGCATATTTCCTAAAAATGGTATCCAGTCTCACTTAAAGGCTCTAAATCACAGTGAGGCCATGACCTTTGAGAATTATGTGACAGTATCTGTTAGATCACAACACTTAACATTGACTTACTAACCTAGGAACATGATTTTGATGTGTCTGTCAAAAATATTTCTTCATTTCTGTAACAGACATAGGTGTATTTGGAGTAACAGAAGTAAGCATGCCATTCTGGAGGCAAAGTTTTAATGATAAATTTTGGGAGAGAGGTCTGTGGTTCCCAGTAAAGAAACAGTTAAGTGCATTAATTCCGTAGCAAACAAAATTATTATTTTGAACTGTGGCAAAATGGATGAGATATTTGAGTCGCAGGTCTGCTGATTAGTCCATTTCTTATGAGATCCTTAAAAAGGGAAAGCTTGGCAGGTCTGTGGCTAAGATGACACTGTGATGTAGAAATGATCAAATATGGAATCACCCATCAGAAAAAGGGATCTCAAGGCTGTGACAATAAGTAAATGGATGAAAGGGTTTTAAAAAGTAAAAAGAACAGAAACAGTTCAAGAAGAAGCTGTTTCTGCAAGAGCTGAGATTTAATATGTCATTCTATTCTTGCAAAGTCACTGAGTTTGTGAGTACTCTAACATGCTGGAATTTAAATGTTTTTTTGATTTTACTAATAAACCGTGTTAAATGTATATCCTGTTGTTCCTACTGTGTAAGCATATGCTGCTTTCTATGGTGACTGTGTTAGCTTTCATGTCGCTCTGTTGAAGTATTCATTAGAATCTGTTATTATCTAACACTCATCACCTTCTCTAATAAGCGTGGTGATATTCTGCCTTGATTTCTAGCAAGCTGTTAGAGTTCGGGTATGTTTGGGCAAATATATTACTGGAGAACTAGTGAAAAATGAAAACTAGTGAAAAATAAAGGACTGTTTTAAGGAATGGTGTTCAGAAAGAGGTATTTTCTGATGGTTCCTAAAAAGCATATCGAGGATGCTGATTTCAGCAAGAAATAGGTGCATCTAAGACTGTGTTTCCTGGGCTGTTTGAGCTGTGTCCAGCAGCTTTTCAAGATGAAACTCTTTACATTGCAGACCATTTCTGAGTCTGTTAAGAGTGTAGTACAGGAGTTTTCAGCGTGTCTACTGGATGCTATGGTTACACCCAAAGTAATACAGAGGCTAGGTTAGGAGCTGATGTAAAGACGGCTTCATGCCACCCATTGCTTTTCCTGGACTCTGTAATTTCCTAAAGGCAGAGTAGATTGTTGTAAGCTTGTACTTAGCTGTTGTGACACATCCCACCTGCCTCCTGTATCCTATGAATATACCTAATGGAATAGGGACTGTGGCGCAGAAGATGGATGGCTTGTCCTGTCTTTTGCACTAGATTCACAGGGGTGTTTTATGCCACAGGTATAAGTGAAAGGGAAAGGAAAGGCTGAAAATCTGGAAAACAAGGAAATGTGGGTTTTTTTAAAACTGTGATCAATGTGAGTGCTGAGCAACATTACTACTGTAATATTTATAAAAATTAATTAATATGAGAAAAAGTGAAATTAAAAGGAAATTGAATTGCTCACTTCTCATACTGTAATGACTACATTGCCCATTAGTATAATAAGTCATACAAGATGTTGTTGCAGACAGCTCATGTGGTTTGTTAGAGTATTGGGCTAGATTTCTCTCACGTATCTTCAGCTGCTACTAATGCTAAAATTAAAATACTTACCAGTGCTAGCTGACATTTCACAATGACAAGCACTGCCAGAACACTGGTATTTCAGTGAAATTGTTCCTTTGAAAACACAATTTTTCTATGTGTGCTTCTAATTTATTAATTTGCTAGAAGGCCAAGTACTCTCACCAGGACTGAAGTAATTTCAGGTAAAACCAGTACTGCTGTAATTTCAAGTAATCAGGTTTCTTTAATTAATTTGTCTTTATACTCTGAATTAGTTCTAGCAAAGGTGAAAATAGCAGGAAGAACTACCTTCTATATGATGGACCATATCTGCAAGTGCAAGGTCTGCGGTGCATGGGAAACACAGCATAGTAAGGGAATTCAGACTGCAGGAGAGCAAAGAGTCACGGGACACCTGCATGATAACTCCTACAAAACACTACCACAGCATATCTTTTCCAGGTTTTAGTTAAACTTTTTTTTTGCATTTGTATTTTCACAAGGGGAAAAATGAATTGGTCTTATACTGTTATTGCTATAAATACTGACTTTTAGATTGGACCAGGAGGCTGGATTCCTAGTGGTTTTAAAGCCAACAAATATGTGAGCTACATGAATTTTACCACAGAATATTTTAAAATTTGTCTGCACCGTTCTACATTGTAGAAGAGAAGTGTAACAAAGACAAGATGAAAGCACAGCTCTGTGGTTTGTCATAGAGCTGGAATATCACGAAGGAATCTCCCCTCAAAATCTTAGAAAGCTGAAACAGAGGCACTGAAGAGACACATCTTCATAATTTGTATTTCGCTTCCCAGGCTGACATTCTCCTTCCTGTATAGCCCAGTTTTTCCACTTAAAAGGAGGCTAAGGTTTGGGATTCCTGTCTACTTCTGTTTTCTTTGTCCCCGAGTCCCTTCATGTGATGTTTCCATATAATTGCTTAATATATATCCCCCGCCTATGGCTCTGACTGTTAAATCATCACTTTTATTCCAAGGGTATGCTTTCTTTAAATACTGGGTGTAAAGCTCTCTCCACGCATCCCCTGTAACTCTACAGCCCTGCTGTTGGTGCCAGTCTTGATGGTCTCTTCATTACCTGCTTTGTGCTCTGTCTCTGCCTCTTTCTAGGTTGTCCCTTAGGAATGGAGTAATTTCCAACACTTTTTTTTTTTTGCAAGAAGGCTATGTCTTATTTAACTGCATTTGAAAATCCCATTCCTTCTGCCAGACCCGTGGAGCACTCAAATGCACAGATGGTGGGTTGCCCTTTTTTGTGTCTGTCCTGGAGGGGAGGAAGATGGAAAGAGAGGGCTTTTCTTCAGGCTGGGCTTTGGCACAGCAGCGGCTATGCCGTCAAAGCTGACAAATAGCAGACAGGGCAGGGTATTAAGATGGTATTCAGCAAACCTTGTTTCAATCCTTGGCTCAGTTTCCAGTACAACAGGTATGAAATTTTCCTTCCTTACTAAGGTGTTGTGAGAGTAAAACCACGTTAATAATTGTGAATTGCTGGCGACTGTGGGGTGGAGGGGCAGACAGTGTTTTTTCAGCTCTGTGTTTAAAACTGCAACAGAACGAGGCCAGGTGTTGTGTTTGGGTTCTGTCCTGTGAGGAGTGGATGGGGGAAGCAGCTCGCTGCAGCGATAGTTGCTCCTGTGAAGATGTTCAGGCACCTCCGTTGTATAAGAACATGTGAAAGACAGAAATGTGGTCATTGAACTTAGCTCCCCTGCTGTTAGTCCACTTCTGAGCTTGGGCATTCGCAAGAATTTGCATCCACAAGCAAGATGGAAAACTGAAGAACATTTTGGGTTTGTGTGTTACAAGCTACAAATTCTTTTTGGAAGTTCAAAGAAAAGCTTAATTATTTTTTGTTAGGAGGAAAAAGTCCCCTTATTAAATTCTAATTGTAGTGTTTAAGATTTTTCTTCATTTTATAAACTGTATTAGAAATAGGGAAAAAAAACCCCACAATAAATGGCAACAGATGTAGCTCTGTAGACTTCAGACCATTCCAAAGCCTTTGACAGGACAAACAACACTAACATACTTTCCAGTCTCAACCATCAAATAAAGTGTTTACAAATTAGGACATAATGGCCATTGCTTTTCTCCTCTAAAATAAAATAGAAAAAAGGGGCTTCAGATTATTGAATCTGCTATTGAACCTTAATTAGCCCTGTCTCTTTGACATTTTGAAATCTATATCAAGATAAATAATTTATGGGATTTTTTTATGCAATAAATTGTTGTTTACAATATGCAATGTAGTATGAAATCCTCTATTCTCTCAGGACCCAGACCACATAGTGACCAGGGTTTCAGTCTCAGTTGGCAATTCCAGTTGAATAACTGGAACAGAGCATGGGTAATCATCATGTAAGCACGATCAGCCACAAATAGCAAAATGCTTAGCAATGTCTCAGATTTTCACTGTATCCATGACTTTTTTTCAGGCCAATGGCTCTTAATGCCACTATGCAAATGTTTGCATGGCAATACTGCTGTGTTAAATACAGAGAAGGACTTGCAAATTAGAAATGGGGGAAATAAATTCTATTTTAGGCTTTTTGAAGCACTGGGGAACTTTACAGCTGTCTTTACATTTTAAAAAAATGCTCTTTTTCCCAGGGAACTACCCTTGAATTTGTCAAATTAGTGCAATATCAAATGAAATCAGTGCATGATCAGGAGAAAAGTGAGCTGGAGTTCTATCAGTGGACCAAAGTCTGCCGCTAACATATTATATTGCATCTTCTCCCATAAGAAAAGAAAATAGACAGGATCTGGCTCTAGATTATGTTTATTACTTCTGATTTCCCTGGAAAAGTGTCTGTATAGAGATTGAATCACTCTTGGACTTGCCAGGATTTAGTCTGCAAATGAGATAAATCTCAAACATGTGACTTTGCTGATTCAATAGATCTTAATTGATTTGATTAATATTAATCACTTGTGTCCACCCTTTTTTGGTTATCTGGTTTTTCTTCTCTCAGTGTTTTATTGACCAATATCACACTATTTCCCCTTTGTTTATGCTATACAGTGCTTGTCTCTTTTCCCCAAGTAGGAAATTAAACAAAATTCCTTGCTTCAGAAAGAAAGCTCTGTCTCTGTCCTTCCCATTTGACGGTGCCATATGCCCAATTAAACCCTTCTTTTCACCTTGATGATTATTTTTTGTTAAAGATGCAGACGTCCAGAGCGTGCAGACTGAGCTAAAAGAATTGAGGTTGGACCTGGACCAGCAGAAGAGTCATTGTTCGAATCATGTTGGTACAGCTTGAGCAAACACTCAAAGCAGCTGGTCAGCTCCAGATGGATTTCATCTCCAGTCAACCGTTACATGCAACCTTGCTTCCAATGCCTTACCTCTTTCTGCCCAGACCCTCTGTCTATTATAATTTTCTTCCAGCAATTCTCTTTCTCATTTCCCATCTTATTTTGAGCAGCTAGGTAGATTCTGTGGCTATTTCTTCTTTGGAAGGAGAAATGCTTTACTCTTCCTTACTGTCTTCTGAACAGAAGAAAAACAAGTGAGAGCAGAACACCAAAGTGCTTCCCTTCTTTTCACTCCAGTTTCCTGCTCCTTTTCTCCAAAGAAGAAAGGCAGAGCAGAGACAAATGGAGAAAGTGAAAGCAAAAATGCAATTTAATCTGAAAACAAAAAGAAAAAAAAAAAGGAAAATAAGATTCCTTTTGAAATCAAGATAAAAATAATTGTATATTTTCCTGTATAAAACACATCCAGTAGCATTTAAAAAAAAAAGAGAAATTTCTGTCCTCAGTGAAGTCCTTTTTTTAGCTTTGGAAAGTGTTTGTTTTAACTTTTCTTTTTTTCTTTTTCATTATCAAGTCCTAAGCAGATCTGCTTTTTTTTATATCTTCTGACAGCTTTAAGCCAGCTTTTCCTTCTGGGAGTTGAGGCTGTATGTGTGTTAGTACACAAAATGTGCTTGGATCTGACCCCTGTGAGGCTGAGCAGCTGGGACCTGGGTGGGCACGGGAACTTGGTGCCCAGAGCAGGGTGACTGTGTGTGTAGACCACCCACTCCTGGACACCCTCTGGCTCCTGAAACATCCCTGGGAACTGCTGGGGGACACTCTAGCTAGCACAGACCCGAACTGTGCCATAACAGGGCTGCTCCAGCAGCTTAACAGTAGAGACCATCCATCTTTTCAGGACCCAGGACTCTATCCAGGCACTGCTTGACTTAGTACTATAGACACAAATGAAGAGTATTAGTCTTTTTTGTAGGTCAAATAACTGTCTAGGTCTTAGAAAGTGAATTTATGAGGGGTAAATTAGTAGCTAGTTTTCGGAAACAAAGCAGCCTCTTTTCTATTAGAGGTTTTGCAAACATCAACTGAGACTTGAAAGAGCAAGAGACATAGGTCACAAACCCTGCGTGATGAACATGCAATGGCAGCAGCTCACCTGGTGAGTACCCTGTGTGCTCTTCCTTGCACTTCAGGGCAATAATCACAGGTGTAACATTACTGAGAAATCCAGGCAATGTGGGCTTGAGCTAAGGATGTCTGTTCCAAATCATATACCTGTGAGGCACCATACAAGTTAATTAGAAGAGCCCCAAGTAGGAAAACGCTGTTCATGTTCTGACCTGACCATCATTTCGTGTAGAGCTCAGGGCAGACTGATTTGCTCTTCCTTGGAGTTAATCCTGTGTTTATGTAACTGATGTTTAGGTATCAGCCAGGAGAAATCCATGCTTTCCTTGCTGGTTGTACACCGCACGGCTGCATTGGAACCTGCGTATGTTCGACTGGGGCACAGCGTGTTGCTGCCATCCAGATACTTTCACACCAGCCAGTCATTACTGTTATCTCCAGAGAAGAACAAATACAGGTGATACTCCCAATGATTGCATGCAAGGAGCAAACAAGGATCTGTTTTCATGAGGCAGCAACCCAGAACACTTATCTAAAAACCTGCAGGAGTCTGTAGCCATTAAAGTCCTCAGTCTCCAACATGGGCCAGAGCCAGATGTGAGCAAATGCTTCTCATTACAAGTCAGTTACAGCCAGAGGTTAAACAATGTGGTTTCACTAGGTAATTGTGCTGTCCAAGTAAACTATTAATTAACCTTCTATTAGATGATGTCAAATCTTGCAGCACAAGAAACAATTACCATAATTGCCACAGGTTTTTTTTTCCTGGTTGACTTTATTGATTATGCAGTAAAAAGATAAGCATGGCAGGATTAGACTGCATTTACTGTCCATTGAGGAAATAATTCTTATTTCTGTTTTCTTTCTGATCTTTAAGAAGTCCTACATTTCTGTGAAGATATTTTATTTGTACTTTTAGCAGAAAACATGATATTCCATCCTGCTGTGACAAGGCCCACATACTATTCCTTTGAGTAATCTCTGTTCTTCTTTCTCCTCCGTTCATATTCTGTTAAACAAGTTTTGAAATAAGATTTTACCTCCTTCTGGCAAGGACAACACCTTCTTGTTTGTTCTGTGAAGTGGCAGGCAGACTTTTTCAGAGCTGTAAAAACTCATTCAAAATATTCCCCTCTCTGATGTAAAGCGTTGCTGTTTCTTGTATTATTTTATTAATTAGGATTTTGGGGAAGGGAATAGTTTGTAAAGTTTGGTTCCTGTGGTTGCTTCTACCACCAAACTCTTTGAAAATATTGGATCTGCAGATATCTGTTCTTTTTGTTGCTGGGACTTGCTGCAGCACAGCAGTATAAAATAAGAACATTGCCTGTTCCTGTGTCTGCACTGGTGGCCTTTGAGGTGACCTTTTTGAAATTACAATGGCACCATTAATTCAGGTTATCCAAGAAACTGTGATATATGTCACTTCATACGCCCAGCATGGCTGCAAAATGCTTGGACTGCTGAAGTCCTGGAATCCCAGGGCTTGTGTGGAAAAGTAGGGATCAATTTTAGCGGTGTCCCCACCATCAGCATTAGCAGGTTGTTTACCAAGTTATTTTGAGAAACTCATGGGAAGTCAAGGAGCTGAGAGGGATCTTCAAAATAGATATCTGTCATGTAACATTTGTGGAATTTATTGTCTGCCAGTTACCAGGGATAGGTCTGTGAGCTATGCTGACAACATCAGACTTGCTGACGGAGAAATTAAATACTCATTTTGTAATTAGTGGGAGTATTATTTTGTTTTTATTGCAGTAATGCATAGAGGCTCCAGCAGAGATTGAGGGCCTCTCTGTGATAAGCATTAGATTTATGTACAATAATAATTAAAGTTCTTGCTTCATACTCCTATGAAGGTCATCTGAAGGATGCTGCAAGATTTCAAAATAAATAAGGCGATTATGAAATGGATCCACCTTGAGCTGTTCAGCTCCCAAAGTTGCAAGATCAAGTCAAGACCACACACAGAGCTCCCTCTCTCCATGTTGTTTATGAATGGTTTACAAGGGGCTGTTCCCAGAGGGTCACTACCACAGGCACTCCAATATTATACCCACTTCTAAAACGGCCTCCGCAGAATCGTTATTATGAACATTTTTTCAGATGTTATAAAATAACGGCTTCACAGTGAGTTAACTACTCTCTAGCTTAGTTGGATAGGGAACAATATAGTTCAGGTGCTCTGAGATTTCTCATGGATTAAATTTATCACTTGGTCAGTGGTAGTGCCCCTGTTTGACAGATGTAGGCCATTATTAAACAATTTGGCCTTCAAAACAGTGCCTGTATTTGGAAAAGTACTTTTGGCAGAGCCAGCCTCAATTTTAGCAATCCATAATATAACATAATGCCTTGGGAGACCTTCCTTATGTTGACAAAGACATGGAATAAACTACTCCTGAGAACATTTTAATAAATGACATGGTGAGGGCATTGTCAGTAGAAAAAAAAAAAGAGCCATCTTGGGCTCTTCCACCACTCTTTCTAAGATGATGACTTCTATCAGCTGCTCCTGAAGATGATTCAATTTATCTGTTTAAATTTTTAGATATAGTGAGTCATGTTGGAATAGAGTTGAAGAGTGAGAGTGCAATGGTAGGGAGGCAAGAAGACTTTGTCTGGGGTGTACCTGGTGGGGGGCAGTGCTCAGGCAAAAGCAAGTGGGTGGGGGATCTGCTCACAAGCTATCTTGCAAAAAGAGACTTTGGCAACATGGCAGTTTTGAGAAGGTGTTACAGTACAGAAGACTTGGCAGGTACATAGGTGTTTGTGTGTGCAATGTGAAATGGATAGGAGGGTCACTCATTTGGTACAGACCCTTAGGCAGGGTAGCCCTATCCAGTATACCGAGTAACATGTCTGTGTCACATAAGGCTGCTAGAAAAAGAAGGAAGAGCTACGTCCTCCAGTATAGAGGAATCTTCAGCCAGTATTGGGGAAAAAAAAATACAAGAGAGAGCAAAGATTTTCCTCTTTTTTTCTGCACAAAAGGATGTGCTTCTGATGAGAAGGGACAGGGAAATGCAACAATTATTAGACAGTGAACATGGCAGTTTATAGTGGTGACAAGAGGGTATAGAAAATATGAAAAGAATGGAAAAAGAAGAGCTGGTGAAAAGTGTTCTGTAATATTTGTTGATTTAATAGTAAGGGAGTGATTTAAACTCAGAATGGCTGGAAGGGAGGAATGAAGACTCAAGTGTCTTAAGGGCAGGCAGAGGTGGAAAGGAACAAGCCACTGCAGAGAGGGACTGGGGAGAATGTGATGATGTAGGAATGTGACTTCAGATACAAGCTCGTCCTTGGAGGAGAAATGTTTGCTGAGCCTGTGGCTAAGGTCAGCTTTGGTTTGGCCAAGAGCACTCCAGCATGCATCTTTCCCCCAGTACTGAACTGGAAGGGCTTTTACTTTTTTGGTGTGGTCTGTGAAAGCTGAAGGACTCTGTGATCCTGGCAGTGTCCTCTCTGAGCATGACCCAACCTTGTCAGTGAATGCTGAAGGTGCAAGGCCACAAAGGGTGTGGAGTGATAGACCTGACCATGTTGGAAAAGGCTCTTCACCAGGTAAACAAGGCATGGCATTGACTATCTGGTATGAAATTTGAGCGGTTGACATGGGGTCACAGTTCCATAAACAGTCTCCTTCACATTGACCTTCCCCAATACTCATGAACAATAACAATGCTCTGGGGTGGAAGATGGGCTGGAAAACAAGACCAGAGTCTTCTGGGACACTGTGTGCATGTAGCAACACAAGGGCAAAGCAACTCTGGCTGTATCTGAGGATATCTCGGCCAGCGAGCAGTGCGCTTGCCAGGAAAGTTCACTGCCAGAAGCCACCCATCCTGGGGAGGTCCTTGAAAGAGTGGTGTGAATGGTAACTTGAATGTTTCCTCTTCTTGGGGAGACCTTAACAGACAGATGTAATCCTTCTATCACCCTCTCTAGGGTTCAACAACAAATAAGTGGTTTTTAATACAAACAATTTGCTATTCAAGTTAAAGTTTGGGTGCAGGTCAGATCCAAATTGTCCTCACAACGTGAGGTTCATGCATGCATTTAGACATCTTCATACGTTCCCAGCCTCAGTTCTTCCTTTTTTGCCTGTGAAGCACAAGACTAAAGAATTTCTGCTGACCTTGGTTAGAATAAAGGACTAAATTTATTTTATATCCAAGTCATCTTTGTGTATGAGTGTTGTCTAACAGGCAGTCACTGCTGGGATGGAGTACAGCAGCCATTTTGTATGCAGCAGATCTTACCAACAACTTCAAGGAGTGGGAGAAGTGGCAATAACTTCCTTAATTGAAAATTATGTGGGAATTTCACAGTGTGCAGAATATAATTAACCACACTGGAACTTGGCCAGATAACTAAGGTTAGCACCGCTGTACTTGCAGAAGTGCCACTGGTAAAGCAACACCTCCTGAAAACTTTAGAACCTAATCCATCCCTATAAAATAAATAAAAGGCACGTCTTTGAAAAGTGGTGTACAGCTTTTATTTATATTTGGCCATGCCTTCATCACTTACAACTGAAACAGTCAATCACAGCTGTACACTAGAATCAGAAGTATATACAGCTTTTAATGACATATATTTTTTTACTGAATCAAAGCTGAGTTAGTATATTGCATTATGCCAAATCTTTGTAAAATTGAGCCAAAGTCATCTTATGTGTGCAACACATTTTATCAAAATGTGTAAGAAATATCTGGAAGAGGAATATTGTTTATATAGAAGGAAGGAGGGGGGGGGGAAAGTGAAGTTGGCAGCATATCATGCAAAAATTAGTTCAGCAAAAGGGGAAAAAAAAAATCAAACTATGTGCCAGAGTTTCAGTCACAGTCAGATGAGCTTTTCTGAGCTTGCAAGTACTATACAAATGTGAAAAACATGCACTTGGTGCAGGAGGAAGTGAAGAAGGAAATAGCTGATGGAGAAGTCAGGGCTTTTAATGCCAATGGTGACGCTGCAAGTCAGCATAAAAAAAAGCATCAAGAAATGAAGTCATTCTTCAAGCCTGGATTTATCTCTTGTATTGCTGGAGCTGCGCTACAGATTCCTTAGGCCACAGTGTGGGCAGCTATGGGTCTTGTGGCACAAATTATGCTGCTTCTTTTCCAAAGGGAACTTGATTCTCATCATGGCTACAACCCAATAAGCCAAGAAAACCCTACTGAAACCAGGAGTTGCATTTGTGTGTGGTGCAAAACCTGGACTGGGCATGCAGAACTGGGCCTGATGTGAAGGTGCCCCAGAACCAGTCCAGGTGGGCACAGTGAGACTTTCAACGTTCAACCCTCAGGGCTTGGGACTGGTGGTGTTGTGAGAAGAGGAAGGCCTGCAACCTAAATGATTATGAAAGTGACATTTTAGAAAGTGAAATAAAGGGAAATTCCCAATAGATGTAGGTGTGCTGCATATGTCTTTGCGGATGAAGTGATACTGCAGGGTTACAGCAGCTGGTGAAAATCTCTTCACATCTCATGTACACCTCTGAAAAAGTCCCTCCTCGGTCCTGGGGTGAGGCAGAGCTCACAGCGGGGTGTTTATTTATCTCTGTGAAAAGCCAGATGGCCAGAGGATGGTGCACTGGCCAGAGAGCAGCCCAGTGCTGGGGGGGTTGAGGGGCAGAGCAGGGACATGTGGAGCTGACATCACTGTCCTGGTCCTCAGTGCTAGAACTGGTGCTGGGTTTGGCCTTCCCTAATTTGGGGTGAATACAGGGAGATGTATTTTGGGCTGAGAGGGCTGAAACAGCAGGAGCCACTGGCCAACATGCAGGCAGGGTGTGAAGCTGCCAAGCAGCTGAGCTGGGGGGACTGCCAGCCCTTCTTGGGGAGTTTGGGCAAATGCAGTGTCACTGCTCAGCACTCTGCGAGCAACAGCACCTAGAAGAAGAAATTGACAAAGGCCTTGCATCGTCATTCTGAGAAGAAGCTCTGAAACATTTTTCAGCGTATCGTGGCTGAAAAGAGGCAAATCTGCAGCTTCATTCCACATTTGTTCAATAAGACTCTGTTTACTGTCTTTCAAACTAAAAAGTATTGCATGAAAGAAATACTGGGCACTATCATTAATTTCTCCAGCCCGCTGGAAAGAATAAGACCCTGAATATTGACTGACTACTTTGGTCAAAAGGTAACAGTGTATGGCTTGCTGGAAGAGTATTTGCTGGTTTGCGATTTGCATTCAGTTGCTGAATGCTTCAGATTTCACTGGTGGAGACTTTATATTGACTCTGCCTTTTTTTGTTTCCATTATAAGTCTTTAAAATTGCTGATGGAAACTTTTGCCCTTGAGTGTGAGCATAGCCAAGGGTAACATCCCCATGCCAAATACTAGAGGGGACCCCATCAGTCCCTTAAATCAAGCAAATTACAGTTACTAGTAACATACTGCAAATTACTAGTCCCCCCCCATCCCCTGATTTTATGGAAGTGGGTGCCAGGAGCGCTGAGGGACCGGCAGAGTTTAGGAGAAGGTTGCAATGCTGCTCTTGCAGCCACTTGCTAGGCCCTCTTTGGGGCCGGGGTGGTCTGTGGGGCACTCTGCCCCATCAGCAGGCACACAGGGAGGATTCTGAGGCATATCACAGCTATAGCAAATTTCCACTGAGCAAAAAAATAGAAAGAACCACTCCAAAGAGGCTAAGCCCTCTGGCTGGGCTGGTTGATGGAGGCAGTCAAGTGGCTGGAAAACATTGCTAACCAGTTAAATCCAGCAGCGAGTGTTGAAGCTGCCGATTCTCTAAACACAGTGTTTCCCTGCAGCAGGGGTCGGATTTGTGGAGAGTGTTGCCCTAGCAGGAGCCGCAGGGTCCCTGTGGAAGAGTGGGGCATGAAAGAGGGGATCGGTATGCATCCCGGAGCGCACAAACCTGGAGTCATTGCTCAGGCAAAACTCATAGGGACCAGCCCCTTAATGCAATTTCACCCAGGCTTTGAATGCAATTTTTACACAGCGTCCTTCTCCTTGACAAATCCAAACCCTTTCATCAGTGATGACTGGCACCAGCCCCCTGTGGCTCCTCTTGGACCCGATTCAAGCTGTATGTTGTTTTTCGCTGTAAATCTTTCTACCCTACTCCCCTGCCACCTGTCCCCTCCCCACCTTTTAAATTCTTCATTGATTTAATGCCCCCCCACCCCCACCCCGAGGCTATCAAACAGCTTTTCCCCCAGCGCTTTTGGTTGCTCCAGCAAAATGGGCTTGGAAGAAAAGTGGTTCCAGGCTGATAATTTGAAGAGGTTATACATGAGTGCTGTACAGAGATTGAAAAGCTCTGAGTTGTTATAGCAGCTGTCCCAGCTGAAAAAATGTCAGGGAGTGGGATCGTTTTCGGTGTGTTTTATGGACAGGGAATAGGCCAGGTTCCCTGGTATTTGAGTTACTCTGGGGTTGTTCAGCCAACCCCCACACTTTGCAGGATAGTAATCGGATCCCCGGTGCCCTTGAAGTGTGCTTGCACTCAGTGTAGAAAGCAATAGTTCTATGCCAAGCACTAAATGGACTTTTAAGTACGTAAGCCATTTTTGTTCTTGTAAAATCTAGGTTTGATGCTGTAAAAAGACTTGCACACCTTTTTTTTCCGGGGAGTTTGATGCAATTTTTCTCTGGATTAAAGCCGAGTGAATGGTCCTCAGGGGCTAACTCCCTCTCCCTTTTTTCTTGTTCTTTTTTTCCTTTTTTCTGTTTGCGATTAAGAAAGGATTTGGTTATAGCTAATTACTTAAAATTGGTCAACCGCACTTGGAGCAATATATTGCAACCACTGGGTCGTTTGCACTTGCTTTGCTAGTTAGCTGAAGTCTTTCACAAAATTTAAGGCCAGAGGGGACTATTAGATCAGCCAGTCTGACCCCCTGTACATCACAAGCCATTAAATTTCACCCAGTCAGCCTCCTACTAAGCCCAATAATGTCTGAGCTTGGCTAAATCACAGAACCCAGAAATGTATCCAGACTGGATTTGAAGACATCCAGGTACGCAGACTCTTAACGCTCCCTTGGTAGTTTGTTCCAGTGGTTAAAAATTTTGCCTTATTTCCTGTTTGAATTTGGCTGGAAGTTGAATCCAGACTTTGGTTCTTGTTATGCCTTTCTCTGCCAGGTGACACAGCCCTTTGGTATACGGTGTTTTCTCTCCATGAAGGTGCTTAAATGTGCTGTAATCAAGTCACATCCCAGGCCTTTTTCTAGCTGTTAAAAAGAGAATGTAAACACATTCTGCTTTACGATTTTCTCCCAATAAGGCACTTTATATTTCCTTTTAAAACATTATTAACATCTTTCGGTGTCCTCTCAGGTATTTGACTACCCTTTTAAGCAGACAGATGATGGAGCTGAAGAAAATATTCTGTCTTGCAAGAATACAGGAATGATGTTCTAAATCCTAGACCAGGATGTAGGCCTGCTATGAGCATCCTCTCACCACCCGTCCGTGGGTGATGCCCAGATGCATGCTTTTCTTTGGCCTTCGCTTGCTGTTCTGTCATCTGTGAGGGAATGGAGTGACTGAACTTGTGACAAAATTTTTTTCCTTCTTGGTACATTCTTACCTGTGAGACATTTAAAAAAGTTTTTGGTTCTGCAGAGATCTCACAGTCAGCAAGCTAATTGTGGTCCTCTCCTAGAGCATGAAAAGGTGGAGTCTTTTGCTATCTGCAGCCCAGACAAGGACTCGAATCCCCATCCCTGTTATCAGAGTAAGGTGTTCTTGAGTGGGTTTTGCTGTTGTCACACCTCTTCTGTTGAAGCCATAGTGCTAAGTCATGTGGTCTGACCATGAATACCCATATAGCAGCTGAATACTGTCATCATGCTACGGAGTTGGAGCTCTCCTCTCCTTTGGGGACTCTTCTGCTTGACCTAATTGTCACATAGTTATAGGTTAAAGCTACTTGATGAAGAAAAAAATTGGTGAAAAATCTAAAGAGCTTTAGGGCTCTCATAGTGTCACATTGCTCCATATTCCTTGTTAGGTGCACTGCTCTATGTTTGACTGCTTTAAAACATTCTTTATTACTCCCAAGCCACTGATAAAAAGTGAGCTGAATAGTGTACAGCCTAGCTCTGATCACTGCAGAGCTCTCCGTCAGGTGCACCCATATGGAAAATTCGCCTGCTGATAACAGCTTTTGGATATGTCACTTAGCCAGCACTTGGTTCAGTTACTGCAGCCCTTATTGACTGCGTATAATGCTAATTTTAGGGAGCTGAACACACCCTGGAAGTTGACATATACTTCAGCTGGACGCTTAACAACCTAATAAACACCAGCCTGACTTCATTCTTAGGATGGCAAGACCTTTACCCTGTGAAACCTTACTGATTACCAATAATTATATCTTCGTCTTCCCATTCTTTGGTGATAGAATTACTCATTATCGACTTGTAAATGCTGCCCAGGATTAACATCCAGCTACTCAGATTTTGTCTATCGATGCCGCATGGCCTGCACTTTCCATGTTTTGGCACATTACTGTATGCTTGGAGCCTGGGGAATGGCTCCAGTGTTCAAAGAGGCATCAAAACTGAATATAAGTTGGCCAATTACTGCCTTAGGCAGAAGTCTAAGAACTTTTAGGGGTACATTCTATGTAATATTCTCATTATGTATTTTTCTCATTAAAAAACCTATTATCTTTAGTAGATCCTCAGCATCTTCCTTATTGTGAAGGAGTCAAATTTTTCTTCTCGTATTTGGGTGATATGAGTATGGTATTTGCATTTTACTGTGCTTTCCACACATAGGTCAGAATTAGATGTCCAAACCACTTCTGCCTCCTTGCATATTTTTCGGCAAAACAGACATCAGTCTAGAATGATTTTTTAAATATTGCAAAGATTTGTATGTGTTACCTAAATATCCTTTAATGTTATTATTAGAGGTAGCTTATCCTGATGTCTTTAGACTTCCATATCAATTTTCTATACTTCAGTTTTTAGTTTACATTAATTGCTCTCTTCCTTCCTTACCCTTGTGTCATATACTGCTCCTTTATTTCTAACTTCATCTTTCCCTTCACCAGAATGACCTTTTAGCCAATGTCATTATCTTTCCTGATTATGACATTATGCTTTTGGCTATCTAAGGAACTCTATTCCCATTTACATTTTTGTTTCTTATTTTTAATCTTCAGTCAAGTTTGCTTCTGATTTTCTTTTTAGCTTGGAAGGATCTTCTGTAGTATTGAGTAAGTCTTGAATGCATAACTATGTCTCTATAAAACTATATTTATGGAGGCTAGTAGTTGAAACTGGCTTTTTTTTTGGTCCATGCTGGTGTGCTTTTGATCAAGATTGCTGTTGCAGTTTACTGTCTGTAATTTTTACTTATAATGATGTATAAAACAGAGTTGTACTCTGTGCAAGGAACTTTTTATTAGAAGAATGTCATAGACATTCTAAAGAAATCCTCCTGATGCCTTGCTATTGGATGTGGAGGGATCTCTTGACTCCATCTGCTGAACTGTAGTTTTCATACTAGCTGTCTTGATCTCTGATTTGACTCATTGGTCTAACAGAAACCTTCACCTCTTTTTGACAACTCATCGCTGGCTGCTTGTCTTACAGGATTTGTCACCCAAGACATATGCTCTTGAGGTGTGGGGTGTTGTTTTTTTTATAATTCTTGCTCAGATTTTTTTGAAAACGTGAGTGAGCTATGCACGATATTCCTGTGGGATCAAGGCTGACCCAGGCCAGGAGGAGCTGAGTGAAGACGGCTTTGCAGCTCCTCCTCTCTCCCTCTTTTGGGCCCCTTCAGATCATTTCAGTGAGGCAGTTAAACACTTTTCCCGCAATCCCTGCTATGACATTTAGTTCATCGTTCATATTTACTGGGCCACGTGTAAGCTCCGCTATAAGAATAATGAGAAAAAGTACCCCATGTGGAGTCCTGCATATAAATTTCTATACTGGCTTGCATCTTCACTTATCATTCTTTTTTGTTATAAACTGTGAAAAGTGCCTGGATCTGGATTGTGAGCAGTTTCCCTCCTGCTACTTCAAAAGAGCATATTATTCATGTAATGAACAGGCTTAGTGCTCGACTTGACAAAACACTGGGAAATACACTGTTGGGCACAATTCTGAACTGGCAGGGAACTGGACTGGGTGACCTAATAGGGCTCTTTCATCTCCAGTTACTTATGATTTTCAATGCTAATTAAAACCTCACTAGCTAGTGGGGAAGAACATCATGGCCAATTCAAATAACTTCTGTTAAAAGCTTTCCTTCTGTTTATTTTTTCCACTTGCCACTTCAACTTTATACACATATCTCTTAAAAACACCCCTAATTACAAAAGTGTCCAGCTGTAAAACTACAGGACAAACAAACAAAGCCATTTACATGTAGCAGCTTGTAATAAAAGTGCAAAGGCCAGTAAATAATTTATTTGGCTTTATGAAGGAAAAAGAAAGTAACTTCTCTGGTACTACTCAGGTCTCCAGGTGCGCTGGGGTAAGGCTGTGCTCTCAGTTCACTATATCTGAGCTCCCCCTCAGCTCTCACCAGATCTGGACACTGACACAGTGGGGACATTTTTTACCTTAATAAACCAGCCTTCAAAATTCTGCTGAACAACTGTTTCAGCTGCATGGCTTGCCAGAGAAGGGAAGCCCAGATCTGGTGGCTTTACCCTCTTGATCACGTGTGCTGGATGTCTGGGGTACAGGCAGATGCTGGAGGTTCAGCTTCTCCTGAGCCCTGGGAGGAGGATGGAGGACCGGGAGGCTGGGTAGCTGCACACAGGTGAGGTCTAGGTCTGTTGTCAGTCCAGTGATGGACATGCTGCAGCAACGAAACAGGCATCTGCCCTCAAGGGCTCACTCGAAAACCCATCTGATATCTTGTGTTCCCTCAAGGCATCAACATTCCTGAGACACTAGAAAAAGACCCTCTCAGAAAAACTGTCAAAAACTGCAAAATCAGATGGGGGGACTGCAACTGTTAAAGATACATTAACACAGATGTGAACAGGATCACAGAATTATTTTGGATGGACAGGACCTCTGGTCCAACCCTTGCTCAAAGCGGTGCTGGCTTTGAAGCCAGCTCTGCTAAAGCAGGTTGTTCAGGGCTATGTCCTGTCAAATTCCAAATATCTCCAAGGACAGAGGCTCCACAACCTCTCTGGGGAATCTGTGCCTGTGTCAGACCGCCTTCATGGTGAGATCTTATCCCCTAACATCCAAATAGATTTTACAATACGTTGCTACTTGTGTCATCCTTTCACTGTGCACCTCTGAGAAAAGTAAAAATGTAAAGGTAAGTAATAATTAAAAAAATATCAAACCAGTAATACATACTAATAAATAACAAATAAAATAATCCAGACAACCTGTTTACTACCTGGAAACTTTCTGTTTAAGGAGAAATGTCCCTGAGTGGCTGTTGTCACTCCAGTGACGCATTATCTGCGAACAGTGCAGCAGTATTTACACACACCTTGCTAAAGAAGATGTTGAAACTGTGAAGTATGAGATCAATTAAGAAATAGTATAAGAGAGTACAGACAATCACCATAGGTAACTTTTATTTCCAAGAGTGATAACTACCTTCAATCCGTTGTTAAGTTCAGCATTTTGACAAATTGATGGATGCTAAAATATGAATATATTTTTTTTAAAAATGGATCTCAAGCTGCAGTTTTTTGGACATCATCTCATCATGCATTCAAACTTGTAAATCACTCTTAGCTCCTTGAATATAAAACAGGTTCCATGAATTCTCCCAGAAGTGACCAATACTCTGGGATGACCTGAGGGTGGTAAGCAGTGGTTCAGGCTTCTGAAGTTAGCTGGGGTGAATCTAGCCCTGGTGATCATCTTATGGATCCAAATGGGGAGAACGAAAATAGGACCACAGCCCTGCTTGCTGTGGTCTGCTGCCAAAGACCATGAGGATATATAGGTTATGGCCTTTATGAAGAATCATAAATACAAAAAGGATAAAAAGCTCAGGTACCCCTCAGGACAAGAATTATTCCATTTTCCGCAAAAAGAAATAAAGCAAAACTATTTGTGCTTAACTCAAATCATTTTGTTGATTGCACAGTGTAATCTTTAGATTAGAAGTCATTCACTTCTGTATTTAACAGGTTTTGGGTTTTTTTTTTTGTTTTTTTTTGTTTTGTTTTTAAATTTTGGTCAAATATGAAGCAATGAATGTTGTTTTGAAAAAACTCACCACTTTCAAAAAAAAAGTATCCTTTTTTTTCCAGGTAGAAACTGAGTTAGCCAAATTCAACCCAAATCAGTTTTTGCTCTTTTGAAACAAATTTTTGTCTTGTCAAAGAAATATTGCCTGGCTCTGACAAGGGAATCTCAAGAAAAGTGGAACATATGGAATGGACATCCTATAGAAGATCGTTTTCTGACAGGTGTATTTGGAGAGGTGGGATGTGTAGTGCATGTATATGGAGAGCCTTCATTCGCATGCGTAACTGTCGACTGTGGATAGACTGAGGCCAAATGTGTAAGGAAAAGTTAAAGCTTGTTTTACTTGTCAAGAAAACTAAAAAATGGCAGTGGGCTAGTTAGTGTTGCATAGGTCTAGACAGGGTGTTTGGTGACTTGGGGAAGCAGTGTAGAGACTCCAAGAGGCTGGGCAATGTGGCTGGATTGAGAAAAACCAGTAGCAGGTGCCAGCTGCGTGCAGACCGCAGGAAATGTAAGATGGGCAGCAAAGCCAGGAGGGCAGGAGAAAACACACAAGGTGGTAGCTGGCTATGGCTGAGCGTTACACTGTTGTCTCATGTGTGGGATGTGATGCTGACAGTGGATTTGGACTAATGTTTCTGCACAACCTCAGACTCCCTGAATGTCACCATCAGCAAAGCACTTCTGACTAACACATCAAGAGTAGTGGGTTTCTAACTGAGCAGGACCCACACAGGTCTATGAGGTCCAGGAGCTCTTTGTTGCAGGGGGTCTTTTAGACTATCAGGGAGAGCTGGTAGGGTTGTTTTGGCACAGAGTGGGTTCTTCAGAGCACCAGGTGGGATGGTAGGGGCATTTTAGTATGTAGGGCCCTTCAGAACATCAGGTGAGACTGTAGGGAAGAGTTGTCCAGCAGGAGGTATGGGGTATTGGGAACTGTCCCAGCACTGTGATGGATCCTGATGATGATTTCCCTGAGGCACCATTCTCTACTTTGGAGTGGTGGTGGTGGCCTTCCCTATTGTGTGGGTTGCTTTAAGGGTGAATTCAGTCAAGTTTGTACTCTCATACTATTGGTATTGGAGTCATATGGGTCCTTTGACAGCAGAAAGATGCTCTATCAAAGCTTTTTGTGGTGCACTTGAAAAGCTGAATGGTTTTGCTCGATAGATATGAAGATAAGACAATGGAGAAGGCTCCTTTTTTCAGAAAGACAAACCTGTTATGAAAGGTCGAGCACGCCCTGAGGTTCACTGTGCATACACAGGCCCCCAGCTGCACAGTGGTCCACAGGAATGACAGTTACATCTTCCAGCGTGTTACATGTGAGTAATTTATATTTGGATTTTCTCTCCTTCTTGCCTACATTTTTAAACATTGCCTGTAACTATTTTATGTGGCAGTTTAGAAAGGACCATAAACTCGCACTTCCCAGCAGCCTGAATTTATAAACTGTCATAGTTTATACATTTTTGACCAAGAAATGTCTGGTTCTTCACAGCTTTTTAGTCTTTTGTTATATTCAAAGTGATTAATTTGTGCATATTCTGAACAAGAGTAGGATGAAGAAGTTGGCAACTACCTATTGAATAAAGGTATGTTTGAAGGAGAGCCAGACTGGAAAGGAGTTTGTAATAGACAGTATCCTCAAGAAAGAAGTTCGCTTCTATTTCATTTTATTCAGTTTGTAGATATTTTTGGATGGATTAGAATTGTCATTCTCATAAAAGAGTTTCTTTTCCTAACAGATTCTGGGTCAAGTCATTAATATCAACTGTGTGGTGATGGCCAGCCTCTGTAGAAATATGAAAGTGGGAAATTCGATGGAAAGAAAACATTTCTTCTGTTCCAGGATGTGGGCAAACACTTATGGGTGAAATAGAGCTGAAGGGCAAGAAATGTATACATTTTTTGGCCTGTCCCTCCAATATATACATTGATTTATGTCAGGAAGGCAGCAGAATACGTTCCCATGACTTTACAAGCTCACATGGGAAAAAAAGAACATTTTCATTTAAATTAAAAAGATAGAATTAACCCTACTTGGAATGGGTTTAATGCTATTGCAACCACTGAAGTGTGACCAGAGGTAAGAATCACACAGATTCTCTCAAGAGTTTTGAGTGCTTCTTTTCAATTTCAGTTTGGATGCTGGGTTGGACACAGAAGCTGCATGTTTTAATACTGGTAGTGTCTGGCTCAAAACCAAGACACGTCTGTGAGCCTGCTCATCTCTCACGCAGATCAGGATGTATAACATTACCCTGACAGATGTAGGAAGAAATATATCTTGGAGTAATTTTTTAAATTTTCCACGAAGAAATTGAGTTGTTTTGAAAATGGATGTGACCCCAATACAGAGCCCTTCAGAGATGGATGTCTTCAGAGGCCAACAAGAGGCCAGGCAGATACTCAGTAGCTGAATCTCCACCCGCTGCAGGTGACTTGACATGGGAAGGGGAAAGACCAACCTTTTGTTTTAAAAGGTACTTTTGGTGCTCCCATGCTGCGTGTCTTTGACTTCACAGCTTCACAGTGGACACTTGAGTTGATCTTGGACTGGGAGACAGTCTATATTATGTCTGGGACAACTGGGCATACCCCAACAAAAATAGCTCTTACACGTTTTTAAAGTGTTTTACTAGAGGGCAGGGGATTTAAAGGAGGGAGAAGGGTTGATTTCGTCCAGAGAAATGCTCTTTTACAGACTGCAGCCAGCTGGATGCTGGATGGGCTGCTTCAAATTGGAAAGGAGGGAATAAAATAATTATCTTTCCCTAAAAATTAAGGGTCCTAAATTGATTTCACTTAACTTCCAACCTAAATGGAGTGACTTACGATTTAAAGCAAGGTGAGATCAGAATCAGGCCTGTGCTCTCGGGCTTTTTTGCAAAAGCTATTTTCATCTCTAGATGTCATGGACTTTTCTGGGTCCCATCTGTTCAGGGGTGTCTGCAGCATTACTCCATAGACAGGGTATTTTTCTGGGCAGAGATTTCATTCCACTGATTATTCACCAGCCTTAGCGATACTGAACTTACACAGCCTATTCAGCTTCACGTTTTGTGGTAAGTTGGCTAGTGTGTACTTTTCTATGGCCTTTAAAAAAGATTTTTAGTGGTAGTGCTTGCTACAAGAGCCAGATTTCCGGCCCTGAAAAGCAGCTTGCTCTGTTGCAACACGTTGCTGTAGATCTGGAAGTTTTCTTTATATTGCTGTCATGTCTGAGGTTTGATTTGGAAAAGACAGTTTGTGGAGAAAAAAGATAAACTGATCATCAATTTTTTGCTTCTTCACTGAGACTGATGACTTGTGCTTCAATTCCAGCAGCTCTTCACTGATTGCTGTTGTCCCACTGGGGAAAAATCATCCTTTGGGAGGTATGATTTGCCCAGAACAAAATCAACTCAAGTAGTCATTCCACAAATAGCTTTCAGGAGGTGCTTCCCAGGTCAGATTTATGTGTCTGCTACATCTCTTTCCTTCACATTGCACAAAGGAAATGCAGAGCAGTAGGGCTGGTACTGGGGAATAAAATGTCTGAGAGCACATTGGAGAGGTCAGCAGAGATGCAGGGGTAGAGGGATGTGCACGACTGCTGACTGAGGTCCTTTAGGAAACTGTTTTTTCACTTCTTATTACACAGCTTTTACAGAAAGCAATCAGATCAGACAATTTCATCACAAGAGCTGCAAGTCAATGTATTGCTATAGCTGCCTCTCCTCAAAGTATCTGTGCAGCTCACAATGGTTGAAGTATAGCTCCAATCTGTGGCAGTTAATGTACTTAATAATGTACGACCCACCCTGAGGGGAGGATTGTCATGGCCTGGAAGTTTTTGTGTGTGTTCACACTCCTCTGGGATCAGCTGACAGACCACTCTGCTGATGGAAGCTGGAAACTAAGGCCCAGAGGTGCAAACGTTGTTTAAACTGCTTAAAGAGAAAATATAGTAGAATTTAGGTGCCCAAATCCCAGGTGCAGATCCTCCAAACTTGCACCCTGTTCTTCACTATTAGAAGCACTGTTGCTATTACTATTACTTCACTGGATTTTCACCAGTTCATCCTAGAGTGGTGCTGCTGGGTTTGCCCAGAATTGATCCATCTCGTCAGGGCTGGGTGGTGTGGTGCCGGTTTCACCACTCAGTACAGGAGGTGTCCCTGTTAAGGAGGTGTTAAGAGGACCATGGGCTGACAGGTATGCTGGGAGGATGCACGGTTCATTTCCACTGGCCCTGAAGGGATCTATGCATACAGCTTCCATCTCTCAGCACAGCAGTTCCATCTCTGTTGATGCAGGAGGCCATCAACAAGTGTCCTCCATCTCCCCTCATCAGACTGTAGGAAGAAATGCAAGACTTGTGTCACAGGAGGGTGTTTTTCCCTGCACCCTAGGGGTTAGATCTCTCAGCTGGAGGTTCAGGGCTCTGGGATGACTTACCTCTTCGGCATTACATGACTATTGGATAAAACATATGAATTGTTTGGGAACAGGGAGCACATTCTGAACGCTTCTGTATTTGTTTATAGCATTAGCCATTGCAGGTGTCTATGGGTGGGATTCATCTCCTCTAACTGCAGATGTCTATGTCTGAGCAGAGCAGAGGTGGATATAGATATTGCCTGACGCTGTGATGAGATTTGCCAGATGCATTGGGTGACACGCACCATTATGCCCATGCACAGATCAGAGTAAGTGAGGAGAAACAGGCCTTCTCTGTATTTCTGTTCTCTGTTCATTACTGGATAATTGCCAGGTATGTTCACACAATTAATTCCAAGTTAATGCAGTAGAGCAGCCTCCTTCAGTCTAGCAACAGCCTCACCTTTCAGTAGAAAAAATAATTAAAAAAGACAAAAAAACCTGCTGCCATCTTGTGTCCCACCAGTGTTTACCAGTTGTAAAGCAAAGAGGGAGATAAAGTGTTCAATATTCAGGTACGCAATATAATGCTTTTTAACCAAAACCTGTTCTTTTCATAAATGGCTTCATCAGAAGAATTGGTGATCCTGAGGATGATCCTCATGGGAACTGACAGCAGTAGGGAGCCAGCTCTGACCTTTGTCTCCTGGCAAACACTAATGCACCCACTAGTTGCATGGAAAACCGTGACTATTTTGCTTTGCAAGCACACTGTTTTGCAATGGTATTGCAGACTGCTCCCAACTGTGGTGCTGATCCCAGTCATATGTGGGCTGCAGGTTGAGTGACAGCACAGCAAAGAACTTTTTTTTGGAAAGCAACAGTTCAAGAGTTGATCTGGATGAAATTTTGCGTTGCTTTTTTCTGCTGAAAATGTACTTTTAAGCCATTAAAATTTTCTGAGAGGGAAAGGAGGAAAACAATAAAAAAAATTTGACTTGATATTTGAAAAAAAAAAAAAGATTTCTCGCATTTGTTTTCAGATTTCTATTTTTAGAGGCTGACCTAGCCTCAATTAAAAAATAATAAAGTACTTCCTCTTCCTCTCTCCACTCCCCAGGAAAACAAAAGGCTTTGTATTTACTTTTGTTTGAAATAAACCTTTTGTTAGATTGAAGTTTTGAAGTGCTTTGTTTTGTGTGGGGACACTGAAAATTATTTAGTTTTGGTCAACCCCAAACAATTTTTGGCCAGTGAGATGGAAAAAACCAATTATTTGCTTAGTTTCTTGTCGTGATTTTGAGTCCTGTTGCTGCAAGCATGCAAAAAAATGTTCTGCGTTGTGTTTCGGCCGGACATGAATGTCTTCAGTGGTGACTTGGCCAAACCTCTCCTACGAAGGAACAGCATTTGTTGAACAGTTGTGGGAAACTGGGCAGAGCTGTATGCAGTAAAAAGAAGTCTGTCCTTCCCTTTGAGCTTTTTGAGGTCTACAGCCTGAGGCAGCCTCAGGAGATCTTCTGTTGGGGGTTAGATGTAACGGCAATACCCACTGGGACCAATTCCAGCCTGACAAACAAACAAACCAACCCCAGCTGCTTGTAGAGAAAGTGAGCATGTACTGGAGGTTGATGAGTGGGTGATTCAGACGCAGGAGCTAATTTGCCTTTTGGTTAGAAGTTGCGGTGGAAGCAATTCAGGGAGCTTTCTAAGACCATGCAATGAGTTTTCACCTCTCATGTTCATTCATAATTCTGGCTGTGGTAGATGATGCTACACGTTCAGATCGGGGGTGTATAGGACATATTCTTCTGTGGAAAGGTGTTGAAATGCTCTTGCTTTAACTCACAAACTTGGCTTATCACAGATGAATTGTGTATACACATGTGTTTCCCGTGACATCAAGATGTCTCGAAGCAACAGGCAACAAGTGTAATGGGTATGAACAGCGATCTGAAGAAAAGCTGAAGAAATACAGGGGTTGCAGGTTTGTTAACACTAAACTGCAACTAGTGAGTGCAGCCTGCGTGGTATTGGAGACAGGTGAATTAACCCTGCAGAATTAAGGCACAAAATGCCTGCGGATTGTCATGCTATACATATGTTCAGCATCAATACTTGAAGCTGAGACAGTAAAAACGTTTTGCAGAACTGCATAGACGGAGAGAGGGGGAGAACTGATCATTGCATTTTGATTTGAAATACTTGTAACCTGAAACACGACCGTGCAGCTTATCTGACATGGCCTGGCACCACCTATCTGCTTCATGCTCAGACTTGTCTTTTAAATCACAGCCTGATCGTTAGAAATGCTCGCTGCCGGTGTGACCAGATTTCACGCTCAGTGTCCTGCTCACCTGACGCTTGTCCGCAGGACATGCTGGGTGATGTGCTAACCCCCTTCAGCTGTCTCCTGCCACCTCGCACCATCCATCTGCGGCCCCTGTCTCCATCTGCCTCTAAACTCAGTCCTCGTCTGCCTGTGACCTCTTTACAGTGCACTAGCAAAATTTAAGGCAGGTGAGGACCTTGTGTTGGCTATTTATGGCTTAAGTGGGAGAAAGATGTGAGAATTTTCTTTTTTGAATGTCAGTTGTCCCAAATGACTGCAGATGTGCAAATAGATGTAAGTGTTCCACTTCCTCAGGAGTCTGTTTTCTTCCACAGATTTGGCTTTCTTGTTGCAAAGCAGTCACTGACTTTTCCGTGCCTTTGGAGAAAGTTGGATTTCCAGCTTCTAAGGAAGTTATAAATCTTGGCAACACATATCACAGTGTTTTGAGAAAGATAAAAATCTGCTCTTTCCACAGGTGATTTTCTGTAACCCATCAGTTCTGCACTTCATTGAATAACTTGGTACTAAAAGCCAACATCCAGTTATTTTAAAACATTGCTATTAAATGGGGAGACCTTAGAGCCCTTCAAAGCCACAGGTGAAGCACAGTGCCCTATTTTTCAGGCTAAAATAATTAGAAATATATATTGGAAAAGCCTGATTCTAAGTAAATGTCAGATATCACCTAATTTCTCTGGTGAAGAAATTCTTTTTTCTTTCTTGTTAATCCAGTGCATGCTGCAGTGCGAGGTATACCTCTTTAACCCTTTGCTGTCTTGTGCCATTGTAACTTTTATGTGCTCCTTTGAAGAACTATGTCTCACTAAGATACCAGCACTTTAGTTTGAAACATACCTTTAATTAGACATATATGGGAAGTAGAGTTGCTCAGCACCACATACCTGCTATGCCGTTTAGTAGCCAAATGGTTAAACTTACTCAAAGGAGCTGGCAAACTTCATGTGGCAAATTCACTGGAAATATATTTATTTTTACTGTGGAACCAAGCCCATATAAAATGTCTTGAGAGAATCTGCTTGTGAAAACCTGGATTAATAATGGGAGAAAAATAAAACAAGAGTGATAGTATGGATCAGTCTCCTAAGTTTTGTTAGGACACAATGTCTTTAAATTAGATAAATACCTCAGCTTTACGAAAGCAAACTTTCAAACTGTCACAGGGTTATACAGAATGTCAGTAAAATATTTATTACAAAATAAAATGCAATAGAAATCAACTTGACATTTTTTTCAAGCTCCATGTTTGACTCAAGCCTTCTCTAGAGCTCCTGGGGGAGAAACTCAGAGGTGGTAACCAGCCTGAGAGCACCGCAGTCCAGCAAGCAGACACCCACCTTGCTCTGCCTTGGCCCCTGGACTGTCATTCCCTACCTTGATTTTGGCAGGGGAAAACATGCTTCTGAGCATCCCTGAGGCACGTGTCACATGGGGGTGCAGGGGAAGGTACTGCCTTCTACTCACCTCCTCGCAGGACTCTTGCCTTTGTCCAGTGGTGGAAAAAAACTGCTGCAAAGCTGAGGAAAAAAGCAAATGCTGGGAGGGGATCACCAAACCCCACACCAGGTTCAGTTGCTCAGCTGTGACCTTCCAGCCCATAGTGCCCTGTTGCATAGTGCCACCAAGCTCTGTGGCACTGTGGCCTCTGTGCAAATCCCCCCAGTGGCATGAACAGCTTCCCATAGTCACTGCTTACAAACCTTCCCCTTGTCCTCCAATTTTACCTGCAGGTTTTCTGCAGCCACAGATAAGTTTGCTCAGTTTTATAGCCAATGTCTAAGCAAATTTCAAAAGACCAAAACTGCTTTGCCAGGCAGGGACCGTGTTGTTTTAGCTGCTCCTGATAGTCAAGTATGGTCCTACTTCTTGGCTCAAGGAGCTAAGTGTCACCCTTAATTATGGCAGATATTAATGTAATAGGAACAGATGTTTAATCATCTCAGGGTCTTCTTCCCACGGTGGGGGACTGTTGTGCAGCAGGTCTATCTGATTCCCCACTTCTTGAGCGTGCTTACAGCAAAAGCACAGGCTTGCTTGCTTGTGGATGCAACCCACGATGCCCTGACAAACTTCATCTTCTCTCAATTTGAGTGAGAGAATAAAGAGCAAACAAACCAAGTAAACCATCACCAGGACATGATACTCATCCCAGACCCCTGACTGCCTTTTATTTGTCTCATCAGAGAAGTAATGGCTGTGCACGATCTTATGTGAGCACAGGGGGAAGGGTGAGGAGTGCAGGATTTTGTGTGCTGATGCAGTGCTCTTACAGGAACCCCAGGGCTTTCAAATGAGAAAGTGCTTAGAGGCAGTTTATGTAGCCAAAAATGAGGTGGTAAATGGTTGTACTGGGGCCAATATGGGGGCAAGTTGGCGTGCCTATTTATAGGGCTGCAGTGCTGTCAAGCTATTTGATACATCTGTGGTTCTGTGTGGGAAAGCCCATGAGAGGTTTGGGTGAAAACGTGAAGCTCTTAAGGATTTTAATATGATTTGTACTGCCATTTAATTTTTAATAAAACTCCAAATAAAGTTGTGATTAAATGGCCATCATGAGTGGAAGATTCCACATGAGCATAAAACGTGAGAGTTCCCAGAATGGGCTAAGATAGGTTGTATAATATAGAGGTATGCACCTCTCTCTCAAATACATTGGATAATGGATTCTATCAAAATGGAAAAAAGGAAGGTATAGATTTTTAAAAAAATAAAATCTGCTGTGTAGTCAGTAGTTCCACATTTTGGAAGAAGTTGCTGAGCTTCTGGCATCCTTAAATAATACCCTTTTCACATGATAGTTACACTGCTCCAAAGACAGTATAATAAACCATGCCAAAAATTCTTCTGTTTCGTTTGCATGAAATTGAACTGACAGATATACCTGTCTATGTTACGTCCAAGAAAATGTCTTGTTAGAAACGTGTGAAAATATATTATATGACAGATGCTGAAAATGTTTCAGATACAGCAATAAATTGATTGTGGTTTCTGGACCAGATGTGAACTCTGTTTAAAATTCATCATGCTGGTCTCTATTCTAGCTCTGCACTTAAATAAATGCAGAGAAGTGGCTTTGCTTTTCAATGAAACCCATTATAAGAATAGAAGAGCTTCTTTCCATCTAATAAAGAATAGTCCTGACAGTAAGTCTTGCATCCGCAGAACAAGTATTAAAAGCACAAACTGAACCAGAGAGAGCTGTGCCAGTTCTCAGTTTTTGCTTTATTAACATGCATGAAAATGCTTGGCATGTCGAAGACCCTGCAACCAAGAAGACTGAGATGCACATTATTTTCAGTTTAGAGGGAGACTCACAGCCATAAATCAGCCAAGGCGGGAGAAGGACAGGGGTCTGCAAGAAGCGGTGGTGTTAAAGGGGAAAGAGCCAGTTGCAAAGGTGCTATAGACATGCCTGCGTGCCGAGGATCAGTCTGTGCTTCCCAGGCCCTTTATTTTGAGGCCATGTGTTCACTTTCCCTGCAAGGGAGCAGGGCAAGAGCCAGACTCGCTTTTTGGCATATAGCTCGGGAGCTGCGCTACCCCAGCTGGGCAATCCAGACTGCTGAAGTCAGGTGCTTAGGCTGCCCCTTCAATCCACAGGCACCTCTGAAAACCAGCCCAGAAAGACCGATGTGCTGAGGTTGGAAAAAGGAAAGAGGAAACAGGGGGCAAACGGGTGTTTGTGAGCATTTCCAGCCACCTCCCAGCTCCGGCACCTGGCTCTGAGCGGCATTTTCGACATCCTTTCGCTCTGCCTCCCCACCTCAGAATCCTCTGCTGCTATGGAGATAGCAAGTACCTTTTTCTTCAGAGATGGGGGATCAGAGCTCGCCCAGCCTTTTGCGTTAGTGCCCTGGCCTGAGAAGGAGTAAGCCCACAGGGGAAAAAAGAACCTGCTGGCCCCGCTCTTTGCACGTCCCTGGTATGGGACAGGTACCTTTGCTCAGGGCTGGTTGTGCCCATGTCCTCCTTGGTCCATGATATTGCTTTAATTTGGTACACAACAAACCTTTTGTGATCTTTGAGTGGAATTGTGTGTCTTTGCAGGGACAAGTGTTAGGAACATAACGTAGGTTTTGTGACTACTCCTCTACATTTTCTAATTGCAGTAAATGCTTTTTTTCCCATTCCCTCACAAATAATGTCTGTCTCTCCCCCTCCCTTCCTAAAGAAAATACAGCTCATTTATTCTTCTACCCCAAAGGAACATCCACAAGGAGTGGAGGAATTACACCTATGGGTATCTCCCAATATGTCTCTCCCTGGTTTTAAAGGATATTTGAAACTGCCATTTGATATACTATTAAAGATGCATGAATTCCCCTCTGATGTCAGATGAAGGCTTTCTTACATGAAAGCAGCTCTTCATACATGCTGCACCTAGCCCTCACTAGCACAATTCCCTGTATTAGAGAAATATTTAGACTCATCAGACACTATCAGTAGTGATTATATGTGAATTTTACTACCGTCCCCATTCTTTTTGCCTATAGAACTTTACATTGAAAAATATTCCCCAAATGATGTAAAACTTCATAATTCAAAAGCTCTCTAGTTGTGACAGATTGAATCAGAACTGTTTAATTTATGTGGAAATTTCTTTTCTGGTATGTATCTGCAATTCCTCTACATAATCACAACCACCTTTTTATCCTCCAGTGACTTCTAGTTGTCCGAGCTGTCTGTCCATAAACATTCCTGATACTGGACTGCCTCTTTGTTAAGTACGTGCATAGCACTCAAACCCAGCAAAAACCCTGGGTGCCATGGATGGAGCTTCTGTCCTTTCTGTAATTTGTAATCCTATTGCAAGCCAGAATCCCTGATTAAATTACAGTTGTTATGTGGGTTAGACTGGAGGGTTTTCTGAGTTTTCTGCTTGTTAAGTACACTGTTAACACTGTCAGTTTAACTTTGCTGAATCTCACAGATTTTGTCACGGGTCTGTAACCTTTGAAGGTTATAATGCTGAAAACATTTGTTAAATATATTTATTTATATTTAAGCCTGAAAAAAAAATGTTTATATACCTCTATCTTACATAATATATGTCAGTAACCTGAATATATATATTGAGCTTATAACAATGAAAAGTTATAGACTGAAAATATTAGTTAAAATAAATACTTTTTTCAGTTCTTATGCTTGACTTGAGGTATGGGAATCTTCAAAGTTCATGTGCCCTGACTTGTCTTAGAAATTGCTTTTTTTTTTTTTTTTTTAACCACAGCAGCAAACAAATAAACAAAAGTTAAACAGGAGTTTCTGTGAAGTTCACAAAAGCCAGGAGCTGGGTCTTTAGGAATAGCAATGCATACTGCAAAACTCATGCTAAAATCATGTTGTTTGGCAAGATTGTTTTCCTAGTTATGAAAAGACAGCTATAATCCGACCCACAAAAACCACCACTGCCCAGAATAGGATTTAAGTCATGATTGATCAAATGTGAGCCCAAAAAGCCTGGCCATCTTCTGATTTAACAAAACCAAATGCTTTCAAAATTAAGACTGAAACTCGGCCCCTAAACAGTCCTTTACACATCCTGCTTCATCCAAACAGTCTTGAAGAGGGTTAGTTGTAATGGAAATGCTGACACAAGCTTAGCTGTAGTGATGCTGTAAGACACTGTTATGCTAATATAAGCATTACACTCTAAGAAAACATACTGAGTTAGTGATACATATTTTTCTCTTGAACAAAATTGCCATGGGAACAAAGGTCATATGCCACACGGATGCCAATGTTTGTCAGTGATGTACATGTATGGCCCTTCACAATGACACACATTTTACCACCTTTTAGTAAAAATAAGCTCTTCTGGAAAAAAACCCATCAAGTTCTTGGTGGGCCCTCTTTGGCTTGGCAAAACCTGCTGTTCTGCCTTTTCTTTGTAAACACTGCTTGTTTTCTTTTGGACGAGATAATCATTGCTATCAGCAGCACAGATGGGTGCACAGTGCTTGGAGGGACAGGAAATCCCCAGGAGCCCAGACCATTTTTGCCACTTAGGAGAGCCATTTCTGTGCCTTTACCAGTGCTAAGGTTAAGGGCTTCTGGTTATTGCCCAGGGTGTGGGGAAGTTAACGGCTCCATAATATCTTTTCTAAAGGGAAATCTGGCTGTTTCTCTGCCTTCTCTTGATGCTGAACAATTCTCTCACAGCAGATGCTGAAGTCCCCTTTTGCATTCATCTTTTTTGTGGGCTAAAGAAAAATGCAGATGTTGCCCTTTCCTAGACTGTCGCCTTCAGCAGATGCTTTACTCTCTTCAGTGTTGGTTGTTTTTCCTCTTGCTTGTAGAAAGACTGCTTTTTAGGCCTTTTTCTTCCAAGTGCCTTTATGTCTCTCCTTTGGAGAGTAATGCAAGGGTTTGCTCAACCCCAGCATCGTACACAACAACCCCAAAATGCTATTCCTGATTGGATTCTTCTGCTTAGTACCTGTGGAGCTGGGCTACAGTGAGGCTTAACTTCTCACAGTCTTCCCAGGCTTCAACCAGCCTTAAACCAAATGGTCATAAGATTTCAGACATGTGGAGCACAGGGCTAGAGCCTGAGGCTCTGGTATGGACTGGCTTCCTCCAGTTGTAGTTGAAGTTCTAAAAAAAGCAAGATGAAACAAAACACTCCATTTGTGTGGCTGCAGTCATCCTTGGGTGAATCATGAATCCATGGGCTTGAAGCTGTGTGTGCAAGGGGGCACACC
>JAVJGJ010000014.1:29358344-29368417 GCA_035590215.1 Microhierax caerulescens | reverse complement strand
ATGTGTAATCTGTAAATGCCAGACCCCTGGTCCCATCCACAGGGCAGATCTAAATGTCCTCCTTTAGCTAAACTGTGTTTTTTGCTTGATCTGTCGGCACTCTTACTGCGCACTCTAACAGCAAACCGAGTGCCTTTGTTCTCCTAAAGCAATACTGCCCCAGGCTGTCCTTCCAGTAGACATTAGTTCTTTTGTTTGGATAAAAGGGTGTCATCACTCATTCACGATAAGAATATGATTCAGCCCTGTCTCTTCACATTCACAGTCGAGTCTTCATAAATACTTGCTTTTACAGCATATTGTGTATGTATTCAAATGGCTGACATCAGTGGGCCAAATTCTGCCCTGACATGAATTTGCTTCAGTCCTGCTGTTCATGGAGTTGTGGGGAGTCTAAATCAGAGGAACTCAGTCCTATTTCTGTGCAGGCTTTCTCTGAAAATAATGAGATGTGTGAGTGCTAGCCACTGCGTGGAATTAGTCCCAAATCAGGAACAAACAAAAACATTTAAGTAAACTCGTTTTCCATGAAGATTTTCTATGTTAATTTAACACAGCGTAGACAACTTTATAAGCAAGAAATGGGGTGCTTTTTCCTCCCCCTGATGACTGTGAAGACTGAATGTGAGACCTTTGCACTGAAAGCTCTGAGTCTTTGAGCCAAAATCCCAGCTCTGTTATATCAAGGCCATTAAGATAGAAAAAAGCTACAACGGAACAGTGGGACCTGTGCATGATCCCCAATGCCTGGAGCTGCAGCCTGAGCCCCAGAGTGCAGCAGTGTTCACAATAGTGCCTTCTCCTTCCCACCCTGGCTTCCACCCCAGAGAAGCCTGAGGTTAGCAACCTGGTGGCAATGGTGCTGGCTCCTGGCCATGCCCTTGCTCCAGGGCCAGCCTGCTGAATTATGTGTGCCAACACTGGCTACTCAGGCCACTTCTTAATCCTGGGACGTGAGCTCACTAAGGGGAACATGAGAGTTTCATGATGCATGGGTTATATTGATGTAACTGGGATTTTAAAAAATGGCATAAAAAACTTGAAACAAAGTGTTCCTGGAAAGTATCTCCCAGTACTTTCTGAAATGGCAGAGGTCTAAACAGAAGCCTGTTGAAGTACATGTGTGTTTTTTCCACTGCCTTCATTGAACTTTAGGTCCATACCTACCAAGAAAGCTCATTAGTGTTGCTGTTGTCATGTTGGCTGCAGGTAGATAGCCAAAATTTTGAGTGCGACTGGACGTGCACTTCCCCAGTACGTGTTCCCTCTTCTCTTCACAACTGGACTAAGACTGGAATTTCTTTTCTGGGAAGGCTGTATTTGGACAGGGATACCACTGAAAAGCAGCGAAGAATAATAATTCATCAACATCTGCTAGATCCTCTTGCTTTGCTCCTGAAAATTCAGATTCATTATTCTGTTTGTAAGGCAGGGACTGGTAAATGCAATGGCCTCTCTCTGCCCTGAGGTTGCACCGTTCTCCAATTTTCCAAATTGGAGCTGTACATGAGTATACAAACTGTGTCCCAAACGTGGATCTCTGCCAGCTCAAGTGAGAACTGGGCATGCAAGAATACTTGTAAAATGTATTAAAATACTTTGACTGCGGTGATTTAACTTGATGCTACGTTTATTTAATGATAGTGAGGGTGTGGTGCAAATCTCTATAGTTTGGTTTGGTGTGTTTTTTTCTGGACAAAAAGTCTTAAAATTTGCTGCAATTGAGCTAAAAGATATGGAGAGATACAGGATACAAGTGACTTTAAAATAATTCCTTACAACATCTGTTAACACTGAGACGAGCTAATGTTACTTTATTTCATGAACTAAGGAAGTGGAAAAGAGCCTTAAGGAAAACACATTAGGATAAGCTTAAGGAAGAACGTAGAGCATATGGTGGCACATGGGTAAGGAGGTCTGGATCACCTCGCTTAATAACTCATCCAACACATCTCTTTTCTAATCTATTAGTTTCCATATTTACCTTTAAGTGCTTTACATAAGAGCTTCCTAGACCTAGCTGTGGCTTCCCAGTGTATTAGAAAGTTTCTGTTTGGTGTGGAAGGATTTGTAATCAGCCAAACATTTCATGTCCCTGTTAGTAATATGTTAGGGAGCCTTCCTAACATCAAAATTTATTTTAAGGAATGCTTGTCCTAACCATCAGAAAAGCCTCTGAAAAACTCATCTGTTGAGCCTTGAGAGCTTTTCAGGTGCTACTCTAATGCCCACTGAAGCCAGCAGAAAAGCTCACAGTGACTTCAGGGTATATTTTATTGGGATACTTATGTAAGGAGTTGGTTAAAGTGAGTATCTTCTTTGAAGATGTTAACGTTCACGGGACTGTACAACATCCATAAACTATGTGTTCTAGTAACCATTCAGTTTATTGTATTAAATAAGAGTATTTTTTGAAAATCTACTGTCAACATTACCATGACAAAGAGTTGTCAGTTCTGAGCTTGGCTTGGGAGCTTGGGAGGCAATCAGTGTGCTGTTAATTAATCTGATTGGAAAATTAATGGGGCACATAACAGGGTGAATGGTGTTGAGAGACTTTATGGTTCTATCTGTCTGTTGCTAAATGATGCAGATGCATTGGATACCTCATGCAGCAAAAGATGGCAAAACCTGTGAAGTTATTCAGCAATTATTTTTTTTTTTTAGTGTTGGCCTTTCTGGAACTGACAGATAGCACTGTATCTGCTATATGAATCCTAACCCTTCCTCTCCAGGAAGGGTGATGGGACTTTGTGGGGATTCTTGCTTGTAAGTGTCATCATAAAAATAGGACCTGAAAAGCTTTCTCTATGATTCACCACAACAAAAGACCTTTTGTTTCAAAAGCCAGACAAGACTGGTAATGGACTGCATACTTGACTAACACGTCATGTAAAAACCCAACCACTTAAAATCATGGAAAATTCAGGACATCATAAATCTTACACCAACTGCATCATTTTATTTATTCAATTTTTTTTTCAGATATTTAAAATAAATAAAATATGTTTCTACATAGGCTCTAAGCATTCTGCCAAATTACAACTGCAAAACCAAAATGCAATATAATTGACTCACTGCTTCTACCAAACTGAAGTAAATAAACACTGGAGCCCCATTCATTAACCAGTCCTCTTAAGGTTCCTCAAAGAGCTGCTCCAACACAGGGGTCTTGCAGCATGTCCTAAAAGTCAATAAATACAGATGGTGTCGAACTGCAGGAAGGGATTTATGAAGCCTAGAAAGCTTTTTGGGAGTATCTTGCTGGCTATACCTCCTCTGTTATATTGAAAGGAACATAATCCAGTCATCAGTGCTTCTAATGCCTGCATCTCTGAGAGACGCATCACAGAGCATTTGTCTTAGGAAGGATCGTCCCTGGAGGTGGTGGGCTTCCTAGGCCCAAACCATCATGTTGAAATCAGTCAGGCCACTCAAAAGTAGCCGACTTGGGTCCCAGAGCAGAGATGCACATACCAGGTGTGTGATTGCCTTTTGCACCACAGCCTGCTTCCAATTAAACTGCAATGTGGCCCCATGTGAAGGATGTGCTGCAGGACTGAGCCAGAAATGACAAACACAGATGATGAGTACAGGTTATCCATCTGAAAGTAAGAACTGTGGCCATTTAGGCAGGCATATGTAATAAAATCTCTGAAACTCACTGTCACGAGTGAATGTGGCGCAGTTGAAGGGAAAGGACCATGTATGAAAGAGGGCCTTTACGCATGGTGTGCTGGAGGTTCCGCAGAGGGTGGCAGGGGCAAGTGCAGAACTCCAAGAACTCAGAGAAACTGGGGAGGTCTTGAACCGCTGGTCTTGCTAAGCTTCATTATCCTAGATTCAAAGGAAAAGCCACTGTGATGACAGCCCTGAATTTGTTATGTGGCCTCCTAGGACATTAATTTTGATCCTTAAAGCAGAGGTTGACAACCTGAAGAGAGTGGTGGGGAAGTGACGTGTAGGTGGGTGCTGTAAGCTGGCCATCTTTGGAGACAGAAGGATGGCTTTGAGTATGTTTGTCTACCTTCTCTGAGAAGCATATGAAAGTTGGTTATATTTTACTCACTGGAAAGGGAAACAGTTTCTTAATGGAGGGATTGGCTTGAATAGCCAGGAAGATACTAAAGTCATAATGAATAAGTTTAGAAGAAGGAACAATATACTTTTACTTAGTAGAAAATCAGACTCCTGAGCAAATAAAGAATAAATCTGTCTAAGGACATGGGGCCAACAAATTCAGTCATTCCTGACCCATCAGTGTTGGGTTACTGGGCGTACGTTTCATGCAATGGTACCAAAGCTGGGTGAGATAATTTGCACAAGTAGAATATTAAGAGGTTGGTAATAATCAGACAAATATAAAAAGTAGATTTATTTTTTTTTTCTTTATGACTTAACAAAAACATCTTTTTGAGGTAGTCTCAATATTTTTCTCATTCTAGGTGTGAATAAAAAGAAAATGAATATGCAACTTTGACCATAAAAATTGACTACATTCTAGTAGCATTTAAAACTCTGTTTTTAAAAGCAGAATAAAATTGGAAAACAAAGGCTAGATTTATTACATGGGTGGGTTCAAAGGGTCATTTTTCAGGGGTTAAGATGTTCACCCAGGACCGCAAAGGTCCAGACTTCCTCTCTGCCAAATTTGAGTCCATCTTCCCCTAACAACTGAGTGGAGCTTTTATTTTTCTGTTAGCATTTCAAATGTACTGAAAAAACTGATCTAATTATGACAGATAGGGAAAAATTGATTACAGAACTGAAGCAAATATCTGCTTATGTGCAAACGATCGTGTCTTGATTATATTTGTATGCAAAAAGTAAAAAATTCAAACCAGTAATACACATTCTTGGTTCTTTAAAAAGGCCAGTTTTGTAAAGCTGAAAACAATTATAAGCCAAATCTACTGGGAGAATTTAAACAGAAAAATGTGCATGATAATTGCAAACTGTTTAAAAACATTTTACTAAAATGCCATACTTGTTATAAAACAAAACAACATAGCTTAAGTGAAAGCTGTTCTATTATACAAAAACCCACATGTAACAACTCGAAGAAAGAGTGAGGCAACAAAAAATTAATCTAAATCAGAAGATAGAAATGGTGATAAATTCATAAGGGAAGCAAGAGAAATGTAAACAGAGGTATCTGCCCAACAGAGTTAAAGATCACCCAAGTTAAGGATATAAAGAAATTTTTGATGTATGTTACCTATCAGTGATGTTTCTCTCAATGGATAGAAATGGTGGAATTGTTTATACTAACACAGAAAATACAAGCATAGCTTTCTGTGATGGTTGGAAAAAAACAGCTGAAAATATAAAGTCCTGCAATAGTGATGATGCATTTTCCATTGCAACAGTAATTCAAGAAAATGTTTAAACAGCAGCTACTAAAGTAGGTATGTTAAATGAGAGGCTTGAACAACTTCTGTCCACAAGTTTGAAAAGGACAAGTCAAGAAACTCCTTTGACTATAAATAATGGCTTTGAAGAAGACTTTGGACACTAGAAAAGTTTGAGAAGACTGGAAAGATACAGTCTTATAAATAAGACATGTATGGGATGAGAATGTCAATCATGTGTGTTTCCATTTGACTTTCTCTGGTCTTAAGAGAAATTAAAGTTGATGCCAGATTCTGCTAATAACTCTGTGTAAGAGATTATCATAATAAAAATCTTTTAATAAATGTTTATGCAACTAACTGTCTTGTTAAAACAAGATTATCATTATGGTCAACACAGCTAATAGTATGCGATGTAAGGTACTTTGAATTCTGTATGACACTTAGCTTGGCACATGATGAAAATTTGATTAAGAAAGCATATGTTTCCTTAAATATAAACCTTAATTTTACAGATATGAAATTGGCATATCACACTGAATGCGGGCTAAATGTCGGCACACATGTCTCAAAATGCAATTGCTGGTGGAAATGAATCGTTTGCTTAGTGTTTTGAGTGGTTTCCTCAAACAAGTGATAGCTGGCCTTCTGCTATGCAAGAGCTTTGTCTTGGACACTACATGTAATTGTTCCTAAAAGGTATGTGGTAGAAAAAAAACATCAGCAGAGTGAAATACAGATATGAATGGAAAATCTCCTGGATTATTTGAGAAGGTGAATTCAAGCAAAAGCAGGGGTTCTTTAATAGGATTTCAGTGAGATTCTCTGAATCACTAGCCATATCTACATTAGCGTGTTATTTGGGCAAATAGGGGTAGAGCAGCAGATTAAAACAGCTCACACTGGGGTCTCTACGTGTGGCACAGTGTTCGATGTCAAATCGGATTTAGTTGGGTCCCCCAGACTCATCACCTGTTGCTGGTTCAGAGCCTAACACCTGCTGCAGCAGCAGGGCTGTGTGTAGTGCACACTGGGGAGCAGCTTCCCCAGTGCTTTCCCCCAGCAGGAATCCAGTTCCCACAAACCAAATCTGAGTGGGTGACCTGCACCCACATGCAGTAATCAGGGTTGGGGGAAGGATGCCACAATGCACCTCTAAAGCTCCCTACTGCACCAAACACAAGTGCTTGGTGGATGCAGCCACTGAATCTACAAAGAACGTGGGACTGGGGGATTTGTGTGTGAGTCGAGCAGAAACTGCTGGGGGAGGCTGTCCTCCAAGGAGCTGGTCCTGAGACTGCTAAATAGGAAGTGGGAGGCTACATCTGCCTCTGGCACCACTGTGGGATGTTGTTCTTAGTGCTGATTTCCACAATTGAAGAGGGATGCTGGACAAATTGGAGAGGGTTCAAAGAGAAAAGCCACGGGAATGATGAAAGGTCTGGAAAACATGTCTTACTGTGATAGACCAGAGGAGCTCACTCTGTTTATCTAACAAAGACAAAATTAAGATGTGACTTGATCACAATCTATAAATATGTACATGGGGAACAGAAATTTGATCACAGCTCTCTCTTTTGCGCTGGCAGACAAAGGATCTGATAAGGTCCAACTGCCGGAAGATGAAACTGGGCAACCTCAGATGAGAAGAAAGTGGTTACTTTTAAACAAGAAGACAATTAATCACTCTAACTGCTTACTGAAGGTTACAGTAGATTTCCTACCCTTCACTATTTCAGAACTTAGATTGGTGTTTCTTATTAAGGACGTGCTCTAAATTACTGCCTAAACCACCTTCCCTTGTCCCTCCCTGCCAGAGGATCACCTTCAGAAAAAAAAAAGTACACAGATGGCCTGGTGGAGTGCTTACACAATGGCTTGTATTTGCAATCAGCTCAAAATTAGGATAAACTCTGGAGGTTTGTTTATTCTCTTTATTTCCCCCAATTTTATTCACTGGTTTGTTTGCATATGGGGAAATGCATATGCACACACACAGGTGTGCTTCCCACTACAAAGCTACAGATACAATGTCTTCAACAAAATTTAGGGTAAACTGGTTTGCTAGATTTTGAAGATGTTTTGTTCCCAACTGAAAATGTCCAGGTTCCACAAATAGTAGTGTAATAAAAAGTTTCATATAGTTTTTTTAAAAAATTTGGCTTGAGTTGAAGTCACCCAAAATGAAACACTTGGTCCAAATTTTTCTCATAGGATTTTTCTCTATAGCAAAATCAAAATCTTCCTGTGGAAAATTTTGGTTTTGTAGTAAGTGCATTCCCATTAGAAAATAACCGTGCTGTGAAACTCCCAGCCAACTATAGTAATGATGGCCATCACAGGGAGGGGGAGAAAGGGAGGGAGTGGATTTCTTTACACTCTCTCACTCAAAAGAGAGAGAAAACGGAGCTTCTCCCTTCCCTTTGTTTTAGCAGTCAAGTTTCCTGCCGCTTCTTAAGCACAAAACCCGTATGCATATGCATTTATTGCTTGGGTATCAAACTGATAATATATTAAAAGGATTATGATTTACTGCTGTAATTATTGGCCTCCCAACTTTCACCTGCAATTATTGTGTGCATATATCTTCAGGCCTGCAAAATCCCCACTTGCCCATATAAATGATGTGATTGCATTACTCTTTACTTTCTTTGCTGCCCTAACTGCTCATTAGAGCAAACACCTCAAAGTGTTCATGTAAATATGTTGGGACTGCTTGGACTGCCTGGCTCACTCCCTCTTCTTCTCTCTGTTGTTTCCCCCTCTTTTCCCTTGCCATCACCCCACTTTTTTCCTGCTATTGTATATCGTGCTGAATTCCCCCACCCCCACCCCCACCCCCCTTTTTTCCAAGTGTCCAAATGTTTCTGTCTGATTTATTTATGTCTGACACTACTTCAGAGTGCCCAGTTCATTTCCTTTGGGACAATTCTGCTTTTATCTCTCTTCATTTGGATGCTTATTTCCTCCTGCTCTGCTTCCCTGCTCAGCTCTTCCAGTGCATTTCTTTGCTCTGATATTTATTTTTTACCCCTTTAGTCAGACCCCTTTTTCTCCTCTACCTCTCCCATCTCCCCTTTTTCTTCCTTCCTTCAAGTTTCTCCTCCCTTCATGTTTCTTCTTCCTGTGCATCCCCATATGATCCAGAGGAGCCACTTTGCTCACCTTGCCCTGTCTCTGCAAAGGAGCTTTCCCCTCCAGCCCTGCACGTTTCCCTGCTGCTTTTCCTCCACCCCACTCTTCCTTCTTTTCTTGCTGTATTGTTTTCTTCTTTCCATGCCTTCTGCCTTTACTTGTTTCTAGGCTTATCTAAGGCTTTTTTGCTTGACAGGAGTGTGCCTGCTCCCCAGCCGCACATTCACCTGGGGGAGACGAGGGCTGAAGACAGCCCTGGCTGTCACTGTGCTGTCCCAAGTCTCTGCCCGAGGCCGATCCCACGTTTTCCCGGCGCGGGACAGAAGTGTTAAGGAACTCGGTGGAAAGGGAATCGGAGGATGCTGTTGCCCGCCCCGGTGCAGCAGCTGTGTCCCATTCAGCCCCGCGCAACCCCGAGGAGTGTGTGCGGCCGCCTGTCTGCGCTTGAAAGAAGTCCTGGGGTTACGCAGCCTGTTGCATCCTGGCGTCTGGGCGTGCACCCCACGCTGGCCAGCACTAATAGGTAAGCGAAAGCCCCCCGAGGGCCACTCACTTCCCTCCTGTAAATCCACATGTGGTTTGAAGGGATACTTTATGAGGTGCCTCTGTATACTTGATCCCTTGTATTTTTTCCTGCTGTGGAGCCTGAGGCCGTCCTTCACAGCTCCTGCAGTAAACCAGGGCCTTGGGATCCGGAGTCCCAGGGACACCGCAGGCAGCGAGTGTCAGCTTTCATAGAAGTTGCAGGTGCTTTCATCAGGGAGCTGCTGTGCAGCCCGTGTCTGTCCTCCCTGGAGCACTGCTGCCGAGTGCTGAAAGCCCACTTAGGAGGCGGGTGAGGCTGGTCTGGCAAAGCGTCATCTGTTTGCCCCTCCAGTGTTCAGGCACCGCATCTCTTGGTGGGTTTCTGTCCTCTGCCAGCACAGGAGAGTGGCTGTCTTGGGCTTTTTGTCCCCTCTCTGGTCCTTAGCTGACCTAGATGATGGCTTAGGTGATCTCACCAGTGAAAAGCAAAAAAAGAACTAGGAGGGCAACAGATGGCCTTGAAAGAGGTGATGGTAAAGAAATGCATGGGAAAACCAGCTCCTGTATCTCCTGCATGGCCACTCTTTCCCATGACTCAGTGCCCGTAGAACATCTCCTCTGCCAAGCAGCAGGGGCCCCTTGCACAAGGAGGATGTGGCTGATAGCTGACCTTGCCTTCCCTACAAGAGAAATGGTAGTGGGGCTTTTAGGATCCCCTCTTTGTATCCTGGGAAGACATATAACTCCACTGTGAAAACCAGCGTCTGTTTAAGACCCAGAAGGACCATCAGAATGAATGCTCCAAATCCACAGAAACAACCTACTGTGCAGGTCTCTGAAAAGCAGTTTTGGGTAGTGATTGTAAATAAGCAAAAAAAAGGAACCTGGCATGCTCCAAAATCTGTGTTTCAAAAGTCTTGAGCATGGTGGATGTAGGCTGTAGCATTTCTGGAAAGGGGGGAAAAAAACCCCAAACCAATGCCTTTACCCCCAGAGTCATCCAGTGTCATGATTTTATGAGAAGAGTATGAACTGGCTAGAGACAGAGTTTTTGGAGTCACT
>JAVJGJ010000014.1:29277959-29311174 GCA_035590215.1 Microhierax caerulescens | reverse complement strand
CGTAGATGTAAAGCAGACTTTGTTTTAGATTTGATGTGATACAGTCTGCTGTCCATAGGCCACTGTCACCCAGGAAGTGCTCCATGGTAGCCTGCAGCTATTGTCCCATTTTAACTATGGAGATGAGTCCATGCAGCCCAAACCTCACAGCTCAGTGCCCTATCGTGACTAAAGGGTGCTTTGTCTCATCAAGGTGAAGCAGACTGTATGCGAACCTGAAGGCTGGAGGGGTCCCAGATGGATAATGGAGCTGTGCTAGTTAATTAAAATTGGTTGGGACCTTGACAAGCTGTCGGTGTGCCTAACAGGCAGAGCTTGAACATGCCCTTGCTTAGGATATTTTTGGAGAGCATACAAGAAGTTAAGAGCATGCAGCCAGGCACATTATAACAACTTGCATCCCACCTTGTAATTTCTGGTTTTAAAGCCTATCTGGATGAGTCAGAAGCAGCACACTAGTGCAAAGAAAGCACACATCCAGGACCCCTTCTTTTACTGTGGGATTAAACCCTGCAATTGCCTGTATTCGTTTGTTACTCTTTGTGTTTCCAAAGATTTCCAAATGATAGTTGGGGCTGAATACTGTAAGTGCATTAGGGACCCTGTGAGACCCAGACCTTGGCCCCTGAAGCTGAACAGCTCAACTGGTAAGGTGTAGAAGGATGGGGTGAGAAACAGAAGCACAGACAGATGGAGTGATTTCTGCAAGATCATGCAGTAAGCCAGTGGCAGAAACAAAACCAGATAAAAATCAAGTCTGGTGTGACATTCACCATTTGAGAAGCAGATGTGAAACACACTTTGATGGGTCTCAGACCTGGTCTCACAGACATGTGCAGTGAAGGCAGGCTAGGATTTTGGTCTCCAGCCAGAAATACCTCTGCAAGCCAGCCATGCTGGGACTCCCACCCTTCCTGTCACAGGGCTTATGATATCAACCCTATTCAAAACTGAACAGAAGACTGAAAGCTGGGCCAAAGTTCGTGCTTGTAAGTGATGCAGAAAAAATCTGGGCAGAGGAGATGGGGAAGAAGAATCTCAGGGATCAGTCTGAGGACAGGTAAACATAGCTGAAGGTGGAGTCAAGTGCACACACTCTTGCTTTGCTAGTTGTAGGTGATCTCCTAGGGAGAGATCTCATTCCTCAAAGGACTTGATCCTAGCCACTGGATCCTAGTCACTGGATGGAGAGATCTCATTCCTCAGAGGACTTGATCCTAGCCACTGGAGTTTGTGCAGAGGCTCGTACAGATGTCAGAGGAGCTGGATCAGGCCTTTAGAGAGAGTTGGTGATATTCTAATGAATAAAACCCCTGTCTCCAGTGCCCATAGAAAGCTGCAAAGTTAATAGTGCAGTGCTCTACAGGACCATGAGCTCACACTCACAGAGACACCCAGCTCTGCACCAGCAACACACCCACATTATTCTTGCAAACTCCTGAATGGAAACTTTCCAAAAACAATACCACAAAATACATATCTGTCCTTCTCTTTGCAATAGGCAGTGGTGTAGTTAAGGGTAGACTTGGTCAGACAGAGTATAATCACTTTTTATTTTTGGAGGCAGAAGTTTGCCTGCTTTTTGGCAGCTCTAAGTGTGGGTACACCAGGAAAAAAAAAGAAATGCCCCAACAGCCTTCTTTACCTTACATAGCTTCTCACCCTGTCACTTACTGAAACTGCCCCTGAGATGATATCCTTTATGTAGACCACAGACACGTGATGGTGCTGTGATAGAAGCTTTGATAATATCCCAACTGCTCGACAGTCTGACATTGTCTTTGCGTAATTGTCTTGGAGCTCATTAAACAAAACAGAAGAAAACCAGAACTTTGCCTACAGACTCCTTTTCTCCCCTTGCAGGACCTATTCTTGCCAGTACCAAGGGTGGCTGGCTTTCTCAGCTAGCTCCTTTCTGACTTGTCCCCCACTGAAAAGCTTGAAACGTCATCGCTCTTCAGAAGAGTTCATCTTCATGGAGTGGGTTTCCAGAATCTGCAGCCACATTGATGTAGATGTTCAAGTGACAAAAGCACTGTGGTAAGTCTTATCTGGCAGCTGCCTTGCTGAAAAGGACCAAAATGGAACAGGCTATTTGCTGTATCTTCATCAGACAACTGTCCAACAGTCAAGGTTTTCAAAAAGAGCGGCCCAAAGTAAGAGAGTTTCGACATGTGCAGAGGCACATGAAAAGTGGTCTTTTTTCTAAAGCAGCAACTAAAAGTAGACTTAGAAGGTAATCAGCAATAGCAATTTATAGATAAATCTCCTAAAATATGTAAATGTAGGTTCCTAGGCCTTCCCTGCCCTGTTCACAAAGCTAGTAAAGGACAATAATTTGCATTTCACTTGGGACTGCATTAAAATAATAAAGGCCTGTTTCCTACATCTGAAACAGTGAATGGGCAGCTTTCTGCTGTCATTCATAGGCTTTGGATCAAGCCAACAACTATCATTTGGCCTGTTTTACTCAAAAGACAAAGAACATCAGAGTCAATATGATTTTGTTTTGCTTTGTCCTGTTGTGCATAGCCTGTATGACTGCAAACATAAGGGTGAAAAATATTTTTCCAATAAACAACTCTTTTTTAGTGATTTTTTATAAAACTTGTTTCTAAGACAACTTGTTTTCACTGAAATTTGAATCACATTTATGAGACAAGATGCCACCAGTGAGAGGTGCCTTACTTTTACATTCCCTGACTTCGTGCGCTTTAGTCAACTTGAGTGTTTCAGGAACACAGATTCTTCTCCTCCAAAGTCTCATTGTTTATTAAGCAAAAGAACGGCATGAGAAATAACCAGATGTATTTTTTGGAGGTTTACTTTTGCAAAGTTGGACAATTTTTGCAGTGTTAGGCATGAGCACTTTAAAGTTCATTAAGGAGCCTGTGTCAAGAATTTAAGACCCATTGCACTGCAACTGTGTCAAGAATCTGAGGACCTGTCACCTTGGGATCCATCCCTCTGAGTGAAGAAAAAAGAAGACAAAGATCCAACTCTGTATTTGAATCATACTCATAATTTCTTAAAGTTCAGGGATGTTCTGATCAAAGTCTGACTTTATTTCCTACTAGATAAAGGAGGGAGATTCAAAACTTGCTTGTCAACCCAGTTTCAGACTTCTCTGAAGTTTATTTCAGTGCTGAATAGTTCTGCTGCTTGAATGGGCTGGTAAGAGGCTCAGTGGAGAATTCAAACTACAGGAGTTACATGATGACATAATGTGTTGATCTTTTGCTATTTCTCCATGTCTGTTTAAAAAGCATCCATCAGGATGACTCCACACACTTGAGTAATTATTTTAAATATATACACAGCTATGGATGAAAATCCAAGATATCTTAATTTGCTCTCCTGCAACAGTTCCCATGCCAAAGCAAGGTGCTCCATCAACTTGCCGTCTTGATTTGCTCAACCTGTCATCTCCAATAAAACCCAAAAAAATGATGCATCTTGCCAGGATGCCCCCAAGTCAGTGAATTTGAGGTTTTTCATACAAAGAGGGCAGAGGCTGCTCCAGAATGGAGGACCCTGCAGGGGAAATGCCTGCTGTTGGTGCCTCCTTCCTAAACAAAGGATCTCCTTCCCCAGGACTGCACCTGTGGCAATCTTCTGCGTGGGAGGAGGATCTCTTGAATAGCCACAAGACAAGCATGCTAGTTAAATCCATCTATTCTTCTTTGACATTTTATATTCTGACTTACGTTCCGGTGGTTGTAAAATGCTAGACTTTTGGAGTTCTTCCACACTGGAAAATTGCATCATGATAAAACACAACCCCGAGGAATCTTGGTAACTAAGACGATGCTAAACATGCTGCTAAACATTGAACACAGACAGGGACTGTTGTGTTTAACATCGCATCAGCTGGTTGCGGTTAAGCCCATGGGCTGACCAGCTGCCACAATGCTATACATGATGGTATCTGCCTGTGCTGAATATTTAACAGTGTGTTAGCAGCCCTAACTCTCAAGGGTCTTTTTTTCTTGCAGGATCTGGCTTTCCAGCATAGGCAAACATTATACTGATATATGTGACTGTTGCGAGGTACCAGATTAACCAGATTGGAACAGTTTACATGGTCCTCTGATTTATGTCAAGGACTTCACTCTCTTAGTTGAGCTCCTGACTAGAGCAATTGCAAACACCCTGCTAGTTCATGCCTCGCCTTTGTTCCTGCACAAAGTGTCTCTGACCCCAGCACAGCTGGATTGTTATTGCACTGGACTGATGGTGAAAATAGCAGACACATGGCACCCTGACAAACCTTGTTTTTTCACAGAGGCCTTATCTGAGCTCAGGAGAAGGGGGAGACAAATGCCTGAATGGTATTTATGTACCAGCAAGATGGTGAGGAAAGAAATGACAAGCATCTGCTTTCCTTCACGTGACTGGGCATGATGTATTGGGAGTACTCTCAGCTCTGTAATGCAGAAGTATAACACGAAGTTAACTCTACGAATGGATCTGTTCCAGAATTATTTCAGCCCCAAGAAATATGTGACATTTGGATGTCTTTTTTTTATTTATTACCAGATATCAGACTCCTGCAGAAACAACAGATCAGTATGCGAATGGTCTAAAAATTAAGGCCAAGTTTGTGAGTTTGTGCAGCTTGATGCATGACAAACTCCCCACAAGACTATTGGGATGACCAGATAGTTGGCTTTTGAAAGGGAAAATAAAAGCTTATGAGTGAAATCAGCGCCTTCAGTGAAAATGAGGGAAAAAAACCCAAACAAATGACAAGCATGGCTTAAAGGTAGGAAATGGAAACCTAGGTAAATATTACTAAAATAGCATATGGTCTGAGGGATGGTCAGCTCTTATTACAGCTTTTCCATAGGCAGAAGGGCTGTTTAGGGTCTTTCTCTTCACCTTAGCTGCTGATTTCGCAGTTACTGAAATTGTAGCTTCAGCTGCAGTACTTAAAATGTCAGAGTTGTTGGAACTGAGTATTTTGGGGTTTCTTTACACCTACCAAACTTTACTGAAATTCATCAGTGACTTCATAAGGCAGAAATGATTAAAATAATGAAGGAAATGTTAACGTTGTCTTTCCTAAGAAAATGGGTTAAAATGAATGTGCTACATTTTAGTAAATAACATTTTTCTTCTTTATAGTTTTTGATATTTTTTTACATTTTTGCTATCATTTTTATAAGAAGGGAAAAGCAGACTGTAAAGAAGCTTGTATTAGTAGTGTTGGTCCAAACAGAAGAGACAAATTTAGAAGATACCAAGGATGAGTTTGAGGTTATGAAAAGAGCACTCAAAAGAGAGAATGGACATATCTAAGCTTTTCATGCAAGCATGGGAGACCTTCAAGGAGGAAAGGGAATATGCACAGGCTGTGGAAGAGGAGGGTGAGCTCTGCTACTAAGCAGGCTGAAGAGGGATGAGATGGGAGTACAGAGGACTGTAACAAAACTAAACCCTATGAGAAACCCTTCTCCTAACTCCATTTTCACTTCTTATAAAAGCCTAAACCTGGACACAGAACCTTCTGCAGGAAATAACATCCATGCTGGGGATCTGGTTTTGTACATAAATATCACAGTTTAAATGATGGCTTATATTAAGTGAACTTTCCTCCAGCTTCATGGTGTTTCCAGTATTGCTGGTATATAGTTGGGTGGAAGAGCTCTTCTTCCTGGTGCTTCCTTAAGCATTTCCCCCTCAGTGTAGACCCCAAGAAAAGTAGGCATCTTCCCCACATCAGGCTGGCAGATGGGCTTTTTTACCTAGGCTGCCACCTGACCTCAAAGCTACTGCTTGGGAGGCAATGAACATCACACAGAAAGAGGTGGAATTCAAACTTCTCAGAAGCCTAACCAACATGTGACAACACAGCTATTTTTGGTTTATTGGTTGGGTTATTATTAATTAAAATATTATTAATTGACTATGAAACTGAAGACAGGGCCATTGGCTATGGGGAGGATGAATACAACTGAGACTGTAGAAATTCAGCACAGAGGAAAGACTGGGAGAATGAAGAAGGCACAGGGAGGGAAACAGGTTTGTTCTTGCCAGCTAGTACGAGCGAGTGGCGAGATATCAGTGAGGCCATATCAGAGATGTGGACCTGATCCAAGGGGAATTGGTTTGGGGAAGAGAAGATTTAGGAGTCCTTGGCATAAAGATAATCGAAGTTGTGTTGGGAGACAACAGGGTGTCACACAAGGAACTTGCTTTAGAGAGAGAAGGAAGGGCAAGTGGAGGGTGACAGAAAGCCTACTGGGCATACCAGCTGTGATAGGAAGTGCATGGAAGAAGGAAGATTATAGAAAAAATGCTGGAAAGTTGGAACAGCTTGAAAAGGGAGGAAGGAAAGAAAAAGGGAATGAAAGGAAGGCCATATTTATGTATGGATCCATGGATGGTCTTCAAGAAGATTTGACTCCAGCTGAGATTTTCCAGTGTCAGGGAGTGAGCTGCAGAAGTGACAGTGCAATGCTTGAGTCAGATTGCATGCTACAGAGAGGGATCTGAATATCTTGACGCTGGGATGATTCAGAGATTAATGAGTGTGCAGAACACTGGTAAACTCTGAAGGTGAGAAATAATGAGCAAAACGTATATTTCATTCTCAGTGCATACCCACAGCTTTCACTATGTCAAAGAAGCACTGCAGGTACTAGTGAGGTTGCAGAAACCCTGTCCTTCATCTCCTCAGCAACTTGCAAATCTATTTCCTAGGCCCAAGGACTTTCCTCACTGAAAGGGAAGCAAGACTGCTGATGGATATTTGTTGTCAATGCCAATTTGCCTTGCCCAGGTAAGGATTTGACTTCTAAACTTCACGACCAAAAAAAATCCTTATTTGACCTAAATTCCATTGTCATGTCTTAATCAAGGGCTTCCTAGCTCTTGCTAGACTCATTAAAAGATGAACAGGAATTACCTGGAGTTTAAACTGGATTCATTTGGGCCAAAGGGATCATGGTATGATGCTGTCTGAATTTCCCCTTAACACCAGCCATCAAAAGAACTAGTTCTGCATCCCTGGTCCCCCAGTTCTCTGAAGGAGAAAGATGTAGGTGTGTGCCAAGAAGAAGTGGCAAAACCAACCAGCCTGCTTTCTACACCCTAGAGTATGTGGTAGGGTGAGCTGGTTTTATTATCTGTATTGCTGTAGTCCTCAGGATCCTTTATGCTCACAGTTGTACTCTGAATTTGAAAGGGAAAAACTAGTGCATAAAGAGGTTCTGTCACCTGGGTTCTGCAAGAAATGCACCTTAAACACTCAGAATTTTCTACTTGCAAAGGCATAGGATTGTGAAAAATCTTCTGGTTTAGCCCCAAAGTTATCTTATCTAATGGGATAGCAGAGTAAGCAAGCAGAACTGCTGAAGGATTTACTTGCTGAGTCAAACAAGCCTGTAAGTAGTTAACCAGTGTTTAGCCTTGCTGAACTGCTGTTGATAACCAAGTGGGACCTGGACAGCACAGGCTCATGGAAAAAAAGAGATGGGCTTGTCCTTTCTCAATCATAAGAAGCCTTTTAAGCCCCAAGTGGTGAAAGATGTCAAAGTTAAGATGCCAGTAAAAAAAGACAGCTGAAGGCAAAGCCGTTGCCCATTTTCTTTGACAGAAATGTAGTAAAACTACCAATGGGGTGGTCGGTAGCATGTGCAGTAGGAGTTACGTTGTGTTCTCCTGAAATGTGATTCTGGGGCACAAGACCACAGAAAACAGAGAGAAGGTCAGTGCCATGGGGGAAAGCCTTTCTGTTCAAGCATTTCGGTGACAATGTAAGCACATTGTGAGTAAGAGGTTACAGGAAGGTTAAACCAAGGGTATTCATGCTTTTACTTGTAAGTCTGAAACCAAGGATTTTTTTTTATTATTTTTTTTATTTTTTTTGCATGCAGACTCGTATTTTTAACTTGACTCCTGGTATTCAAAGACTCATGGGTCTTGGCCCTTCTTTGTTGGTTGAAAACTGGCACTGGAGTAGGTTTTAAAAGAATTTTCATTTGGTGACTGTTGTAATACTAAAGCAAACTCATTCAAGACCAGTTTTTGTAAGTTTTTTTCCCCCACAATGGAATGGATTCAGGTAAATATATTTATCTAATTAGAGGACCAATGGCCAAACATTTAGGCCGTTGTCTTCCAGGGATATGAAATCCAGTTGGAAATACTCAGTTTTTTAAATTTTCTGTGACTATTCCAAATTTATGACTAGTGTGAACCTAACTAGATTATTCTCTCTTCAGGTGTCAATGAAGCTACCCCCAAGCTACCAAGATATATGTGGTCTGACTCACCGGAGCAGCATGGCCAAATTTCTGAGCTGCATGCTAAAATACGCAAACAGCCAAAGAACTATCAGTTGTCCCATCTGTCAGAGGGCTGCGCAAAGGCCCAGGAGCAGAAGTTTTGCAGAGGTCCCACCACCACGCTGCCTGCTGGCCTGGGGCGGAGCATGCAGTGGTCTGGGGTTAACCAGCGGTGTTTGCCAGAGCTGTCCTCCTTGCCCACCTTCTCTCCCAACTGTAGAAGCAAATTCCCCAGCAGTCTTGGTGCTCCACCAGCCCCAGCTGCTGGTTGCTTAACATAACCTCAGGGGAAGAGCTGCGTTTAAACTCTTCACCATCACATAGAGCTTAAAAGCAACAGGATGCCTCTTCATGCCCTAGCGTGACCTATCATTAATAGCTCAGGGCATTTAATATGATGACTTATGGTACATGAGAGCTTTATGCAGCCAGTCTACACTGGATTACCCAGCTTGAGAGTAAAGTTGAAAATACAAGATGTATGTAGATTTGGCTCTAGGAACATAAATTTTGAGTGTGTCAGAGGCAGGAGCAGAAGCCAGGGGCAATTCTGACTGTAGGGCGCAGTGCCAACTTGGCCTGAACTGCTTCAAGCTCCAGGGAGGCTGTTGTAGCACTTTGCTGGGCACCTCCACAACCACAGGGCTTTTCACGCAATCTACATGACCACCTTGCTGTAATTAGGTACAAACTGTTTAGGATGCCTTGCAATTGCTCCTGGAGTCTTTGATTGCTACTAAAGGGTTGGTTTTCTGGTTTGCAATGAACTATACAAGGCAGCCAGCAGCCTGAGGGGCTGTGTTCATACCACATAGATGCACAAATCCATCCCTCCCCTTGACAAAGTGCAGTTTGTTGTGCTGGTGACGGAGGTCCCAAGCAGCAACAATGTGCAGTGCTACATCTAAACACTTCAATTCCAGATGTGCATGCAAAGCAAATTCCCACTCTTCATCTGGATAGGTGGTTTCTGTCTGAAACACTACATTTGTGCACAGATCTGTAATAATGCGGAGTTGCTATAGCTTTTCTAACAGTTGCCTGGTCTGCTGAACAACATTGTGAACATTACATTTTCCTCTGAATTCAGCAGAGGTCTTCAAACTGTGCTTGTGTGAGTATAAGGAAAGTCAAGCCCAGGAAGCCTGTAATTATCAGCTAAATAAATAATTTAATTAATACAAACTCTGGGCTAGATCCCAGTCTCGACTTGGCAGTTTTATTCTGTTTCAGGGAGGTATAAACCAGTGCCAAAGCCCCCACATCTAGCCTTTAGGGATTCTCTTTTTGTCAGAAAGTCCAGGTGTCATGCAGAGGGGAGGACCTCGCCCTGCAGGTTAACAAAATGCTTCAGAAACAAATAAGGACTGACCCAACTGAATCTTTTCTTGCCTTTAGTTTCTCAAAAGCTCAGCTCTGTTCCTCACCCCAATCTCCCATCATTTTTTTTTTCATCTTTACATACCTCTAAATTTCCTGCCTTTTGGCTGGGACCATGCATGCAAGAGCCAAATACTGTTATAGCTGTTTTTGTGTTGGTTCCAGCCCAATTGGAAGCAGGAAATACTAAAATTCTCCTGGGTTATCCTTTTCTCTGGAGACTTCCATTCCAATTTTGCAGATTCATGAGTATTACGTGCTTTAGGCAAAGTTCAGAGATGAAACTAAAGCCAATTGCTACAGATACATAGGCATGACACACAGGGAAGGCAGTGAGCTTTGTATGCCTCTAACATCCCTTGCAATCCAGATGCTTGCTTGCACCAAACTACTGCAGTGTCTGTTTAGAGCTGAGTCCTAAATCATACTGTTTCTGCACTCTTCCAGAACTTGTTCTGCACTACTTATTGTCTGAGGATTCAGTTTCAGGGTGAAGCCAGCGGAAGAGCCGTTTCAGGACCTGAAAACAGAGACAAGAATAAAGCAAGCAGACTGCATCATCCTTACTTTGGTTCTCATCTTTACTCCTGGAGTTCTTCTCTTTTGTGATGTTGGTGGTGCTGTGTTGCATTATACCTCCCTGCCAGCAATGCTGTGTGACAGACTTGCCCAGCTTGGCCCAGTGGCTGGAGATACCGTTGGTCCTGTACACAGTGGCAGTGTTGAGAATTCAGGATTCAACCTGTAAGAAGGACCGACTGGGCAGAAACCTCCAACTGCCCCACCCCCCCAAGCAGCATGTGCATTGGCTGTGGTGGGGACAGGACATGCAAGCACTGCTGGAGTCCTTCTGGACATCTTCTGCCAGCCTCTTTTCTGGGGGCAGACAGAGAATTTAAATCGGGTTGTTCTGGGAAGAGCACTCAGAGATGACAGTCCTGCAAATACAGTTCCTCTCCACGGTGAACTTGAGCTCAGATCTGCTGATGGCAAGCACGTTTAGAGCAGCTACCGTGCAATGGCACTACTACATAATGGAAATTTCTATTGGCAGTGGCAAAAGTAAAATGCTTTTGAGAAAGGAGGAAAAGTAAAAAAAGACTGAGAATGATCTGGGGAGCTGTTGGAGGAATGGGAAGGGATGAGTGCTGAGTTCTCCTCATATCAATGTGATTTTTATCACTAGAGCACAAACAATCCCACGTGATACCCCTCTCCTCACTGTGTGCCCAGCAAATAGTGTGGACGCAGAAAGATTTATGGACATCACCACTGTCAGAGAAACAGGGGGATTTGCTTCATGAGGTCTGTTTCTGGGGAGAAAAAAACTGAGCATGTGTTTCTTTGCCTGCTCTGGAGCTGATCAGAAGATACTTGTTTAATAAGACTATTATTTTGTATTGTTTGCATGACATTAGCACAAGATTAGCACCCATTGAAACTGAAGACCCATTTTAAGTGACACTGTTCCCAAGCACAGTAAGAGATGGTAGTCACTATGCTTATCAGCTGAACAGACAAGCTGTGGTGTGTATCCTTTCCAAACGGGGAATTGATACACATAAGTGATGAAGTAATCTATCCCGCAGATATTCGATATACAAACACAAGCATGACAGCCAGCTGCAATACTGAGCCATGGTAAGAGGTTTAACAACTCGGAAAACAATAGGCATTGTATACTGTAGGCTTATAAAATAGGACTGGATGAAAAAAGGTTTTCTCCCCTGAGAAATGACAGATTTTTGTCAAATACAATTTGGCTGGAAAGTAGAATATGTGCTGATTAGAATATTTTTTGCTTGGTAAGCCTTGATTTATTTTAAGGTAAAATGCAAAAGCAGACACTTCACAGAGAGATTTTGTCTTTCCCCCCAAAAAAGAACAATTTTCAGTGAAAATTTGCTTTGATGAAAAATTTGAAGCCAGTTTTGAGGCAAAGTACCTTATGGTAGGTGCTTCCTTTCTGTTTGCTCTTGCATCCAGCTCTGCAATTCTGCACTGCATTGGCTGTTACTCGAATACCACCTTCTGCTCCTAATATATTGCTGCCAGCTCCGGCAGCTTGGGCATAAATCTTCCTAAATTTGAGTGTTGTAGGAGAGGAGGAGATGGAGAAGGGATAGACTAGCCAGGAACAAGAGAGAATTTGAGTCCCAGTTTTAGAAGGCAGGTGTCCAGTTTGGTTAACAAATTAAAAAGGAAACAAATTTTTAGCTGTTGTGGTCTCGGAGAGAAAATCTAGAAAACGTGAATTTCACAGGCTCAAAAACCAGTCAGCCATGGACAAAGATTCCTGATTTTCTGCTTTGTTTTAATGCTGGGGGTTGAGGGCCCTGAACGGGCCAGGTGCACCTCAGCTTGCCGTGAGCGTTTGGGGCAGCACCTTCTACCAGTATCTCTGTCCTGGTGCCTGTCCCAGGGTGGCCCAGGGGTGCTGCTGCCCACCGGCTGCCCCTGCTCACGCACGGACTCTGCACACCTCCGAAGCCTGGGCTCCACACACCAGCCCTGGGGAGGAGGAGGAAGGAGCAGCTGGTTCAGGCCACTGCTGAAGCTCACTTGCTGACTGGCTGCAGAGGTGGGACGCCCATAAGAAGGACCTTGCAAAGACCACGTATGGGCTTTTGTCTGGAGTGGCTCTGTTGCAGAGGTGCTGGATGCAAGCAACGTGCCCAGCAATTGTGTCGCCACCTCTTTTTGTACTGCTAGGGATACTTACATCCCTACGGTATAAGGCTACTTGTATCCAAATACTGCATGCTGGGTTTGTGAACCCTACCTACCATCTTCCTCTTCCAGCACGTGCCACCTTTGCAAACTTTCTTTCTGCCTGGATCTCCCCTCTGTTTGAAAAGCGGGGTTCATTTTCTCCCCATGAAGCTATCCCTACAGCAATAACACAAGAAAGGCTGGTTTTCCCTCTCTCAGTTTTGTCATTGCCCTACTCCGAACCATGGGCTTCAACCACACGGGTCTCTTACTGGCAGCTCTGGGAGGCTTTCGGTGCAGGGCCAGTTGCCATGAATCTAAACAATATGTTGAATATTCTCAACCACTTTCAGGGTGTCCATTGCGTGGAAACGTGGGTGCTGAAGAGGGGGTTGATGCAGTTTTCAGCTCCCTGGGCTGCCTGTGAGGTGTTGGGGGAAGACGGGTGGACTTCAGCTACCGAAGCGGTAACTCTGGGGACAGTTGGCAGGAACGGAAGAGGAACAGAAGAGGGCAGAGGGGGGTTGTGAAGCTAAGTGGAACCGAATAAGCAGAGATTATTTATTGCAGGAAAGCTAGAGCTTGTTCAGAGGGTCCAAGCCAGGTGCTTTCCAGCAAATCTGCGAGGAAAGACTGAGAAATGCTGCACTAGAAACGTGCACCTCCAAGGATCTGACCCACCTGTCAGAAAGGCTGTTAGGAACTTCTGGGAGTGCAGGGGAATACGTTTTTCCTGAAATTTTGTTATAGAGGTAGTAGAAGCAGTGTGGAGTCTTGTCTAGCATCTATCTTTATCCTAGCCTGAAACAATGCTTCTGTGAACAAACTCACGTGCCAACATGCTTAAAATGGTGGAAGATCGTCATGGTTTAGGCTTTTTCATAGAAGTGGTTTGACCCCTAGTCCTCAGTACATGACACTAGACCCCACCCACAATGCTGCTGGAAAATTTTTCCTCTGTTGAAAAATGGTATCATTTAGTTCTCAGGAACTACTGAAGTACTAGCATATGTATCAAGATACGTAGATCAAATGATCTTTATCAAAATAATTTTACAAATTCTAGCAATCTAGTTAGAAGGGTATTTAAATCAAAGCTAATACCAGATGTTCTATGACATAAACACCATAAAAAAGATATTTCTCTCTTCCTTGCCTGTTACTTTGTGTGAGAAGTATACCACAGAGTAATGAAAAGGTTATGCCAAGCATTTAAGAGAAAATTCTCATCTTCAAATACTACATAAAAATGGAAACATAAACACAGTTTTTAGAAGGACGTATCTCCAGGGGGCTGACTGGGTGGCCCTAATGGTACGAAATGCCTCATTACACAGGGTATCTTTCACATACAGTTACTTGGAGGACAACACACATTGTTTGTAGATTAATTCCGTAGCAGAAAATGGGTTGAAAGGGTGAAAACCACAAAAATGCAGAGAAAAATGTTTGCAGATCTGCCCATATCTTTTGAAGTAAAATCAGTTGAATACTTACAGTAGCATGAAGACTTGTTTGGGTGGAAAAGACCAGCATACATATATTTTAATGGAAATTCTTAGCAACTCTGTCTCTGCATCATTTGTTTGATTTACGGGTTTTTAAAATTTATTTTATTCTTATTTTTCCAGTTTTCAGCACTGAGTTGTATAAAGACCCTTCTCTTCTCTTCACTGGAGTGTTGGGTGTGAAGTGTGGAGTGTTGGAGTGAAGAATACATCCAGTGGGACAGGATGCTCTCTAATGTTAGGCATTAGCATGTAAGCTACTCAAAACTTCAGACATCACTTGCCTGTTGTGAAGAAATTTATTTTGGAACAGTCATCTTAGGTCATAAGTTATTCTTGATGTGAAGGTACTTCTTCAAAGGTTGTAAGTACAACCTCCTTGACTGATTTGCAAAACCTTCTACATTCTGGATTGCCATTTAAGTTAGCAGGTACTTTATGCTCAAAAGGAATACATATGGGACTGTGTGTAAGCAACCAATACAGCTACATTTAACATTGAATCCCACTGAAATTTGCCCCATTGAAATAGCCACTGAGCCAAGACCATCTGTGTATCACTTATTAGGCAGTGGGAGAGCTTGAAGCATTTTTATTAAGTGTTTATCAAAGCATGATACAGACCATCTGCATCATGTTATCACCTATGCTCCATTTGTGAACAAAAAGGTATACCTAATACCAAGTGTCTCTTTTTTTCCTGTAATAATTTTAGCATGTCTAATGTTTAAATTTCTTCTGATCACAGCGATCTGCTTTTTTGTATACTTTATCTAACTGCCTGTATGTTTCTTAAGTTGATATTCATCAGCGGGTGATAAAAATAGTCTGTATTTCTCAGCTTATTTTGGTTGTGGAGCTACTTCTAAGTACCCACATAGGAGCTTTATTTTTGTCCTTACTATTTTGCTTTGCAAAAGCTACCGTACCAGCACCACCTTAGAGACAGGAGAGAGTGTGCACACAAACACACACACACACACGTGTATATATATATATACATGTATAAAAAACCCCGTGCGAACCGTACTGATTACAACTACATTGTAAATAGCTCTTCCAGCAGGGAATCCCCCAACTCTGCATTACTCTGCACTACAAAAGTAGCAGATGAGTCAGATTTCCCAGTAAACAGGACCAGAAAGCAACGGCAGTGAAGAAAAGCAGCAGCCGCAATGAGATGTGTCATGACAAGACTGTCGTTACCTTTTTCATCTGTCACGTATGTGTTAAAGAAGGGTACCTTGGTCACTGAGTTATTGCCTAAGGGACCAGAGGTAAATCAGGGAGGCTACAACTGCTTTCCATGCGGACAAGGGACTTTGAGCATTTTCTGAGCTGTTGATTCACTGAAATGCTCTAGCAGGGTGTTCAAGTTTCACGTATTGCATCATGAAAAGAGAAGCTGCCACTGGCTGGTGAATTACCTGGGGGGTCCTCCTAGGACCTCACTGTCCTTTTGTGGTTGTGCAATGGGATGTGGGACACCAGGGCCTGACCCTTCCATACAGGAAAAAAGGTACCGGTTAGGGTTATTTGAGAAACTGGGTTTTTCAACTGGCCATCAAGGTCTCTACAGAAGAATAAAATCAGGCAACAGAACTGGTTTAGCTTCACCTGACATTTTCTTCCAGTTTTCCTAGCTGATGAAAAAAACCAGTTTGGCGTGAAGAAAGAAAGAAAGAAGTGGTTTGGGGTGAGTGGAATATCTCATATCAGAAGAAATATTTTCCCCTTTCTGATACTAATGAGCAAATCAAAAGAGAAAAAGGGCTAGATGTTAAACCAGGCTGAAAACCAGGGGAAATATGCCTCTCTCATCCAGTGGTCCAGTGGCCGTGGCAATGCAGCCACCTCCAGTCCTGTTCTACTGAGAAGCTTCAACCCAGATCTTGACCTTCCCAGGCTGTGTCCTCTGGGGCACACTGGGTCACCACTGGGTAACACAGGTGGGACATGGGGCATCTCCTGCTGGCACCAGTCTCCTCCACACAGTGCCTATGGGGACTGAAATACATCTATGCCTCCTGCTGCATGGGACACCTGGTTTCTGTACTCCCCTCCACCAAACATTTGGCCATTTACCTATGGCAGGACAGCATCAAGAAGAGAGGCTGAGGTTGACCCACAGCCCCAGGAAGGTGCTTGGGTTCTGTCTGAGGTATACACAAGGCACACACACAAGAAAAAATGCTCAATTAATAGAATTTGATGCTAAATTGGTCCTGAATAAAACTGTATAGCTCCTGCTGCAGTATTACACCAAATCATCCAAGTACATAGGCGTAGCAAAACCTGGAAGATAATCCTGGAGTTCATTCATATTTTAAACCCGTGACAACCCAAGAATTGAGGCAAAAGATATTATTAGGCTAGCAAAAAAGGGCAACATGGGAACTCTAACCATGGTGTCCGGCAAATAATTTTTAAAATGCTGGTGGTAGGACTTTCAGGGGAAAACAGTGAGGCAGGGGTGAAGTTGCTTGTACAGTGACACCTGAGACAAGAGCTGTGTATGACAGTTATGATAATTTTAGATGGGAAGGGAAGAAATCAGAGAGACAGGAATGGGAGGAGAAGGGGGACTTACAGAAACCTTCTGCTATTTCAAGGGAGACTTTAGATGTGGGAGCGGGTACCTGTTTGTCAGTATTCCTGAACTATGTCTCCAGTGTATGTGTGCATTAGATCTGCCAGTCTGTCCCTTGTTGCCTGAAGCCCTGATCTATGGTTAATGATCATTATGCGGTGTTTTAAAAAGTAGGGGTAAAGAGTTCATACCCAAATTAAAGTGAAAACCAACCTGAATTCCTCCTTTCCTTACAAAAGAAGTGCAGAGAGTTGTTCTTACTGTAAAAACCGAATGGAAAGCTGCAGCCCTCAAAAGCTGAGGTATGGTTTGTGTGCAGAACCTCCTCATGCTTCATTGAAGCTGGCATTTAAACCAGCTTAATTAAAACAAGTTGCTTCTGTCCATTCTGGTCAAGCAGTTAGTCTGGTGTAGCTCCAGCCTTTAAAGAACCAGCTGCAGCGAAGCCAGCATTAAACCGCTAGCAAGCCGAACGGAGTCAGAGCCTCTCCAAGTTAAGGAAATTGTTTTTCAAACACACCCTTGGTTAAGCGGTGCATGTCAGTATCGATAATGTATAGCTGCTGGCTGCCGGCACGCTGTGCTTCCCTGCCTGCAGCTGGTGGCATGGCTCTGACCTGGGGCGCTTGCTGGGAGCTGCGGGGCTCCCCTTGGTTTGGGCGCTGATGAACGCAGCAGGGAGCAGCAGGCAGACCTCGTGGGGTCTGGACTCAGGGCTTCGGCAGCAAAGTGAACGAGGCACTCGTTTTGAATAAATTGGCTTTAACTCACGCTTATTTTTGATCCTTGCTTTCTCTTAATAGCTTGTGACTCTGTCTGGGATCTGAGATTTCTGCAGAAAGCAGTGCTGTGGGGGAGGTGTCTTCATTTATCAGCCTATTTTACAATTTTTTGCTTCACTTCTGAGGCAGACAGATTGATGGAATTACTATTGTATGGCAGAGCCACAGTTGTAGAAGTGCACATTCTGTTACATTTTGGTGTGGTTTTGTTTTCAAACACTGGCTATTTTTTGTTGAAGTAACTCTTTTTTTCCTAATACCTCCAGCCACTAAGTAGTTTCATCTCAACAGATGTCTTAAGCATAGTTCAGCTGCATCAGCAGATATTCCAGCGATGGTATTGCTCCCCTGTGACTCTCAACAGGGATTTTATTTATTTATTTATTTATTTAAGTGCTGGCAACATGGTTTATTTATAACAAGGAACATATTTCAAGAACATTTTCTATATCCATATCTATTTCTTCAATCTTTATCTCGGTAAATAGAACTTTGTGTTCGCATTTAGATTTTTCTTTTTCTTCCCCTCCCTGTACTTTCTGCTCTTCAAACAGCAGCATGGCTAAGAACCATTCGGGTGAAGTGCTGTTTGACTAGTGTTATAGTCTAGAGCAGACTCAGCGGCACTATGCAAACATTTTCTTTACAGCATTAGTTCTTTCACCTACCAGATATATCAAGCTAAAAAGTTTGTAACACTGCTTTCTTCCCTCATGTGTGTTTCAATCTTTCTGACATCTGGAAAAAGTGGTTTTTGACTTGGTTCTTCCTGCATAACTTCTGTTTAAACTCGATTCACAAAATAGATATAGTGTTTGCCTAGGGTTCGGGTGATTAAGACCATTTCTCCTTTTGCCTGGCAACACTACAACTCCTTGGTAGAAGGAGCCCCAAAAGAACTACTCTGGGAATTGTCACGTTTTATGATGTATGAGCTTCTTTTACTTTTTAATTTTACCACAAGAAAAGAAGGAACAGTCTCCCATCTGCGCGGATCTCCTCAGCCCCGCCGAAGGTCGAGGCTCAGCGCTGGTTAACCATTAAAGTGAAAGGCCAAAATCACGCAGCCTCCTCTCAGGCAGAGCTCCCGTCCCCTTCGGTAGGTGTTCTGCATGATTAAACACGGGGGGCAAACCCTTAGCAGATGGATTAACAGGCTTTGTTGGAGGATGGCCCTGGCTGGGTGGACTGGGGCTAGGACGGGGTCCTTCCCCTGAAAGCGGGAGCAGGGCACTGCTAATGCAATGGTGGGGTCTGGTAACACCTGGAATCTTCTTGTTTCCTTTTAAAAGGAGGGTTTTTTTCCAAATAAGTGATTCTCACACTTGCAGACCCACTGGCTGGGCCCCATCCTCATTTCCTCTGGATGCCAGTCCTGAGCAGAAGCATGGCAAGGGCCAGTCACTTCTGTGCTCCCAGGAAACTGACTGGTCTTGGCTGTAAATTCAGACCCAGAATAGCTGTTCACATCACCAGTCAGGAACCTGGGGTGGGACCTTATGCTGGAAGTTTCCACTGCATAAAATGATCAGAGTAGAAAACTTCCAGCTCCTGCACCTTAAATATAGTCAAGGGGAAGATGATTGATCCAAATGCAATTTTTCTGTAGGGTAAGGTGTCAAGGAAGTGAGGTCTGGTGGGACCCTGACTACTGACAGCTGCTGAATGGTGGCTCCATATTTCATCCCCTTTGGCTACAGGCAAGTGGTTGCCCACAGTGCTAAACGGTTAGCAGACTCCTTAGCATGGGCTTGGCTTAGGTCAACTGTCACCTTCTGTTCCTGGCTGGTGTATCCAGAGTTAGAACAGGGGAGGAGAGACTCCAAATGAAAGTTTGGTGGTGGCTGTCCCATTTTGGAGAGTCAGTGAAGTTAGTAATACAGATGTGGGCTGCCTGCAGCCTGCTGCCCTCAGGGCCAGACTGGCCCTTAGCAGGTTTGATTTACTGCTATATTTACTGATATAGACTTTAGTGCCCCCTACTATTTCTGTTATGGATGTAGAAAAACATGAAAGAAGCAGATATCAGTGTTCCAGCAAACCGCTTTAGTCTTCCTTATGATCCGCTGCTTGAAGGAATACTCATTTACTGTGTTCATCGGAAGATGGGACTGTTCTAAAATGCTGGTCAAAAGCATTCTCTTCCCGCCCTCAGCACTAGATCCTGTCAGGATTAATAAAGCCATTTAAAGAGCATTTTCCATTTCTCTTTTCCAGCTGCCCTACCTCGCCCTGACCCCAAATTAGTTAAATGAAATGGTCACCTTCCTGAATGTGCCTTCTCTTTCCATGCTGTAATCCCAGGCCCCGTTTTGTCTGACTTAAAACATTGTTATAAGGATTAACTGTCCATCTCCAGCTCTGCTTTTACGCCATCCCATGGCAGCCCTGCTTTACAACCCCTGTCATTCATGACTGTCTTGTATTTTCACGGGAGCACCGCTGTGGATGGTACAGATGAAAAGAAGAAAGGACTTTGCCTCCCTATTGTCCATAATCACAAAACACGATCTGACCATTCAGCTGTGAAACCCTTCAGAGCAGGGCTGTTGAACCCTGTTTTCATTCCTGGTAGTGTTACTTGTGCAACAGGGAAATAATCAGACATCTTTTCTTCATGTACATTTCTGGAATGTCTGGGACAGATCTGTTTATAAATAGTACTGAAATGTGCATTACTTTATCCATCCTTTGTAACCTTCTTATGGTCACAGGGAAGGTTTGCTGGGGGGAGATGTGTGATTACATAATCTCTTAACTGGTGATTTGGGTCATAGACGTAGTTATAGAAAGGATAGGGATTGCAGCTGTGGTATTTCCTTAGTGAGGGACCAGTTCCTATCCTGGTGCCCAACACTGTGTTCAGAGTCTCAGGGTTGCCTGCACACAGGCTGTGCTTGGGCTGTTGGCGCATGCCTCCTGCCCTTGCACTATCGTGACTCTTCTGGGAAGGGTCTTATGTGCCTTCAAGCCTTTCCAGCCTGATGTGGCAACTGCAAGATCAGAGGGCTAGTGAGAAACCTGGGAGCTGCCTGCACCGCAGGCAGAGTTGCCCTTTGTTAGCACTGTAAACCTTGGCCAGAGGTTAAGTGCCTCCCAGGGAGTGACACTGGGATTTCTGCAGCCTGGCAGGTTGGGTGTTGCTCCAGGTAGGTGATGAGGACTCCTGGCTGCCTTAGCCTCAGACCTACCCTGCAGCTCACTTGGTGCAGCCATGCAGGTGGAGCCATTTGGAATGTCAGGATCGTGGTGTTTACTTCACCAAATTGAAGCCGTGAGACTCAGCAATGGTGACAACTGAGCTGGAGATGGCAGCAGACCCTTATCATGAAAGATGAGGCCTACGGTTTCAAACTGTCCTTTGAAATTTTCTGTTTCCAGAATGTCCAAGGTGCCTTTTCTGAATGGAGGCACTGTTGTTTCAGATCCTTTTCCTGCCATCTTGATCCTATAGGCCTGACACCCAAAGCCACATTCGTGCCAACCTATGAACAGAAAGCCCCCTCTGACCCTGAGAAACTCCGCCTGGATTCTCAGAGTCCCTGTCTTAGCCTCTTCCCTGTTTGGCACCCTGTGCTTCATGGCATCTGGAGCCTGTTGAACTTTGGGGGAGATTAGCACCTCCACCTTGTCACAGGAGTCCATCAGAGAAACAATCCACTTTCCTTGTTCTTCTGAGAACAGGGGGGAAATTTGCATTGCTAATATTTCACCAAGTACTAGTAGAATTGTCACCTACCTGCATGCCTCAAACATATGGGTTATGCCTAAACTGAGATGGCTATATATTTTTACATGTTGCAAGTGTCAGTCCTCTTCCCCCATTTCTAAATTTGATGAGAAACTTTCCATTAAATACATATGTTTCACTCTCACTTGGTTCTTTTCTCCCATTATCCTGTTTCCCCTTCACCTGGGGACAAGTTCAGCTCTGACAGATGCAAATTTAACTCCTTTGTATTAAGAAAAGCCACATTTTTCCTTTCCCGGACTGTCCCACCTTTCACTTAGAAATTTACCAGATAGTGTTCTCCATAAAATGATATAAACACAGGATAATTCCAGAAACAGGAGTTTCTCCAATTCTTAAAACAATTTGGCCTCCTAATGTGTCCAAATGTGTATGTAGTGGGAGAGGGGAAATTTAACAGTGGCATGCTACACCACAGTAACAGAATTTCAGCAGGTTGTATGATATCGTTTTTCCATTCTTTTCACTAGCATCCCTGCAAAGTTGTGTCATTCATTTAAAAAATGCATTTAGCAACAAAATCAAGACCAAATAAACAAGGCTTAGGAGTGTCTGTATAGGATCGCAACAGAAAGTTGCTTTTTTGTTTGTTTAACTGAGGTGGCTTTAAAGCACAATAGCTGTTTGCAGGAAAAGAAAAGAAATAAAAAATTGCAAAGAAAAATTACTGATATGATAATTAAAAAAAAATATCCCTAAATAACAATGTTGAACTTTTTTTTCCTGCTGACAAAAAAAAAAAAAAAAGGTTCTGAAAGTTGTGCAGAAAAAGTTATTTTACTTGAAGACCTTTTAGCCAAAATACCATATGCTGCTTTCAGTGCATCCTAATAACTGAGCTCCTTAGGAGACTAGCTAGCCTACCTAGGGAGTCTTCACACCCTGATGTCAGCTGTCTGGCTGCTTGCAGCAAGCTAAAAGTGCAGCCACAGAAGGGTGAGCGTTGGAGCCATGCATCAGCTGACTGGGTGAGGTTTTGTTGATCAGTACTGATGCCCTGGAAGAGGACAATGGTTCTGATGAATACAGGAGAACTACACAGTGCCAGATCTATAACAAAATTGCTGGCACTTGAGTAGGTTTTAAGTGAATAAAATCTGTGATTCCTCAGACTCGCACTCTCAACTGATTCCTCATCTGGCCATCTCATTTTTAGTCCCAGAAAGCCTCTAGATGCTGAGACAACCACGTAGTCTTTGGGCTGCACCATGATCCCAGCTGTCAGAGAGCTATTTCTCATGGTTACCTGAGGGGGTGATTGCAGAGGCATGCTCCCTGCACAGCAAGCGTGAGGTAAGTGTATGCTCACCATCAGCGGTCCTTGTGTCATTTGAAAAAAAACCACCACAACAAATCAACCTCAAGGGCCCTTTACATATTAGGCTTTGAGTTAGGTGCTATGACTAAGGTGCAGGAAAGCTGGGTACACCACCTTCATAAGCCTGAGGGCATTCAAACCCGCATTTACTACTGAACTGGGGAGTACCTTGAATCATGCAGTTGAAAATATGGTTGTGTGGGAGGGCTCTTCCAACCCTTCCTACTGAAGTGGTGCTATGGTGTTGCAAGTGATGTGGAATTCGTATGGTTGGAATAAAAACCAAGAGGGAAAATGACTCAGGCTGCTCAGGGTCAGGGTGTTCAGCTGATGCAGTGCACACTGGGGGCCCTGGTCTGTGCTCCAAGGATTGCTCATAAATTTTTGTTCAAATAGACCCTAAATCAAAAAGGAAATAGTCGTGAGAGCCTGTCTACTAGGCTACAAAGTCATGCGTTCTGTTCTGGATGAAGCTTTTGCTGGTTTTGCTGTGTACATACTGAAGGGGAAGAACAGTTCCTGGAGACCAGTTTGATGGCAGGAGTAGAGGGCAGAAGTGGGTGGACTCCAGATTCAGGTGAGAATGGAGCCTGGTCCTTTGCTTCCCAAGAGAATGTGTAGTCACTAGGATATTTACAAAAAATCCCCAAACTAATTGCACTGCAAAATACTGAGATTATTAAAAGAGTGGGCCTAGGCCTGCTTTTCTAGGTAACTTGACAGATCCCATGGAGCACATTGCAAGCACTGAGTAACTGGAGGCACCTCCTGCATTTGGTGCAGTAGCTCCGGAGTAGGGCAGGAGTCCAGGCACTTCGCTGTGGCTCATGGTTGCTATTGGTCACTGTGGAGTGCAAAGTCTGGGGGTTTTAGGGTTTTTTTTAGATGATTTTTTTTTAAGCTACAGCTCTGCTTTACTTGAACCAATCTGGGTCGTGGATTTTTTTCTGGTGACCAAGATCCCTGCAGATCCATCTTTGGCTCAGCCTGGCCTTCAATGAATGCCTTTGAGCAGCTGTGTGAATCTCACTGCTGAGGGCAATGTGCTGTGCCATCTACTTTTCTTTAACAGCCGAGTGTCCAGCATTGTCACTTCTTGGTAACTAATGCATACAATTTTGACTTTGCACAATGCAGTGCAATACATTTGGCTCCACAATTTGAAAAGGGTCTGCCCTTTGTCTCTCTTTATCAGTATTATCTGACATTGAGTTATGAGCTGCTAATGACCCAGAGATAATGAAAGTCATGTCTCAGAGAGCTCACAGTCTGAAACACTGATGCAAGAAGACAGGAGAACCACTCAAGAAATCCAGTGGGAAGAATAATCTGTGGCTTTGAGCATAATATGTATTTTAATTACTGTTTGTTTGACACTCTGGTAGGCAATATGGAAGAAAAAAAGCTTTTAGGAAAGTTTTCAATGGGCTGACAGCAGTGGTTTCATTTTCTTCAGCTGAATTCCCCTTCCCCCCTTAGTTTTTCGTCTCAGAGTACTGGCACTTTGATAAGTGTTGATGGAAAACACTGTCTTTTATGCTTAATGTGGGTGTGAGTAGAGGGGAGAATATATTGAAAGTGCTGCATGCAAGTGCCAGAAATGCCTGTGGTTCCCACACTTGGAGCAGAAAAACTCCCCCCGGGAGGCCCAGCAGTGTCAGAGGGTGCAAAGCAAAGGTAAGGTGGGCCTTAGCCCAAACTTCTCTCTCTTCCTTGGTTCTGACTAACTTGGGGAGCCTAGGAAGGTCAAGTGAGTTAGGAGCTCAATGGCCTGGGATTGCCTTCTGAAGTCGTTTCTTTTAGGTGTCTTTACAATAACATCTTACAGAATTTGCTTAGACCAGTCTCCTTTTGGAGCTGGTTGGCCACTTATTCTTCTCAGCTGAAAGAAGATAGTGATTCCTGTCTAAATTACTCAGGTTTTACACTGTTATGATCTGGGTGAGAATCTGGTGCAAGTATCCTGCAGATATGCCCAGGAAGGAGGCAGTTGTATGTGAACACATTCATTATGTGCATTACCCCAGAGAGGCAAGCCACTGTCTCCGCTTGCCACTTCAAAGGAGTAGAGTCGGTCTGTTAAGAGAAAAGCAAAATCCTCAAGATGCCTTGAGGGATGATAATTGAGATTTCATTGATTTGTACAGACAGCAAAGGAGACAGATATCTCACACGATTTTAAGTCTACATGGCTCTCTTTTCTCAAGCACGCTGTTGTATGTGAGCCTGAAATCTTCAGCTAAAACACTGTAGCCCAGCAATGAGGCTCCATGATCTTCACAATATGCCTTTGTTTTTGTTTTTATAAGTGAAGAATATGCAGCTGATGAAAGATTGTCACAGATTCCCTGCAGAGCACTCCCAGTCTGAACCTCTCTCTCATGCCACCAGAATGAATCAGTTTGCAGACAACAGTTTTTAGTAAAGATGCTTTATTACCAGGGCTGTAGCACCCACTAGAATGAGGGAACTCATTACTTTTAGAAAATTATTCTGATGTTTGAAGTTCTTTTACAGCCCCAAACTGGAGAAATTGCAAAGCTCCACATTTCTTTTTTAATGAGAATGAATGCATTGGATCTCTTTAATTAGACAGAGGTGGAAATGTATTAATTACCAGAGGACAACTATCCATCTTCAAGTAACAGTACAGATGGACTGGCCCGAGCTCCCAGTGGTAATAAAGCATCCTGACATGTTGACTAACAGCCTTAGCGCCTGCTGGGATGAAAAGAACTGGTGGGTATTTCCAAACCATCACTATCATGAAGAACCATCAGCAAGAACAAATGCTGTACACCTTTGGAATGCTTATTTTCTAATTATACACAGCGCTTCTATCAAATCTTACTGATTTACACATGAAAAATAATTGGTTGCTCCATTTTCCCCTCTGCTTTGACACCATCCACATTTTAGCAGTAGCTGTCTAGAGGATGGAGGCAGTAGACCATGTTTAAAGCATTGTTACTTCCATTTTCAAGTGGTTAACTTTTAAGCATTATTTGCTGAGTCTAGGAGTTTGTGAGAAGTGTGGCTGCTAAAAAATCATGCTGAAACTGAAGGAGAGGAGGGTGATAATCAGAACAGCCTGATTTTTAAGTGGGCTTGTGGATTAACTTATTCAGCTGGAGTTCCTTTCTGCTGTTGTCTTTATCAGCTGTTGTCATTCTCTCATCTGTTACAAATGCCTAAATAAATTGAATGGAGAAAACCACTGGACGTCAAAAATATTGACTAGAATTCACATGGCTGGGAACAGTTGCAGTGCCTATGGCTTGAACAAGGAATGAGCAATTGTTCACAGCAGCAGCAAAAGCCTGAGCACAGAACAGCCTTTCTGGAGTCGAAGGGTAATTATTGAAGTTGGGATTTGCAAAGCATCAGAACTTTATTGTAAACAGAAGATCATGCATCTTTGTGCTGAACGTATGTTTCTCTTCCCCTAAACACTGCATGAGGCTCCAAAGAAACCCTAGGTATTCCCTGGCCCTGATAATTTTTATTTTTAGATCTGACAAGTGAAGAGAAGCTGAAGAAAGTCTCATTCTGTTGGCCAAGGTGATTTAGTCAGGGGAGTAATGCTAACTTAACTACCTCTGCAACTCCCAGGTTTTCTCTATCAGCTTGAATGGTGAATTAACTTACTGTTTTGAGCAGTTCCATAAATGTTACACACCAGAAAGTGTTTGAAATTGTGTGAGAAAATTTCTACTTCCTACTGAAGTTGCAGCTTTTTGTGTGCTTCTGTGATATCAACAGTAGTTCTTAGAGTAAGGAGATGATGCTATGTAGTCACATTGTGGGTGTGTATGTCAGTCCTTTTACTCACTGTGAATGTTTCAATTCATTATCTGATTTCACCAAGCTTTAACAGAGGATTAAGTCTCCGATATACAAAGCTTCTGCAAAAGGTCTGTGAGGTCTGTGGTGAAAAAGCATAATGATCTACATCTACTTAAGTAAAGGTCTATCTGACCTCCCGTCTTGACCTTGACCTATCTTATCCTTCCAAAAGAGATGTGGGACAGAATTTGCCACAGGGCAGCTGCAGCACTGCAGTGGGCTGGGCTGTGGAAAAGTGTTTCACTCCTGACCAACTGGTTGAACAACCAACATGTGTATCCTGGCCAAGCAAACTGTGTTTCTGTAGCCCTGGTTCCTATAAAAATATTGATGTCTCTTGGCCCACCAGCAAGCTACACAAAGTTGTTGAAAGACATGGTTAGGAGAGGAGAGAGTAGAAAGGGCTTAAGGATGTTGCAGTAGAGGACTGAGGAGTCCTGCAGCGAGGAGAAATAAGGGACGTGAGGTTATTGTGGTGGGTCTGTAGGTAATATGAGGATGAATTCATCACTGTGATTTGTTTGGAGGTTCAGTCAACCATGAAACATAAGTCCAGTAGAAATCAGAATTAATTAGTGATGAAGCTCATAGAGTTACTTGTTGATGTGTTGCATTCCTCTGCTTAGTTCCCTTTGCCACATCAGGAAAGTGTTCCTCTTTTCAGACCTAGTTATGCAAAAGGTCATCTTTTTGACCCAAAAATGTTTATGTAATGGCTCTAAATGACGTATTGCTCTGTATCTTAACTTCATGACAGTGGCACTTGAAAAACATGGTGATGTATGGATGAGAAAAACAAGGCTTAGATCCTGGTCTCATGCCAGGATCATGTCAGTCAGGCTGTGGTGTACCCTGTTTTGTTGTGTTCAAATATGTGCATAGGACCCATCAACGCTGCACTCAGAGCACCTGACTTCTGTAGCCACACTGAACAAATTGTTGGCCTAACTCTGATCTCAATGTAGGATAAATCAGCAGTGATTTGATTTAAATTGACAGAGATAGAGCAATATATTTAATGTGGTGATGTCAGAATCAAGTTTCTAGGATTTGATCTGACTCTAGTGTACTCATGCAATAGATGGAAGAAATGCTAACTGCAAAACAATAGGCTTTTAGGTTTTTTATTTACAAAAAAACAACTTACAGTTTTTACAGCTGGCTCTGAAGAGTTGGAGTCTTTTGGGAAGCACTGTAGACTTCAGACCTTCATTTATTGACGGACCAGGAGCAATGCTGGTAGCTGAAATGTGAGCTTCTCTAGAGCTCTGTAAATGATCTTCCCTTGATCCCAGAAGATCATCCTCTCACGAGGTAAGAGGCAGCTTCAATATAGCCTTGTTTTCTGAGCCAGTTTTTATGCTTAGGACCAGTGGGCAGCCTGCTGAAGGAGCATATATGCCCTTTTTTTAACCTACACCGAACACTTTCTGAAACACATCAGGTATGGAAACATGTTCTGGCAGCACCTCAGCCATCCTAACCATCCCCTTCTGGCTTTAAATCTGGTGGTTCTGTTCAGCTGCATGATTGTGCAGCTGTGGGCTTTTTGGGTTGCAGTTCTGGGTGTCTGTGATGGGGACTATCCATTACATTTTGCCACCCACCTCAGTTTCTGATGATTTCTACTTACTTATGTAAGCTCAATGTTTTTTATCATCAGTCAGTTAGAGATTACTCTTCTGACTGTGGCCAAATCATTTAACAATTTTTCTCCTTTTGGAAAGGATGCTACCGGCTGGAAACATCCATCTTCTACAGAGAGAGAGCCACGGCTTTCACCTTTTATCATAGCTAACCACGTCTGTATGTCAGAAATGAGTCAGAAGTATTTTTTCTCTCTCTGCACGAACAATGTTAGCATCTGACTCAGCAAAGAGCCCTGTGTTGCTGTGCAGAGGTCCTCAGCACTGTCACCCTGGCAGGCTGGCAGGCTGACTCATACGGCTTCAGCGGAGAGCAAGGATTCACGTCTCAACTACGCACAGGCCCAGGAGCCTCCTTATCGCTCCTCAAAGGATATGGTGCCCAACGGGAGGGAATGATGTGGTGATGATACCTCCACTGATTTGATTTGAACCTTGTGAAAGTTCTCTCTCCTGTTTGGGAAAAGGAAAGGAAAGGAAAGGAAAGGAAAGGAAAGGAAAGGAAAGGAAAGGAAAGGAAAGGAAAGGAAAGGAAAGGAAAAAAATTGACAATAAGCTGATAACTCCGTTGTTTTAAGGCAACATTGAGGTGCAAGTAAGGAAAAAAGCAAGACACTTTCTAAAAGGAAAGGTGAAAAGAGAGGGAGAAAACACTGTATCTAATTACAGGGTTTCACCATCCTACTTCTAGATAGGCACGTTTGCCGTTAAGTTGAGGGAAGGTTTTGCCAGACAAAGATAGCACCATGCTTTCTTCCCTCTTCTGGCAGCAAATAGGTAACACTCACTTTCTCCTGCGATGTGGTAGCGCCCAGCAGCCTTTAGAAAGGGTTGCTTTGTGTCGCTGCCTGCCTGAGAGCTGTTGTCCTGCCCTGACTCAAGCTATGTTTGTCTCATGTTCTGGTTTATAAACAAAATGTTCTATTTCATGTATAAAATGTGAAATGACTTACCATGAGAGTTTGATTAAAGTAGTTGAAAAAACCAAGAATTGCGTGCGTGGGATTAAGTTTTCTTTGATATCAAAGACCCTTTGGCTTGGGCTTTTTTGTCAGATGGGAGAACAACTGTGCAGATAAATGACTTCAGTGTCTGTCTGCCTCAAATAGCACGTGATGTGAGAAGTGCTCAGAGGATTTTGGTCTGGAGACTTTTTTTTTTTTTTTTTCCCCATGCCAAGTTGATGTAAGAACACTACAAAACAGTTTATGTAGCATTTGGGCTAATATAGAGCCAGGTGGGGAGCTTGTCTGAAGGCCTAAGTGTTTGCAGCCATCCCAAAAAGCACATCTGTAGGTCACTAAAATGCATCACGTCTTGCCATATAGCTGTTGGATACTGATCTGTACTGAGAATTTGCACGTGTGAGTAGCGATGACAGTGCTAGCATTAGGCACCTTATAAGTATGTAGCAGTGCCTAAAATGTGTGTTCATCACAGCTCCCTACGGTGTGCCACGTGCCATGTATTTCCCATACGGAGTTTCTATTAGCTCCAGAAGCAATAAACATATGGGTACCTGGGCTGGAAGAAATGAGCTACTGCCCCAGGGTATTGCCATGAACTTTTGGCAGTCAATAACGGGCACTGCCGGGCCAGTTTGATATAATGAATACTATCAACAAGATTAGAGGAACTAGCAGAGAAGTTTAATATTTTCTAACCAGTTTATTAAGATTCCTTGGACAAAACCCATTTAAACATATATTTTTTCAGAACCGTGTTTTCAAATATGGTTTATAGCCTGAGAGCTGTCTCAGAGTAGCTATAATTAAAACATGTATAACTGTAGACTGTACAGTTGTTAAGAACAGCAGAGGTAAATTACACCCTTGTCTATATAAGGATTATACCTAATTGTTCAGTTGCAGATATGTGACTGAGAACAAAATGTGCCTTTTAGCTTTCTTGTAAGACTGTGAAAAACTGGACAGTAATTCATTTAATTCTTACACTATGCTCCTCTCTGTTGTATTTGAGTGTCTTGTGATATTACTATCAAAGTAATTTCTGTTGCATGTTTGCTCTTTCAGTTTCCTGGGGAAAGAAATAGGCATAAGGGAAAGTTTTTAGTTTCAACTGTGTGAAATATGAGTGCTTTTATAGAGGTACACGCACACACCCTATCTGATATATCTATATCTAAGTTACTTAATGGTCACACGTGTCATTGGAAGTAGATATGTGTGCTTCAGTACAATCCACTGATACACTGACAATTTGTTTCAGGTTCTTTTATACTTCAAACTTAGTCATCTTACATGGGAGTGTAGCCAAGAGACCTCATTGCTACATGATGTACTATGAAATCAACACACAGTACAGACTAAACTAAAACTGGTGTTAGATAAACAGATCCAAGCACGGAGTAAGTCTGGATGACCTGAATGGATATGTCATATATTGCTATGAGTTATTGATGACCTTTCATAATTCACAAGTGGCTCAGGTTCCCTCCACCACTTCTGAGCTATGAGATCATTAATAATGTGTGCAAATAAATAACTAACACATCTTGAGTCAGCTCATTGTATTTCCTATTGCTCTCTCTTTCCCTCCATGTATGGTGTGTATGCATATAATATTTATTTCAGAAACAGTGAAATTCCCACCAGCAGCTGTTGGGAAGAAAGTTATATCTCATAGTTATATCATTGGAGAGCTATATTTCATAGCTGCGAGGTTATAGTCATAAAATATAGCCTTTTAATGTGTTAAGAATAACTTCTGCAGTTACTTAAACCAATAGGACTATTGTATTCCAATTAACTAAACTTTACAGTACGGTCCCATCCACTGGGTCAAATTCTACCATGACTTACACACTGAATTCATTGGAAATTGGAAATGCCATCGTCAGTTAGTACAAAACTGACTCTTCAAATCCTCTGGGTATGGTGGAGTCACACTGTGGATGAATTGGTCCAACAATTAAGGTCTTTTGACCCTAAATGTGCTGTAGATTCAGTTATCATTTGCCAAGTCTCTCTTTTAACTTGGAGTAATGCGGCTCTCAGCCAAAAGCCAAAATGATTGCAGGTCCATTGAAGTTAAATCTTTCCATTGAATTCAGTAGGCTTTGGATCAGCTCCTAAGAGCAGCTGCCCTCTTGGAAAAAATCTATGTGAAAATTGTCCTTGATTTCACTATTAATGATCTTTACCCTGAAGTAACTTCATTCCCATATTTTTCCAATACTGTATTTAAATGCCGGTTTTCATTCCTCATTGTTCATGTAGCTTTTGAGGTCTGTTCTCATCAGTGGTTTTCTTACTGTGCTAATAAGAAAAATACTGCCGTTTGTAATCTCTTCTCTCAACTTTGTGTTTATTATCTGTTGAGAATTTATGCAGTTCCATGGGTCAGTCATGCCAGTGAAAGAAGTTTTGTCGTATCGCTCAACCTTCCTGCTTGTAGCTTCACAGCCTTTTATTCCAGTTTCTGGTACGTCCCTCCTGGAAAATACTGTAGGAATTGAACCAGTAAGACATACCCATGGGGTAAGTAAGCTGACAGCTACAAAGTTCGTATTGATGCATATGCAGCAGTGTCTTGGTAGTTCGTTGTTTGGTTATTTAAGGCTATTTCAGCACTGGGGCAGCAATCTGACGTGCCAGTAGACAAGTATAGCCGTGTTGTTAATCAGAATGGTACCAAGTTAGGAAACCTCTATTAATCCGATGTTTGCATCCACAAAGTTAGGTTTTCAAACAGAAGAACCCCTAAATAACAGTATGAGCAGATGGATCTTGTTTAGACTGTTTCTTCTTTTTGATATTAATTGCACTGCGATTGTACAATTAGTCACTTACAGAAAAACCTACCAATGTGATAAGAAATATGTACCTAAGTGAGTCTTCACCCTGACACCTTTAGCCATACTGTATGGTCCTTCATTCCAGGTCTGAATGGGAATAGTTTGCTCCCTCCACTAAGCATCTTCTTGGTGAGGCTTTTTCACTGAAAAAGCAGTTTTCACAGTTCAAAGCATCCAAGGGGAGGAAGCCCAGCAGCAGGGAGTTACTACTGGTTTCTGTATGGCCCAGCCTATTTAGCATAGCCAGTAGTGCTTTACTGCAACCTGTAAGGGATTAACTTAATTTACCTCAAGACGGCTATCCAGTGGAGGAGGAATTTGGGTGAGAGGGAAGTGAATTCAAGATGTGTTGACCATAAGGTAGCATGATAGGTCTGGATGGCGGTCCCCTCTCTGGAATGAAGTGATGTTAGTGTTAACAGCAGCTATCTGAGGTTTAGGTGAGCTCTTTAAGGTTATATCAGTCCATTCACTCAAGATCCACTTTCCACATCTCTCAAAGTGATCAAGAAACCTGACACTTCCCAAAACTGCTACTGAAGTCACTGATGCTGTTAGATCACACTGGCTATGTTCTTCAAATTGAAGTGTCCTTCACTTTAAATATGATTTCTTCACTCCAAAATGTGAGTCATTTCTTCACACACCGTTTTTCAAAATTGTTGCCTCTATGTTAGCAGATACCCATCTTTCTGTCAAATAAGCCAAGGATTCTGTTAGCTGTACTAACTGTGCAAAGTAAATCACCCTTTGGCCCCTGGAGGCAGCAACCTTTCCGCTCCAGCCATGAAGTAATTGATGGAGTAGTACAGAAAAGCTTGCATTCTTGCTGTCTGGCAAAATAATAAATATAATTTCTTAATGGACTTTGGAGAGATGAGTAACTTAAATATGGTAAACATGAGAACAGCAGCCACCTTTATTTTGCCCAGGCAGTAGAGGAAAACATTGCTTTAAAAATTCATCTAAATATCCTCCTACATGAAAGGAAAAATTGTTTCTAACCCATCTAAGTAAATGTAACAAATACATTTTGTTCAGGCTAACTAGTTGCAGTACTGCCCAGGGGGGTCCTGGTCAAGCTTCCACTGACAGAAAGCAACGGGAAATTTGTCCATTAACTCTAATGGGGTTTGTTGAGTTGCTCAGTGATGGGTTGAGAATAATGGGGAAGCTGGCAGCAAAAAGCTACTCTGATACAATGGAACAAGGAACAGGTTTACCCATTGTAGGAGTGCATAGATAACTGGTTTCCAAAAATTTTTGGTTAAGAAACAAAAAACTCTACCCGTGGCATCTCTGATGTGAATGGGGGAAATCCTACCAGTATCATCAGGTGCAGTACTGCGGCTTTTAAAAACACCAGAGAAGTGCCTGGAGAAATGGGCTGACAGGAGCCTCACAAAGTTCAGCAAGGGGTAGTGCAAAGTCCTGCATCTGGGGAGCAACAACCCCAGGCACCAGCACATACTGGGGGCCACCCTGCTGGAAAGCAGTTCGGCAGAAAAGCACCTGGGGCTCCTGGTGGGCACCAAGTTGACCATAAGCCAACAAAGTTCCCTTGTGGCCAAGGC
>JAVJGJ010000014.1:29264463-29277683 GCA_035590215.1 Microhierax caerulescens | reverse complement strand
ATACCTGAAGGGAGAACGCAAAGAAGATGAGGTCAGGCTCCTTCCAGTGGTGCCCAGTTTCAGGACCAGAGGCAACAGACATAAACTGAAACACAGGAGGTTCTCTCTGAACATCAGGAAACGCTTTTTTACTGTGAGAGTGGCCAAGCACTGAAACAAGTTTCCCAGGGAAGTTGTGGAGTCTTTGTCCTTGGAGGCATTAAAAAGCTGACTGATAGAGTCCTGGGCAGCCTGCTGTAGGTGGCCCTGCATGAGCAGGGGGGTTTGGACCAGATCAGCTGCAGAAGTCCCTTCCAACTTCAACCATTCTGTGATGAGTGGAAGAGAATTAAGGTGAAGTAGATTGCAGCTGTCCTCAAAATGGAGACTGTGAAGAGCACATGTAGCCTCAATAGATATTTTGCCATTGATTGTGACTTTAGATCACAACGGGACATCAATGGTAATAAAATATATGGCAAGGGTGGAGGGCAAGGAAACCTAGCCAAGACTACTCAGAAACTGACTGTTCAGTAACTGTTTGTTTTTGCTGTGGAATAAGTGTAAACTGGATGAATAAGTGTAAACTGGTGTGAATTAGTCATCGAGGTTAAAGAGAATTGAGGTTAAAGAGAACTAAAGTTTTCTCTTTTTTTTTTTTTCTTTTTGAAGAAAAATGGTTCTCTTCTACATCAGTGAAGTAAATACAGTCCTTATCATTGACTTTTAATGAATGCAAGATAGAAAACCTAGGGAAAAAAAATCCATTATGAATTGAGAACACACATGTAATTAATCAGAATCTGAGACCAAGAAAATGAATACCTTTTTAAAGTGTTTCTCTAAAAAATTTAAAATGTTGCTAATTTTGTAGAATTCCATCATATGGTTGCTTAAGGATAAAGACAAAACAGTTGGGAAATATGAACTATGTCTTAGCCAGCTAAAAAACTTACCAAACCATGGGCAGTTACTTTTTAAAAGATGAGAGCACTGGGACATGACTGGAACAAGAACAGAAGCACACTAGTAATCCTCAAAAAAAAAAAGGAATATACTTAGTAGTTACTATTTTTTAAATTAATCCAAAATTTAACATTTGATAAGGAAAATAATCTTTGAACATCTAGAAGACAATAAAATTATGATCAATAATCAGCACTGATTTTTCAAGACTAAATATTGCCAGACAAATAATTTTTATAGCCTAGAGTAATTAGTGAATGAAGAAAATGAGGTAAATGTTATATTGAAGGTCAGAGTTTCATCTGGAGAAAGGAAACAACCATATTGACTTCATCGTACTTATTAAAGCAAGCTGAACATCAGCATTTATACTTTAGAACAGCATTTCTCTAAGTCTAATAAAGGTTTACGTGAAATATTGAATCAAATGGTTTCTAAACATTTCACATAACATGAAACCTGGGTAAAATGATCACAAAACTGAGCAATTTGAAATGCTTCTAAGTGTTGTAAAGATTGTTTCTAAAACACATCTTACTTTCTGACTTTATTAATAATCCAGGAAAGATCCAAATTTTATTGATACAGCCTGGTATGTGCTCTGAACATTTGGAAAAAAGAATTAAAAATATACATTAAGTTAGGGAGAAAAGCCAGGGAATAACACAAATGTGATATTTTTAGGAAAAAAAATCAAAATACTGATATTCAGAAAGAAGAAGAAACCTGACAGAAGTAGTTCCATTTTGCTTGCACGAACAAAGATCTAAGCCCAATTTTTATTATGTGTGTGTTTTGACATATAACCTGTATCTTCTATGTATGTATTTCCATCTGAATTAAATTAATTCAGTGGAAAGGATTTCCATTCTTTCCTTACATTATCATGTACTGAAAGAATTACTTGGTGTTGACATTACATAATTAGTGACATGTTTGCTAATACTCATAACTAGAAATATTTTAGCACATAGAATAAAAAAGAACAGTTTTACAAACTACAAGACAAGGTAAGATTTAGATGCAGACAATCAAGGAGAAAACAAAAGGGTAGTGACGCAATGCTGGCTAGTCTGATAAGCAATGGTTTTGGTGGAAGTGATGTGAATCTGTTCATTGTTACCTCTGTCTGCAGGATAAGCCTCTGCTTTCAGATTTCGATGTTGGTCAGAGGTTACTCTCAAGATGAGATTCTCCAACCATTTGCTACTCAAGCAGTCATACCTTGGATATTATTTCAGCCCAAGGTCTTGAGCTCTCTAGAGTAAAATCATATCATGATGATGATTACATGCAGAGTAATTCAGATTACAAGGATCCTCCAGTCCTGCTGCCCCCCCAAAAAAAAACCCAGGACAATTTAGAGTTACGTCAGGTTGCTGTAGGTCTCAAAAACACTTTGTCCAGGCCCACAAAGTAATACAGGTGGAAAAGGTGCAGTCTGTGCCACCTCTGATATTCCAGAGCTCTCTTGGTTTCTCAGGTAGGTAAGAGTTTAGATACCTAGGCACTCACATAAACCCAGTGCTTTTTGATATGAAGCAGTTGCATTTTTGGCAGCACTGGCAGAAACGTCACAAGAAGGAACTGTTGTCATTGTCCTGCAGGTGTAGGCAAGCATAAACAAAGAAGGAATCAACTTCATCCTCCTGGATGTTTGTGAGAAAATGATTAGAAATATTTGTTACTTGAAACTCATGTGTCCAGACTTGCATATAGGTTATACGCAATATTACTGTTCCCATGCTACAGTTTGTAGTGAGAATGTGGGGCAATTATGGAAGTAAAATTTGCTTTTTCTGCAATGCATGCAACATTTATTTAAAGTTAATTGTTCCAGGGAACGCATTTGCCAAGAAACTCTTTCAGGAGATAATTTAAGGAAAATGACCTGAAGAATGGAAATTGTAGGATTGATTTCGCTTAATTCAAATGGAAAATGTCTTCATGGTTTCTACCCAGCAGGTAATGCATATGTTTATTGCATTATAGGAATTATAGAGCTAGTTAAATTATTTCACTATTTTTGACATTCTGAAGATCTTTCCATTCCTTGTGATCTGAAATTGATACCTTTTCTGCTTATTTTACAATGTATTTCCACAGATTTTTGCCAGCATTTTTATGAAATCGCTGTAGAAAATTCATGTTTACTAATAATCCATTTTCCTCCTGAAAGTATGGAAAATAATGAAAGCAAGAATGTTAAAATACATTTTAAAAATATTGACATGTGCAGTTGCCAAAGTTTTATTAGGAAGTACAGATACTGATTGAAACATTCCCCTTATAAAAGTATAGGCCATTTTTTCAACAACATAATGGCACAAGATTTGCTAAAAGCTATCATAAATCAAAGAATTATGGAAAAATGCAAGCTGGAGGGGACCTCCATTGGTCTTGTAGTCCAGCCTTCAGCTCAAAGCAGGGCCAGCTTTGAAGTTAGATCAGGATGCTCAGTCTTGTCCAGTTGTATTTTGAGGATCTCCAGGGATGGAGATACCACAGTTTCCATGGGCAACTTCTGCCTGTGCTCAACCACTGTCATTGTAAAACTTTTTCCTTTCTTCTGACCAAGGCCCAAAACAGGACAGACTATTCCAGATGTAAGTTCAGAAGTCCTGAGCACAGAGGAATAACCACTTTACTCAGCCTGCTGCCTATGCTTCTGCTAATACATCTGGGTACGTGCTCAGCCTTCATTCCCACAAGGTCACAGCGTGAAGTCAGGTTCAGCAGGGTCCTTATCTGTGGAGTTGCTCCTCAGCTGGCTGGCTCCCAGTCTGTACTGATGCAGAGGGCTAGCCCCCACCAGGTGCAGGACTTTGCATTCATCTTTGTGGCATTTAATCAAGTTCCTTCTTCATTACTCCATTACTTCATTACCCCAGCTCATCTGGGTCCCTAAGTGACATCCAGTGTACCAGCCCCTCCTCCCAGTTTGATGTCATCAGAAGACTTGCTGAGGGCTTGTTATGTCCCATTATCCAGGTTACTGAGGAGTTTTCCATTTGTCAGTCCATGCTGGCTGTTCGCAGTTGCTGTCTTTCCCTTCTTGTGCAGTGAAATGACCTGCATGAAGACTTGCTCCATAATTTTCCCAAGAACTGAGGAAAGACTGACTGTCTTTTAGTTGCCAGGATTTTCTTGCTCATTTGTTTCAAAAAACATTTTTTTCTTGTACTGCAGACCCAAAGAGGCAGTCCTGCCTGATGACATCTTTCCTCTGTGGAGACATTTGGTCAGAAGAACCACATATCATTGTGCAAATAATCAAGCTGCCCTCTCCAACCTAAAAATATTCTGTTTCCTTGGGAGAATGGGGCCTTCATGGGGCACAGCTCTTCAATGTCCCCAGGCATGTCAAAGTTGTCTATTAATCATGACTTTTTCCGGAATACCACGTCCAGGTTTCTCTGTTTGCATGCAAGCATACGCTCAGGTGGTGGCACAGGCTGAGTTTTGGAGTTGTTTATGAGAGCCTAAACACATCTGGCACCTTTGCACGAGACAAAGGTCTTGTTCACTGAAGCAGACTGGGTAGATGAAAGATGAAACATTCCTGCTAGGTCTGCTGACCCATGCCCCAGCCATGGCTATTTCTCAGCACTTCATGTAAACGTCAAGGCCAGGTCACATTTGAAGAAGTACCCAGTGATAGAGACAGAAGTGATGTGGGTGATGGGCTCCCACCCGCCGTGGCAGGGGGGGATAGGCAGTTTCTCGTTCCTTTCTAGTCCACAGGAAAGCGATGGGCTTGCTGTGTTGCATGGTTTTGTAACTGGAGTTGAAGAAAAGGTTGTAGGGTTAGCCAGGCTTTGCTTGTTTCATGTACTCACTATGAAAGAAATGCCAAAACAACAGTCTAGTAAAAGAAGACATGTTTGCTTTCTCAGACTCTAGGTGACTTTAGGCAAAATCTGTGGAGAGGGATTAGGAATCAGGCTATAAAAACGTTTCAGCTCTACCTTTATTCCACACTCCCCTATGGCCGAGCACACTCTCACAGCAGATCTCAGCTAGTTTGAAGGACTGGATCCATGAACCATTCAAATAACAAATGTTTTCTCTTCCCTAATCAGAATCATTTAGTTAGAAAAGACCTTTAAGATCATCACGTCCAACTGTTAACCCAGGATTGCCAAGCCCAGCACTAAACCATGTATGCATTTTTTAAGCACTTCCAGGGATGGTGATTCCACTGCCTCCTTGGGCAGCTGGTTCTAATGCTTGACCACCCTTTCAGTGAAGAAACTTTTCCTTATATCCAACCTAAACCTCTCTCAGCAGCTCCTCTTTTTGTTAAAGGATCATCCAGAAATGACGGGGACTTTCACATCCGAGGGGTGTTTCTCTGTTGTGAAGTCCTTTCTGGGCTCTGAAAACTCCTGTTGCCCTGTCCACAACACAAAGGAGGATGAATGCTCCCTCCTAACACACTGCTGATGGCAGGGCTCAGCCTGGCAGCTCCCAAAGGAGCCTGTGCAGAAAGTGGCATTACCTCATATGTCACTGTGATATTTTAAAATAGTTGCATAATTACTTTGACTGTTGCACTCGGACCGGGTGACAGGGCTATGAAAACTGAAATTTCTTCCAGAAACTGTTTGGATTTTGTCCTTTTCCTCCCCTTTTTTTCTTTCTTTTCCCTTTGTAGCCTGGGACTGGGAGGGAAAGTCACTAAGGAGGGGGAGAAATAGGTGATTCCAGACCCCCACACACATTTTCCCTTGTTACTCGAAGCTTAAAGGCAGGGCATGCAGCTACCAGATTTCCATTACCATGACAGGCTTCACCAGTGGTGCCCAGCAAAGCACGCATGTACATCACCAGTAGGTATTTTGGCGCAAGGCAGCCATCTCCAAACTGTTTTACCATCATAGGAGGAAAGACAAAGTCTTACTCAAAGACACCGTGTGCCTGAGGCCAGCTCCTACAAGATGACCAGAGATGGCAGCAGACGTTACCATGTTAGGCACCCCTCTGCCCTTTTTGAGGCAGTGCCTCCTGGTCTCTCCAGGAGAAGGCACATTTGAAGAACAGTGATGCCCGCTCTGCCCTGGAGGATTGCGGTCTGTGTTCGGTGGCACACAGGGACCTGGTCCTGCCTGACTGCTGCAAGCTTGGTACCTGCCCGGGGCGTGCAGCACTCTCACTGAATGATGGCCTGGGTACCAAGATATAATGGGATTACCCCCTGAAAAGGAAAATCAGTTCAGTGCAAAGTAGTTGCCCTTGGCTTTGAAGGGAATAAGGAGAAAAAGAAGTCTTTGTTACCTTTATAATAGATATTTACATTCAGTCTTTAGACCGTGACCTGCGTTGTCTGATCTAGACTAAACTGCTGTTGGTTTTGGGACCTCACAGGACCATGATTAAGACGAGCACCCTTTGAAGCATGCGAGGATATACGGAGTGGTCTGAGCTTTTACACAGATTCTGTAGGGCAGAGATGAAAAATGAGTTTCAAGAAACGCATTTCTCACAGCCACATAGAAAGCCCTTTAAGTGTGGACTGTGCTTCACACAGAAAAGAGACCACATTAAAAAGACATTTAAACCCCAAAAAGTTTTTTTGACTTGTGACTTCAAAAGAGTTCTCTTGCCGAACTGTACCCACAGTAGCCGTCTCCTGATCATATGGTCAGGCATGAGGGAAGTTCAGCTGATTTCTCCCTCAGCTATACAATGAAGTGTGTTACAAAATACAAAATTGAAAAATTAAGTTAGTTTTTTAATCTTTTTAAGCAAAACAAATGGTTTCTTTATTTTCCGCTATATCTACTAGAAATGCAGAGAGTGATATACAAAATTAATGTGGAAGCTAGAGGTTAGTGAGGTTAAGTTTTCAATTTTTTTTCCAGGGACGGGGGGACCAATTAGGACTCCTTGCTGCCTTATCCAAAGTGAAAAGATAACTGGTCCTCTCAGGCACTCTGATGACTGCACTTCAGTGATGTGGTCCATGACAAGGACCCAGATAGGTACAAGAAGCCAGAGAGAAGCCTGGGATAATTTGGAAACAACTGGTCTGTCTCACCCAGACAGCATCTAAATAAAATGAATATGGGAGAAATGAGGGCACTGAGGCTGGATTGTGTAAATAACCGAGTAATACGTTTGTTGGCTGATCTGAAAAGTAATTGAAATAAATAACTGAAATGTAGACTAAGTTCTACTCTCCCACATCAGGATTTTTTCCTTGCCAAAGTGAAAAGAAGTTAAAAAACCCAAAACAAAACTTTGGGGTAAAAAGTTGCAGAAAGTTTTCCGCTTGGAGTTCTGAAGTTAAAGCCAAGAAAATTAAATAGTAGATTAATAAAGCTGGCAGCAGCTTGGGCATCTCTTTGACTTGAAAGGAACCTGTGGCTATTCCTCTGCCCAGGGTGTGGGGGAACATGGGGTGGGCTGATGCAGGCAGCTCTGCTGGCTGTGCCCTGCCTGGGACTCCCTCCTGTGCATCGGTCATCCTCACCTCCTGGCAGTGCTCTCCTTGGAGCATCCTCAGCCTCATCACTTTGCAGGGGATGACAGGGTACTGGCAAAAACTGAGAGGGACTCACAAACAGTTAAGTGGCTAGTGTCCACCAGAGGGGTAGAAGACTTTAGTTCAAGTCAGGTCTTTTAATCAGAAAGGACACCTAGTTAGCAGAAAATGCAGCATTGTCCACAAGGACCCATGAGAAAGAGAAATGTGCCAGCACTGACTGATGGTCAGTGCAGTTTTCTGGGATGTGGATACAGCTCCTCGAGCATGAGGAAGAAATCAAACCTGCATCTTTCATTTTCCAGCTGACGGCATTAATACCGTGCTATTGGATGGAAGGTGAACTACTACCTGTATACCTTTATTTACAGGACTTTTGTAAGTACCCTGAAAGATAAATATTTCAAAAATGTTAAGTGCCTATGTTCAGAAAGTGTCCAAACAAAGTTTCTGACAATTAAAAAAAGCCAGTCTTCATTTGTTTTGGCGAAAACTGTTCATTGAATTTCAAACTTTTGAAAGTCATCAGCCAGCCTGAAATAGCGGGTTTTTTTGGTGACTAATGATTTACCAGAAGAAATATGCTGTCCTCTTCCTAATTCATTTGGGAGTTCATGGTAGGTTTTCCTTTCTTCCTTTCTCTGCTTTACAAGGGATTTGAGCTTCCCCAGGAGACAGGTTGCTGCCTTTGCATTGTCTGTGATTTGGACTTTCAAATAGGGAGGTTCCTTACCTTCTCCTTTGGACAGGAGCAGTGGACCATCCTTTTTTCTCTGCCTCACCCAGGGCAGGGGGTTGCTTGTCAGCACCAGTGGGCTGGGAGTGCAGAGGCTCCAGCAGCTAAGGGAGGCTGAGATCGTGAGGGCTGCGAAATCAGAGTCAAGGAGGTGTCTTGCCTGACTTTACATTCTGTGTCTGGGCAGATTTGAAAGCAGACAAAGGACGTTTACTTGCCCATATTTGATTCACAACATTCTCAAGCATGCTAGGCAGTTGACTGAACCCATTCAGATCCATGGCTTCTACTTGGAGGAGCTTGCAATCTAGTTTGAGAGTGGTGGGCTGAGAAAATACCAGGTGAAGCTGTTGAGGCACTGAGCCCTCCTGGTACTCCTCTAAATCTGTCCAGCTGTTTGCTTAAATTAGCTCCTTCTGGGTAACACCACAGAATTTCAGCTTTGTCACAGTACTGAGGTAATTGCAGGAGGATATTTTCCTGGGAGAGTTTGCAACAGCGGTAAATTCAAGCCAGAGCAAGGGGTGAAAAGAGTTTCCTGGGACTCTTCCCTCACAACTGAAGTGGAGCCTGGCCCAGGCAAGGGGTTAGCAGAGGGACAACAGCTTAAACATCACGTGGAGTGCTGGGGGGCTGGGGAAAGCACCATCTCCTGACGAGGGGACCTCCTCCATGTCCCAGTTTTGCTCCATGCAACATGAGGGCAGGGATCTCTCTGGTCACATGCTGAGCATTGTATGGGAGCCTGGTTACATTAGCTCAGAGTCATTCAGCTGTTGATTGTGGAAAGCCTTCCAGGAAAGTGGGTGGTTATCTTTAAAATTGTTTGCATCCAGCAGAGCAAGGCTTTGGTTAAGTTTTGCGAGTGTGGAATACTCCCATAACTTTAAATCATATCAGGATTTGATCGTGAGTTTAAATATATGTAGTGAAGATTTAAGTCCTGTGCAAACAAAGACCAGACGTGGGGCCAAGACAAGGTGATGCATGAGCAGCCATGTTGTTCCCTCTCCAGTCCAAGACCTGGATTCTTTCACAAATACCTCTGCGACAAGATAAAAAGATGAATATTTGACATACTTGTAAGATGACTCTGATGCCCTAGTAAATGTAAGTGAATTAGTGGTTATGAAGGACACCCTATGACGTGGTTACTTGCAATAGCAATGGGTTGCATGTCATGCCCCAGAAGGCAACCTTCCAGCCTGGTCTTATACTTTGCTGGTACAGATTCATAGGAAGATGTTCAAAAGGATCTGGGCTACTGTTTCGTTTCTAGAAAAGTCTCTACCCTTGCTATATAATGCACTCAATGTGTTGGAGCTACACTTGAAAGAATAGGTCTGGATAACAATGTCTCTCCCTTTCTCATCAGACCAAACTGTCATACTGCATTAATAATCCCCCAAAGGTCAGTGCAGCTGCTTCTGGAACAAGCAGAGCTCAGCACCCTGCCCTTGGCTCTGCTGAGCATCCGGGAAACACCGCTGCAGCTTAGTGGTGGTGTAGCAGCTGCCAGTGCCGGTGCACCCGCCTGCTGAGCTCGGGGGCCCACCGGAGAAGTCACACTGGTGTTCACCAGGATGCCAGAGACTAACTGCATAGTCAGGAAAACTGGAGAGACTTTAAATCTCTGCAGGCTGTAGCTCGTACGATATTAATAAAAAGCTCAGATGGGAGAGTTTACCAGCATACGTCCAATTTGAAAATTGAAATAGATGGAATTTCTGCAAATTGGCATATCAGACTCTTACAACAGCTTTCACAGTCCTTGTCCCTCCTGCAGCATAGCTGGTTCTTATTCCCTGAACTTGATTTGTTAGCATGTCTGCTGTCAAAAGGTCTGTTTCTTATTTTTGTTGCGTTATACCTTAAATGTGTCTTTCCTTGGCTACTTATGTTCTCGTTTCTGCACAGCGGCAGCCAAGCAGGGGCCCAAGTACTCATTCCTGGCCCTCAGATTTATTCCCATTGCTTTGATGGGTTGAGTCTGGTGCTGCCTGTATCACAGAGCACCTGGATGGGCTGATTGCAGACATTCGCTGGCACTGCAGTCTCAGCTGTGGAAACAATTTTGCTGGCAGTGGAAGCCCAGTTTCGCCTGGGAAGGGCCCATATTTCTTGTTTGAAATGTGTGAAGCCTCATCAGAGCTCTGCTATCAGACCTGCTGGAATGTTTTTTGCCCTCTCTCTCTTCTTGGTCCACCTTCTCTCACCCCTCGAAATCTTACTTCTGCTTCTTCTCAGAGTCCCTAATGTATCTCTTCTGGCTTCTTTTGCTGTAATCTCTCCTCTCATTTTCTCTTCACCTATTAGCTCTTATTTCACTGCACTTCTCTGCTGCCTCCTCCATTTTCTTTGCCCCTCCATTTCTCAGGAGCCTCCTGTTTTTCTCCCCATGTCCCCACCTTCATCCCTTTTCCAGAAGCTCCGTAAATGATGATTCCAGTAATGGGGCATATTCCTTGAAAAATCAGCTGTCTCGGTCCTCAGAGACTCTGTGAGGTGCAGGTCCGGGTGGTTAATATCGTTAATATTTTATTACCAAGTGATGCTGGGGACCCGTGGTGCCAAGCATTGCATAGCTGGGCAGTAAAAGACAGCTCTTGCACCAGATGTCTTCACATGCTCCACAGGCATAAAGGGATTACAGCCTCAATCTTACACATTGGCAACTGAGGCTTACAGAAAATAAGGATGAATGTACTAAGCTGTTTGGGCACGTAAAGTTGCGAATTTTCTCCTCAGCCTGACCTCCTTATGCATGTTAACTCTCTAATGCCATTTAATCTTTTGATTTTACTGGGGTATAGGAATGACACCCATCTAGAAACCATAGAAAACTTTGCTCATGGTGACCAGGGTCAAGGTCAGACAGAAAGTTCAAAACCATCCATTTATTTCTATGGTCTCATGCGAGAATGAAAGCTAAGCACAATTTTAGGCAAGAAAAGAGAACAGGGGGAGAAAACCCAGTGAAATATTATAGTCTGTGCTCACTGTGCTGTATCTGACTGGCTCAAGGGCCTGGACTGAGGAACGAGGGCTGAAAACTGCAGTATGGTCCTTGTGTTCTGTGATATTCCAGTACAGCATTCATGAAATGCTGTGTCAGCTTCACGTATGTGTTAAGATGGAAGACTGTAAAGATCTAAGCATGAATATCATGATTCACATTCTTATCCTTTGTGTCACTCTGATGTTTAGACTTTAGACAGTATCTTCCAGTTAGCAGGTTTTGATGGGCCACAGGCTTTTCTATCAACATATGGTTATATTATTTCCTGTTACTTGGAGGTCAGCTGGTGCTTGGCCAAGGAACAAGTGGACCTGTTTAGTTTGAGAGCAGTGAAATGGTTAATATGATAATATTTAACTTGCCAAATCCTTAACGTGCAGAAGTAGAGTGCTTAGGGGTTGAGCAGGACAGTGTGATCACTCTTAGCTATCATTTCAGGATGCCTGCAGAACCAGGAGGACTGTGTATCAGTTTACAGTCAGCTTGGTAATCTTGCATGGGGCCTGCTTGTGTCTCTTGTGCTGAAGGTTGAATGTAAAATGAACATTGTTATCCAAGAAAGCAAATAAAGGGAACTATTTCCCAAGGCATTTTACTCTGTTTATTTAATGCCTCTGAACAAACCCCTTTCCACATCCTCTGAACCTACTGGCCACTTCAGATAGCTCCATTTCCTGCTGGGTGAGTTTTTTCTAAAATGTTTATTCAGCTCCAGGAAATGATGATTTCCTGAATATTCTGAAACTTCATATTTTTGTTGTATCCCTGTTTATTTAATAGTCTTACTTATTGTGCAAGTGTGCAATGCACAGCAACACCTCTTGCAACGTAACTGTGAGGAAGGAGTAGAACTAGACGTAGCACATCAAAAACCAGCTTAAGTGAAACTAAATCTGGTTTTGCTAATTTATACACTAGTGTATTTCCATTAGCATGAGCAGTTACTCCTTATTTATACTGGCCTTAAAGAGTTCAGAATTAGGCTTTTAAATTTAACCTGCTCTTTAAGGAAAAGTACCTAAAACCCCAAACTAGTGAAGGGGAATTAATTAACTTAAAGATCAAGATTTTAAATTCACAGTTTATATTAATGTATTTTAGTTTTCTTTAAGCAGCAAACCAACGGAAAGGACTATATGTTTTCCTCGCCCTACACTGGGACTAAAAATAAGCAATGCGTATTTTGTTAGGTTGAAGTTAATCTACAGCCAGCACTGCAGCCTGACATGGATTTCACTAAAGAGAGTGAAGTTTGTGCACAGTCTTAATGAAAAGGCCATAGTACTTATGCGCAAGGACAGGAACCAGGAGCAACTACTCTGAAATGAGAAGAGATACTTTAAAGCAGATCAAATGGGATTGGTCCCAGAGGAAATGCAGGAATTGCATAGCCTTGCCATTAACCCTGGACTGAGCCATGTGCGTCTCCCTACCATGCTTTTCTTTTCTCCCTTTGTGTCTACTTGTTCTTAACCTTCATCTGCTGACATTATTGGCTGTGACTCCCTTTGTTTTTTTACAGGCAGAATAGATAGTTCACACCTCCACTGGGTCTAAAGAGAAAGGTGATGTGGGCATGCTACACTGCCATGCCCCTGAATGACAAGCTCTTACAGCACCCAAGTACAACTTGCCCCATACTTACCTAGAAGTTCTACCCTCACAGAAATTCACATCCTTCAATGGCCACCATGTCTCCATTTGGAAACAATTTTGAAGGAGGATAGACTGAAGATTAGACTTTCCTTTTCTCAGGCATCTGGCTATCTGTCTTGCTCCAGAAACCAGCCTCTTCCTCTCCTGTGAGTCATTTGTTGCCACTCCTATACTGTCTGTGGTGAGGAGGTTGGTTGCTTTCCCCCACTTTTAAATGTTTGTTTTACACTTTTAAGTATTCTTTTTAGAATTTCTCTGTTTCCTTCCCTCCTTCCCACCTCCTCTCCTTCCCACCTTCTCTCCTTCCTTTCTTCCTTCCTTCCTTCCTTCCTTCCTTCCTTCCTTCCTTCCTTCCTTCCTTCCTTCCTTCCTTCCTT
>JAVJGJ010000014.1:29222597-29253484 GCA_035590215.1 Microhierax caerulescens | reverse complement strand
ATCTGCGCTGCATTTGCTTTATAGTATATGGTTTGCCAACAGCTTTAGCTCTGTGTTTGTGGCTCAGTTTATCACAAGCAGAGCCAATGCAGGCAGTTGTAAGGGTGGGGCCATGTGCTGCAACTTCAGTGTGTACAATTTATGTTTCAGATTAAAAAGAGATTAATTTCTGCTTTTCTGTGTTTTGTCTTGCAGGTGGCAGGTAGCTCTTATTTACTTGAAGATGTTTTTTACATCTTCTATTGGAGTGTTTGGAATAGAGTAGGTGGTGTGAAGGAGAAGTGGGAAGAATTAATCCAAGTAGGAGAAGTTTTGACTGCAGCTGTGTGAAAAATGGGCCAGAAAGTGTTTTATACATTTATCTTTGTTTCAACAAAGCCTATTTCTTTTTCATACTTCAAGTACATGAGAGGGGGTAGTCAACCTGAAATAGTTTATTTAATCCAAAATAGAACATCTTGGTTTTGGCCTGCTTAATCCTAATAAAGGAAATAAATAAGAATATTCTTCTAACTGAAAACATCTTCTAAAGACCAATCTGAGAACATTTCAGTCTGAGAGTGAAAGAATACATATTGGCTGTAAAAAAAGAAGAAGAAAAAATGTATTATTATTTCTGATCAGAAAAATCTTGTTTAAAAATAAGAAAAATCTACCTGGTGAGAGAGATGGAGAGAGAAGTTCACTTTCTGGTGCTCACAACTCAAAGGCAAGGCTTGCTGAGCAGGAGTCTTTTCTGCATGGAAGATCCAGAGGTGCACTTGGTGAGACAGCTTTTCCAGCCATGTCACCTGCAGCTCAGACAGATTTGGTGTTCTTGAGGAGCTGGGGCCTTTCAACCTGCCTTTGGTGCTCCCCGATGCTTGATCTGACTCATTTGAGGATGTCTTGGCAGTACCACCCCACCACAGTGGCAAAGAGACCACCCAAGGTCCTGGGGATCTCTTCCTCAAGCCTGTGGTTTAGGTAACCCTGTCCTGCATCACTTTGGTGGCTTTCCTCCTAGGCGTAAAGCTCTCACCCGGGGAAACCTGCTGGGTTTGGCTGTTTGGTGCACACAGACCCTGTGCACATTCTGCTGCCATCAGCCCCGTGCAGGCACCAAGGCTTGGGTGGCCGAGCTGCCTTGGACAACTATTGCAGCATGGAAGCCAGACGAAATCTTGATTGAATCTAGCTCATAAAGAGTAACTCACTGAAAAGTCCTTGAGTTACTTGCACACATTTTTCTAATAAATGAGCCATGCAAATACTTAACCCTATTATTGCTTCTTAAGAGGAACATATTAATAGTTCATCTTTAATAGTACACTGACTGAAAGGTTATCTGCAGTACATTAAAGTTCATAATGAACAATTTAAAATCAAATAAATAATCAAAGGAGGCCAAATAGGGCAGGTGAGAATGGGAATAATGCACCAATAAACTTTCAGATTAAACATTTGGAGTGGGGGAACAAGCTTTTTCCTGCAAACAGTCTTGAGAAAACCTGCAGGCATCCCTGCATTTACAGGCAGGTTTCTGTCAGGGATCAGACCCATTCCCTGGGAGCTCACAGCAGCCTGCTGAATTTGCTGACACCTTGGGTGCTGTGGCAGCTCTGCTGGGCACCTTGGACGCTGTGGTCCAAAAATCAGGGGAAATCCCAATTAATTGTTCTGGAATAAATCAGCTCCACATCTTTTTAATTTATTTCCTTTTGAAGGATAACTTGTGGCAGTCTTGTCTCTCTAGTTCAGAGGAGAAGCTTTCTTTTTAACATCAGAATTCACATGCAGAGTGGAAAATCCTCTTTCACCGGCTGTTTCCACAATGGAGGCAGCAATGCAAAACCATGCCCTGGGCTTCTTACTGATCATTGGGCAGTGCCAGTGTGTGGAGTGTGTCCACGAACTGGTGGAAAGTGCAAACAAAAGGTTGTCTGAGAGCCTGGGCATTGCTGGCAGGAAACAAGGAGGCAAACTGGGTAGCATCTGCCATTCATAGGAGATGCGAACTGCCACCATCAGTGCATCCCTTTTCTGTCTTGTTACGGTGCACTCAGTGTATTTTCCTGCTCACTCAGTCCCTGTTTCTTCCCATCTATTACAATCTACCATCTATTAAAGCCCTTTCCCTGTTTCTCTTCCCCCCTCTGCTTCTGCCTTGGGTGGCTTTCCCTCTCCCCATGAAGGCAGGCGGTGAGAGCCTGCTCGCTGCTGCCTGCTTCAGCTGCAGGGAGGGATGTTCTGCCCGGCACTGGGTGAGTGGGGCAGGAGAGGAGCACAGGCGCTCTTGCCCAAACCTCAGCCCTGCTTGAGGCTGCCTCAGGAAGGTTTCCACAGTAGCTGGGGGTGGGGGGAAGACAGGCAAGCAGCTGTTTTTACAGATCCCAGACGCCTGCATAAGTGTTGTGCGTCTATAGCTGGGCATGAAGCATGGGAGTTCTGGAGTCACATACTTCCCTTCTCCCGTTCCCTCGCTGCTTATCTTCTGCCTTCCCAATTTAGGAGACACTGACTTAGGATCTCCCCCAGCTTAAAAAGAAAAAAGGAAAAAAAATTGTTCTGGCTTTTGAGGCATGCGATGCAGTGTGGGAGCAGAAAACCCTTGGCGCGGCGGTCACAGAAAGCAGAGCTGTTTGCTGAGTCAGGTCCTTGATGAGCTGGCAGCTCCGCATCGGCCGTCTGGTATTCATTGTCGGCAACTTGCAGTCTCAACTTCCTACATCATCTCTTAATCCTCTAAAAGATGTGTTTCTCTGACTCAGAGCTGAACGCACTCTCGCTCCCCGTCCACTGAACATGTGCCTTTCCATGCAGTCACACCGCACTGGTTGCTCCTGGGTGATGCCTGTCTGTCCTGTGTTTGGACCAGCCACCACTGGCCTTCCTCAGGGTGGTGGGCAGATGTCTCCAGTCCATACCTGTCCCTGTGGTTGGAAAGTTTTTCCTACCGCCTAAAGTATATTCCCCCTGCGCTCTTGCTCTGCTCTTGCTGCTGTATTCAGCGTGGCATGGCGGCATGGTTTCTTTGAGCTGTACTATTCCCACCAGTCTTGTCTTCTTCAGACTAAACAGTACCAGGCCTTCAGTCTTTCCTCCAGAATAATTTTTTCTTGACCTCCTTGCTTTCTGCTTGGGCTTTCTTCTGCTTGCTCAAGATCACTGTGCTAGAAGACACAGTTATTCCTTTAATGATCAGTGTTTTCTCAGGGACCCAGGAGATTTCACTGCAGGTGGTAAAAAACCTTTACATTTGAGCCGGATCAAGCTTCCTTGTTAGAAAGAATTGCTGTTTGCCGCCATGTTCTTGGCCTCGCCTGTAAATTTGGGTGGTAGCTGCATACGCAAAAGTAAGTTAGTGGAACTGGCACTAACTAGCATGAAAAAATAAGAGGGCAAGGAGTTCTTGAGAAATAAAAGATGTTTCTAAATCAGTATAACATCCTGCTTATTGTTTAAGAACTACCAGATCTTCGTAGACTAGAAGGTTACATGACAGACCTTCAGTTAATGTAAATAGGTACAGCTCTGTGGTCGAGTTACGCTGATTTACATCAGTGGAAAATTTGTCCCTGTGCTGACATTTGGGGGCCTTTAAAGGAAGACTATCCAGTTTAAAAATAACGGTTGTTTGATTTTTTTTTTCCTTTAAATCAATGTTAATGCCCCAAGAAACATAATCGACAGAGAACAGGGAAAAATTTTCCTTCAGGTTTTTAATGTTTGTTTGTTTGCTGGTGTGTTTAAACTGAGCCTTTAACATCTCTGGTTATTGCCTATTCACTGCATCCAGATACAGAGCATTATTTGTGCAGGTCTCCCTGTACCTGGAGGAAGGAAAAGCTTCTTTAAAATGGAGAAGGCAAGAAAAGAGCCCTAAAGCTGCACATTCAGGAGAAGTGCAATGCTTGAAATGTATTTAACTTCATTTTTAAAGCTGACTAGACTGAATTTATGTGGGAAACCTGTGGAGAAATTATGAAACTGTTGTCATCCTTGAGGACATGTTCAATCATGCCTTCTTCTTGCAGGCCACTTACTGCTGCTCTAATCATTGGAGTTAAAGGTTATTCTGAAGAAAGGAAGAAAAAGGAAGGTTCATTTAAATAGTGCTATGGATAAATAAATGCTATTAGCTCTCCCATTCCTGGAGGTGTATTTTTTAATCAAAATACTGCTACTGTACTCTTTGCTGGTCCTAATTCAACCATACACTAAGTACAAATAATATTTGCACTTACAGACTTGCACAGCAGTAGAAATACTGTACGAATATTAGCTACAAAAATTAGAATGGGGTCATTTTTATTGCTGATTAAATAATCACTTTATGTAAAACCAGTGTAAAATATGTTTAGTAAAAGCAATTACCACATTTAATAAACAGTTTTGTTAGAGGTCTCTTCCACTGAACTAGAATTAATTTGAAGTCCTTTAAGTCCTTTCCCTATATTTTCCCACAGTACAATGCAGCAGTTAATTAGTGGCACAGTTGACTGATTTTATTGTACTCTAACTTAAAAGAAACAGTTATGGAATTGTAAAGTAGAAAAGCGTGCATGTCTCTATATTGCTACAGTAGCTATCATTGAGTTTATAACATTCAGATGTCAAGAAAATCAATTAGGAATAAGCACTGAGGAGAGTGATCTCCAGCGATGTCTGGGTATTTTTTTCTGTTTTCTCTATGTGGGAGCACACAACAAAGTTGTTCATTGCTTTTCCTTCTCCCACCCTGTTGTTATAAACTGTTGTGTGAAATCCTGTTCGGACATTCTCCTTTTCCCGTGGCATTTCAATGAGAGTAATTGATCTCCTGGCCTTCTCTGAGGGGGACTGAGCTAGCAGAGCAGGCTCTCCTCATGTTATTTCAGGAGAATTATTTATGGTGAAAGAGCTAAGGAAATAGGGTTATTACTAGGGACTTGGGAACGGAGGAAGATGAACAAAACTGGAGGTTGTAAATTAAATAAAGAATGGGACCGAAGGAAAAAAAAACATGGCAAGTCACGGGATCTGGTTCTGCTCTTGCTTCACACCAGTTTGCTCTACTGACCTAAACAGCTCTGAGGCGAGTTTCAGAGTCTGTGTTGTTACTGTACATAATAGATCTGAGCAAAAAAATAGATCTGGGAAAAAAATATAAATAAATTGCGAAATACATGTGCATCCCAGGACAGAACCCCAGATGAGAGTAAATGAGACAAATCTCAGAGTTCAACAGAGATGATTTGAGCTTTTGGAGGGTTTGGTGTGTTTAATTTTTCTGGTGTTATGAATAATTGCTAATTATGCAAACTGTTACTAAACTTGTTTCACCATTTGGTGTACGGCTTGCTATTTTTTTGAGGGAAAAAGTACTGTATGTGTTTAGCTCAATCCAATACAGAAATACCCCTCAGATTGTCTCCATTTGCTGGATTTATGCTGTCACAAAAATGAACGCAAATCTCAGTTTGGTGTTCAGGTGTTTTGAAATAAATCACTGAACTGCAACCTTGATATCTCACTTCTGTGACTCACTGCACAGTGGACACCCTAATTCATCAAAGTGGCTTTTTCAGCCTGACGCCCTTCATTGTCTTGTGGGCAGGGCAAATGAACAGACACTTTTGAGGAGAAATCTTGGAAGTTACAACTAATTTCGTGTCAGTCTGATCTTGAATGTTTTGGAAACCTGCTGTAATTTGCTGTATCTTTTATAAATCATCCAAATGATCATTGAATGGGAAACCGCAAGAGTAAGTAATCCAGCCACAAATTAACGATGAAGCATAATGATCTGCCACTTATCTGAGCAACTGATATTTTCATCTGAAGGGTCCCTTCTGTTCAAATGTCTGGGTAAATTGCTTCTCCAGGATTTCTTTCAATTACTTGAATCTCTTGTTGGCCAAATAATTTTTGCTTCCCGTAGCATTTCAGATAAATGAGATTGTACCAAGAGGAAAGCAGAGCTAACACCATTCCAGTGGAGAATTTCTTGGCTCCGCAACTTGTCTTTTCTCACTTCAGAGACTCTCCAAGTAACAGAACATATAATATAGCCATTTAATGTGTGCATTGTTTCCAGCCTTCTGTCTAATGGCAATGCTGTAAATTGAACTAACCGTTCGGTCATGTTTTAATAATTAGCACTTTAACACAAAAGAGTCTTTTTGGTATCCTGTCATTGAGTGAAGTTTCATAGGTGATTTAAAAAGTCTGTTTTGTCAATCTGCTCTGTAGTTGCAAGGAAAGAGATTCTAAATTAAACCTAGCGGGCCATGTTTTTTTTAAAAGGGCCTCAGCCTAAACTTAATTTGTTCCTGTAATACCATGATGTGATTTGTGTGATTTTATTGCCTCTCTGTAGTAACGGCTCCGCAACAGTTGCTGTTCCTGTTGTAGCTGAAGGAAAAGCTTTGCCTCAGGTCGCATTCCTGGTGCTGGAGGCACAGCCCCTGCTGCCAGGTGGGGTGGCTGCCCAGGGTACGGCCGGAGCCACCCCCTACCCCCTCCTGATCTAATGGGAAACAGGTTGGTTTGGTAGATTTGCCAGACATGTTGGTGTAAGGAGTTGGTTCATCAAGGTGTGACCTGATCCACTGGCTAGAAGTTGCATTTCCCATGGTATGCTCAGGACACGTTCAACTGGCAGGATGCCAGTGTAAACCTTGGGGCACTTGCCCAGCGCCTTCTTGCAGGGGGTGTGTTTTGGGATAGCAAAGGCATTCCTACTCTGAAATCATTGAGCAGTGCTTGATCTAAAGAGACATTCACATTGCTACCTATCGGGCACATACCTGAAATACCAAAATTGAGAGGCTATTCTTAGCTTCATATCCACGGTCAGCTGAGGGAAAACGTGCTCCAGTGCTTATTTGCATTCTGGAAAGTGAGAGAATCTGCTGTGTAAACAGGGAGACTCCCTTCCCAACATAAACACCTGCCACAGGGGGTGTGGACACTCCCCTCCTCATGCTTGCTTCTGTGATTGACCAGAAGTGATGATTCCTGGCTCCTTGTGTGGCCATGAGGTATAGAAAGGACACTTTGCATGGCACCTGCTTTCCATTGCCAGCTTCTGTGTCCTTCCTCTTCCCTGTTTTCTCACCTTGGAGCTACAAGAGACACTTCGGCGTAGGTAGGTTTATGGTCCACAGTCAAGTGCTCTGCAGAGAGAGATAACCTTGGCTAGTTTTGGACAGAGTACTGAGTTCTGGAAGTGGTCCAGCAGGGTGCCAATGGATGGGGAAACCAGCCTGCGCAAGGCTCTGTGCTGCTGCTTCTGGTGTGTTATGGTGGTAGCTGAGCCACTAGTCCTGAGGAGAACCCAGGACTGTCCCAACAAAGTGTAGCCGGTGACTCAGATGAAATAGGTGATTTGGTGACAAAATGGGAGGTAAAATAAAATCCTGCCTAGGAGAATGGCATGCTGCTCACTGGTGTACTACCAGAGAAATAACAGTTTGCAAAGATTTAATACAGAAGAAAACTATCTACAGGGACCACACCCACAATATGAACCTAAATTGCCAAATAACCCGCTCTCTTTATGAAATAAATACATAACCACAATGCCGCAATGAAATGGAAAAAGCAATTTTGCCCAGAGAATATTGTTCCTAAAGGCACACAGGGCAAAGCTCAGAGCCCACCACACCCAAAAGTCAGGACAACAGCGAGAAATTAAATGCCAGAAAAATAATGCAATCTTGTAAAAAAAAAATCAACACACACACACACATACAAATTACTTCTCTCCTTCCCGCCCTTCCTCACTTCGTTCTGTTTCTCATCCTAAGCAGATTTCCAGATAGCTGTTTAGCTGTATGGAATTTGTGAAGAGAAATCCAGATCCTGGGCATGTACAGCACCCCTGCTTGTCAAAACCAGCCCCAACCCCTTAGCAAGTAGCTCAGCACCCAGCACCCAGCACATCGCCAGTACTCAGGGTACTGAGTGCCTTGAAGGAGTGGTGTAGACCTGCATGCTTTGTTCAGCTGGAACTCTAGCAAAATGATCTGCTCTCAGCCAGCCCTCTTGCATTGCTTCTGGCTGCTCACCCGCTTCTGCCAGCGTCTTTCTCTTGTAATCATGGAATAGTAGGTTTATTTTTTTTTCCAGCTAGCCAGGATTTTTCTTGATCTGAGATTATGTTACTGCTGTTCTTAGCATGTAAACAGTCAAAGTATGCTTGATGGCTGGGACTTCTAGAGGTGTTCTCCATTGGCCTAATTCTGTGTGTATTAAGACAGCAATGAAATTCTTATCAGCTTCACCAGGAGTGGAGTTGAGATAGCAATGAATTCTACTGGAAATCCCATCTTTTGTGTTGACAACATTTTTTTTCCCTTTTCTTCATAACCTGAAATAAAGCTGACACCCCTGTCCCTCTCTCTTCCTTTTCATAGCCAGTCATGAGGGTAGAGTGGGTCCGTTGCTATTCCAGTATACTTCAGTGCCACATCCCATCACACATATTTAACACATTTAGTGTTAGTATCACATTTTTAATGCTTTTATGTCCTTAGTTAAGAGGTTCTTTTAAAACAGGGACAGTATTTTTCTTTTTTTCTTTTTCTTTTTTATTTCTTTAATATGAGTTTTGTCAGGAGGCTGAACTCTGCATAAAGGCAGCGAACACAGATGGATAGGCCCACTTGGGTTATTTTGCTCGGGGCCATTAATGGAAGAAGTTTGTGAGCAATGGTCATCACAATCAACATCCATGCCTTAGGAGGGAGAACCTGCTGAATGGGCTGGGCAGAAGCAGCCAGGCATCCCTCTGAACAGGCTGACACATGGCCAAACATGTTGATACAATATTACTTAATGCCATTTACGAGGAGGAAGGAGGCACGGGGGATCTTCTGCATGTGTTGCACTGAACACAGCCTTCTCCAAGGGAAGTTTGTAAGAGAAAGGAGGACAACTGACTGACACCTTTCCTCAAAACCAAAACATCTTGATTTGGCATCCATTCCAGTGAAGAGTGGCATCTTGCAGAGCAACAAAACAATTGTAATAACAAATGAGGCTCCAAAGTCTCAAATTCTGCTCCCGCCTGGCTCGTGTCCCAGCACTGTGATCCCCAGGTAGCAAAAATCATGAGTCAGCTCGCTCTCTCTTCCCAGCAGCCCACTCAAGCGCAGTCAGGTCATGTTTTCAGGTTTTCCTTTGCAAACAGGAGGGATGGAAACTTCTCCTGCAGGAATGAAAGTTGAGGTTTATGTTCAGTCTCTCCGTTCCAAGCTGAGACTTGAACACCAGCTTTACATCTGTGAAATGTTGGATAAATCAGGAGAGCTGGCAGCAATGGGGAGTGGTTTTATGCTGGTTTTTGTGGGGATGGAGTCCAAGCTACACCCCGGGATCTGAACGCCTGTGGGTTTGAAATTCACCCTTCCACTTTTGAAGTTCTTTCTACTCTGAAATAAATTTTAAAAATAAGAAAATAGTATAAAGTGTATCTAAATGGCACAGCACAATGCCATGAACAGAGAGTTAAAACCTGCCCAGGACATTTTAGCATAACTCACTAAGTGTAAGGTGGGAAGTAGGTTTTCTTGGACAACTACTGGTTACTTTTCTCTCTTACCCTGAAAAGTAATACTGGATGAAATAAAAAATAGGCTTTGGATGCAGACAACAAGCTGATTAGGAGGCTAGCAAGGAGTAAAGCTGTATGACTGCTCACAGGCAGGTTAAGTTAGATTTTGTGGCACACTGTGCTAATGAAGCTGCCTAGTTTCCCGGATTTGAGCAGGCCTGTCTAGAGGTAGTTCAGGTATCTTTATCTGCAGAAAGAAAAAACAAGGATGAATGCAGGGAGGCTGAAATGCATCACTTTCCTTTCCTTGGCAGGGGCAGTCTGCTGTCCACTGTTCCCTGAATATTCCTGTCTTTGTCTTTTAAACGGAGAGGTGATTGTGTGGTTTCCTTTTTAATGCAATTTTTTAAAGAGAGAAATGAGGGAGTGAGACTCAGTGCAAAACCTGTGCACCTTGGGATGAATGAGTAACGGAAGAGCACCATCGCTGCGGCCACATGTGGCATTGTTTACTCATGTCACTGTAAATGATTAATATTGAAAAGCTGCATTTGAACAAGTGAGATTGATGAGAGCTTTACAGGCTATTTTTGTGTAATTTAAAACAGTGCCTATACTGCATGGTAAAAAGAAGAGTGAAGACAAGACAGCCAGTGCTGTCAGCTTTTCTCCCTCCTGATTCAGGCTTTGGCCGTGGCCTGCCTCTGCTCTACAAAGCCAAGACTTCAGATGAAGGATGGAAGGAGAAAAACAGAAAGCTGGGGGAAGATCTTGGTCTTGACCACACTGGCAGACGTGGAGATATTTGAGCTCACTCTTCCACATTAACACTGGAGCTTGTAGTGTGAGGAAAGTTTTGTGGTGGTGGGTGCAGAGACACTTGAGCTGGCTGCATGTGTGCTGGGGGGAGAAGGGGAGTGCCCAGACGTAACTTAGCCGTTTATCCAGGTCCAAACTAAAAAGTTCACAAGTGTTGACACTGTCTCCTACGCAGTGTCCAGGCTACTGAGGTAAGTTCCATCATGGACACCAGCCTGTTAAAGAGGTAGGTGTTATGCTGTGTCCAGGGGTCTCTACTGACGCATCTCTCTCTGTACTCCAGTTCTTCATAACTTGCAGATATGTTTTTAAGGTCGCTTAAATCTGAAAGTCCAATTTTCATAGTTATTTGAAGCAAAAGACAAGTTACAGGTAAGGGTCTTTTATAGCCCAGCAACAATTTCTAGGGAGATAAAAGGAGCTGTTCCTTAAGCATCTGTTAATAGTTTGTATGAGACATGGAAAATAGCAACAGTCAAAAGGCAATCAAGAAACTTATCATGGACTACTTCAACCAGAGGGCCATTTGCTGCTGATCTCCTGTGGTCAATAACAAATTTCCTTAATGTTTCTATAAATAATGATGTTGTCCCCTCAAGACAGGTAGTCCTGTATCCAGTACAAGGTCACTTGATAGTGGTCTCAAGTCTGCTGAATGAGAACGTGTTACAGACCCCAAAAAGTGCAGTTGCTGAGGTACCACAGATCACAGTCAATTTAAATTTCCTGTATACTAATGAAATAGGGCATTGACCAAAAAATCTGCACACTTGGAACTTTAATAAGGACAATTCTCCAAAGCTTAAAGCATTTGCTGGCATAAAAGACTGAGCATATGCATTTTAAGTGGGAAGGCACTAAGAAAAAATCAGGAATTGTTCAAGAATATCATGCTAGTTTTTCCAAGTCCCATGATTCCATCAACAAAAAAGGGTTGTGTAGAAAAACAACAGTGAAAAAATTCCTTAGCTAAACAAAGGAACAATAAAACATTAAAGAATATACCAAGAACAAAAAAAGGTCTGATCCCAAGGGTTTTTAAAAAAGATAAAGTATTTTTTAGCCTGTTAAGAGCCACGGTAAAAGTTAAATGCTAGATACATATGATAAAATCATGAGTGCTGATACCAAAATGCAAAAAGACTGGTAAATACTTCTTATGTGTATTTATCTGTGCCCATCTGAAATGCTGGATTTTGGGACTGGAATTTTATTAGCTGTAACAAAAAAGGATATGAACAATTTGATAAAATTAACACTTATCTCATGCCATGGAGACAAAAATTCATTACCTGAGGAATTATCTGAAGCATTATTATTAATTTCTAGCATAACTGTGAGGATGAGTAGCTTCTGAAGTCTTGCTATATACTCATTGTCATTTTGTTACTTGTAAGTGAACCAAATGACTACAGAACAATAGATGGTCCCCAAAATGCTGTGGTTAAGATGTTCCAATTTAGGGGGAAAAAAAAAAGAAAAAAGAAAAAAATCAAACCTCAACCCCCAAGCTTTGGTCAGTGAACATAAGACCCATCAACTGAGATTTTTCACAGAATGGTGGCAAAATACTGGTGCAAGTTGCCCTGAGAGGTTGTGGCATCTCTGTTCCTGGAGGTGTTCAAAGCCTGACTGCACTGAGCAACCTGATCCAGCTGGACCTGTTGTGAGCAGGTTGGGCTAGATGGCTTTCAGCAATCCAACCTAAATTATTCTGAGTCAGTGGTTAAACTGATTGTTGTGCTGTTTAAACCTACAGAAATACAGAGAGAAACAAAATGAATGACAAATGAATTTTAAAATAAGATCCAGTATAGAAAAAGAAAACTTTATTAACTGTGGTTTCTTAAATCTGTAATATCCCTTTAGCATACTTTCTATATTCTCTCCGTAGTGAAGGTAATCAAATATGGGACTAAAATATTGGATGAGACAGGAAACAGTGCTGCTTGGGGTCTTTTAAAATCGGCAAATTCATCCCTAATGTAGCTGCTGGCAGAAAACATAAATCATAGAATCATAGAACCATAGAATTGTTTAGGTTGGAAAAGACCTTTAAGATCATCAAGTCCAAGTGTTAACTGCCAAGTCTACCACTAAACCATGTCCCTAAGCACCACATCTACATGTCTTTTAAATACCTTCAGGGATGGTGACTCAACCACTTCCCTGGGCAGCCGTTCCAATGCTTGACAACCCTTTCAGTGAAGAATTTTTTCCTAATATCCAATCAAAACCTCCCCTGGTCCAACTTGAGGCCATTTCCTTTTGTCTATCACTTCTTACTTGAGAGAAGAGACCAACACCCACCTTCCTACACCCCCCTTTCAGGAAGCTGTAGAGAGCGACAAGGTCTCCCCTGAGCCTCCTCCTCTCCAGGCTGAACAGCCCCAGTTCCCTCAGCTGCTCCTCATCACACTTGTGCTCCAGACCCTTCACCAGCTCCTGCCCGTCTCTGGACACGCTCCAGCACCTCAGTGTCTGTCTTGTGGTGAGGGGCCCGAAACTGAACACAGGATTCAAGATGCAGCCTCACCAGTTCCAAATACAGGGGGACAATCTCTTCCCTTGCCCTGCTGGCCATACTGGTCCTGATACAACCCAGGATGCCATTGGCCTCTTTGGCCACCTGGGCACACGGCTGGCTTATATCCAGCCGGCTGACGACCAGCACCCCCAGGTCCTTTTCCACCAGGCAGCTTCCCAGCTTCTCTGCCCCAAGCCTGTGGCATTGCATAGGCTTGTTGTGACCCAAGTGCAGAAGCTGGTGCTGAGCTTTGTTGAACCTCATAAAAACTGGCCTCAGCCCATCGATCCATGATCTGTTCTTGATCTGTACTTCGGATACCTCTTTAATTCTTCCTGCTCATCCCCTATTCTCACGACCTTGCAGGAACTAGACTGTGCAGCCCTCACAACGTTGAAGTTTAATACCATGCATATTTACCTACTTTGCTCAAAAATGCTGCAATCCAGCACGGTAGAATAAGACGCACTGTTGTCAATCACACAGACACTGTCTGAAGACAAAGGAAAAAGAATAGTCCTGTATTGAAATACTAGTCTTCTTGTACATGTGACTGATTTCTTATCACTCAGAGAGTCTATAACTTTACAAGACTGTGATGGGACCAGCTTGACCTCATCTCCAGGCTCAGGCAGGGAGGTCAAGGTAATCTAGTCTATCTTAGATACAAGTTTACTTGGCATTTGGGGTATCTACATACTTCAGCTAGTAACACAGCATGCATGTTAAACCAATTGCTTTGGCTTTTAATTGACACACTAAATATGGTGTTATCTTCATGAGATGTGACTCAACGAATTTAATGGCAAGCTCTGACCATGGTGACGTCTCTTGGTTTGAAGAGGTAAGTATTTGTCACCAGAGGTGACTGAAGATTTCTGAGCAGATGGATGTTGCAGAGTGTACAGAGTGTACCGTTAGCACTCTAGACCTTGCCCTTAGTGAAATCTGCTAATTTCAATTTCAGATTCATAAAGCTACCTAGCAAACTAACCCAGAGCATTATCAGTTTTCTGGACGGCTGTTACCTAACAGTTTTTATGGTGATTGTCTTGTCATAGCAGTAAGATAATCCTTCTGAAGAAGATGGATGTGTTGGCACACTGTCTGAGTGAAACACTCCTGGAAATATTTACACCAGACACTCCAAGTCAGGTTCAGTGGATTTGTTTCCCCTTGGTTAAATAAACTATCTCTTCTCAAGAAAAGCAGCACTGGGCAGAAATCTGTAGTGTATAAGGCAAAAACATGCAGGTCAAGCCTATCTTTGTTTTGTATCAGCTAGTATTAACTAATGAATACTTCAGCAGTGAAAATTTCCATACATTATTAAACTGAACCAGACTGAACTTGTGGTTTAGGTGCAAAATGTCTGAAGCTCATCAAGCACATTACAACCACTTCAGCTAGTCAAGACCTTCTGTGTTCTGTTTATCAGTCTGCCTTTGATTTAGATAAAGGCTAAACTGTTTTGGGGTTCTTGTTCCATTTCATAAGAGCCCACAGATTAGAAGAATATATGTGGCATTATTTGATCTGTTCAAACTCAGAGATTTGAAAAATCAGCTGAGATTTTTCTGAGAAGACTTATTTCTTGGCACTGTTAGATTTCCAGTATTTTGGGCTTTTTCTTCCCTTCTCCAAGGAAATAACTTTCACCATGCAAGAATGCAAGCCCTCATCTTTTTTTCCTAAAGCCTGTGTCTTGATATGTTTGCTATATACTGCCACAGTTTCTCAAGAAGTAATGTGATAGTTTTCAGCAAAGGACGGCTATCCAAACTTTGCCAAAATATGGTATTTGGAGAAGTAAGCTGTACAACATTTCTCTAAATGAGACAAATGTAACCAGAATACAAATATCTGGCCTTCTTAAGCTTCCCTGAAAATTTCACAGACCATTCAGATCAATATGATCTTCTTCAGCAATCCGCTTGGTAGAGTACAATAGGATAAAGCCCTGCAAATTAAATCTGGCTAGGGACAACAACAGCAACTGGAAAAGCTTTTGTAGGTATGTTAGTGATAAAAGGAAGACTATGGAAAATGTGGGCCCTCTCCAGAAGGAAACAAGAGACCTGGTTACTGGGGTCATGGAGAAGGCTGAGGTACCTAATGATTTTTTGCCTCAGCCTTCACTGGCAAGTGCTCCAGCCACACTGCTCAAGTTGCAGGAGGACTGGGAGAATGAAGACCCACCCGCTATAGGAGATGATCAGGTTTGAGACCATCTAAGGAATCTGAAGGTGCACAAATACATGGGGCCTGAGGAGATGCCTCCCCAAGTCCTGAAGTAACTGGCAGGTTAAGTTTCTAAGCCACTGTCCATCATATTTGAGAAGTCAAGGCAATCTGGTGAAGTTCCAACTAAGTGGAAAAGGAGAAACATAACCCCCATTTTTAAAAGGAAATAAGGAAGACCCAGGAAACTATAGCTGGTCAGTCTCACCTCAGTGCCCAGGAAGATCATGGAGTAGATCCTCCTGGAAATTATGCTAAGGAAATGCATGGAAAATAAGGAGATGATTGCTGACAGCCAACGTGGCTTCACTAAAAGCAAATTGGGCCTGACAAATTTGGTGCCTCCTATGATGAGGTTACAGCATTGGCAAATGAGGGAAGAGCAACTGATGCCATCTATATGGACTTGTACAAAGCATTTGATACTGTCCCACATGACATCCTTGTCTTTAGATGGTTACACTCAAAGAGTTGCAGTCCACAGCTTAATGTCCAAGTGGAGACTGGTAATCAGTGGGGTTCCTCAGGGGTTGGTACTGGGACAGGAGATGATTAACATCTTTGTCAGCATTATGGACAGTGGGATTGAGTGCACCCTCAGCAAGTTTGTTGCTGACACCAAGTTGTGTGGTGCGGTTGACACTGGAGAGAAGGGATGTCATCCAGAGGGATCTTAACAGGCTTGAGAGGCGGGCCCATGCAAACTTCATGAAGTTCAACAAGACCAAGTGCAAGGTCTTGCATATGTGTCAGGGCAATCCCAAGCAGAAATGCAGGCTGGGTGGAGAATGGATTGAGAATAGCCCTGAGGAGAAAGAGTTGGAGGTGCTGGTGGACAAGGAACTCAACATGACCTGGCAATGTGCACATGAGGCCCAGAAAGCCAACCGCATCCTGGGCTGCATTGAAAGAAGCATGGCCAGCCGGTCAAGAGAGGTGATTCTTCCCCTCTACTCTGCTACTCTGCTTTTGTGAGACCCCCACCTAGAGCACCGTGTTCAGCTCTGGGGCTCCCAACATAAGAAGGACATGGACCTGTTGCAGTGAGTGCAAAGGAGGGCCAGGAACATGATCGGAGGGCTGGAGCACCCCTCCTGTGAGGAAAGGCTGAGAGAGCTGGGGTTGCTGAGCCTGGAGGAGAGAAGGCTCCGGGGAGACCTTATAGCAGCCGGCCAGTGCCTGGAGGGGCCTACAGGAAAGCTGGGGAGGGACTTTGTACAAGGGCATGTAGGGACAGGACAAGGGGGGATGGTTTTAAACTGAAAGAGGGTAGATTTTTGCATTTGCATGACTCAAAGTGGAAAAATGAATTATAGAACATAAGCTCAAGCTCTTCTAACATGAGATTTCTTTAGTTTGATAACACAGGATGCAATGTTTTGAGAGGAACTGGGTAAAAGTGACCTTGTCTGAGTGTATAGCAGGAGCTTATTCACCAACAAAACAATGCAGAGATTTTGGTGACTGCGTATTTCTCAAGCTGCTGATTTAATTCCTGCATTTCATAACTATTGCTTTAAGCACCAGGGAGAGAGTGGCATTTCTAAAACACTAATTCCCACCTGCCTGGGTTTCTTCATTGAACTCTGTTGACAAATACCTGCAATGAACTCTAGGAAAAATTTTACATGGAATATTACACTGAAATATCTTGAAAAAACAAATGCTTGTGTCTTACGTGTTTCCCCCCTTGTGTTTTTTCATTGCCACCATGTCTCTTTTCCTGTTTAGATGTGTGGCCACTAGATGATTTTCAAAGGCTCCAGGGCTTAGGACATTGGTCCAGAATCCCACTGATGATGGAAGGCTCAAAGGAAGAATACCAGCAGCTTTGCCTTCTCAAAGAGGGTATTTCAGCAAAACAAAGGGGAACTGAGTTTTCTGGAGTTTGTCAATAAACCTCTAGATGAAACTGAAGAATTATGTTTGTACTTCAGGTCAGATCTGCTGAGAAATGCCTGCGAACACCAGTATATTGGAGAAATGCATTCAAGAACATTTCATCCTTGTGAAAATATTACTCTGTTACAACTGCCAAGGTCACTGAGACCCAGAGTGATCTGCTGGTCATGAAAGTTAAAGATGCCTGGCGGCTACTATAATTAAGTTATGAGTGCTAGGAGAATAGGGGAAACAGTTTTTTCCACAAATATTTATTTGAATTTAGAAGTGACTTTAGATATGACCATGCTCAGAAGTCCTCTGAGTTCTGGGGTGTTTTTTTCTCCCTCAAAATATTTAGGTGCTGAAGGTGGATGTAAGTGCCCAGGCCATCCCAGTTTCTGCAGCCTTTTCCTTCAGCACAACTGAAGAACAGAAGCAATGCCTCAGGTTTGCATCAAACACAGTGAGCCTTTTGGATATTTGTAACTATCTGTTTGCATCTCATGGGCAAAATCCAGGTTATTGCCCGGGTGAATTAACAGACAGATAGAAGAAGAAATGGATTTTAAAATCCCACCAGGGATTTTTTGTGGATGAACCACCAAAATAAAACAACGGCGTTTTGATAAACTGCCTTGATAGTCAATAGCTACTTGTTTTCATATCAGTGGATGTCTTAGGGGAAAAGCTTTAAAATTCATATTGCCCGTCCATTTGGAAATGCTTTTTTTGTTTGCTTTAACTTCTGCTTTTGGGATTTTGGTTAATTTTCCTTTTTTCCTCTTGAAATGCTGAGTTAGCAAGTTCGCAGGTAGGTGCATGCAATATCCAAAAACCTTCTGTTTCTAGACCCCAGCATAAAGTGGAAAAGACATCTTACGCTACTTCTTTTGATGGTTGTGATTACATGAAAATCCACAACACTGTGTGTCAGGGAAATCAGGAGAGATGGCCACAAAACACGGAGTGCACACACATGGAAAACTGAAGTGCAAGGGATGGTGATATGATAGCTTTTATATGGCATATAGTATTGCTGTGCCTCCAGACTAGGTGTTTAACAATATTCTATTGTCATTTAAAATAGAGAGATATTAAAGTTAAAAAATATATACAACAATAAATTGCAAAAACTCTCCAGCTGTTTCTCATGTGCTATTTTAACACATACTGTACAAAGAACATTCAGCATCTTAAAGTACAATTAACCTGCAGCTAGCTGAGGGATTAAACATGACTATTCTCAACTTGAATGACCCTTTCCCCTAAGCTGAGCTGCCCATTTAGTGCCCTTAATAAATACAGGGATAATTTAAACCATGTGGCTGCAAATTGAAAACATAGGCTTTTGAACTATGTATTTTCTTTCTCATGTTGGAACTCCTCCCTGGAGATAGACTCAAGTCCCACGATCTTGTAAAAGACAAATCTGTGTATCTTTTTTATTAAGTGTTTCATGATATATATTTTTTCAGCTCCATTGCAGTGGATGCATCTGAAAGATGTATTCCGTTGACAGTACACAATACCCTCAAAGACTCTTGATCCATTTATCAACTCAAACTAATAAAAAAAGGATAATATTTCTATGGAAAAGAATGGGCTTTAAAAGCAGCTTGACAGCTTGGTGGAATACATCAATTAAATATACGGTGAAATCGGAGGAAAAACGGGGATCTTACTTTCTTTGCTAGAATTAGAATTAATAAAAAAATATTTAATCTGTCCTTCAACAGGAAAAAAATAGAGTTCATTCCCAGCTTGCATACCTTGTGGTTTGAGCTGAAGAATGTTACACTCGAGTCTATATTCAACTACTGGTTTAAATTATAGCCCTTAGAAAATAATCTACCATTCACTTTAATTAATATCAACAATCACAGAGTCAGTTGGAAAAAAAAATAAACAACACAACACAACATGCTAATGTGAAATTAAAATTGTTTCTGTCCATTTTTTTCCCCTGAAAAACATCAAAGAGTCTCATCTATTGGCAACTTTGGTACTCCGTAACCTTAAGCTTCTTTCATGTTGATCCAAGGAAGGTTCACAACCAGTTTTCTCTAGTCAGTGGCCCATGAGACACATCTGGCCCCATCATTTCATCTGCGGTCAGGAGAGACACAAAGTGCTCTGCTAGACTATTTTACCACAAACGCTCTTTAGTACCTTCTTCTCCTGAGACAAAATCCTTGGGTTTGTCTTTCCTACCGCTGTTTTGCAATTTATCCCCATGGAAAAAGTAGTGGCTGAGGTTCCTCTCCAGCACTGGGCCAGAGAAGGCAGCTGTCAGGATTCAATCTCAGATCCTGTTGGGTGCCTTGGTCAGGCCTTCTCCTGTTTAAACTGGCAATGCTGAGGCAAAGGATTCTGTCCTACTGACAGAATAATCTTGCCCTCAGCTGAAAGGCCCAGATGTCACTGAAAACAGGGTGGTAGCAAACCAAAAAAGCAAAGGAGGATGTTTTGCTCTGCAGATCTTACGTGTGAGGACTTGTATGCAGCCGAAATGGTTCGATGTTACATAGCGGAGAACAAATCTGGCCTCTGAGGAGTTTGGTGGGCAGGTTTGCAAATTCTGACTGAGTGTGGTGGTCTGTTTTTCTGCTAGGCTGGTGCCAGTGATCATTTGTATTAGAAACTTGTCTTCCCATTGTCAGCCTGGAATCTGTACACAGCCCTTGGATCAACAATGTGCCTCTTCTACCGATGATTTGCTGGAACAAACCGAGTAGTATTAGGGTGCAGTGTACAAAGGGCTTACGGTAAACTGTTCAGTTTTGGTTCATAAGGTAAAGCAGTTGCAGAGACAACATTTTATGAACTATATGCCCCCTGAACAGCAACATTCATTCCTGTTTTGTTATTCTATCACACTATCATCAGCTTTATAAAGCTCTGCAACACACAAATCTGCAGCATAGTCTGCTGAAATGCAGCCAATTGATGGTAATTAGACAAGCTGAGAAGATTTTTTCAGCTGTTGTTCTATCGTCTAACAGTACACGGAATATATTGTGACTGCACAGTTGTGTCAATACTATGGGTTCTATCTCCGTGTCATTAGAACAAGTTGTGCCAGTGTATTTCTTATATTTCTTTGCATCTTCTCTTCTGTGAGCATGTAGGATGAAAGTCTATGCCTTCAGATCTTGAGAACAATTTGTGCAGGATCTGATGCATCAGGTTTCCATCTCTGCAGTGCCCAGAGGCCCTGCAGAGTGGTGCAAGTAACAGTTCTGTTCACCCTTGGGAAATGAGCAATTGTGGTGTTCAGTATTGCTTGTCTGAGTCGCTGTATAGTGCCACAAGTTCAGTAAGAAATCTGTCATTAGTGTGTTGTCAGCTTTCTGAATCTGCTTTTTGAGTTTTTAGAGGGTGGTGGGGAAGAGGTTGACTGATATTCCTAAATAATATGATTTTTTCACAAGGTTCAAAAATGATAACTGGAAATTTTGCTCAACTAACCAGGAATGCAGTTAATCTATATATATATTTTTTTTTTTCACCCCCATACTTTATTGCTTAGTTTTATGACTGTACATTGGTGTGCAGTAACTTCTGTGAATGTTCCTTGCTTTATGTATTGTCCTCCATTTCCATTCCCAATACCAGTAGATTATATTTTTCCTCGAGAAGGAAGTAAAAAAGAGGTAAATGCATGAAGTGGCTCAGCCCTGCAGCCCCTTGGTTCATACTTTCATGTCTCTAACAGAAGCATGGCCCCATGTATTTTGCTGGCAAGCGGGATCTCTGCTCACATGCAAGAGTTACATCACCTCCATGGCATCAGGAAAACTTTGGTATATGATAGCAAGGGACGGGAAGGTTCAATTACTTCTGTCAGAAAGGCTGCCAAAGGAAAAAAAGCAATGTTGCATACTCTTAGGTTACACATATGATATGGATCATTCTAGATGTGGTTCAGTGCTTTGCTGAGTGGGGCACTTTCCACGTTTCTAAAATTGCAGGTTTTCTCTGGGTGCTTTCTCTTGGCCTTGTCTCTGCATTTGTCGTTCTTCCACTTCAGTGCTGCTTGTGTACCTGAGGAATACCTACTGTTTAATAAATATAAAGAGATGTTGATGACTGCAGTTGATTGAGCATCACCTGCTAGTTACTGAAGTTTAGGTTAATATTTCTATTAAATCCTCCAACTCTGAAATGGATGATTGTCTTGATTTAGTTTATTCCTTATGGTATCAAAATGTGGTGACAGCTTAAAAAAGAAAAATAACATACTGCTTCAGGGAGCAAAACCAGAGTACAGCATTTTTAATGGTTTTAATTATATTACAGCACTGTTGGTCTTTTTTCTAAGTATTCACTCCTCATATTTTTCTTTTGTTAGTAGCCAGTTGACAAGGGGAAGCTCTTATTCCCTCTTCATATTATTATGTTCGGCTTTGCAAATTCCAGTTGGAAACATTTTGTTTATCAGAGCTATATGAAGAGTTGTTAAGTGTGTCTTCATTAGCTTCAGCTTTTGAAAGATGCATTTGGTTAAAACAAAAGCGTATCACTCCTCTTTTTCTGCGCTCCCTCATTGATTCTCCTGGTACAAACTCCTTGCCGCTGTGCAGGGGAGAGAGATAACATCAGGATCCGTGCAAGAAAATCCTGTGGAGTGAAACATTTCTGTTTATGAGCAGTGGTAATAATGAAGCAGCTGAGTGAGAGCTGGAGCAGCCTGACACTCGTGGTCAGCACCTCTGCTTTCAGGGCTTACGTGCTGCACGCCAGTGCAGTGCCTGTAGGATAATGCTTCCACCCTGACCACACTGGGCCAGGTGGCATCTTCTGGCCTGAGACCCTGGCTAAATAGAGGGCAGGGAGAAGCTGTTTGGTCAGGACCCTGTCTGGGGCAGGGGGTCCACATGCATGAACTTGTGCACAGGGTGGTTCTTCAAAAGGAAAACACTGGTATAAAATCACAGCTCTGAGGGAAAATTTTGAGTCTGGGTGAAACTTCCAGTCAGCCCCTGTTGGGACCTTTAAAGTCTTTTGTCCCTGCAGCCTGCAGAAACTCCCCATGTGCTTCAGGCCCAGGGAAACCTGGCAAATACTCAGTACAACCAACGGTCCTACCAATGTATCTGTGGCAGGGAACTGACAAGAAAAGGAGGGATTTTTTTGTCTGGTTTTGTCTGAAATCAGCCTAGAACCAAATGAGAGGGGAGGATGGGGAGAATTAGTTTGCCCTTTGCCAGGAAACCCTGCCATTTTTCCACCTCCAACATGAAAAATTGCTCTATGGCTGAAATCCTGCCAGGGAAGTGCCAAGTAAAGTGCAAATTATGTATCAAGGTTTGTGTGGAGAAGCCTTGTCTTTAAAGATGTTATCTCTTCATCTCATCTTTATTTCCTGCATTTACTGTAGTTGAATGCTTGAAAGAGAAAAGAAAGGAGTAGTAAATAACGGGCCTCCATCTTCACAGCTGGTAAATCTATCCTTATTATGCTTCTGTTCCCTGTGACTATTTTCTAATTTGGAGGTCAACAGCCATATGTGGCTTTTAAATATTCTTTAAAAACATCCATGTATACTTTTGATGTGCTTAATACTCATGATTGTATCAACATACAACAAACTTCTACCTTTGGACTGTAAAAACCATGGGGTAGGCTGTCAGGAAACTGGAGACATGCCACCATTGGAAGTTTCCACCATTGACCTGATAAATCTTAAAGGATTATCCTGAATCACTTAAACTTGCCCCAGTGCAAGGAAACAGACTAGATGATCTCTTGAGATCTACTGTATCCCTTCACTTTGTGATCTTATTGAGGATTTTCTAGTGGCAGTATAGTGTTTGTTATTATTTTCTGCTGTGCCAAGTACTGCAGCAACCTTTGTGAAATGAAGCTTCTATTTTAATAAGCAGACACCCTGATGGGAACCCAAAAGGCAGTACGAAGAGGTTTAGAAAACATAACCTACAAGGAAAGGTTGAGAGAATGGGGTCTGTTTTTCTGGAGGAGAAGAGACAAAGGGGGACATGATACATTTTCCAGAATGCAAAGGCTGTAACAAAGAGAACAGTGATTAGAATTGTTCCCTGTGGCTTTTAGGAAAAGGTCAACAGGAATTTAGCTTAATTTGCAGCAAGGAAGATTTGGGTTCTACGTTACAAAGCAACTTCCCAGCTATGAGGGTGATGAAACACAGCCTGCTTAGGGAGGCTGTGCCTCTCTCCTCTGCTCACCTTCAGGTGCAGGTGAGAATAACATCTGTCATGGTCATATACTCCTTATTGCCCTGGAAGGGAGGCAGATCAGATGAAGCTGATCCTCTTCCAGTCTTTTGTCTATGAAACAACTGGGAGCTGTGGGCAAATTGCTACTACTGCTGACTCCAGCCAGGTTGGCTTTGAACTGGTGTTTGTGAGAGGTGAAGTCCTCCAAAATGCTGTTTTCAGCCACCCCAGCCCTGCTGGCCTGGGTGTCCCGGTGGGTGAGACGTCTGAGCATCCTCATGGCCATGGGTCCCACCCAGGTCCCTGTGCACCCCATTTGGGCTGATAGCTGGATGCTGCATTGTGCCCAAGTCACCTATTTCAACTGTGGCTACCCAGCTGACCTGTAGCCAGCCTTCATGGCTTGAATAAAGCAACATCTCCCTTGTCCAGGGATCAGGTAAATGCTCAGAGTGACAGCTTCAGGCACTGGAAGTGGAAGGGGATATGGATGAAGTGAAATCTGACAAAACACCCAGTCTGCTCTCAGCTCAGCAGCACACAGCTTGGCGTAGCCTGCCTGAAAGCCTCATCCAGCAGCTCAGTCAGCCAGCATCCACCACAATGCTTAGTGAGACAATCTCTGGTCTCCTGGCTGGGGCCACCAAGAGTCCCTGGGATGCAGACTGCTGAGCCTGACAGGGCATTTCAGGGGAGGATTGTATATGCTTGCTCTGTTCTCTACCCTGAGGAGTGCATCTGGCCGCTTTCAGAGATGGGATACTAAGCTAGAAAGGGCTTTAGTGTAACCAAGTATAACCACACTTCATTCTCACCCTGCTCATGTTCAGGATCCTTATTTTCTCAGGAGAAGCACCACAGAAGAGCAAAACAAGAGTGTTTTCCTGTCTGGGAGAGACTGGTTCCGCCCCACCTGGTTCCTTCCTGCCATGTTTGTGATTCCCACTTCACCCACCTGTGATGAGGTGAGGAGGTACAGCAGCGTAGGACCCTGGCAGCCAGCTCTTCCTCATACTGACAGGAAATTCCTCCTGGCTTCCCTAGGAAGAGAGTAAAAGCCATCATCATGCTGCTTTGGCCAACTTTCTCTCTTTTGTAATTAAAACTTACTGGAAACACAGCTTGCATACAGATACTAGTGCTTGTGAATCTAGGAATTATTTCTTCTAATGACCACTTAAGGAAAATACTTGTAACACTGAAAAGCTGAATCCCCATGTTCCCTGCAGTAATAAAAGCATCATAACTAGATTTCCTAGTCAGGCACTACCCTATTTACAGCAATGAACTCCCTGCAAGTGTTCAAATCCCAATAAACTATTCAGTCTGTAAAATGGATTCTGCTAAACACTTGTTGGTAACAACGATCGAGGAATCCAGCTTGATGCCAGCCTCCAATATGCAGGTCTCTGGCACAGCAGCACCCTGTACCATGCTCCCAGCATGCAAGCAGATGTTGGACTATGTGCAGAAAGCCTGAATTAAAACAGTGGGAGCTCAGATGCTCATCTGGGAGTTAGATGGTGCCCAGGTGTTTGTAGGTCCCAGGGACTTTTTTCCTCAGCACTACCCAGTTTAGCTGGGAGCTGAAATTCACCCCAAATGATGGCCCAGCATGATCTGTTTGAACTGCAGCAGCAGCAAGGCAGGACAAGTAACCCTCTGAGGAGGCTGTCCCTGGGGGCAAATGTGCCTAACCTCTGGAAGCAGTTGCTGGCACCCAAATAAAGGATTTGAAGGAGGGATATGAGCAGGCAGCAGCATCTGAAAGGAACAAGGTCCAGGCAGGGGACTGGGGGGGTGGAGGAGGCATGGAGGGAACGCCAGGCTCCATAATGTCTCTGTTGAGAATACTGATGGTAGCACATCCACTACGGAGCCTGCGTGGAGCTGATCTCAAAGGGGTCTTTGTTACAAGGGTTTTGCAAAACAGCTGTGTATTTTTAAAGTTTTCATTATTAAAATATTTTGCAAAGACTTCTTGCAAAACTGCCCTGCTCTGTAGAAAGAGGCTTGGCAGGCCAGGATGCTGAAATGCCAGACCCAGGTTTCAGCAGGTCCTGCAGCAGCTGACACAGAGCATAGTGGCTAATGACTCTGAGCCATGCCAGCTCTGAATGAAAACTAGAGCTAATTTTAAGTTAATTCTATGCTGAATGTTCCTATTGGTCTAGCCACAGGGAGCCGTCTACAGATCATTTTAATGTGGTGATTTTCTTTAATGTTTCTATGTCTCATTTTAGAATAGAGCATGTCCTGCTTTGCAAGTTCAAAATCTATTCCGAATTAATTCACAAACTAGGCAGTTTGTAAGACCTAACTACAGCTAATATGCCGCCAGTATTTATAATCTGAAGGATATTTCTTTCTTGCATTCCTTTGCACACTTTGACCTACCTCCTGCAGTAAAAGCACATTTTTAGTAGTTCAGTTCAACTTCAAATGGGAAATGAAATCAGAAACCAAACCAGAATACTTTCTGCATTTTATCAAACGTGATTTGTGATACATAGTTAACTTCCCTCAGTTTCATATCTACACTTCTGTAACCTTTTTAACTCCTTCCCCTCTCTCCTCCCCACACCCTGACAGCTCTGGTTCATTTCAACTCTAAAATTTTCCAAACTTGTAATGTCAAAACGCAAACTGTAGACCATGCAACAGTTTTCCAAGCCTGACAGCCATGGGGGACAAGGTTTTCAAAAGAGGCCAGCTTCTCTGTTGGGACAAGACCAGATCCTTTGTATGCTGTAATAGGAACTTACAGAAAAACTATAACAATAATAATAATGAGAAAGTTTGGGTCAGTTCCACCCCCAGCTACACCCCTGTGGCTCCTGGATATTTATTCCCTGTTCTGTTCCCAAGTTAAGTCCTGAAAGCCTCAAGGTGCCCATGTAACTTCAGATGGAACATTTTGATGAGCAGGCTACCCTTGCCAAGATTTGATCCTCTGATTTAATGTGGATACTCTGCTACCGTCTTCTCAGCAAAGGGTGTCTCCGAATGGAGAGGCTTTGCCTCTGCAGACTGCACTGGAGAAGGAGACATCCCAGCCGCTTCTGCCTCCGCTCGGTCCCTCCTGTGCACATTCAGGCATGTGACCTGCCATTCCTCTGGAATTGTTTCAAGCCGCAGAATCAACAAAACTAGTTCACAAAGTCTTTGACTGAATTTATGCCCTCCTGTTTTTAATAACACAGCAGGAACAGAACATTATCAAAACCTGGTTCTGGACCATTCCTGAGCCCTAATTCCGATTACCACTGGGATGGCTTTGGGAGTTGGCTTGGAACTGCTGTGTGGGCTGGAAAGATGGCATTGATCTTTCTCCTTTGTCACTCTTCCTTTGGAGATGACAGCAATGTGCTCCATCCTGTTATGGCTGCTACTGTGCTCACAGCTGAGCAGCTGCATGGGCACCTCCTGCATCACCTGAGGCCCCACAAACATGGGGGTGGCAGGTTGTGTACTGGTATTTGGCAGAGTAAAAGCCCCGTCCCATGTTACTCCTATCTCCTACGAAGAAGTGCTTTGAAGTTTGGAGGGCTCCATTTTTCCCATGTGTTCAAGCTCCTTGTGGCTAACACCCTTCATGTCACCCCCTGGCCAGATGCTCTTAGAAGCACTCTCCTGCTCTGTCTCCTCCACCCCGCAAATATAATCTTGTGAGTCTAGCAACATGTGAGCCTTGCTGCATGTTGATTTTCCAAGACTTTCCAGGGTCTTTATCAGGCCATCCCTTGTTCTTTATACCTGAATTTCTTTCAAGTGTTCTACTGCCTTGGAGCTCTCCTGGTAATATTTCTAGAGGTCTCCCACTGGGACATCATCCTCCTCCATCTCATTCACGTATGAGTTTTCCAGAGGCTCAGAGTTCTTTGTTGGTTGATATTCCAGTCTATAGTTTATATTCCCCAAAGACAGTGTCTTTTGCAGCTCAGCTGTTTCCTTCGGTTTCTCAACATGAGAAAGCAGTCTTCCACCATAACTATTACCAGGTAATGCTTTACTCCCTGTGGGCTTCCCGTAGACTGAAAGTTGTTTTTGCGTCTTGAATCAGTATCTTTAGGGTTACGTCTCTGAATGAGCTTCTCCTCTAGATCCCCAGGTACCACTGTGAATGCTCATACAAGAAAGCATTCACTCTGTGTATCTGTTACTCCCTTTTTGAGATTTAGCAAAGGGAGCCTTTTTCTGCTGTCATTTCCCTTGTGCTGCTTAGAAAGCATGGTCATTTCATGCATGTGTGGGATTTGGTTATGCTCCTCAATACATGTTGCTCACTATGGGACTTCTCATGACAATACAGGAAAGTGTCAAGGCTGGCTTGAGCTCATATACACGGAATAAAACCTATCACCCAGTGGATTTACTACTTTTAATTTTCTTCTTTCCTTGGTACAAGCAAGTACTTGCTATAAGCAGTTTTCTCACTGACATTGGTAGCTGCATTGACCTGATTTTTGTACTGGGACTAAACTGGGCCTTTACCTTGAGTCAGGCTAAAATGACCAGTTATGTCTTCCATGTTCTCCTGTCCATAAAGCTCTTCTAGTCCTGTATTGCACCACCTGCAAAGTTCACATTCAGCTGCTGTGACCTCAAAGAAGTGGTTTCAAGGCAGGCGGAGTGTATCTTGACTCCGAGAGAGTCCAATGACAAACTAGACCTGAAGCAGTGCTGGCATGACAGTCAGGAGCAATAATTTTACCCCAGCAAAGTGCAAGTTACTCGAGGTAATTTTACTCTGATTTAGGTAACCACACAGTGAAGATGTGGCAGCAGGGAATTGCTACCTGAATACTTCAGTCCCTGGAGGGTTTCTACAGATGATGCTACCAAGTCTACTCCTCCTGCTATTCCCCAGGCTACCTGCAGTGTATGTACCCATTCGGGAGTCACTCCATCAAGGATAACCCTGCTTTGGTTCAGCCTCAGCTTTTGAACGCTGAGTCAGGAATGAATGTGCTGTGAGGCACTAAGGCTCCCGTTGTGCATTGTGCTCTTTATGCCCCTAAACCTCCAGGGGAGCTCCCCAGCATCGCACCTTCTTCCTGCTGCATCCAATCCCTCTCAAAATGCTCTTTTGCAGCTGTCTTCACAGCCTGGGGAGAGGGGAATATGTTTTCAACAGGGAGCCACCTGTCAGGGACCTGTTTCAAATGTGTCCTTGGGACTCAGCCCTGGGAAGAAATATGGCTTTTGAAAATGTTAAAGGAATTTGAGGTCCTCCTTGCACAACCCTGTAAGCCAAAACACGTTGCCACTTCGAGCTGCAAGATGTGCTAAAGGTGGCTCCTTCCTCCCTGCCTGGATCCAGCCCCTCTTTCTCAGCTTTAACCCTGCAGCCCCTCGGAGCTGGTAGCACTTCTTGTGGAGTTGCCTCTTCCAGCTCTGCACTTAATCTGATGGAAGAGAAAGCAGCTCCCTCCAGAGAGGCCTCCTGAGGACACACCTTGTCCCCCCAGGAGGCCAGGGAGCCATGGGGGGTGGGGGGGAGCAGTACGTGCCCGCACCACATCACTCCCCTCGCCTGCCTTTGTTCGGGTTGTGATGACTGCGGGCACCGAGGTGGTGGGCAGCTTGCCACTCTCCAGATGGACTTCCTGCCTCTAGCTTGCTTCTGCTTTTTTGTTGGTTTTCTTTTTTTTCTTTTCCTTGCTGCAGGCTACATCCTGATCCCAGGGATGTCGGTGGCAAAACTCTCATCTGTTTCTTGGGAACCTGGCTTTGGCCCTACATAAATGAGTCAGGTAAAATGGCGAACGGGTTGTAGCAGAGTATTTGCACCAAGGCAGATAGGTGAAAACTTGAATCATCTCATGTAATTTCAGCTGCCGTAGCAGCTGAACTAGCACTGAGTCTCCTGAATGCTGACTGAATTATCCATGTTCTTAAGATTGTGCTGAAGCACCCAAATACATCTTTTTCCCTCAGAGTTTGTATGCAGCCTGACGTGTTAAGGTCAAGATCCACGCTCCAGAGAGAAGCAGATGGTCTCCCGAGTGATGTGTTTTCACTCACTGAGCATGAATATGAAAAAGCCTTCTTATTTTCCAAGCATATGAAAGTCAGTAATGTAGAACAGTCTCAGGGAATCTTAATATGTGAATAAACATGTGTGTTGCAAGGGTTTATTTTGGTCTTTGTGCTCACTATGGATTCTTAAGATTAAATGATACCCGAACACTATATATTATTGTTTTTATTAACTTGGTTCAAATGTAAGAGCCATGCCAAAAGGCTGTTTCAATTCGTGCAGATTTATAATAATTCTGACCTTCATAATGAACTAAACAAAAGAAACTCTGGAGTCAGTAAATGTTCACTTTGCAGAAGTCTCTATATATTATAAATACCAAATACATCAGGGATATTCTGAAGTGGTTATGGTGTAGCAGAGCTATATTACTGAGGGAATGGGATGAAGACAATTGCTGGAAACTCTCTGTATAACAAATTATGTTGAGTTTTAAAGCCCGATCCTGCTCTCTCACTGTATCATGCAGCCTTTAGCCAGGAACCTCAGGCAAAGGTACCAGCTAAGGACTCTCCCCATCCTTTGTGCCCCACAGAGCACAGCACACCAAGTCCAAGAATGTTGCCATGCTTATCCCTCCCTATGCCAGCTTTGCTGTCAGGCAGTTTGAAGGTCTGTGCCCTTTGTGGCCTTTCTTCCCCTATCCCCCACCCATACAGGTAGGGGGAAACCAGTGGGACCCCTCACCCCATCACCTGCCATGTTAGGACCCTGACAGACACGTTGTTTGGTCCTGCCATGGGCAGTCAGCTGGGTGGTTTTTCTGAGCTCAGGCTGCATAAAGACGCCAGTATCTGCTCCTTTCTCCCAAAACAGTTGTGTTTAAGAGGGCAGGGAGGAAAGTCGAAATGTTTTTAATAACCAACACAACATCTGGAGTGCCTGTTTCACATCTTATTGAGCCAGTGGGAAAAGACCCATGGATTTCAGGGACATTTGGATTAGGGTCTGAAATTGCTTGTACATCTAAGAGGAGTACAAAGTAGAAAATCAGGGAAAAGGCTCTTAAGCATTTTTCCCCCTAATCCTTCACCTGTACCAGCTGTTGGAAAACATCTCGCCAAACATCCTCTCTCATCATGCTCACTACAGAAATTTCCTGAGCTTGTCCAGCCAACCAAAACATTAATTTCTACTAAGACACACACAACCCCCCACCTTTCTCGCCAGCTCAAGTAACATTAAATGTTTTATTCAAACAGAAAAACACGGAGATTCAGAGCTGAGGCTGCTGCTTCTCTATGAGCTCTGTGTATTTTTAATGTTTCTGGCTAAAGATGTGAGGTGAGGAAGAAGTGGAAGTGAGAACGGTGAATTCCATGTTGAAAGAGTCATATGCCAGTTTTTAACAGCATTTCTGAGTGCACCTGAAGAATTTGCAGTTGCATCCGTTTTGTGTGCAGAAAATTGCATAATTGTGCAACTTCTTTGTGCACAACAAAGAAGTAACTGCAAATGGCTGTATAAAATGTCACTTCTCTGTTTGTTTACCCACTTGCCAAATGCAAATAGATGTGCCTGCAAGTTCTGCAAAAGGGCCGTGTGGGAGTCTGTGTTGAAAATATGCCCTTTCATGGTCTTTAGATGTTTCCTCAGTTTGTTCTTGTCTGCTTCTTCGGGGGGGGGGGGGGGGGGGGGGGGGGGGGGGGGGGGGGG
>JAVJGJ010000014.1:29172898-29218095 GCA_035590215.1 Microhierax caerulescens | reverse complement strand
AACTGGGTGCGCTGTGCATTAAACCTCCATTTTTCCCAGAAGCTTTCTGATGTCCCCGCAGCCAGACTGTTTTGGTTTTGGCACCAGAGGAGATCCCTTTATGCAAACAAGGAGCCTGTGCATCTTCTGAATCCCTGCTGAAGGAGGGACGGTACTACACAACGGTGACATGCTGTGGGCTGCTGAAGGTGCTTTTTCTATTAAAGTCTGCAAAACATTGTGGGACTGGTTTCCAGAGGGGCCAGCATGAAGTTTCCTCAGTATGTAGTCAGCTGTGAAAAGAGGCAAAAAAATCAGATAGATACAGATATAGATATAGGTATGTATTTCTAAATAAAACTAAACCCCCCTCTATTGCACAGGAAGGGTGACCTGGAGGAGGATCCTCAGTGTCCTCGCTTGCAAGCCAAAGCGCTGAGGGGAAATCAAGAGTGGGAAGCCAACTGGGCTTTGACAGAGGCTGGGGTTGTATTTCTAGAAGGTGGATGGGCACCGCAGTGCTCAAGCATCTCTGAGGTGCAGGCTTGGGCTAGAGAAAAAGTTCTTTGGGGGCACCATGGGGCCATGTGTCTGCTCAGCCAGACTCACCAGGCAAGCGAGGCGCTGGGCTGACATAGCTCAGTTCCTCCCAGACGTGCCAGGTCTGGGTCTCGTTTGTTTGGGTATCTGCGCATCATGGCGATGTGTGCTCCACAGAGGTGCTGTGTGCTGCATGACGATAACCTGGATGCGTGCTTTAGACACCAGGAGAGGATTTGGCAGACCACTAGACAGAATCATGGGCTGTTTTCTTGATGTTTCATTGTTGTCAAGGTTTTTACCTTTTGGTAAAATTGTTTTAAATACTCCAAATTTTCTGTACTAAACCAACGTGACAGAAAGGCTACCACTGCAAATGTTACAGACAATTCAGTGCTACATCCAGCTAGGAAATCTCCTACATTAGGTCTTGTCTTTACTATAGCAGAAAGACTGATTATGAAATGAACAATTAGCTATGGCTTGGGTGTAACTGATGACAGTGGGATTATATTTATTGTTATCTCCAAACAGAATGAAGTCCAAGCCAATAAAAGATTCATTGTGACTTAAAGAGAAAATTTCATTTTAACTGAAAACAATGCTGGGAGAAAGACTTTATTAACAAGAAAATCTGAATGATGATTGATGACCATTGGAAAATACTTAAGTGGATGCCCAAAAAAGCCACACCCAAGAAATAAATATGCAATCATTAAGTGGCCTGCCTCAGAAGGGAAGTAAAATTTCTTCTGCATATGTGTACTTGGACCTCAAGAGAACATACAAAAAGCACTTAATGACAGCCCATATAAAATGGAAGGAAGGTTTTGGAGAAAATTGATAAAAAGAGCAACAGGTCACAAAGAGAACCATGACAAGAAGAGCTGAGGAAGGTTGCCAGCTGAGGAGTATTTTGTTATATGTTTGTTTGGGATTTTGTTTAAGTATTTCCAGAACATAAAGGATATTAACAACGACATGAATTACAAGATGGAAATGGTAAAACTGCCGATAAGGAAAAAAGTTAAAAACGGCTTATTCTGTAATATTTTTGTCCTTTATCCAGGGCAGGAAAAAAACCCTAATCATTTATTCATGTCAACCAGCAGTGATCACATAGTTTTTGTTCTAGTTGTAACTAATGTGGAGGTTAAACAGCAATAAAGTCTAGTAAAGATCTGAGTCACCTGTATCCAGCAGTCTGAAAAAAAAAAGCCAGCCAATGCAAATAAATCTTAGCACATTTGGGAAGTTCCAAATGCCTCGAAGAAAGCTAGCATGATAAATGGATGACCAGGATAGTTTGTAGAACTCTCAGCCTGATGGTGATCCTGGGGATTTGAGTTGGTACTGCAAAATGTTCTTATCAGGCAACAAGGGTGATGCAGGGGCATCAACAACAGAGCACGTGGCAGATGCACCAAAGGTGGGCAAACCTCTGGTCTCAAAATACTCTTGTAAAGGGTTATGTTCATCATCTAAAGGTGTTTCTGATATACATGTGTTTCTGTGCATAGTGGGAGAGAGAGTTGGGGGAAAAGGAATCAGATGGGAGTTAGAGATCTTACACTGATGTTGATGTTTCTGAGACTATTCACAAACAAAGCACAGAAATATGCTGAACTGGAAAATGCACCTGATAGAGAGAGATCTAAAGGTCCCATCAAAGCAGAAGTGCATTGGTTACAACCTATACCATCTATATGTTAACGGCTGGCTGGAGAGATTGTTTCAGTCTGGCAGACAGAGACACAAAACAAGATCCAGTGGCTGGGGTTGGAAATACATTTTTAATTAAAAGTAATTGACTGTAAGAAAGTACTTCATCATTGAAACAACATACAGTGATTAAAAAAATGTTTATACTGGAAGTTTTTCCAGAAACATCGGTCTTGTTCCAACCATTGCCTTTGGACTTGAGGCAGGAACTGATCTCAGTAAGTCCTGTAGTCCAGGCAAAAAGGACATTGGCTTGAAGGTTTGTTACAAGTCCTGTCCTTAAAATCTATGACCTGCAGAGAAACAAAAGCAGCGCTACATGCTGAGGGACCTGCTCTACGTCAGGTGCCTAACAGAGGAGACCCCACTCCCTGTGAAATAAGTGATTTCTGAATTGAGAAGATGTTTCATTCAGGAGAGTGAAAGTCATTTTTAGGGCTAGTCTAACAGCTTGGCAGTTCAAAAAACCCACAGTGTAGTAATCTAATGATAAAATCAGTTAACAGTGCAGTGGGAGAAGGGAAGTGATTCACTGCCTTCAACATCTTCTTTAGTGCATCACTTTCAAATATTTCCTTGGACTGGAAGAGATACTTTTCATTGCATAGATTTGATTCAGCCATTTGGGAAAACAGGGTAGGGGAGGAAATATCAGGGTGGGTTTGCTTTGTTCCTTTTTGAGTCATTGTAACTTGCTGCAAAAATACCACTGAACAAGGTGCCAGTATCACCAATTCCCAATAGCACGATTTCACCCCCTTTTGCCCAAATCTAAGGAAAAAGATTAGAATCTTTAAAAAGCAAGAAGCACTACGTAAGGCAAAAGACAATTATGAGAAAGTCCATCAGAACCGCCATCTCCAATGCCTCTTCACTAAAACAGCTCAAACTTGAACTAAACCAGGAGTCGGGGACATCTGCAGGCTGTTGAAGATGGTGCAAAGGTTGGTGAAAATCTTTGTGGTCTCTGCAACTTGTAGATACCAGCCAAATACAAACAACAGCTTTTTTTTTTGTGTGTGACATACATAGTGTTGTGGCTTGAGTCACACTGAGCACTACTGTTGAGTTATTTTATCTTACTCCTTTTGTAGATTCAAGTGGAGAAATAGGCTTAAAGAGCTGTTGAGTCTGTCTTGCATGCGGGTGAGTGAGGTGGCTGTCATCTCAGGCTTTTCTCTCGCAGCTTTCTGTCCTTGGCCCTTTCTTCACTCTCATTATCTGTCATGCAGACATGGCTGCAGACGGGGCCAGACATCAATTGGCTGCAGGTTGCTGTGACCATAGGTAGCCTCAGTGCTGTTTTCAAGAACCACCAAAGCCTTGGGTGATTATTTGGGAGCTTAAAGAGCTCAAGTCCAAGCTGCACTAGTGACATTAATGGCAGAGCTGGTCTGGGATCTTAAACCTAGCTCTACAGTCCAGTCACACCTTTGGTTTTTGAGGAAATCCAATCAGCCCAAATAATCCCTTTTCCTAGTACTTGATTCCATATTTTCTCAGCAAAATTGTTGAAAAGACATAAAATAAAACCAGGCCATGCCTCTGAAAGTGATCTGTTGTAGGGGCTGCCAAACGCAGCATCCTGACCGAGGTGAGGCAGTCACAGCTCCATACCCCTAGATCCATACTGCACAGGGGCTGAACATGTATCCACCACAGGCATATGTCCATACCTGCACAAGATGCACACGCACATGTGGCTGGCCACACGGATCAACACAGATAGGAATACTCATGCAAACCCAGGCAGCTCAAGGGGGTTAATCCTGTCCCCCTCTCTGGCGGTTCAGGATGAAGGTCTGTGAGTGGGAAATGGACACATACATGTAATGTGGGTCCCTCCAGCAGCTGGTTTTGGACTGACAGTCTGCCTAGCAGCTGACCCTGGATCCCAGTCTCCCCAGGCACTGGCACCTGGGCATGCAAACCCCTGTGCAGTGGCCCCACTCCAGGTACCTGTGGTACAGACCCCATAGCACACACACATACAGGCACACACACAAAGAGATTTTTTAGTTGTCCTCCATGTCCCTTGGTCCCTCCACCAGCTGACTTACAGAACCCTGGGTCCACCCAAGGTGTGGCCCAAACCTACAGGCACCCCAATATCTGGCTCCAAAGCCTCTTATCCTACTCACCAGCTGGTCCGGCTCGGTATTTGATCGTGAACACACACTGGCATATGCACCTACACAATACACACACACACTCCAGTCTCGTGTCACATGTCCCTCTGACCCTGCTTCTGCTCCAGTGGCTGGACTCAGACTCCACACACCTACAGATGCTGAATGGGGTCCCTTTCCTGGGAGAAGAGTTAGAAACAGCATTTAATCAGGAGACAGGGCAGGAGGAGACTGCGCTGATCAGGTGCAGGGCATGGTCAGGCAAGTGGAATGACCAGCTGCCTGTTTGCATGTGAGTGGCCCTTTTCACCCCCTTCTCCCTCTATTGTCACATGATTTTTCCTTCCCAGACCCACCTGGTACCTCCCTTTCCTGACCTTTGGTTCATTCCCTAAATGTCCCATACTAAGTCTCATGCAACCCTGAAATGCCCTTCCCCAGCAACCTGTCCCCCCACAGACAGTAACCCCCGCAGCCCGTCAGGTGCTCCAGAGACCCTCTCATGTTGGCTCACTTCTGTGGGTCTCACCCACTGTCCATGGGGATGATGCTCTCCTGCAATGGCCCTGGGAGGAGCTCGGCCAGGATGCTTTGTTTTGTCTGGTAAGGTTATTGGGGTCCTCAGCCTGTCATTGGTATTATGTGTTTTGTCACGGTTGTGGAGATGAGACTCTAAACACAGAAACCAGTAATGAGAATCCACTTGGCTACCTCAGTGGCTAGTGGTGCAGCGTCAGTGCCCAGTCACAGTGAAGGGCAGGGAAGAAAGCAGGCGGAACTTCTGAAGCACCACGGGAGAAATCTGTTAGAAAAAAATCACTATAGCACATAGACCACCATTAGTCATCTCTGTGCCGGTGCCCTCTCACAGAGTAATGTTCAATTTGCTGCTGCAATTTTGCCTCTCTGAAAGTTTTACATTATGCCAAGATTCCTGATGCGTGGCAAGTCCTTTAGCTGTTATACACTAGTGAACATTGGGACAGGCAGTGACACCTTCCATGTCACAGAAAGTGCACTCCCGACTCTGCCCGCAGTACGCAACTCCCATTAATGCCAGCAGAGCTCATTCACTGCTTCTCCTGAAATTTCTCTTTATTTTTTAAATGAGCAGGAGGGAGTTTAGAGAGAAAGAGAGAATGTTAATTTTCTTCTCATTAGGCCTGGATGGATACCACTAACATATTTCCTAAGTGTCCCCGCTCACCTAAAACATTTAACTTGTTTCACCCAAGTGCACACTTGGCAGCTACCTCAGTGACAGAGTTTGCTGGCAGGGTATCTCACACAGACGACAGACGTTAATAGCAGGTGATATTACATTTGCAGATAACAGACAAGTGCAGCTCATATATAGAGATTAGCAAGCTCAAGATTATTTCAAGCTTGAGAGGTGGGCCCGCGTGGACCTCATGAGATTCAAAAAGGCCATGTGCAAGGTCACGCACATGGGTCAAGGCAACCCCTGGTATCAATACAGGCTGGGGGATGAAGGGATCGAGAGCAGCCCTGCAGAGAGGGACTTGAGGGTACTGGTGGACAAAAAGCCGGACATGAGCGAACAATGTGCACTTGCAGCCCAGAAAGCCAACCGTATCCTGGGCTGCATCACAAAACGCGTGGCCAGCAGGTCGAAGGAGCTGATCCTGCCCCTCTACTCTGCTCTCATGAGACCCCCACCTGCAGCACTGTGTTCAGCCATGGAATCCTCAGCACAGGAAAGACAGGACCTGTTGGAACAAGCCTAGAGGAAGGCCACAAAAATGGTCCTATGAAGAAAGGCCGAGAGAGCTGGTGTTATTCAGCCCAGAGAAGAGAAGGTTCTGAGAAGACCTTATTACAGCCTTTCAGCACTTAAAAAGGGGGCTTATAAGGAAGATGGGGACAGACATTCTTGCAGGACTTGTTGTGATAGGACAAGGGGTAATGCTTTTAAACTAAAAGAAGTTTTTTTTAGACTAGATATATGGAAGAGATTTTTTACAAGAATGTTGAAACACTGGAATAGGTTGCCCAGAGAGGTGGCAGATGCCCCATCCCTGGAAACATTCAAGGTCAGGTTGGACGGGGCTCTGAGCAACCTCATCTAGTTGGAGACATCCCTGCTCATTGCAGGGGAGTTGGGTTAGATGACCTTTAAACGTCCCTTCCAACCCAAACTACTCTATGATTCTGTGATGATTCTATGTTTCTATGCTCAAGACTAAGCCATTCTGAAAATCTGTTCATCAAAAATTAGGTCATAAATGGCAGAGGCATCAATGAGGTGTCTGACCATGCTGAGGTCAAAAAGGACTTTGAGGCCTTTCGGTGAAAGTTTGAGTGCCATGTCTGGCTCAGGAAGCTGATTTAGCATCCATCTCACTACAGCAAAACTGTCTCTTGGCTGAAAAGAGGAAAAGAAGGTATGATACTGATAGGCCTTTCACCCATTTGATGTGCATAGAGTCCTGTAAGTATTCTGCCAACTTGCCACCATCCCCAGTAGTCCCTTGTTACCACAACTGATGATGAAGGATGATGCCATGACAGCACTGCCTGTACCAATGGGCTTCTTTATCCTAGGATAGGCTGGGCCCCAGCACTTCTGTCAGTCTAGCTGTGACTGATCCAAGCTCCCTCTCTTTTTTCCTTTATAAACTAGCAGAAATACTCCAGGCTTCAACACTAAAACCTCTGTGCAGAAAGGTGAGAGACTTGGCTTTAACTCAGTCGAACCAGAGCAAGCATCCCAAAACCGTGTGGGTTCTTCACCAAGATGCTCCATGTGCCAGTCTTCGATATCACCATAAACTTCCACCACTGAAGGAGGTCATATTGAAGTCTTCTGATCTCACCTGTTTGGTTCCCTTAACAGCTGCTTTCTCAAGCAGAACTATGGTGCTGAAACACAGCAAGAAAGGTTTCATAAGGCTGATGAATCAGAGGCACTTCTTTCGCCCTCAACTTCTTCACATCAGTCTATAGGCTCCTTCTCTATTGCTTTTTTATTTGATGATTCTCTGAATTTTTAGGTGGCTCAGGCAGTATTTAGTGTTTTCTTTGGCATCCAAATTCCCACTGGCTAGTAATTCCCCAAGGGAAAAAGGAAGTTGGCATTCCTAGCTGAAGCAGGAGTATCTAACAAGTCAACAAGCCCAGAGCAAAAGACAGATAACCTGCAAGTGACTATTGTTTTGTTTAACCTCCTAATTTTTCAGTGATGAACCTCAGTGGATGGAATTGGCGCTTTTTTTTTTTTTTTTTTCAGTTCTTAGCCCCACTCTCTCCACCTCTTTCCCACTTTGGTCACAGAAGGAGTTGTTGAGATGGTCTTAATCTAAGCACCAGCCATAACCCAGCAGAATTCCCAGTTTGCTCTTTCTAGATGTTGGTAGCAGTTATTAATATTTACCTTTCCTGCAGTGGTTTTGGAGGACTAACAGATGGTTTTGAAGTACTGTATTTACAGATCTTCCAAGGGTGGAGTACTTGTGTTATTTCACTAATGCGCTTGGCCTCTCTAGTGGCCACTTTAATGCTTCTAATCTGTGGATGAAATGGAGCCCAAAATCATGCATAAATTTTACCACATAGTTCCACAATACATCAGGAGCTGGACTTCCCCTTTGCTACACGCCAGTTAAGAACTACACTCTCATCATCTTTTCCACCTATTTCCCCTTCTGATGTAGCCAGCATGTTGGAATCCTTCATAAAAACACGTCATTTATACTTCTGCAATATAAGGATTTGCTATTGCAGACAACTTGTTTAGAGTTTACTGGCACCAACAAGAGCAAAGCATACAATGGTAAATGGGAGCTAATTTCTTGAGCCAGCTTGATGCTGAGGGTCTTTGTATTTGCTGTTTCCTAACTGAAAATTATATGGAAGGTTCTGCAGGTATCAGCATTTTGCTATAATCATTTCCATATAGCCAAATAGAGAAATTCAAGATTTTGGTTTCTGCACCTGAATTTGCAGGTTTTTAGAGCAAACTGAAAGACCTCTGAACAATATCCTTCTACATTTACATCTTGAAGTGTAAAGCTCTTGAGGGTGGTGACTCATAAAACATTTCTTCCTTCCTCAGAGGTCCAACTTGCAAATGGAAACAAGGTCTGCAATTCCAGTGAGGAAGCTGGCATGAGGGGTGGGGGGATGTCAGGACCTACACCACATTACATGATGATGGATTGATGGGACCACATCAATGGACCCTGAGAGCTGTGTGGTGCTCTGGGTAAGAGGAGGTGGCAGGAACAGAGGAACATCGTTAGCTAACCCACCCATGGGGCAAGAGAGACCTCAAAACCAAGGGCAACAGCCTGGAGGTGTCTGGGGGCTCACAGATGAAGCCAGCAGGTGAACTTGGCTTCCTGATGAGAAATCTTCAGCCAGTGGAAAGTCACCAAAGCCTCCATCTGCTCCTCCACTTAAATCAAAGTCACAAGGTGTCATGCTGCAACACAAACAGAAATAAAGTCTGGCTCACCTCCAAGTTATATATTTAAAAAGCAAGGCAGGCCTTGCTAATGCCATGTAGTTCCCTTTGCAGCTCCTGATTTTTTTTTAAGTCTGGAAGAAATTACCCAAATCTAGATGTGTTATAAGCTGAAGCCAGAGCACCTGCCTTTGCCTCTTCTGTCACCAGCTCCATGATAACTCCAGTGGTAAAATCAGCCAAAGGAGTAAGAAGGAGCAGTTAGCATTTCCTCCACAAATGCTAAAAGCAGCACCAAATGATGTGCATGAATCATCACATCTACTCTTATACAAGCTAGGATAAAAGTGTAGGAGTCATGCAAACTGGGATAAGCCATCATGCTCCGGGACATAATACATCTCCTAAAGTTAAGCAGAAAGTGTTCCATGAGCAAGTCATTGCATAGTGACACATTGTGTGGGGTTTGCAACTGTCTTCAAAGCATCTGCAGTAACAACTGCCAGAGGCAGAACACCAGATTGCAGAAGGCATTTGACTAACCTGCAATGGCAATTCCTATCTCACTACAGGTTATATTCTGCTCCCATTTCAGGTTTTCTTTCAGAAGGCTGTCAGGGTGTATTCATGTCCCCGCTAAGAGAATGTATCAACAATGTCACTCAAAGGCAAGAAGTTTACATCCAGTGTTAGGTTTGCCAGGTAATGAAATTGTCCTTTTAATTCTTGTTTAATCAGAGTGATTTCTCTGGTGCTGTAATTCATGTGTGATGAAACGATGATGTCTTACTTCCACAGATTATATGAGTATCTTTGTGTTTAATGCACTCACACTTCTTGTGTTGTGCAGTAACACAAGTTACTGCTCCTTTTGTTTTGCCTTCTGCAACAATACTCAGAAGACCCTATTCTTAAAAGTAGCAATTAGCACATTGCAGTGGTACAAACATCAATTAATCCCCATGGTGATGAGATCCCAAAAGCAAAGTGTGTGCTAATAAACTGAACAATGCCAGGAAACATTTCTGGGCACTGAGACTCAGCCATCTATATTGCTAATGTGTCATAGCCCTTCCAGGCACATACTCAGCCCAGCCCAGCCACCACTATCTCAAACACTCCTCAGTTTGGGAGTTAGCATGGGGCACTGACTATTCCCCCCAAGCAGTTTGGATGTGGTCACCTGCCTCTGAAGATCTGCACAGTGAAAGTGCAGTGCAGCCCATCCTTTGCCCAGTGTCCTTATTTCTATATGGCAGTTAATTTACCAGTGTTGGTAGCTGAATTTCTCCTATCTCATGCTCACATCTTATCTTCATTCCCTGTACTCCTGCATTTCCTATTCTTACCAGCCCTCCCTTCTGCTTTATCATATTAACAGAGCATGCTGCTGATGGGTTGGGCAAGGTTAGCCATCATTTTTTATGTGCTCTCATAGGCAAGGTGTTAAGGGCTGCAGGACTGACAGAAGGTGCTGGGTGTTACATTTTCTCATGTTCAGGTGCACCTTCACTCAGAGTCAGGCACTACATCTGCTGACAAAGAACGGGATCTTAAATAGCCAGCAATCTGAGAGGGGTGAAAGATTGATGAGGGGGAAAGTCCTAGAGAAGAGCAGGGTCAGTCCCCTTCATAGAGCCAGAGCTGGGTGCCTTTGGAAGCTTCCTCCAGTGCAAATGGATGCTGTCTGCCATTTTCTGGGATTACATTCTTAAACCAGCCTTGTCTTAGGAGCCATCAGGTGCAGAGGAGACTTTCCAGGCAGGCTAACAAATGTTTTCTGGGTTCAGGAGGAGCAGGGGGATTAGGAAACATGCTTGTGTTTACAACTTTGCAGTGGAAATAGGTTGCCTTTTTTTTTGCCTAAATGATTTGTGGATGAAGCCACAAATTAGCTGCTGCAGAGATTTATACAGTTTCCTCTGATTAAGCCTCATCCACCCTGCACGCCTTACCACAGCTCCCCCTCACAAGTGCTCCATAGGGCCTCTGGCACAGAGGGCCAGACCAAGGTCACGATACCTTCACATTGATTACAACAGGGCCTAAATTAACCTCATGCAGCACGGAAACACTGTGGTGTCCCCATGCAGCTGTCCCTCTCTCCCCAGCAGCTCCCTTGTGTCGTCTAGTGCTGCATAAGCAGAGGCTTCCTCCATCTCAGCAAACGCCATATTGGCGCCTCCTTCCCTTTACAGGTGGCTGCGGGTTTCCTGCTGCCTATGCTCAGCCTCCCACAGACGGAAGCAGTAAGAGGTAGCTTGATCTACATTGTCATACGCAGGAAGGATTGAAGTTTGAAGATTTTTAGCACTCTGCATGCTAGCAGGTCTACAACAGGTTTGCCTGCTTTATGGTTGCAGTTTTCATCCTCCTGTGAGAAGATGCGTGCGCTTCCTGCAGGAGGAAAAGGCTTTTCTCACTTTATCACCTCGCTGTCATGGATCTCCGTCCACCACTCGCTAGTTTGTGGAGAAAAACCGATGTCTTCAGCATTGCTTCTGTCCATCAAGAGAAAGGGTTGAGCTGGCACTTCGCCACGCTTGGCAAGTGTGGGTTGGTACAAACTGTCTGAGGTTTTTTATAGCACCTATCACTGGAGTATCAAAGCACTGAAATGCTGTTAGTCATGTTCGACTCCCCATTGATCTTATCACCGAAGGCCAATCTGACCAGAGACCATCAGTCTCCCATGTGGTCTTGCTTAGAGGGTTTGTTTCATCAGATGGGCTGATCTGTAGCCAGTGCTGGGGTAGTCTCTAACACTGGGGTCGGATTGCAGGCTTTAATTAGTACTGATGATAAACACACTGTTCGTACCAGCTTTTTGCAAGATGACTTTAGTGCTGTTTATAGACTTGTTTTCTTAAATTGATTTGTTTCATGTAGTGAACCTGCCAGTGCTTAAGGAGGTCTATGGACACTGCAAGTCTTGAAATTGAGGTAAAAAAGTCCTGAGACAGGTGGAACTCTTGTAGGAAAAGGATTAATAAGAGGCCTGTGATGTTTAGAAATAGCTGACTCTGCCATTCTGACTTGACTGACAGGTTTGTCCATGATCTATATAATAGTTATATTAGACCTTTTAAATTTCAATATAGTTTTATGCTTTGGCACTCTCCATACACATTGAAATAAATCTTGTGGGTTTTTGCATGTTGCAACAACTGGGTGCGTGCTACTGTGGTCAGTTTTAATAGGTATTAATACAGTGAGTAGCAAGCAAATTATAACTGTTTCACATTAGACATAATTTTACAGCAGACAATTTTATAAGGAGAATGGAATGAATCAAATGCAGTAATTTGTATTAAAATATCTTTTACATTCCCTGTGTTCCAGTGGAACTGATGACAAGCCTAGAGAAGCATGCTAGGACAAACAGACCAGAAAATTAAATTCTTTTAGCTTTCATATGCCACAGCAGGAATAATTTGCTGCTTTTTTTTTTTTTTTTTTTTTCCTTTCTCAGCCTTTATTTTCATTTTCCTTTTTGGACAGAGGATTACGATGTAATCATACATTTCTAAATCCTATCAAAAATACTTTTTTTTTTTTCAGTTTCATAGAATTGTGATGTGGTTTAGGTTTGTTTGGGTAGACTCTAACGTGGTATGTGTGATAGATGGCATTTACTGCACATGAAGAAAGCCAAATGGTTAAAGTCAAGGTTGCAATCTCAGGACTCTGGGTCTTTGGGGAATGTTTATTCTCTCAGTTAAGCATTTACGTATATTTGCCAGATGTCCAAGATCAGATTGTGTTTTTGACATGCAACCCATGCTAAAGGAGTTGTGCTCAAGGTCTAGCTCCCCCTGAAAGCAGAGCACTTCAACACGGGGAGCGCCTCTGGGCTGAGGCATTGGCAGCTTTGAGCTCACTGTGGCCAGTGAGGAGTTGCCTGCAAAGGCTCTGAAGGGCCATGGCTGCTGGCAACAGCTGAGCCTTTGAAGTCAAGTCTTCTTTAGGATAAAGTGAAACTCCTTCAGCCTGATTTTAGGCGCCCATAGATTTAGTGTCTTATCTGAGTCACTCACCTAGCTATAATCAAGGCAGAGAGAGATACATCTGTAAGGGTGCCGTTCATCCCAGACCCCTGTAGGTATTACAGACCAGTGGGAAGATTGGTGCCTGCCTGTCCATCAACTACAAGGAGATCCCAAACAACAGGCTTGGCTAGATGTCTAACATTTATATAGCTGCACTATAGGCCCAAGCTGTTGGTGGGCTGTTGCTGGGGCACAGTCAACCATCTACACGGGAAGCATGGAGTGATGGAGGTCACCACGGTGTCGGTTTTGGTTTCGAGCCCTTTACTTGGAGCAGATACAGCTGCTGAGCCAGTCATAAAACAATTACTGCCTTCTCCACCAGATCTTTACCACTTATAAAATAAGGGCTATCAAAATATTTGTGATGGTTGTTACACAAGGCTGATGCATGATCATTAGTCAGTGTATGCAAAGAGCTGTGCAATCCCATGTGGAGCTTGTCTCTTTGGTTTAGGGATTTCCATTGCACTAATCCCTTGCTCCAAAGTCCTGACCTCAGAAACACTTCTGCATTTCCCTTTTTTATGTGAGGAGTTTCATTGATGAGCTAAGCTCTGATACCACTCACTGCATGATTACTTATTCCCACTCTGTTTATAAACCAGTAACATTTCTCAGAAGTTCAAAAGCTCGAGGCACTGTATACACTTACGTGAGAAAACAGGTATGTTTCTATTTGAAGTTTCCTTATATGTTGGTAATAGAAATAGAAAATACTTTGCTTTCAACTCGTAGAAGCTTTGTAAATATATAAGTAAATATATTTGTAAATATATTTGTATATATATATATAAAATATATAATATATAATAAGAAAAAATTGCTAGAACTTTTTTTCTTCCCCCTTTCGTGTTTATTAATAGTCATTAATGATGTTTCTCTGGAGAAGAAACAAAAACAAAAGTTTAATTTTTGTACTACTGGTACTGGTGATATCTAGAGCTAAGTGATGGGAAAGCTTAAAAAAAGGTAAGTCACATTTCTTTTTCATAGCTTCTTGTTTATTTTTTCAGATGGGCTGCTACATTGTTCTGCATGCCTAACTTTGAGATACTGAAACCCAGCAAAAAGAAGTTTTACTGAGCATTTTTTTTTCTCTTTTCAAAAACTTGTTTTCTTATCAGTGTCACAACATGGTGAATTTTTGAGATTTCATCAGATGTATGTATGGCAATGAGCCTTTTTTTTACTGAAGCCTCAGTTTATACAGTCATGTCATTACATGGAGGCTTGCATTTCAGGAGAAAAAAGTTGCATGTGGACACAGGACCTAGAAACTACAGTCTGACTTTAGACTTTACATAAAAGCAGCCTGAACTGTGCTTCAAAAGAAAATAGCTTGGGTTTTCAGCCAGTCTCATTAGGGGGGAGGGAGGTCATAATTTTTAAGTTCCTGAGGCTGTCAAAGCTCAAGCTAATATCAGGCTATATTGCTGTTAACTTCCTCATTAGTCTTGTATTACCCTAGGTCTGGGAACTGCTTACAGGAATTGATGCTTTCAGCTTGTGGTAGAAATTGAAGCTGCTTCCATTTGGCATATCTCCTTAGGAGCCAGAATAGAAACAGCTCCCCGAGGAGGGATGAGGAGGCAGAGTGTGCTGCTGCCCCCAGAGCCTTTTGCAATCTGACTGCGAACACCTTGGGGGAGCAGCCACCCTCCCATGCACCTGGATGGGAAGGAGAGAAGGTGTCCCTGCGCTTCGGAGCCAGCCAGCTTTCCCTCTTCTTCTCTCTGCCACACGTACGCAGATCAGCTGCTCGCTGCACTTTCCGTACATGAGTGCAGCCACAGAGTGGTCACCCAGTTCTGCTGGTCCGGGACATTATGTCATGGTCATTAAAAGTTGTTGCTTTTGTATTAACATTTTACACTAGATTTTTAAGGGGGCAAAACGACCTGTTTCTTTACAGTGAAACGGAAGGCTCAGATCTTTAACTGCGTGCTGTGACCCCTCAGAGAGAATGACAGGGGTAGAGAGGCAGCCACAGGTCTCCAACAGGGTGAAACCTGTGTGTAGGAAGGCTGTGCCCCGGTCCCAGCCGAGCCAGAGTACTCTGCCTGAGCAACAGATCTGCTTCGCCACACCGTGCTTGTAAACCAGCTATAACTTCTGCACATCTGTCTACCCCATGCAGAATTGTGGACTGTCAAGGCTGCAGAGCATTACTAATCTGTTAAGACCCATATAAATAAATGACAGGTCGTGCTACCTGGGGGCTCTCGCTGCAAGTCAGGTGAGTACAACATGGCCTTGAGGCTTTACCCTGTGTCATCTTGTAAGAGCCTCTCCTTTTCCAAAGAGCAGGAAAATCTGCTGTTCCCTTGATCCTTTTAGCATTTTCTTCTTTCAGACAGTCTCAGCTTGGTTTGGTCTGTTCATGCTCTAACTTTAAGCCTTCAGCCAGGCCCTGACTGTCTCCTGTACTGAAAAAGCACCATGCATCACTAATATATTGTTTACAATATGGCTCATTTTACATGTACATGATTCCATAATGAACATTTAATAATAGCTAACAGTCATACATAGAATTCACTAGTGGTGAAAAACAGATGCCCTCCAGCCCCCATATTTGAGCGCTAGGAGTGCTCACCTCAATCAATTGTATGAAAAGCAGGAACAGCTGTAGTAAAGTCAGCACCATTCTGCTAATGCCTTCTAGTGTCACCTGTGAGAGAGTCAGCAGCCTTCTAAGGTCACTCCAGTCAAAGACTAGCTGAAAGGCCAAGCAGAAGCACCACAGAACTCATCTAGTGTTGCCTCCCCTGCCTCTTGGCAGCATTCGGGAAAGAGGCAGTTCACCTTTGGCTAGATTCTTCTCCCTTCTGATGTGGTAATCTCTTTGGATCTGCTTATTTTTAGTCTAGGCAGATGCTGAGGAGGAATCTGTGATGAATTCACACTCTTCATCTGAGTGAGCATTCCAGGTATGTTCCCTTTGGTGTTTATGCAGAGGGTGAGACTGCATCTCACCTGGCTGGAAAAATGTCACTACATTTTCTGTGTATATAGTGCATCCGTCAAAAGGTGTGAAGAAGGCATTGAAATGCTGGTGGACTTCCTGGCTAGAGTAGAGATAGAAGAGCACCACAGACCTATCTGCTTCCATGAGATCTGCATAAAAACACCAAGTCGTTCCAGCCATTCTGAAAAAACAAAACAAATGTACGTGTAACGCTATTCACAGTCACAGCCTTAAAGCTCTCTGCCATAAAGATGACAGCAGTGAATATCATGCTAAAATTTAACAACTTGGAAAGAATAATCAACCCATGCTTACAAAACAGTTACATGAAAACTCCCTAAAAATATTTGGCATCGTGGCTGTAGCCATCCCTTGTCTAGAGGGGTAGCCGTGTTCCAGCAGCCCCGGGGTTGATATGCCCCTCATTCCCACCTAAGTAGCTGATGAAATAACTGAACTGTGTAATACTGAGTGGCATTCTGTAGAGGGTTGCCTGAATCTGGCCGTAAGGTCTACCACTATGAAACAAGGTCTTAGGAGACAGTCTTTTGAAGAGCGCAGAAGAATGAAATAGTTATAGACAGAGCTGATTAAAGAGGTGGCCACTCTTGACAGTTTTCCAGGACCCCAAGTCAACAGGGCACTGCTTGGACAGGTTTATCAGAGAGGCATCCAGCAGGCAGCTGGAAAGAGGGAGCAGACCATATTCCCAACATTTGCCCAGGCTCTCTGTGGATCTGACACCACCTGTGGAGCAAAGCTGCTGTGTTTGCAAACAGCCCATCAGCAGAGATGCTGCCAGATGAAAAATTTTTGCTGATTGTCCCACATGTTCCACTGGACATGCTCATCGCCAGCTCTCTCATGTAGATATTTTAACACTACTAATGTAGACACTCCACCATGTAGATGTCCTTACACCACCAGTGCTGCCCAAGCCCATGTTCTGGGTGATATCCAGAGCTGTCCAGAGGGCCAGTGCCACCTTCTTGTGTCCTTCAAGACCCACTTGAATCTTTTTTCAAGTATTTTGGGGAACATGGGACTGGATGGGTTTATCTGGATTTTCAGGTCAACACCCCTGCAGTTGTGGACAGCATACTATCAGTTTAATCAAAAATGCCCAGGATAGCTTCCTCCATGCATTCCCCACCCCACTATAACAAACCCAGTCTGTGCATCATCCAAGAAAAGCAAAAGAAAGGCTGGAAATGGCACATATCCCTTACAACTGATGCTCACTTGGAAGAAGCTGATTGTCCGTATGATCAAGCAGAGCCCTGGGCAGAGCAGATTGTGCAGGTCCCGGTGTCCAACACTGCACGGGACAGTGCTGGTGTAGGGGAGAGGGGCTCCCACCTCCCACCAAAGAAATTCCATTACTGGTTTCTAACTATTTCAGCATAAAAATGTATTTGTTGGTTTCTGCTTTGCTGAGATGATTTCTTGATACAAACAAAGTGCTGTATCTTAATGTATCTGCTTTTTAAAGCTGTCTTTAATTACATAAGGTTCCCAAGAAATTAAAAGTAACAGTTTAAGTAAGACATGATTGGTTGTTTCTAGGAATAAAAATTATTATGTCTTTTGACATTCCTTTCATTTTAACTCCCTTCCAGTGCAGATTCTGCTGTTATCTTGTTCCACTGGAGATCCTTTCTGAGTTTCGAATTCCTCCCTCTGCCTCTCCCCCTTCTCATGGACCGTTTTTCTGTTTTCTACCAAAAACCCAAGCAGCTATGAAGTTTCACAGGATATACCCAACCAGACCTGAATGAGTTCTTGATAGCCCACATGCACAGAGGCAGACTTTCACTACACGCAACAATACTTCTTTGCAAGTTCTTCAGAGTCACAATAAAATGATGCTATATGGGACATGCTGACAGGCTCAAATGTCTGATTAGTTCTTTGGCTAAGAAGTTCCCCTTTTCAGGACATTCAGGAGCCCTTGGTCCATGAATGCCTTTGGTTCCCTGCATCTCCAAGGTGCTATCTGTATAGAGGTGAGTTCCTACAGCTGCTGCTCTAAGTCCTCACATAAAACCTCTGCTAGACTGAGTGCAAGTCAAAGCAGCCCCTGAGCAGGCTTAACTCATTCAGCAGCCTGCTGGGGAACAGCTCTCGATGTTTCTTTTTACAGCTTGGCTTTTCCTGCACTCAGTCTATACAGTCTGCAACTTTCACGTATTCCCCCTGGCTCCACATGGACCATGATTTGATTGACCACTGATCCATGCAGACCTCCTGGAAATAGCCTTCAGTCCTATGTGCTTAGGGAAAAAGACATCTAAAAGCAGCTACAGGTTCCTGGGCTGTGGGAGGACACACAGGGAGGAGTCCACTACAGAAAAAGCCCATCCTTGTGCAAAAGCATGTCCCACCACACAGCCAGGGATGCTGGAGGAGACATGGCTTTACATGAGGCAAACAACCCCTGCCCCAGGGCCCTGTAGAGACCCTGGCTTTGCACGCACTGTCCCCACGTGCAGCCACGAGTGTCAGCAGTGGCGGAGGGTCCTCCAGCCTTGGTTATATTTTGGAGCTACATTTCTTAATTGTTTCCCAAGTTCATCTTAGGCAAATGCCATTTGAGCATAATTTTATTTTCACAGGGGACAGATTAAACCAATAATAATAATAATGACACATATTAGGTACAGCTGTTCTATTTTGTTCCCCTAAGCAGGCCTGCAGTGTTGTTTCCTAATGGAAGCCCTGATCCTACAAATCTGAGTAAATTTTACACATGGTAGTGTTTCCTCTAGAGTTGGTTGAAGCTGCGCAAATGTGCAAAGCTGAGCCTTCCTACAAGTATTTTCAGGATTGAGCCCACAGTTTGAATGCCCTGGTTAAGCCCAGTTTCTCCCCATACTTCAGAAAAAAAAAAAAGAATTACCAAACATTACTACAAATAGGGCCAAGGAATCCCCTGCTACTTTTCCTGACCAAATTTTGATGAATATGAAATAGTAGTCATGGCAGTAAAATGGCCTTTTTTTTTTCTTTGGAAATAGACTTGCAAAAGTCTGTTTATCATTGTTTGTGTCTCGTTTTAATGTTGTACAAATCTGAAAGGCTCTGTGTTTTAAAATTGAAGTTTTTAGGGAATGAAGTTTTGGGTTTTTTTTCCCAACAACTAGAACCCAGTAGATTACCTAAAATACAGAAACAAACACAAGGTAACTTCCCAGTCAACCCCCTTTAATATGTAGCTGAACATGGTGAATTTATATGCTGTGGAGTAAGTGACAGACTCCTCTCTATTTTTCCATTTATATGTATAATACATAAAAAGTAACAGAACCCAAAATAAAAAAATGGAAATGAAGAGAAACTGAGGGCTACCAGAGGAACCTACAGGAAATTCTTTATCTCCTTACAATTAAATGTATTTCTATTAAATATGGTATAACTTACAGTATAAAAAGTATTTTTAAATAGTTTGAGTTTCTGCACATCTAAATGCATTTTTTTTTTTTTGAACAACAGGAATAATAATTGCTTCACAAAGGAGCTGTGACATTGGACTTTATAAATCATGCAGGGGTCCTCACACAGCAGGTATAATATAAAACATTCTACAGTAAGTGATTAATCTTTACTTTAATCAAGCCTGAAGACTAAATAATTTAAGTTTCTAATAGCTCAGGAAATTTTCAGGATATTCCATAGACGTTTCAGGACACGACCCTCAGCTGGATAACAGAGCTGTAGCTCACTGAGTCTTGTCTAGTGGTTGATGATGACTTCTATTATTTTTCCATATTTGTGATTTTTTAATTCAATTTTCATATTTTCCTGTCATTGCATTGTTTTCTTTTTGTTAGCTTCTGCCTCCTCTGACTATGATGGAAAAAAGCAGTGAGCTATTGTGGGCACTGGCAAATGTGGACAGGGGGAGGCAAATTAATTCTGCACAGGGCATTTGGCACTCTCCAAATTTTGCAGATTTGTCTTTCCCACTTCACAACATTCCCACTTAACAACATTAAAACCTATTTGCATTTAATATAGGGGGAAAGCAGAAGAGAAAGTGAAGCAGATCATTCTGTGACCTTAATAGATAGCGAAAAGGAAAAGGAAAAAAAAAGTATTTCATTGCTTGATGTAGCTGGAGGCAAAAGCCTCTGGCTGTTGTTACAAGAACAGTGTTAAAAATGTTATTAACAGGAGATGAGACAGATGATGGAACGGGGAAGAACAATAAAAGGAAAAATGACCATTCCTCTGTTAGACTTAGTCACATACAGCCACAGAATGGTTAGTGTCGCAATTCTTCTACAGCTGAACAGCAAGAAACTAGCTGTTGGATCACTGTGGGTACATCAACAGCAAAACAAAAAAAAAGTGGCTAAATAGCGCAAAATATACTGTGAAAACAGGAAGGAAGATCATGTAGGTGGGACCATATGGCATAAGCTTCTACAGTAACTATAGAACATTCCTCTTCCGAGAATGAAGAAATAGAGCTTGATATAGAAATGTTTTCCCATGCATTCAAAGTACTTGCTTAATATAGAACATAGGGGGAATCAAACTTGAGATTGTTGCTGGTATCTGTATCTTTGATGGACGGGTTTGGGCCACAGTCATTGAGGAGCATGAGCAGGGATGAAAAATCAATGGTAAGTAGACAAACTATGTGCCCAACTAGAATAAATGCAAAGGAAAACTATCCTGTTGGGCTAAAGTGGGGACAAAACTGTTTTTTCTGCTCATTTTCTCTTGAAACATAGCATAACTTTTTAGAGGAGAAATTGTATAAAAATTGATCTCTTTTCTTCTTTCTTTGTCAGGAGAGAATAGGGAGGCAGCAATTCCATGCCATTTTGTTTGTGGAGGAGTCCTGAAACAGTCAGCTTGCAATAGAGAGGACAGGAAAAGACTTAAGAAGGGTATGTATGTTGGGTGAGGAAACACAGATGGTCACAGGAAAGAATGGAGAAGCATGAACCCTGAGAAACTCTGTGAAGATACTGTGTGGAGGTTTCCTGGAGTACTGGGGTTGCAAAGCCTAGGATGTAGCCCTGAGGAGATATGATGCAGAAATTGTTTTCTGCTGGTTTGAGTGGTTTCAACATTTAAGGCCTGATTTTGGGTGTTAGTTGAGGTGGAACAAACTGAATCCCTGTGCGGTCGCAAGGAAATGCTTGGGAAATTCACCTTGGGCAAGAGAGAGGGTTCGATTCATGAAGGACGTGCAGGAAGGAGAAGGGTGAGAGAAGACAGCAGCTCAAGAAAAGGAAGGATCTGGACAGAGTAAAAGGGAAAAGGGAATGATAAGAAATTGGATAACATTGTTACTGTCATTTCATTTTGGACTTCCATTTCCTAGAAGGGACAGAGGAGATGATTTACACCGAACTGCCTCAGTAATGGGTAACTGGGACACTGGCCTCAGGCCTGCAATGGGTTAAGGGACTGGAGAGCTTTAATGGGGAATGCCAATGTTGGTACAAGGTGGTGTGTAGGCTAGAAAATAGATTGAGGTAGCAGAATACACAAAGTTGCACAAATCTAGGCTTCAGTTGTGGAAAAAAGAAGCTAAATAGACTTAATGATGCTGGTATTGGAAGAGACAGCTGCAGAAGGAGAAGGAAAGTGGACAGCCCAGTCAGAGACTATTCCAAGGGCATGTCAAGAGCATCACCCTGCTTAAGTGATTCAGACATTTGACTCAGGAAAGGGAAACTGCACAGATGTGTCATCTTCAGACACATCTCCCAGTTTTTTCCTCAGGGATATCTGGATACCAGTATCTTGTGGTTAGCTGGACAACTTGTGCTGTGTTGTCTGGATGCAACCAGTCTCTGATGGCAATATTCCCAGCTAAAGCAATGATCTTTTTCATTTACCAGTGATGCAGACCTAGCAGACATATCAGACCATAACTGTTTTCTCTCTCTCTTTTTTTTTATTTATTTTATTTTGTGTGTGTGTATGTGTTGTTAATCACCAGACAGTGATTTTACTTTAAATAAGCATGACAAAGCAAGGGGCCACGGCAGCAGAAGCACATTGTAGGAGCTGTGGGATAAATGCATTTGAGCTGTATACCAGACATCCATGTTCTTTTTAACCAAGGTCATTCCTGCAACAGCAAGGAAAGGAAACCTAAATGCAAGCCCTGGGCTTACACAGCAAGCCTTTCAGCAGACTAGTTCTTATGGGACTGCTGCCTTCAGCAAACCCAGGAAACTCAGGGAAAGCAAACATTTAGCATCTTCTAATATTTCTTAGATCTGAATCTTCCCTAAATTTCAGTTTTCTGCTGGGGAGATCAAGACCCCCAGTGGGCTTTCCTGTCCCTCTTCCTGGCCACAAAGATTGTTCACTGAATGTGGAAAGAAAGATAAAGGTGGCTGATGACCTCGGCTGGGACACACTAAATCAGTTTGCAGTCTCAATACTGTTGGCTCAAAGGATGCTGTTCCTCTGTACAATTATAATGTTGCCAAGCAGTCAAATATGGGAGAAATCTATGACTTTCTGCAAAGAAAAATGAAATCTAACTGCATACACATTATTCTTTTCACTCTAATGGTTGAAATGCTATTTTCTACAGATAGGAGGAATTTGTCCTCTGAGTACCACGATGAGGCTGTAGAGGAAGACCTGCCCTCCCAGTGCCATGGGAAATGTTGCACTCAGAGCATCCTCTGGCTATGTAAAATACCATGTGGCCCAGAAGAGAGGATGTTTGAGTGAGCACCTCATGGCACAGAACCATTAAAGACTGTATAAGGGCCAAGGAGAGTTTTTGGCTGGGGCATTTTCTAATAATGGTCAAGGCAGTTGATCACCCAGCCGCTCTGTAAAATCAAATTCCTGTTAAGCGTGTTGGGTGTGATGGATCTAGCAGAGGCAGGCCTATTCACTTGTGTCAGTCGTGCAGGCTCCCCATGTGATCAGGGGAGAGAAGCCCCGCTGCTGCTCAGCTTTCCTCCTCAGGAAGCAAGCTTTGGACAAGCCAGATGAGTCACGCTCAGAAGAGCCCGCTTACCTCCTGTGGCTCTAATGGGAGCTGAGGGTGACTTGCTCAGATGCCGAGGTCTCCCCCATGAGCCCACCACGTCAGGTGAGGCAAAGCCTGCCACCGGGTCTTCCTTTGGTTTGGGCACTGGAGAGTGCAGCTCTGTGAAAGGCTGGACCCTGGGCAGAAAAGCAGACACATGCCTAAACGTGCCTATAGGCCAGCCTGGGCATTTGTGGTTGCTCGTGACAGGACTGTAGATCCCTGTTTGCTAAGTGCAGCTCTGTGAAGCGTTGCAAGCAGGGAAAAGCAAAAGCGTGTGGGAGGTTTGTACCAGAGAAAATGAAACAACTTTCTTTCGAAACCTGGTTGCCATAGAACAGAAAGCAGTTATCTCCAGTGTTTGGAAAGCAGAGTTTCTTCCTAATAAACACTTAGGATCGTGTTCTTGCTCTGCTTAATAGAGTCTGTGTGAAACAACAGACTTAATTGTAATATTAGTTTGTTGAAATGACATATATTTTCCTGCTCCATGATCTCTAACACCTATTGAGACAGTCACAGACTTAGAACATAACCAAATACTGCTGACATTTTCCATGAAGTGGAAACTGGAAACATCTGATGATTTGCAAAAGTTCATTTCAGATTTTTTTTTTAATTATTTTCCTCTAGTTAATGTGATTTTTCAGTTTTATCCTCATTATTTGTAGTATTTCACAATGTGTAATTAGTGATGTCATGGCATTACTTCATTGAAGTATTCTATTATTCTATCTTTAAATTCATACAGGGCAAGTGTTATTTACCATGCTTAAAAGTTTGATCTTCTTTTCTATTTCAAAGTGTCTCCTGCTTGTGATTTTTGATGAAGGCATAAATGCCATTAAATTGTATAAAAATAATAAAATTAAACTTAAAGATTAAATTCCTTCAAAACTGGATAATGAAATTCTGAAAATATTTTTTTCATTGTGAAAGTGATAAACCAATAGCTTTATATCAGATGTTATGAAAACCTAGGGGGTTTTCAACTAAGTTTAGGGTTTTTTTAAAATTGCACTTTCAAACAGTACAAAAAGCAAGACTGCGAATAAATTCACACTTGTCTAGTATAGAATGCTCTTCTCCAGGGTAGTTTTCATACAAATTTTGTTCAAACATATAGACCTTTGATCGAGAGCTCTCCCTTCAGAGACAGACTTGTAATTCCCACTAACCCTAAGGGATATGTGCACGCCATTGCATGCATAAATCTCAAGAAAGATTTGGGCCTAAAGTTTTAACAAAACAAAATGATCAGATAGCCAGATAAATTACGGTGATGGAAGATGTGACTAGGCAGGGATGGCTAAATTAATTCAAATTGCTACATGTTTGCCATAGGCAAACACATACCACAGGTTAACTCTGAAACTTGCTGCAATGCTAGTTTTTAGTGTGTTATAATTCTTTTTAGCTAAAGCTTCTGAGAGAAAAAACTGTTCTACAAATAAAATATGCATCGATACTATTATTTTATAAGCATAAATATTGAATTGATTACATATTTTGATACAGCATACAATGAACCAGTGTAAAACACATCAGTATTTAGATAAACAAAATTATCCAAAAGTTGGTGTTGTCTTAATCTGGAGGGTGGCACCTGGGTGTGCAGAAAAGCTAAGAGAAGTTGAACTTTCACACATCACTCAATGAAAAAAAAGAACCATCAAGTGGGGCTAAATGAGCCCTACAAAAGCGGTGATTGAGTGGTGGGCAAGGTGAAGGAGAGTCAAGATAGCCCAGTGGAGCTCCTGCATGTTTCAGACATGACCTCCTGGCTTCAGCAAATGCCACAAGAAGAAAAAGATAAGGGGAGAGAGGGGAGCATCAAGGTCTGGGCACTACCTGGGACTCCCATTGTCACCCCTGTGCAAAATCAGCTTTATGGTTCCTGGGGGTTTGACTCCATGAAAAATGTATGAGCCCCCGCTACAGCTCTGGCATTCAAACCTGGAATCCTCTCTCCCCAGATGAGATAACATCTGCTGCTGCTGCTGCTGCTGTTAGATTATATTAGTCAAGCAGTTCAAGTGGTAGCAGGCTGTGCAGGAGTAGAGAAAGTTCAAGTTTAAAGGCAGCTGTCAATGCATGACTGAACAGGGTGGGAGGGAGAATTGTTACAGCTGCATATAATGGCATTTATTTCTAGGTGGGGGGGTTAAGGATTGGGGTTTTTTCACTTAAATAAAACCTTAGAAAATAATTGCTGCCTGCAGTCAGTGCAGTGTGCTAAAAGGGAGCCAGTCGAGGAGCTTTTCTGGTGCAAAGAGGCCCCAGCAAGAAACACCGCAGACTGATTGTGGCCAGGAATCTTGCAAGTGTGTCAAAGCTGCCTCTTTCTCTGCACCGCATTTCACGTCTGCAAGCTTACAGTGAAGAGCATAAAAAAAGTGCTCTGACAGCACATAAAACCCCCAAAGTTACGCTCCCCTCCCACAGAGCAGAGGCCAACTCCACCACCCTGTCCCCATTCCACGTGTGAGACAATTTGTATTCATCCAGATGCTGGGGAATTTGTATTTCCAAGACATCCAGCACGTGGACTCAACAGGTTCTGGATGGCCTGTATGATCCTAAGGGCAGGGGAAACGCAAACCCCTGAGCGCTGCTGTAGGCACCTGGTCCCTGTAAAACACAGAAAGCAAAGCAGGACTGTAAGGGCAATCATTCAGCATCCAGGTGTTTCAGGGACCAAGCACCTGGCTGGCCCCCACCGTTTAGCGTGGGCATCACAGGCATCAGCAAGGTGTTGCAGCCACCTCCTGCATTTCACTGAGAAGATTTTGCATATTACCCCAGCGCCCAAAGCCAGGTATTTGAATGCTCTGCAAACTGACCCCCTGCCCCAAACCTGGGCCTCGTGGCAAGTCTGCAGCATCTCTTCCTTGGACTATTTGGCTGATGCCCAGTTTTTGTGGGCTTTGAGGGTTTTTTTGGTGTGTGATTGATTTTTTTTGAAAGGCTAAGTCAACACAAGAATTCAGTGAAAAATACAGGGATGGCTAATTTTTAATGGAAGAAATGTGCAGAATTTAGAGCAATATACAGTGAGAGACAGCTCAAAACAGAAGGGTCTAGGATTCTTTTTCTGCCAAAAAGGATTGTCTTTTTCCTTGACTTCTCATGGTGTTCTGGGCGGGGTGGGGGGGATATGAAGGTCTTTGTGTTTGTTATTGCAACCTTCCCTATTTGTGGAAATTGTGATATACACACAGGCACCGATCCTCCTCTCACCAGCATAAAACACACAATAAATGTGCTGATTTTGAGCAAGCTGGTTAGATTTACCCAGCTGCCCCCGCCCTGCACCACCCCATCGTCCCTGCAGTGCCCTGAGGAGCTGAGCGAAGCATTTGGCCAAGAGCAGGAGTAGGGGAAAACTGAGGGGGCTCAGTGTTGCTGAGTTACGAAGTGACAGATAGAGACAGCCAGGCAGTGCCCCGGCCCTGTGCACGATGATATTCATTTCACACAGCCCCTGCCTGTTCCAGCTGGAATGATAGGAGATGCAAACTTTGACTTCTGCGTTTGAAAGAGATATTGTTTGATGGAAGTGTGTGGGTGGTGGGTAACACAAGCAGCTAAGTGTCAGCACAAGAAGCAAACATTCTCCTTCCACCCCTCCCCGATGTAGTTTTTGATGTAATGAGCATTGCTCCCAATTTTCCTTCTAAATAGGCATTGCACCCGTCCCCATGGCAACTGCCATGCTCAAAAGATGTCCTGTCAGGAGCCATGAAAGGCCCAGAGACATTTGTATTAGATGGTCACAACTGCACTAGCTAATGCTTAACAAATACACTACGAGGCTGCATGCGTCAAAATGAAGAGCGCAAACATTTGTGTTTCATTAAACAGAAATTAATAAGATTCAAATAGGAAGAAACCAAACTGGACTGATTTTTTTTTTTTTTTTTGTGTATACAGCTGTGTTATGAAGTAATACAGGGAACGTTAGTATGAATAATGATTGCACATATGCATTCAATTTATTTCTTCTACTTCTTGTATGGTCTCCTTTAACCCTTTTTCTCTATAGGTTTTTCAGAAATCAAACACAGGTTTAACAGCTGGGCAAGACAGGGATTTCAACTGCTCCTTTCACACTACCAAGGACCAATAGCACTTCTTTATTTAAAGGCACTCTGGGTCATTGGGAAGTTGTGCTTTTGAAAAATGTTCACGTACTTGATGATTGAGCACATGAATGTGGTGGTCTGATTTTTACCAGGGAAAACAAGTGCTCTGGTCGCTAAACAAGGCAGGTCATATCCTGAACCGATGTGCATCCTCCTACCTTCCTCAGCTACAGGCAAGTGGAGCTGATTTATCCCAGCTGAGGCTCTGGCCTCAGGTCCAGGCACTAAAAAAAAAAAAAACAAACCAACAACAAAACAATAAGGGATCTTGTTTCCAGCTCAGCTGAAAATCAAAAGTGAAAGTTCAGGAAGACAGTAGAGCCTCCTCCCACGACAGCCCCTCTCCTGGCTTCCCCGAGCAGTTCCTTCCACCCGCTGCTGCAAGTCAACAACAAAAGTGGACTGTGTTACCCAGCCTGACAATGACAGTCTGTACTCGGCATTACAGACCACAAAAGGCTATGGTAGCTTTGCTTTCTCTGGTCAGCTTAACCTCACTCCTTTTCTTCCAAGAAGGAGGGGGGGGGGGGGAAGGAAAATTGGCCAGGGGCCTGGCTCAGCAGCGGGCCTGGGCCAGCCGCCCAGTGCGTGTGTGTGTACCAACGCCTGGGCTGCCGTTGCCTTCGCTGCTCATAACTCTTCTACACTTATCACTTTCCTGTTTTAACCTAGCTGCACAGGCAGCAGAAACAATCATCCCAGAGTCCCTGTTTCCATCACACGAGGCTTTTATTCCTACAATGCCTAGTTCTGCAACAGTTTGCACGCTTAAATATGTGTGCCAGGACTCTTACCTCCTCTCTCCCTTCCCCCTTTCTCCTCACACTCCCATCCCTGTCTTTTCATCTATGAAATTCCTGTTATCTCCCCAAACCTCCATTTTTCAGGCTGAACTGAATAGGACCCTTATCCCAGGCCCGGCAAGTGGGAAGGGAGGCAGCAAATGGAAAACATTTCTCTTTCTAGATGTAACTGCAAAATGGAATTTGCTATTCAATGAGCATGCACGTCCAGACCTGGACTGTTGTACCAAAGCCAACTTTTATTTTTACTTAAAACTTTGGATTAAGGTAGCCATTCTTCAGGCACAGTTTCACCATGCCACACTCCCATATTCCTGTCCTTCATTTCCCCAAGCCTTCAGGACAGGACAACAACTGAAGGAGACTAACAGTCTTCCCCAAACCAAACTCAGTCGGGGTTTCAGAGACTCAGCTCAAGTCCTGGCCCCAAACCCTGAGAAATGAGTTTAAGCAGTGTCTGCACCCTTCTGAGTTTGTGCTTCAAGAAATCATCAGCTATTCCAGAGCGTATAAATCAGATAGTAAAGTTTGTCTCTCCCTCTGAATACTTATGAAAAAAATTTGGTTTGCAATGCACTGGAATAAGGATTTGTTGGGTTTTTTTTTCAAAAAGAACTTTTTAGTGAAACAGAATTCTCAGTTTATCCCCTTTATTTCCTTTCTTTATCCAGCAGCTTCAAGGTGAACAAACCAATATTCAGTACTCCCATATGGGGTTCAATTTTCCTCCTGATTAGATTACATACCTAATAATATGCGTTACGAACAATTCTTGCCATATTCATGGGCTAAAGTCACAACAATGGATGTCCCTTTTAATGCCAGGCCTTTTAGAAATAGTCCATATTTCCCAGTCCATATCCATATAAAAGATTCCAGGGTTTCGTGATCTGGTGTTTGACATATCACACACATTCGCTCCTCTCAGGCCATCGTTTTAGTGAAGCCTTGGAGTCCTTGCAATCTCCAAGCCTGCATCTTTGAATGATGTTGCTGGGCCAAAATCAGGACTTAATTTTTGTGTTTGACACTCCTTAGTTGGACAATATGATAAATTACAGGAGGCATCAGCATTTAGGAAATGTCGTCCATGCGCCTCTTCAGCAATGTGAGCTACCATAAGCTTGCCAGACTTGTTCTTTCCTTTCTGCAATGTTTCCCTATAATGTTTGAAAGAAGCCTAAAGTTTAAACTTTAAATTTTAATTAAAGAAGCAGAAGCAGAGACAGGTGACCCAGAAGGAATACAGAGATACCATCTGAGGATGTAGCACCAGGGTTAGGAAAGCCAGAGCCCACCTGAAGGGTGATGAGGAAAGGCTTGCACAGGTATTGCCTACCAGCAGCAAAAGGAAGACCAGGGAAAATGTGGGCCTGCTGCTGAATGGAGTGAGAGAGCTGGTGACAAAGGACATGGAAAAAGAAAAGAACTTAAATCTCTCCTTCTCCTTGTCTTTACTTGTAAAATCTGCCTTGAAGGCCCCTATGAATCCCAGGGCCCTGTGACTGGTAGGGAAGACTGGAGCAAGGAAGAACTTCCATCGGTGGAGAAGGATCAGTTCAGGGAACATTTAAACAAAATTAATGTACCCAAGCCCATGGGACCTGGCAAAATCCACCCATGAGTGGTGAGGGAACTGTCAGATGTCGTTGCAAGGCTACACCTGATGATCTTTGAAAAACCATGGGGATTACAGGAGGCTCCTTAGGACTGGAGGAAAGCAAATGTCACTCCTGCCTTCAAGAAGGGCGTGAAGGAGGATCCAGGGAACTACAAGCTAGTCAGCCTCAACCCAGTCACTGGGAAAGTGACAGAACAAATCCTCCTGGAAACTATTTCCAAATATATTAAGGACAAGACAGTGACTGGGAGCAGTCAGCATGGACTTATTAAGGGGAGAACATGCCTGAGCAACCTGACAGCCTTCTGGAGGAGTTAGACACCTGAAGTGGGGCTTAGGCAGGGTACAGATACCAAACACAAAATGGCCTTTTTGCCATTTCTTTCTTGAGATTGCTCCATAAGAAAGATGGCAAAATCCCTGGCAGGCCTCTGGCCTCCTTCCTTTCTGAGGAAACTTCTTTTTATGAGCAGATAATTAAGTGTCCAAAATATCTGTAGTCATGGCTGAACAACCTGAATTGATAAAAATCAAACTCCAGATAAGATATAACCTTGTGTGTATTAGCCAAAAATTCTACCCTTGTTTCCTTGAAATCTGTATTTTATTTAGTTAGTCTACATGAATATGTGGTATGCCTGCAGTGTGAAAATTTTGGTAACAGTCTTTTTAACAATGCCCTGGCCCAAATATTCTTCTTTGTATCAGTAAATTTTCTGATAATTAATTTTGACACCCTATATTAAAATAAAAATAAAGAGCTCTTACTGAGCTTCTTGAGCCAAAAATGTATCATAACAATCAGAGAAGCTTGAAAATGTTCCAGAAGACAGTTTTCCTGTCAGAAAAGGTTGTTTGATTTGACAAAATGGAAATGTTTCATAAGTGTCTTACTGAAATGTAGGCATTTAATTGTAAATATAACTTAATTTTAGCTATATTGAGCTGTCCATAAATGATTCCATTCTGCCTTACACCACAAAAACTCCTGAGTTTTGATCTGAAATGCTGAATCTCTGAATGACAGATGTGGAGAAAGTAAATAAGGACCCCTCTTTCACCCAGGACAAGAACCTTCACACAAGAAGATGCTAGAAGTTCAGGGGACAAATCTTATGATTACTACTACCTACAAAGACAGCAACCCCAGCACAACTCCTTGAAGACTACAAGAATATTCTGGTGAAGAATCACCATTTGTTTGCTGTTTGCTGTTTGGTAAAAGGTTCCTGGTGCAGGGCAAAATGTGTTTTTGATCTTATATTCCCAGGGAGGCAGAAAGTGGGGGTTCTGATCAACAGCAAAATTTTGTTCCCACCTGAGTTATTTTCTGCCTGTTTGCTCTATCCTTATCTTTTTCAGAAAAAAAAAAAAACAAAAAACCCAAACAACAAACCCAAACACAAAACCAAAACCAAAACCCAACCAAAACCAAAACTGATATTCAGAGGTGTTTATTACAAAGGAATATTTTTTTAAGAGAAAAACCCCAACGTTTATTAAATTACAAATATGGAATATACTGAAAAGGTGTTAAGGAGAAAATTACGAAACATAGAAAAACTTCAGTCAAACTCCTTTAAAGCAGGCAGTAACAGGACCAAACACACTTTTTTCTTTTTCAGGTTTTCTTTGTCCAAAACTCACTTAGTTATTTCTGCAGTGTACCCTGCCCTATGTAACATCACAAACAGATGCCATTCTATAACTAAGCATAACTTAACAGACCTGGATTTCTGCTCTAAAGTCTGTAATCTGGAAGAATTTAGGTCAGGTGTACCCTGAGCTTTTGGAAGAAGGATTTAATCTATTTTCCTCAGGGGACCAAGAGAGGCCAGAAGCATGAAAATTACTTAGCTGGGGTCAAAATCTAGTTTGGAGATGTCATCTTTAATTTTTAATGTCTTTGGCTTTTCCTATTGGCATGAGAACCACAATGTTTTATTAATTTAGAAAGTTTATTTCTTATTATTTTAATGTAAAATGTAAAAAAAGCAACATGATTAATAATTCTGGGACTAAGTATGAAAATTGTTAGAAGGAATATTTACAGTTTATTGAAACATTTTCTAACTACCATGTGAAGATATGTATTTACTAGCCCTTTAAAACCATGATTATTTTTCCAGAAGACTGGAAGGTCTTTTAAGATCTGTTACAATCCAACACAAAATACTTGTTCAGGGAGATTTCATATCACAAAGTATTGAGCTATTTATCTTTATGTGATGCATGGCATGTATATGCAGTGAGTTTGCAAGTTTTAGGCTGTCATGAATGTTTCTTGAGAAACAGCCTTGGACGGAAGTAATTTTTCTAAATTAAATAAATGTGTTGTTTCTGATTTTCAAAAATACCCAAGGGAACTAGCTCATATTCTAGATCAACGGCCTGCAAAATTTCACTTTGAAATATAATGACGTTTTTTACTTAGTGAAGCACAAAATATCTCTGGGAACAAAGAAACTCTCTGCACAGGATCTGATCCCCCAGACTTTACCCTCTCCAGGCAAATTCTCCCATTGACTTTAAGAGTTCTGGTTATCTGAGCTTTCCTGTCCGCTGAGTACCAGGATGGAACACTAAGCACAGGTGTCTGTACAACCAACGTTATTTTGTAAATAAAGAACATAACTGATACCTTCCAGGATACTTGAACTTCTAAAAAGAAATGAGGGTTGGCTGTTTTCTGAAGAAAAAGAAAATTCCAACCCTCTAATGGATAAGGATTTTTGAGGGTCAAATTCTGAATAATTTTAGACATGATCCTCAAATAATTTTCTGCATTGTCAGTTTGTATAAATTGTGTTCAAGGCTCCCGGTTAGGAAGCACAGGAAGCACAGGGGTAGGAAATTAAGCCCTTTGAAGGCTTTGGCCTCTCTGAAGACAGCAATTCAAATTGCGCCGGGAGCTCTGCGTACAGCAAACCACCATAGACACAAATTAAAGCTGCACAAGGTTGTTGCTGGGTCCATTTCAAACATACTAAAGCCTTTGGGAATCGGCGGAGAGGGTGCCACAGGGATACAGTTTTAAATGAGCTCTTAGGGATAATGGCTTCATCATAGAAGGGGGACAAGAGCATTTCAGAACTTCTATCTCCCTGATACCATGGAGCATTAGAAATGCCAGGGCACAGATGTGCACATGGAGAGCAAAAGCAGCCCTGAACAAATTCAGCTGTCATTTAAAACCATGCAACAGCAGCGAGGAACCAAAGGCGAAATCGGCTCCAGGGTGTTTATGACTTCGCTGTTTGCTTGCAGTTATACATTGCTTTGGCTTAGATTTCTCTGCAAGCAGGGCTTTGTCTTGCATAAGATACGCTCCTTGTTAGCTTTGGCAAGAGCTACACAACTATGTCTCCTCTCAGTTCTCTGCCAAAAAGGTAAAATGGATGTGCAGGAAGACTTGGGTCCCCTCCACGAAGTGTTATCTATAGAAATAGTCAGAGTCATACAGACGTGCCCAATTAGATCATCAGGACGGATTTCCCAGGATAAAAAAGGCCATTTTTTTTTTTTTGTTGGGTTCCTTGTTTTGGTTTGGTTTGGTTTTTAAATCAAGTTTCCATATCATGTTGTCTACCTGGAGTTTCTCTGAATCACAGTCTTCCATATAGACATCTAGTCTTGAGGTGAAAACTTTTGGGCCAAGAACTTAAATTACTTTGGCTTTCCAAAACATTTGTTTTATTTCTCTTGTGAATTTGTTTCATTTTTATTTTCCATTGCTCATCACAGCAGCTTTCTCCACACCACTCCAGAGCAGTGTCTTGCAATGAAAGTACTTGTGGCATATTCAAGTTACCTATTCTTTCTCTTTTTGATCAGGTCTTTAAGTCTTGCATTGTGCAGATTTTTTTTTTCCCTAGAATTGGAATATTTTTCCTGGCTCATTTTTTGTATCTTCTTCAGTTTTTCAACATCTTTTTATAAATATGGCATGACCAGAACTGTACATAATGTTCTAACATCTGTGTCCCTGCAGCTATGTACAAATGTAAAATTACATCCATATTTCCACTGGTTGCTCCCCTCTTTTTACATTTAGGGCTTGTCTTAGCTGTAGCATTGCAGTCAGAACTCTAATGCAACTTCTTGCTCATGAGTCCCAAGTCCTTCTCAGAGGCACTGCTTTCGCGAGCCCTGGACTCTGTGGACATCCTTGCCTTCCTTGATCCTACATGCAGATTTCTGGGGTTTGCCTGTCAAGTCCATATAATTTTGTACACGTGCCCAGCCCTCACCATCACGTACCACTCTACCAGGTTTCATGTCAGTAAGACATTTTCAGTAGAAATTTATATTCCCTTCTAGATTACCAACAGAAATACAGACTAGCATCATCACCAGTACTAATTCACACAGATTTCTATCGTAAACATTTGCACTATCATGTGATTTCCCTCTGAAAAAGCTATTTAGGATCTGCCAACTATTCAGTTCTTCACTTACTGCAGAATTACTTGACAGATCCTGCATTTATTTTGCAATGCTACATAGATACATGGTTTGATATGAAACCAAGTAGCGTTCAGTAAATGTTTTATATCTATACAGTGCCTTCCATCAATGAGCCATGATCAGACAATGAAACCCATTTGTTTAACATGTTTTATTTTTCATTAAACCATCCTGACTGGCAATATTTTCACACCTGTTATTTCCTTATTACAGTTGAATGAAAACTTTCTTTAAAACTTCTTTTTCCCACTGAAAAATACAGATTTAAATAGCCCAATGTATTTTCTTGGGCTATTAACTAAAATATTAATTTTCTCAAATTATTTCAGCTGAAAACAAGTGTATCTATATATGTATGAGTACAAGAAGAACCTGGAAAAAAGTTTAAAAGAATTGGCTTAATGGTTTTTAAATTCTGAAATTTTATTTTTTTAAAATTTATTTTATTTTTTCAACTGAAATATTTATTTTCAAAATTTGCTTCAGCTTCACTGTAAGAATGCTTTGTACTTGAATAGCAAATACAATATTTCTTTTTGGTTTAAATCAATTTTGTCGATCTACTGTATTTTTTAAATAAATTATCATCAATTTAGAACAATTTGAAGAATGGAGTTGAAAATGGATTAGGAAACACTTCTATTCACACATCTGCTTCCTCTATTGATGAATGCCATTTCATTTTCTCCATTTTTTTCCTAAAATGTTTGTGAGATGTCAGAACCTTTCATTACTTTTGTTTATGATTATCTATTTGCTTTCATGAATCCTGGCACAAAGTCAGCGTCTCCTCAGTTATCTAAAATTATCCTGATACACTTAAATCTCTTAAGCATCTCTTAAATATAAAGCCAATATGCCAAAGGTCCCCTCAGATATATCTTCTGCTGGAGCAGGTGATTTTTAATAGCCTCTGCAGGTAAACTGTTTTATAGAAGTCATGTGAGCAGCGTGCCTTCTTTCAGTGCTTGTGAAGTGTCTCATGGAATGATTTATTTCAAACATCACTGGCTATGTCTTTATTAGAAATTTTGCTACCTCTAAACACCGAAATTCCTATAGCACTCATAGGCCTTTTTTTCTTTCATGATCCATCTATGCACTTCTACAATAGAAAAACAGGTATTTAATAGACCTGTTTATTTCTTTATGCCTTTACTTTCCTTATTGCTTTTCTTTCCACTTTGCCATACTTTGTCTCTCATCATCTTTTTCCTTCATATCTTATCTATTGTCACTATTGCGGTTATATTCCTAGCTACCTTTCTTCTTCCCTTGTCTGTGGAATTGAAATGTTTTGGTCCATGCAGTAAATGTCTTCTAAAAAGCTTTATTTCTCACTATGCTTTTTTTCTGGCTTTTCTTTCTGATCTGTGAAGTCTCCAAGAACCCGTCTCCACACGGGTTAAAATTGTCCTAGTATTTAAAATAGTTAAAAATAATATAGTATTTAGTTAAAAATAGTTAAAAATAAATAGTATTTAAAGTAGTTAAAATAGTTAAAATTGTCCTAGTATTTATTCTGTGTAAACTTGCATTAAGCAACATTTGCCTGAATCCCCTAAACCAAAGCTTTTTATTATATACTACTAGCATAACTGCAAACAGCACGTAGAGCTCACAAATATGAAATGCTTGAGATAAAAAGGCAAGGTACGAGAAGGTCATTCTAATTTTGAAGTGAATTCTTTTCATCATATCAGTTTTCACTGTTGATGATTTTGATTTTTGCCTGACCATGTATTAAGGAGCTCATTGCAGTCATTTAGGATGCCATCACTATTCGGTACCCAGTCCTGTCCCCTTGCGCTCTTGTGCTGACTGGTGGAATTCACAGCTGCAGGCACGGCTGCACAAGCTGTGGTCCTGTCCACTCTTGGGGTTGGGCATTGCTTAACATACCACTGGCACAGGAGGATGCAGCCAGCCCGAGACTATGCTATAAAAAACACAGTGCCTCTCAAGTGTGATTTAATTGCAGAGAGGAAGAGCACTTGAACAAAAGCTAACTTTATTGACACTGGTGGGGAACACCCTATTCTGTGGAGCTGAGTAAGTAAATGCTGGTTAAAGTAACCTCTAACAAGGAGGATCTTAGTACTTAAATAATGGGATCATGGGGTCATATGAAATCCCCTCTAAGAAGGCAGGCTCTTTATATAAATCATGGGAGCATAATCTCTCCAAAAAGCACAAATAACAAAGAGGGCTCAGTACATAGATGGTGGGACCACGGGTCACTCAAGTTTAAGTCCCCTCTAAAAAAGGGAATTCAATACCTAAATCCTGAGAGAACAGTGTCATTGTGTATCATCACAATAATAAAGAAATTATTTTTAAGACGGAAAAAGCAACCCATTTTCTCCTCCATGGAAGTCTGTTGTTAATGCTGTGACGTGCAATTCTATTCATTTGTACAGCAAGGACTGCCATGCCCACTCTGAGACACTGCCTGAGACATTGTGACATTATTAACTTCCTTACCTGTGTGAGGATGTGTCCTTCTACCCAGGACTTACACCAGGCATGTGGTGTCCACATTGTCTCACTGCTCCCCTCCCTTTTCATGTTATCCTTCCCTGCTCATACTGCACTCCTGTCCCATTGCACAGGGCTCACAACCTTCTAAAAATGCTCCTGACTCCATCACGTGGCAGCTTTTATTTGGTCTGAAATACTTCTGGCTGCCCTGATCCAAGGCAGAGGGACCCTCAGAGCGTTCTCAGGACCATCTGGAGACAACACATTGCTTGCCAGTGCGATGCATGGAGGCAGGCACTGCAGCAAAAACCAGCAGCTGAGTGGGACATGAAGGGAGGTATGGCTTTCCCACAGTGTTTATTTAAAATTAGCCATCCCTTCCCTAGACAGCAAGTTAAAGATCTGGTGTGGAGATGACATTTCTACAAGTGGAACACATTCTACATAACTTCTATACATTATGAGCTGAGCTGCGAGGTGTCGTAAAGGGAAGCTTGTTCTAGGAAACCATGGGCTGCCGGGACCCTTGGTCCTGGCTCTTTTCCAAGTGATGCTATCAAGATTCTGAGGAGTGTTGAGCAAACCAGTGAGCCCTGGCTCTGAGCCCATCCAGTGCGTTTCTTTGGAGATTTCAAGCGCGTTTTCAGATTGTATTTGCAAAAGCAAAGGACTCTTATCTGTGAAACACCCTGCTATGCAGACTATCACTTCGAAGTGAGAGAGCATTTCTATTAAATTTGAAACATGTTATACAATAAGAGTCGGATTACGCACAAATATCCTCCCATAAAATGAAGTGTAAGTGTTTTATTGCATGTTCGCAGGCAAAACATTTTATTTCATTTTTATACGTAATGCAGTCATGTCTACATCCATATGTTGCACTCAGGGGGAGAAGAATAGCTCCCATTATGAATGTACACACATCTTCAACTCAAATGGGCCCACGTACAGAGATAAAAATCCCACTGAGGAGCACAAGTTCTGACACGTCTTTTATGTCTTCTGCTCAGAAGAAGTACATCTGCCTGGTGTAACATCAGAAGGATGTCTTTTGTCTTGAACGAAGTTACATTGATATAACTGAGAATAAAATCCCTCTCTGGGCTTAACAGGGCTTCATGTCATTTGGATTACACGTTTACATATATTTCTGGAAAAAGTGTTGTCTTGCTTAGTTCAACAAAGAGAACTACAGAGAAAAGCAATTTCCTTTGTTAAAATAATACTGGCTCTTACTTTGATCAGAAAACAGGTTTGCACAATTCTGGTGAAACAGCAATAATAATATATGTATATGCATGTATGGGGTGAGTGTATGTATGTATGTATAAAAATGGTATTTACACACTCTTCAAATCTATGCTTCTAAAAGGAGACTGATCTGCTAGTCCAAGATGCTGAGAACCTCCAAAAACACAGGCCATATACATACTTACTCTATTTCTAGTGCTTGCCAAGGACTGGTCCTGAACACATGAAATCAAGAGCAAAATCCTCAGTGACTTCCCAAGTACAGAATCAGACCTGCTCTGCAACCGCAGCTGAAACATTTGAGTAAGCTTTGTTTGAGCAGAAAAAAAAAAAAAAAAAGAGTGGCAGGCTGTCTGTGTGGGGGCGAATTTACAAGTTAACTCCATGGTCACAGGAAAAAGCATTGTTCCAGTTCGGGAAAGGGAAAACGTAGGCTTTGGTCCAGCATGCAAGTGTGTGGGTAGCATCTCCAGGGTGTCAGTCCTCACGGTGACTTCAGCAGAGATCTTCAGATACTTGGAGATAAGGTATGTGTTTAAGTACTCTTTTGGACAGGGACTAATTACTGCTGGTTTAAATCACTTGAAATGGCTGTGGGTAAAAAGGCTTAAACAGTGATTAAAGCGATGATAAGGGGCACTGAAAAACAGCCTGGTTTTACTTCAACATAATTTTTCATTTTCATTATATTCCATGTTTTCTGTGCTTGAGATCACTCCTCGCAAGTTTTTGAAAAAACTAACTTTCCATAGGTGTCATCAGTGTGGCTACATGCTTTTCTGTTCCTCTGGAGCAGCTTAAGTCTGAGGAAGGCACAGAGTTGCGAGGGTCAGGATTGCGTGTTGGTAGAAACTTCTCTTTTTCCCATTTAAAAGAAGCTTAGAGCACAGTGTTGGAGCCAGGTTTGATCACGCGTCAGAAAGGTGAGCCAACTCTGCTCATTTTGCCCCTATTTCTGCTGCTGGAACAGGCCACCTTGTCATGATGTGAGAAGTTCTGGCCCACCACTGATTTTAGGGCAATGAGGATACAGAACTGAGCCTAATCCAGACAGCTGCAGGAATTAATTCTATAGCACTGAGTTAAAGTATTTTTGTTGCCCATGCCTCCAACATCTGACCAAGCTTATGAACTTACTTTTTGTTGTCCGCCATAGGTTCAGTCTCCTGTCTCAGCCTGAAAGTGCATGAAACATAACTCTTGGCAATCCAAAGCTGTGGAATCCACCACGCCCTCCACCCCAAAAAAGGTTTTAAATCAAATTCCCTCCAAAGTTTTAAAGCATTGTTTGGGTTCTTCTATTCTTCTGTTTTCAATAGTTGTATTTTTTTGGCATGTGGCACCTACATTGTTTCAAACATTTGTTATAAAGACCCGCCTGTGATGTACATAAAGGGCACTATATAAATTAACATAAGTCATAAATAATTTCAACAAAACATTTGCTCTTCAAAGCCAAATCAAACTCGAGAGAGGCTGATAGTAAAAAAATCCACCCAGGGGAATGAGGGGAGAATCATGTCCATCCCACAGGAAGACATCACCAGTTATTGCCACCAGGCTGTGAGACACCAAGACCCACCAGCCCTTTTTTATGAGCAGAGGAGCGACCGCTTCCAGCTTTGGGCTCCCAAGCGGCTTCTTGGCTGCACTCACAGGGTGTGGGGTCAGGGGGATTGAAGGTACAAGAAGGAGCCCAACCTTGGCAGCTTTGGGAGAGAAGGAGTGTGTTGGCACAAGCTCTCCTGCCTCTCCCAATTGGATGTGCAACTTTCAGGCATAAAACTATTGTTTTGCTTGCTGGGCCTTCCACGGCAGCCGGGCCAAGCTTCCAGCTAGGAGCCAGAATCTGCAACCTTATGAAAGTTGCAGGGCCCGGCAGGCTGTCGGTATTTTCAGCTGGATAGAGCCCAGAACGATTTTATTTTCATCAGAAATGTTCCCTGGCCCTACCACATGTGCAAGCCTGTATGAAACCACCAAGAAGGCTCCCTCCCCCAGCTATCTTATTTAGCTCAAATTTAGCTGCCCAGCAGAACTGTTTCTTATCCAAGCCCTTAGAGACGGGAGAGGAGTGCAGAGATTTAATTATAATCTTTCTCTCTCTCCACCTCCCACAGTACATTAATGCTTTTCATTAGCCAAAGCCAAAACCTTGCTTTATAAGCTGCGAGAGTTGTCTTTTAAAAATACATCCAGCATGAAAAGAGTTCTGAATGGCAGTAACAGCAGTGTAACCCCTCATCCACAGGTGTGGGAGATTCGCTGGAGGATTGCTGGTGGAAAGGCGAGTTTTATTTGAAAGACATCTGATTCCTATTTCTGTCTGTTGGCTGATTACCCCTCATATTACAGCACTTCTGTGCCCACTGACAATTTCATATACACGTCCAAATGAATGAGAGAAAAGCCTCGACATCCAGGAGCTCTGGATGATTTTTATAAGTATCCAGATGTTTAGACTTTCATCTGAAGCTTATCCAAAAAATATGAGGCCACTCCTAGCAGCAGCCTGACAAATATCCACAGCCATTTATTCTGTTTGTCGGTCCAGAGCATACAATCATACGGAGATATCACTGGAGCAGGTACATCTGTTGACCTCGGTGGTATAGAAATGCAGGTAAATCAAGAATGGCATTTTTGACTCACAATTTATAATGTGACTTGAGTGACACAATTAAGTCAGTGTCTTATATTGACAGAAAAGTTCTGGGGAAATACAAGACACTGACTAAATTGTCATTGCCTTGCAGAATACATAAAGGTGATTTTCATCTTTGAAAAATCAGTTTATTTCCAGTACTTCCCCAGAAGTACACCATCAAGAGGTCAGGGAACACTAGGAGGAAGATGGACACTGTTTCCTCCCAATACCTGACTTTTTATTCTTTTTCTTTTTTTTTTTTAAATAAAATACCACTTTTCTTCTTATTCCCTTGCTGTCTGCCAGCTTTAATGATATAAATAGGCAAATGGACCTTGGCAAATTACTAGGATGGCTTCAGGGTTATTAATTTTTTTTAATCTGGTTGCCCTTGGAAGCTTCAAGCGGGCAGCTCCACTGTGCCACCGCTGTGCAAACACGTAGTGTGGTAGGAAATCCTCCTGTGTGAAGAGCTGACAGCCTGCTTGGAGGGAAGAACACAAGCAGCATAACAAATACCTGCCTGGTCAATAAAGGACAAGTGAAAGGGCCATGGGATTACATGGATTACAGTTGTTGGTTACACTGATTAACCAGGCAATTAAAGGCAACAGGAATAATAAATATCCTTCCAAGAGAAGGAGCTGCTGTTGGGCTGCAGGCTGAATGTAGCTGTTCCAACTGCAAACTGTTTTTGCCATAAACACAAAAGCACAAAAGCTGAAGGAGACGGAGAAGGCCTTGGTAGCAGTCCCACAAATGGGACACGCTTTCCTTGATTCTTCAAGAAATTTTACACAGTTGACGGGGTCTTTTTAATGTACATTTTGATGGCTTCTTATCTTACATTTTAATAGGAAATCTGCTGAATGTCTAAAATGCCTTTTGGCAGTCAGACCTTTCGCTGCTGATCTCTGTGACTTAAAAACAGTTCAACTTATCAAGAAGCTTTGGTGTAGATCTGGTGTAGTGGGTAGGTTCTTTTGGTTTTAAAATGCTTTATTTTGGATCACTTTTAATCATCACTTACATTGCGTACGGCCATTTATGCACTGACAGGTTGATGGGGACTTTAATGTACATAAAACTTTCTTTGTCAGGACTTATGCCTCTCTGTCAGATTTTATCCTGCAGTAGAAAGGGTTCATGTACAGTTGCTGACAGATAAAATAAGCTCCTCCAGCAGCTGCAGCTCTGCCTCCCACAGATTCTTTTCTGCTCTGATACTGTGTCCCCAGCTAAGTGCTGAGAAAGCACAGGCAGCACTGCGGGGCTGTGCCGAGATGGGCAGGAGCACAGCACCAGACCTGCAAGAGGGAGGATGGCTTAGCCTCGCCTCGGCTGTCTCCTGTAGTCCAATACCAAGTCCTGCAACATTTGGCATCTTTAGCCCTGGCTGCAGGAGATGGGTGGCAGCAAGGAAAACCTTGTTCTATTCTAAGCAAAAGTGCATTTCCAGCCCAAATTCCTGTGAAGAAAACTTAAAAGGCAAGAAACTTACTTTTTTTTTTTAAAAAAAAAAAGTTTTAATCTCACAGATCACATAAAAACTGGAAAAGCTCATGCATTTTAAGTATATCCCATGATCTTAAGGACCAGAATAATGAATTTGAAACTCTTGCGTTTGGATAAGGGGACCTGCCCTGCCCAATTTGGAGGGCAAGCACTAAGGTTTTTCACAAGCCTGGTGCAATCACAGAGTTGAGGTATGCAGATATTATATCTAATATGAAAAGGTGCCCAGCATCTGTCATTCCCACAGAAGCCAATGGAAACTGAAAACACTCACTTCTGAAGGATCATGCCTTTAATCATTAATATGTTTCCAGATCTATAAAAAAATGTTTCCTAAGATGCTTTATTTCTGCAAGAAATTCCCTGTTGGCAAGAGAGTTTTCATAGCTCCTTAAAGACCTATAAGGAACTGTGCAAGAAATAAAGTGGGGCTTTACTTATGGAAATCAGACCTACTGGAGAGCAACTGGAAATGTTTTTTATGAGTTTTTATAATGGAACTACAGTAGCAGTTCCATGTTGATTTTTATTCTAAGGCCTTATTTTTTTTAACTTCTTTTTTAAGCCAAATTTTTTCCCACCTGAAACTTCACGTGTGGTCTCTTGGCAAAGAAGAATATTTTGAGAAAGTTTAAGGCTGATCTGATAAGCTTTATTTAAGTAAGGAGATTTAAAAACAGAGAGATATTTTACTTTTTAAAAATCCTCAAACCTTTCCTTGTTCATTTAGAAGTTGAAAACTACTTACAATAAAAAAATTCCATTTGTTTTTATATTTGCCCTTAATGAGATACAGCTCATGAATATTTTTAGTAATTTCAGTGGTACCAAAATTTGGGATTTTATTAAGTTTTCTGCAAAAGTAACTTTGAAAAGCAGATTTAAAATAACATAACACATGAGTGATTATATTGATAGAAGATTAAAATATGACACATAGGTGTGTCAACCAGCATGGGGATACGAAACAATGGAGACAACAAAGTTTAATATATACCAGAATCTTTGAAATCATTAAGGTGTTCATGTGTATTAAAATCATCCAGCCTTCCTCCTGTATTGCTGATAAGCATTTTTGGAAATAATTTGCTTCAAGTCATTGTAACCCAAACTACTCTTCCTGTCTAATAACTGGTTTCCAGTAGTAGCTGAGAACTGGCATGTTCCCTCACTGGCCTGATTGGTACGCCAGCAGCAGTTCCCGTAGGGACAAAATAAGAAAAAGGTAGTTTCAGTGAGAGCACCATGCTGAGTTTTTACACAGATCTATCAAAGTGGACAAACACTGAAGTGCTCCATAGATGACAAACACAGTTCTGAAGTGATACTCTGAGCTACCCTTAGTATCTCTGCGGAGAGCTTTGGAGCAGAGAAGCTTCCTCCCTGGACAAGTTCAGAAAAGAGCACGTAGCAGACATTTCTCTTCTCCACGTTAAAATGCCTTTGAGTAAGGTTTTAGCAAACAAGTTATGAGGTTTTGATAATGAATGCACTTTAACTTGTGGTACATGACCAGATCATAGAGGTCACTGGATCTGAGCTCTGTTCAGTTTCTTTGTTCCAGGCTGTCCCCCACGGCCCTCCATGGCTGTGTGCTGCCCCTCAGCCTCACCTGCCTTTCAGCATGCTGGAGCACTGACTCTTCCTCCTCCTTCTCAACGTCTTTGATGGACACTCAAATTGCAACTCGCAGAGATTTCACCTCAATTTCCATTAAGGCTGCTTCTGAAGAAGTTCTGTGGGTTTTGCCACTTTTTTGTTCAAGACGAAAATTGCAGAAGACAAGTGATTCACTTCATCTCTGGGAAAAGACAATCTTCCTTCTTAGCAGACAAGTGCCTCTTCTCCCTTCCGTGTAGTTCCCTCTCCTTCCTTACTGTTCTCTTTTCTTTTTCCCCCTCTCACATTGATTAATCCATGCTTGCTCATTTGCTTTACTTTCCTCAGTAAAGAACTTTTCTTTCTTTCTTTTTCTTTCTTTCTTTCTTTTTTTCTTTCTTTTTTCTACTGATATTTTTTATTGCTTTCTCTTATATTTTTAAAGCAATTTATATCCAGAAAGGGGAGGAAATGGGAGGTCCCTCTTCCAGTTATGCTATTACACCTACCATGCATACAGGAGAGTGTATAACCAGGTTTTTTAATTCAATTACCGCAAAATATGAATCCACCTAATTCTTTACCATATTCAAATATATTATGCTGAGTAGGGAAGAGATTGCCTGTTTGTTCACTGCAAACCTTTATCAAGGTTTGATGAAGAGCAATTGCAGGAGACCAGGGCCCACTGCCCAGCTGTTAGGTCAACATCACGGAGCCTTCTTGTTCTTCTGACACCTCTCTGTAAGGTGCTTAAGGGATCTGGGGCTGTAACTGCTCAAATCTGGCTCATTATAAATTCTGTCAGGTCAAAACCTCATTTTAATCAGAATGCAACTACTGTAGGGTGAGATGTTATAGCCAGGGTAACAATAACTTCAGCAGCTCTGTATTTCTGTTCCATTGGAAGACCCTAGCCACCAAAAAGAAGAGGATTGTTAGGCAGGCAGATGATAATGCAGTAGGCTGTCTTCTGATCCAGGGGTTATCTTGCACTCCTGATCTCAGTCAAATAAACAAAAAAACTTGCAGGAGCTGAACAACTGCTTTTTTTCCTTCTTATGGATCTTCGCGTAAGTACCTGTAGCAGAAGTCCCAGTGACTAACATCATACATATACCTTTTTTCAGTCTTTCTGGTGTAACTAAAGATGAAAATTGTGAGTAATCTCATCAGAGCCTATTTTAATGTTTCATAAACCTCTCAGCAGTATTCAATGCTTTTAGTGACTACTTGACTCAGCCTCCTGGAGATTCACCTTTCTTTGCTAATCATTGTTTCTGGGATTTGATCTGTATACCTTGCTACAGACTGAGATACCTTTTTATAGGTATGTCATTCATATGAGGCAATGCCATCCAATACATTCCATACAGCATCTCTAACGCCCACCAATTTCATATTGCATTGATTTCAGTGAACTTGGTATCAGGTCTTGGACAAGGGTCTGGAAGAAAGCACTAAGTCTATACCTAGATATAAGCTTAAGTTGCAATTGCTCAGTGATTTTCTGTGTAGGTTCCAGGGTGTGATGGTACATAATAGCTGGAGATGTCCTTGTGGGTTGACTTTTGGTACTGAAGTAATTTCTTATGTGGTGCTTGGATGGCTCCTTCAAGAAACATGACATGGCTGTCTGAAATAGTAAACTTGCTAAGAAACAGTCCTTCTTAGATCATACAGGTTGTCCACAACAGCATTCTTTTCAAAGCAATTGTCAAGATGGTAGTGGTATATGAGTGCTTGGCTGCATTACTAACTTTCTCAGATATTTGATGGGTATATTGAGTTGGTAAACTGGTCTGTAGGTTATATTTTTATATATATAATA
>JAVJGJ010000014.1:29146493-29157911 GCA_035590215.1 Microhierax caerulescens | reverse complement strand
TGAGGACAGGCTGAGAGAGCTGGGCCTGTTTAGCCTGGAGAAGGCTGGGAAGGGACCTTATCAACACACAAACATCTCAAGGGCAGGTGTCAGGAGGATGGGGCCAGGATCTTTTTGGTGGTGCCCAGCTACAGGGACAAGGGGCATCGGGCACAAGGGAACTGCCACACCGGAAGTTTCATCTGAACATGAGGAGAAACTTCTTTACTTTGAGGGTGACAGAGCACTGGAACAGGCTGCCCAGGGAGGTTGTGGACTCTCCTTCTCTGGAGACATTCAAAACCCACCTGGGTGTGATCCTGTGCAACCTGCACTAGGAGAACCTGCTTTAGCAGGGGGTTGGACTGGATGATCTCCAGAGGCCCCTTCCAACCCCGACCATCCTGTGATTCTGTAGGGGACATAAGAATCTTCTCCTGTAGCATGTGGTACACACCAGATTTTGGCACTTCTGACCTCCTTCACTTGATGTATTTACTCTTTTAGTTAGTAGCACCCTGTGATTTTAACTGAAAGGAAATTGAGTTTTAATGTTATTCTTAAAAGCACGAAGTTTCAGACTTATTGTGGGTTTTACCTTTGTTATTAAAAACAACAAAGAAACCATTTTTTAAAACTCCATTTCACCCAGACAATCCCAGCTTCATAATAGTAATTAGCAAAAAGGATTTGCAGCTGAAGGATTAAAATGCGGGTTAACATCAAAACCAGTGCTGAATCACTGCCCCAGTCAGCAAATAGAAGGCATTTGTTATACGGAAATACCAAAACTAGCCATCCAACACCATTTTCGGGCCCTTAGGTATTTTATGATAGTGGTTGTGGGTCTGCTGTGGGCAAGGTGAACTCATTGCTCTGGTACACCCCTGTGCTGAAAAGCCAGGGAGTCCTGAGTCAGGAGGTTAGCTGAAAAGCAGCCTTTTTCACATATATTTCCAAAGTTTCCTTTTTCAGAAAGATTTTGATGCTTTCTTTGAAGGTCGCCTTTCAAATCTCTTCTGTAAAGTTGCCTTAGGTATAAAATCCTTACTCAAATATATTAAAAGGTCAAATAAATTGCACTAAGTAAACAAGCTAGCTTTGCTAGCTTTTGCAGGTGTCCAGCACATGGGAGCTTTAGGATACATGACAGAGAATAAAAACTTGACTTATCTCTCTCCTTTCAGTAAAAGTGGGCAGTAACTAACTGAAGGAAAAGAAAAAGTTTCAGACTCAAAATTCTTTCCATTTTAACTTCAGGAAATAGGGCCCTTGTGAGCTGAACTGATAGAAAGCAACAGCTTTTGCACTACTTTGCAATTTAAGAGAAGGTAACAGGAATATTTGCAGTGATTTGATTTTAATTTTTTTTTTCAATTGCAGGACAGGAGCAGATCTTCCCTGCAGCTTTCGTTTGTCGAGATCCATATGTTTAGACAGATGAGTTAATAAAGAACCTCCCCCTGAATAAAACCAGCATGGCCTACTAGTTTCAAGGCTCTTTAATTTATGGCTTAAAATTTTCCACTGCTCTAGGTCTGTTTCATGCAGTTGTCACTCAGTGGTAGGCTGAAGTTTCAGGATGTTTCTGATGGCCCAGCTTTTATTTTTGAACCTTAACATAAAATTGATAGTATCCACCAAGTTGCTTTGCTTTTATAAAGAGGCCACTTTTATAAAGGTTTCCTTAGAGAAGATACAAACTGCTTTCTTCCATCTTTTATTTTACTCAGAGGTGCCAACTGGACCCATCAAACAGATTCCTACAGCTGGCTTTTACAGACAGCTCCCTTTTTCTTCAGCACACTCAAAATTTTAGACCCTGGCCTGCTGCCAACCCTCAACATTTTTTCTTAATCTTTATGCGCCCTGGTAGACAAAATTTCCACTGAAGGCAAAGTGGCCATGGTGGTGCCCTGGTCCAGGTGCTGGATGCTCTCCACGATTGGCGGGCCAAAATCTGGGAGCTGGTTTGGAGTGCCAAAGCTCCTGATGTCCATTCCTGGTAACTCAGTGCCTCCACCCCCACTGACCTATTTTATATTTTTCCAATATAAATTCTCAGGATAGCTCAACTTCTGGAGGAATAAAATAGTTATTTTAGAAAGTGATTTCTGTGCTTTTCCTTGGGCTCATGAAAGTCTAAGCTGGAGCTTTCTCCCAGAGGTTCTGCATGGCATCAGTGGGGAGCAATAGGAACAGTTTATCTGACCCATCTTAGATGGCTATTATAGGATGAACTGAATCTGGAGTGCCTCTTTCTTTCTGATAACCCTAAAGGGAAACAGCTTGAGCAGCTCAGTCTTTGGGAAACCTCTGTGGGGCAGATAAGCCCCACCTCACATCTGTACCCCTCTCTCACTTGCTGTTTTCTAAAACAGTTGCATTTGGAAGATATCTCCTAAGACATATACCACTGAGAATGGTGGAGCTGTTAATTTCTTGTAAAGTCACCGTTCCTGTGGAAATAGAAAATCCCCCCAGACCCTAGCATAGTTCATTCTGTGGTTTGCTGCTGCAAAGCCTCTTTCTAACGCAGCAGGTGCATGTGGAGTGCAGCACTACCATATTAATAAAATAGAACTGCCTAAACATATTTCCTCCAACCTTCCAGAAAGATCTTGGAGGCAATTCCTCACTTGAAGAACTTCAAATTGTCCATTTGTCAGTATTTAAAAAAATATCCACGCAAATGAGTATTGATGCCTACAGCTTGCAAATAACTTCATGAAGGGTGAGGCAATTTTTTCCAGGATCACTCTTCATATTAATTACTTTAAAAAATGAACATTCAGAGCTATTAGGTCCAGGAACAACTTCATAATATCAGTGGCTGCAAAATGAAAAACGTGCATGCTGGCACATTTGTTCAGTCCATGGTGGCAAACAGGGACTCTGCTGCTGTTTTATGCGAATTCTAATGAAAGCAATTTGTCTCGTTTCCGTCACCCCTAAGCCATTATTTATGAATCAGTCTTCAGATCTCGCATAAGGAAAAACGAGTCACTTTGGTGCCGAGAACCGATCTCTGATTTGTGTCAGGAAATCAGCAACCAGAAAACAAGCTTATTAAGTACCATTAGAAATGTCATCAGGCAACAGCCACCCATTCCATAGTCCTCCCCCAAAGTGTGCTGATCCCCTGGGTGAAAAGCCCTCGGCTGAGCAGCTGGCAGAGATGCCTGTCTGCACCAGCCCTTGTTGCTCTTCTCCTGAAAAGCAGGACATCTCTGGGTCTTCAGTTCACTGCTGACCAAAGTCAGTGACACCTGGTGCTGTGCTGGTTGTTTGGCCTGCAGTGAACTTGTGGTTTCGGTTTTGTTCACAGGGATGGGTCTCAACACAGCAAGAAAAGAAAGCCTGCAGGCTGGCACGGTGGCAGGCAGGCTTAGCAGAGGCAATGCACCATACCCCTGCCTGCCTGCCTGCGGGAAGCCTGACAGGGCTGCCTCCATGCCATCCTTTGAGTCCCGGTGATGTGACTCGCTCTTGGTCCAAATTGAGTACCACTGGGCTGATTTCATAGCAACCGAGCTGTTTCACCCTGACAAGAGATCAAGGGCAGGGGGACTACAGGTGGATATACAGGTCTGCTGAAGCTGTTCCTTTTGGATAGCAGCACCGAACCTGCCACCCCAGCCTTCTTCCTCTGCACGGGGCAGAGCAGTGGCACCGTAGCACAGGGGCAGGAGAAACTTGCACGGTCAGAAGTTTTTTTATTATCCCACCCTGCCGATCTGGCACCTTTTAAGGACACTGTTTTCTTTCCCCCCTTAAAGAAAATACCATGACTGTTTTGCAAATGGGATGGCTATTTTAACTTCTTAGAGTGATTTATATCCCATTCCCTGCTGGCTGCCATTGAGATTGGCCCAGTCCAATCCACTACACATTTCTGATTTAGTACCGTCCTCGCGACCCCTCGGTAACTTCAGCGCGGGAGACAGGATGTTATCAGAAAGCTGGAGTAATGCATAGCTGCACCTGAGCGCAGCCAGGGCAAGCCACACGCTGCTATTTCGGGAAGCTTTTATACCTTGTATTTTTCTTTTCTAATGCACTCACATTGCTGCTTAAAATACAGAATCTCTGTTAAATAAAAGGCCATTCTGTTCGCCTTGGCAGTGTGTCATTACAGGAGAGAGAAAATGTGGACATTATTACGGGGCATCACCGTGGAGGCAGGAGGCGCAAGGAGTTCGCTTGTGGGTGCGATGCCAGCACACAGCTGGTTAGGCAGTGGGGGTGGTGCAGTATCCTGGGTCCTGGGACAGGGTGGGAAGAGGCCACTCACCCTTCCCCATCTTCATGCAGACCCTTTGGCTAAGCAGTTTCTGCAGTCCTACGGCAGGCAAAATCAGTAGCAATGCACTTGCTGTCACTAGTGAAGGATTTGCTCCAAATCCTTGTGAGAGTGTCACTTTTCATGAGAAATTAACACCCACCTCTTAATTGCTGAGGACTAGCACCGTCTCACAGGCACTGGGGTGCAGCAGAAAGCGTTGTTCCCAGTACCTGTAGGGGATGGGCTATTTCAGTGCTGTCCTGCCTATTTCTTGATCTGATTTTCTTCAAGCCTATGTCTGTCTGGTTTAGAATCATTTTATACAGTGATTTTTTGAACCAGTTCAGCTGATAAACCAATACTGGTACCATAAACAAAACAAAACAAAACAAAACAAAACAAAACAAAACAAAACAAAACAAAACAAAACCAAAACAAAACAAGGAAACCAAGAAACAACCCCTAAAGAAATGCAAAACAGGAAAGTCAGGACATCAAGAAGGAACTGAAAGAGATGTAATGGTAGCAATAAATGAGAATTATCCAATACTGACTACTAGCATGAGTGACTGCCTCTGAGACAGACACAGAGCTGCCCTTCAAAAACAGTGAGTGGAAGGACATGCTACCAAGGGCTGCCATTTTGAAGGGACTTTAGCCAAGTCATTGGCTTAGAGCTTATTTTTAAGGGCTTGTTCATATGAATTTATGAACAGGTTATAATATAAATGGATCCCTTGGAATACAATTTACTTCAAAATCAATCCTGCAGCAGTGAAACTACTCACAATTAAAGGGTTTGGTTATCCATGACGCAGGGTCTGAGGAAAGCTGGTGCAGAATGTATGTAACCTCATAGTATAAGGGAAGGGGGGAAGTCCCAGAGCTCAGCTGGTCATGATAATGGGTTTTTAATGAAAAAAAAGGACCTAACTTAGCTTCAAGTAGAATAGGAAAATCAGAATCCAAAGTATTCCCAGTGGTATCTAAACACATGCTTTTATACAAGTAGATATTAAAGTAGTTCTGGGAAAGAAGAGGAAGAAAATAAAAACTTCATTGAGGTGGCTGTATTTCATCAAGCTAGCATTTGTTTGTACAGAAAACAAATGTCATTAGTCTTGTTTATTTTAAATTATGAGCAACAAAGAAGTCTTACTTGAAAATTGGTATTGCAGAAGTCCAACCCCTCACTGTACTCTCATTTTTGAAGAATGATGTCTAACAATTTCATTTTATTTTTAACACACTCTTTTTATGTCATGCATAGCTTCCAGTATTGCCCTTTCCATCTCTAGGTGTATTTATTCCTAATAGATTCTTAGGTGGATATTCCTGGAGACTGAAAATATTTGGACCCAAATGTTCAAAGGTTGCTTCTGATTCCTGGTGACTGAGTTGTATCTTGACTTGAGGTAGCTTGGATTTGCATTTTAACAAATCGTGAACAAGCGCAAAGCCAGCTGGACTCAGTATGTTGATCTAGCACACGTGGAAACAGTATCTTGCAATACCTCAAATTCATCAGCAAGATACAGAGAAGCCAAAAGTCACAGCAAAATTTTGTTCGCAAATCCACCAGATGAGATTTAAAGTGGTTACACCTTTGCTGCTTCAGTATCCCCCAGCTTCCCACATTGAGCTCATCTATGCTGGGAAGGGTGGCACAAAAGTAAAAGAGCAGTTTCTAGTTTTAGCTTAGCTGGCCCAGCCATTGGTGTCTATTCCTGATGGGTTTTTCATGGCATGCACCTTTGGTACTAAAAATTGGATAAGAACTGCTGTCTTGTTCCACATGGTATCCACAAGCCTCATCATAAGATAAAGAAGTTTTCGGCAATGCCAAAGTAAACTGACTTGGAACAAGCCATAGGACATGTATTGGACTTGAACAATTAAACCTATGAATTGCAAGCCCATACCTAGGATTTTTCTTAGATTTCTTCCTGGGGTAGTATGCATAACCACTGTATTTTTTTGGAAAATCGAGCATTTTTTCATGTATATGTATGTTCATTGGGTCTCATATACATAGTATGTGTATAGAGATGTAGTGGAACAGCCATGGGCTCTGCTGGTCGGTCACGTTTCACTTACAGGTTACTGGTCATCTCAGCATTTTGTGTTGTGCTTTGGCTCTTTTAGAACTGGAGAACAGCTTTATAGTTTAAGACTTTATGTGCATTTATAGAAATCTAGACATATAAAACTGGCTTCTGAAAAAGCTCTAAATAATCTTTCCAGGCTACTCAGCATGTCAGTAAGCCTTCATTCTGCCAAAAAGTGTTTTTATCCCCTGACCCTCTCTGATGCAACTACACTGAACTGTCAGTAGCTTTCTGTTGTGCAGGCTGTGGCTTAAATTGCTTAACTGCAAATTAATGTAAATTAAACTCTTACAGTCCACATGGCAAGACCCAGTGCATGCAATTACGAGTGCAGTCCACTGTGCTTTACCCAAAAGCCCAAGGTTAGTGTACTTGTCTCGCTCTTACTTACTTTTGGGTGGAGAGGAAGAGGATGCTGTACAGGGAGAAGGAGAGGGAGCAGGAGAGTCTGCTCTACTTGTACAAGCTGGGAAGTTGCTTCTGCTAGTCGGGACATCTTGCTGTGGAGAGCCATCTCTCGAAGCGTCTCACACCTCGCCAACCTCTCTGGCCTGGGATCACCTGGGCTAAGAGGAGACAGGTCTCCAGTCTCTTGCCCTTCCTTAGGGCCTTTCCCTGTGGCTTTTCTCTCTTCCTCCAGCTCCTGAGCCCCACCACGCTTGGACACCTCCATCTCTTCTCCCGGGCTATGCCAAGCTGGGCCAGACCTGCTGGTGCTGAAGGTTTGGGTGTGGAAAGGCTGTGGGGGGTTGTGGGGAGGGTGGGGGGCTGCAGCAGCCCGGAGGGTGCGGAGAGCCCCTGCCTGGTGCCCAATGGACACAAGCAGAGCGGCCGGACCAGCCATCAGCCTTCCCACCTTGCTTCCTGCTCCAGACCTGTGTGTGGCTTTTTTAAACCCAGTTTGGCCCCTTCCCTCCCTCTTCCCTCGCACCTCTGGCCCCGCTGTGGGTGGCCACCCACCCCACCCACATCTCCAGCCCCCCCCGCCGGGCTTCAGCAGCTGGAAACCTGCGGGTCCTTGGGAGGGACGGGCAGGTGGGTGCAGAGCTCAGGGCTGACGAGCCTTTTGCAGGAGGCAGTGTAAACCCTCCTGTGGTCCCTGGTGGGAGCAGGCTTGCCCAGGCTGGCCCCTTCAAAGGGGTGGGGTGCACGTGGAGTCAGCCCTCCAGAGGCTGTGATATAAAGCTCAGTGCTGAAGGATTTTACAACATGTTTCAATGTGTAATTTTAAAGGAGAGCAAGGGCCAGGAGCAATACCTTTCATTCCAAACCCCTCCTGTTTTTGGGGATGTTCAGTGTGGGTCTGGTTGATGCTCCTGCATCCCGTGCCAGGTGCCTCCCAGTGACACCCACACTGTGAGGCAGAGACCCCTGGAAATGCCCAGCCAGGTCTGGCTGTCAGGGTTTCCACCAAAAAGTTATGGCTGCTGTGAAGTCAAATCTTCTCAGCCTACCCTTGGTTTTATTACTGTTATTATTATTCACAACCCCAAAATGCATCAAATGCATGCAAACCTGTCAAGCTGACAGTACTGCGTTTGGAGCATGGAAAAAAGAAGAAAAAAAAAATCGCAAGTAGGAAAACAGTGGGTTGGAAACGGGAAGGCTGAATGAGCCCCACCTGAAATAACTCCAAAAAAAGGCATTTCTGGCTTTGGCAAGTCAGCCAGAAGGATTCTATATGTTTTTGTATATGGTTCCCAGAGGATTTAAAACTGTAAGATTTGATGCTAAACCTATTTCTGTGCTGTGAAACCAGGGACAGCTGTAAAAATATTTGCTGTTTTTAATTAAACCTAACATTGCTACTTCCTTCATCTAAGTTAGGTCAAAGGACTGGCAATTTTATGCTTTGATAGATGAAGAAAAACAGTTGTGGGTGTTGTGTTTTAGAAATATGTTATAAAATAAGAAGTCTGAGGGAAAAGGCCTCAGAGGCTATAATAGCTCTACCCTTGTGCTCTCTTCTCAGAGATGTTTTCCTTGTCAAACATTTAGCCTTATCCATATAGCAACTGTTTCTACTGTAATTCTGTTTATTATTTTTCCTTGAAAGACTTTCATCTAAACTTTCCATTTGCTCTCTACTTAAACTTTAGGTAGCATTCTCTCGGCTGTGTGTTCTTTATAAATGTAGATAAATCTGCTTTGTTAGGGGGAGATGAGGAGGGATGTCCCTGGTCCTGCTCTCTTTGGATCCCCCTACATTGCCTCAGTCACACTCGGCAGAAAATCTTACAGCAATTCCCTCTGGAGAAGTGCTGGTCTTTCTACTGCTCCTCGGAGCAGGACTGTACTCTCACCATCTCTTCCAAAATCAGGTGTATCCATCCCATCTCAGGGCTAGAGATAAGCTATCAGTTTGGAGACCCATTTTTTCGGTCTCACAGCAAAGACTGAAGAGCACCAAGCTGGGACTAGCAGGGGAAAGTTCTCGTTTCAGCTCCATGGCCTGTTGCTCATCCTGGGGGCAAGTCCCTCAGTCTTTCACTATGGGAAATGACGATGATGATGCTGACTCCCACCGTGATGTGTCTGGGGACCTATACAGTAAAAGATCCAGGTATTATTGTTCCTTGGGCTTTTAGAGGAGGGCAAAGATGACTTAGAATTAAGCAGGAATTTCCACCAAATTGTCTTTTTGTCAAGAATTCTGAGTTCCTGAACATGCAGTGTCTGTTGGAGAACAGCCATTTTCATGATTTTTTGTTTAAAAATCAGGAAAAAATGCTTAGAAAGTCAGAATAAGACATTTAAATGCCTAAGCATATATTTTAAAGGTGTTTTTTTTAATGTGATTTTTTTTTAGTCTTTTAAGGTAAAGTATAGACAAAAGGCACCAAGGAGAAGTAAGGTGTTTTGCTTCCATATTTTGTCCATATTTTGTGGTTTGAGTTGTTCTAGAATTTAATTTACAAAATTTTTTAAGATTTCAACTTTTCATCTTCAGTGAAAAATCTCAAGATTTTCTGTGGAAAAAAAAGTGCATCATTTCTTCTCCTTTGGTGCCTATACTGGAAAGAATGGAGGGATTGTCCCTTCTACCTCATTTGTTATTTCTGCTCCTAAAATCACGTCTTCCTGTGCAAAGTGATTATAGGATTTTAAAATGTTCCCTATATTCTCAGTAAATTTGCTATTATTAACAATGTTAGCATTGTTTACTACTTCCAGCAGTTTTACTCTTGCTGTTGTTGTAGTGCTAGGCATTAATTTTGACTTCAAAGGAAAAATCTTTTTTCCTATAGGTGTAAACCTCATCCATCAGTTGACAGACATCTGTCAGCAGATAGACCTCTGTTCCTTCCTACAGTGCAGGACCCATGCCAGGCACTCAAACCAAACCACAAAAGAGGTAAAAGAGTGGAGAAGTGGGTACAGGAGCATGGGGAAGAACACACAGATTTGCAGTTTATCAGCTTGCTCACTTTCTAAGTGCTAGAAAGAAGCATGTTTGTCTTAGGTGGTCTGAAGTTTTGGGGTGGATTAACATTTTATAAAACTTTTTTTATATAAAAAACCAGAAAAAACTCCAAACCCTCCAGCAGACCTTTATCAGGAATTTTCTTAGCAAAATATTATACATGGACAATTGCAGAAATGAGAAGTGGAAGTCTGTCTTTATTTCCAGCATCTGCCTTCCTATCTGCTCATTTTTTAGCTACGTACTATGTGGACCCCTGAAGATATTGAGCCATCGGCCAACTAGAGAGTAAACCAAAAGGAGATATGTCACAATTTAATGCCAAATAAATTATATGCTGTCAAATCTACCTTTGTTACTGCTAGCACCCCTCAGCTCATAACTAAAACCATGGCAGAATAGGTCTGTTAACTGATTTTAGCAGGGTTCTAGTGTGTATCCATAAATGCAGAGGCTCTCTTCCTGACACTGCTGCTGTCCCATCTGCTTTGCCAAATGTATCTGAAGAGGCAGAAATGGGGGTAGGAGCCTTTGCCCCCCACTCCAGGACATACAAGAAAAGCCAAGTTTGTCCCTACTGTAATTCTGCTATAACTGAACGTGGTTTTACAGTCAATGAGTTTTTCTCAATGAGTTAACCACCCTTTCAGAAAAAAAAAGATGAATAGCTGCTTATTTTAATTTGGCAGCACTTTGAGCAAATACAGCACTTTTTCTGTCTCATGTAGCTCAAGGCTAGAAACCCAAAGAGCAAGAAAACTCCTTTTCCTCCCCTCCTTCCTAAACAAAAGTCAAGGTTTTGTGGGATTCAGCACAATCCATGGGATTTATGTTGCACCTGTTGTATTCTCACAAGAAATATCAATTAAAATATTGTGACTTTGGAAGGAACATAGGAAATCTATAAGGGGAGTCGAGCTCCACGTCTTTTCTGCACCTGCAGCCGTCTGCCGTCCCAGCTTGCTGCCCCTTGGGTGAGGGGGGGGCTGCCGGGCCGCTGTCACGCGCCGCTCTGTCTCCACCGGCGTGCAGGGAGAAGCCCATTTCCCCCACCTGTGCTGTGCTCACTGGTTCTTGTTTGAGTTGGCACCTCTTGGTGGTATTGGGCTGACAAGGCCTTGCAGACATAGTGCTGGAGTGTTTGGTGGTGCAGATTTGGGATGCTCTTGGTTGCCCTTGAGTGTCTGGGCTGTGAGGGGGGAAGGAGAAGCTAAGATCTTGTAGCAGTTAGCTCCAAAGCCCAACCAAACTTGATAAGAGTTTTTAAAAACTCCGGTGCCTGTGAGTCCATAAGCCTTTGTCCCCAGCTGGCAATAGTGGGATTTTCCTGAATGGTTGGGTTCTGCACTGCTGACGGCTGCTGCTGTTGCTGTTTGCACATTACAGTGCTGGTGGGACGGCCCCAGTGGAGCAGGACCTGAAGGAGCACTCAGGCTTGAGAGAGACTGTGTGTCCAGGAAATTTGCTCAGAATGTGTTGATCTAATTTGAACTTGATTAGGTTGTCCTAATTATATATTTTTCTTCTTTATCTTTTCTTTTCTTTTTTATCTTTTCTTTTTCTTTTCTTTTCTTTTCTTTTCTTTTCTTTTCTTTTCTTTTCTTTTCTTTTCTTTTCTTTTC
>JAVJGJ010000014.1:29122036-29146393 GCA_035590215.1 Microhierax caerulescens | reverse complement strand
TTTCTTTTCTTTTCTTTTCTTTTCTTTTCTTTTCTTTTCTTTTCTTTTCTTTTCTTTTCTTTTCTTTTCTTTTCTTTATTTTATTTTCAATGTTATTAAGGAGAACTCTGGACTGTTGTGGAGGCAGAATAAACACTTGTAAAAGATATAAAGCCTTCAGCTTCAAGGAATCCAACCAGGAACTGATGAGAATTAGAAAGAAAACTGTCTCTGGAGAGAATGCAGTGGCATTGTGTCCCTTCATTGTACACCCTGCACTTCTCTTGGGAGAGTGCTGGTGCTTGATAGGGGCAGAGGATGGATGTATAGTCTGATCCACCAGACCCACTAAATGATCCAGGTTTATGAAATTCACTGCTACAATAAATAGTTTTTAGGGCAACCCCTGCTCTTATCCACATAGTGGAGGAAGGGTTTCAACTCTCAGTTCTTACAGGTGTGGCCTTACCATGAGCTGAGAAGCTCTTTGGGGAAATGTTGCATCCTTTATCTTCAAGCTGTGCTAGAAGAGGGTTCAGTACCTCATTGGGAAAAAAGCCTGAAGAAGAGAACACTGTTTTGTAGCCCTGCCATTCTGAGAAAAGCAGGTGCTGGGCTTCTGGCCATGTCCCAGGGCTGTTTTGGTCTGGGGCAAAAAATTTGGTACAGCCTATACAGCATAGTGGGAACAAGGATTTGGAGCCTGCCTGTATACTGCCCTCCCTCTACCCTAGCTGAAGGCCACAAACAATTATTTGCTCACTACTTGTACTAATTTCTGAACTGGCAGAGTATTTCTAGCAATGTGGCAGCAGGAGGGGCAAGGACCATGGAGCGGTGTGGAGGGCACGCTCCTTGGAGCCCTCACAGGGGCAAGTGGGACATTCCTGTTTGCCAGGGGAAATATACCTGGGCTCTGCAGTGGCTGCTGCCACGTGGGGAGTTGGGCAGCAGGAATAAACATTTCACTTATCCCTGAACTGTAGGAAATAGGAGTTAAAATTCCCTCACCCAGATGTATCCAGACCTTCGTGACTCCCTTTCCTGGTGGGGATATTAACTACCAGACTAGTCAGCAAGGCAGGGCAGGAACCGCTGGTGTGAATACTGCTGAATAATAGAGGGTCACGGTGGAGCTTGAGCACCAGCCCCTTGTCACCCACACTGCTGAGCTGCTGCTTGGTCATTCTTCACTAGCAGCTCTGCTGTAAAACCACCCAAAAAACCTACCAGTTTTCTACCGGTAGCTATCGCTATTATACAAAGAAGGGTAGAAGCTACTGCTGCTGCCCAGCATGGAGGTACTGGGGGGTGCTTTGCTGCTATGCAACTGCCCACGGGGATGAGGCCCACGGGTATTTAGTCAGAGAAATACTGGGATAATGGATATTAATGGAGCTTAGTCATAAGCCAGGCGCTGAGCAATTACAGATGCTCAAGAAACTTTGAGAGACCCATATAAAATACGCATGGATAACAAGCAGAGGATTTCAGGAGCATAGTTTTGAGCACAGGCATGTGATTTCTTCCATTTAATTATCCATTGCTTTGGCTGGATGTTGAACATAAGGACAGCTGTACTGATTTGGATCGAAATACCACCAGCCCACATTCTGACTGCAGGAGTAGCAGGGGATACCCCCAGTGTTTTCCCTGAATAAGGCTCATGCCCAGCATTTTGGGTGTACTCACCTTGCAGCTGTCTCCAAAACAGGCAACTCATCTGCCTGAATTGTGGCAGTGGGGTTCCGTGTTCATGGTCTCCCTCAGGGAAAAGGAAAACAGTGACCACAACGGGACGCCTGTTGATGAATGAGAACAGGCAAGTAAGCTGTATAGTGTTTCCACAGCCTCTGATCATTCTCAGCTAGAGCTGAGTAGAGAAGTTTTTTTTTGTGTGCCTGTGATGGGTTTTTTTTTGTTTAATAACTCACAGTGGATCCCTCTCCAAGTGCTTGTCTACTCTCCCTTTAAACCCATGCAGCCACAGCATCTTCTGGCAACAAAGTCCATGCTTACTTTCTCCTTGAAGAATCACTTCCCTACGTTTGTCAGCATGGCTCCCCCGTAGCCCACTGGCCTTGTACTGAAAGGGACAAGTGAGTACCCGGTCCTTCTCCATGGCAGCCAGCATTTTACAGGCCTGTATTGCATTTCCCCTACCGCTCCTTTCTAGCCTCTTCCGATTCCCCTGCTGCAGGTTAGCGTCCCCACAGAGGGCCGGCTGGGACTGTCTCTTGTCCTGAAAGCAGAGTCAGCCCAGTTCGCTGACAAAATGATGAACACCTGAATTAGCGTGGGTGGCTTAGCACTGGCGCGGTGGAGACAACCCACGTGGCCGGTTCTGCTGGCTCAGCTCTGGGGTCGGGGCCCTGCAGCTGAGGGCCAGGCACAGAGCTGGGCATTGCAGCCTCTTCCACCAGCGTGGCTCTTCCTGTGGTGAACACTTGACCAGGCTTAGGTGTACGTTCCTAGGATATAAATACAAAAATATTTTCACTATCGTATGTGTCATTCTGGGGAGACACTGTGCCCTCAGAACCGACCTTTTTATATAATACCACCAAATACATGTTGCACCTAAGTGGAGATACTCTGTTAGAAATAAATGTGCTTGTAAGCATTTGGAAGTGTAAAGGTGATATTTATAAAGTGACCAGAACACCCACTATGCACTGCATAAGCCAGTGAAAATAACAGCTGCTGAGTTTTATCAGCTTTAGAGCACCACAGGAGCAGCACACAGAGCGGTTCATCTGCGATGTGTCAGTGCTGAGCACAGCTGACTAATGTGCTGCTGTAGTTAAAGACAGGGTAATCATAGAGAGACTGTAAGTAGATGATAAAATAAGTAGCAGTTTTATGGCTTTTCACATGCTTTCTCCTAGTATCCACATCTGTGCTGTATTTGTGAGAGTAAAAGCAATGAAAATTCCTGCAGGTCAAAATAACTTTATTCTTAAGAGTATACCTAGGGTGTTGTCTTCCCTCCAGCTCAGTGGTAAACATGTTGATGTTGGAGTAAAGAAAGGGCTGGTATTTTTCCTGGATGAGTGAAGTACAGTTTTACCATTCTGCATTAACTGTTTCAGATGCTGTATACAATTTTTTAACTACTAACAGTGTTCTGATGGTTTATAAGTCAAAAAGCTTTTCTTTTTTAAAAATTCAGAAACCACTAAGAGCTCAACATAAAATGTGGGGAGTAAAATCTGACAGGAACAGAAGAAAATGTAATTACTTGAAGTGACAGTTTTGTTCTCAGAACAGTTTCCACCACAGAATGGCATTATTTTCTGAAATTTTCTGGATCTCTGAAAGAGATGCAATTTGCATTTTCCTTAGGGGCAATGTCAGGTAAACTAATTGAAGCTGCAGTTCAGTGGACATTGAAAGTCAGTATAAAGTGGCACTCGTGCTGAAAGACACAGTCCTACCTTCTCCCAGTCTCGCCTTGAATTCCCGTTCTGCATCATCTCCTCCTCTGTAGTTGTGCAGAGAACTGGAATGAGAAGCTGCACTGGGTTTAAACTTAGCCAGAAAAAAACCCAATCTTCAGATGGATTCCTCCCTCAGGGAAGCTTGTTTTGCAGATATGCAGGCTGCATATGCAGGAGGGATGCTCTGGGGCAGGAACAAGTGATGGGGGGTGGGGGATTATTTTTCTTAGCGATACTTTTGCCAATTTACAGTGTTCAACAGACTGCTACCACAACTAACCTAACAGTAACTATTAATATTAGCCAGGAATAAGTGGGACTAGTTACTTATTTAATAAAAACCACAAATAAATATAGCCCTGTGTCTTTAGAAGTGGGGATATGAGAATGGTATGCATTTTTCTGAAAGTCTAAATACACATTATTTGGCATGGAAGGGAGTTGCTACAGGCTGAGGCTCACCTGTGCTGGCTACAGTTCACCTTGCAGATGTGCTGAAGGATAGTTCATGTGTTAAGAGCAAGTGACTCATAATTGGACCTTCTGGGAAACATTATGGGTCACCTAAATTCAGCAAGGAGTTCAGAGAGAGGAAATCGAGATTAAAAGAGCTGAGGGACTTGAGCTTGTGCTGCACGCAGGATATCAGGTGGCAGGAGAGGGAACCGACTCTGACCAGAGGGGCCTGCAAAAGAGCCTGGCTTGGTAGGGACAGACCTGCAAGGCTCCCAGTGAGGATGTGAGCTAGCTAGGAAGGTGGGAGGGAGTCTCTGGATAATTTTGAACTTTGCAGTAACAAAGTTGGTTTCCAAAGGGGGAATGTTCTTGGGAAAACAGGAAGAGAAGGAGGTTGAAGTAGAGTCAAAAATTAGGCTGGGTGAGCAGCAGGATTCATAAATCTGTGTGCCGTTCTTGCCCACTCTCACAGAATCCCCATCATGAAAGGAAACCAAACTTCCACGATTGAAATCTGCACAGCAACACGTGAGCTGAGCAGCTGAACGAGAGACTGGCTGTTGGAAGAGTCAGGGATTGCAACTACTTACGTTCACAGGAGGAAAATGGTGTACAAATATCCTACCGTTGAAGAATTAAGGTCAGGTCAGGTGAATAAGATGGATAAGGCACATTGTTCATCTAATAATTCATCTAAGAAGAGGCTGAGTCAGGCCTTCAGTGAGGTGTGGATGAGGCTACATAAATAAAAACACTAATAAATCTGCTGTCAGTGTTGTGCACTTGCTTGCTGTTCATGCATGTGGGCTGAGTAAGGGGTCTACTGGGTACACCTTTAGCAGTAGAGTCCTGATTTTAGCTAGATAAAACTTAAGCATACCACTCTAAATGGAGTCCTTATATTTTCCCTTTTGTCAATGGAAAAAAAAAGCAACCTCGCAGGGTGAGACATTCCATTGTCAAACTGCCACGAAGCTGCCTATAAATGATGTTTCTAGATGGGTGGCTCAGACCATGTGCCTCTTTTCTCGATGACTGAGGTCAGGTAGGTGAATCCCAACCACAGAAACTACTTTTCTTCAGAGTCTATATTATAGAGTTTTCATAACTAATGGCTGAGAAGCTGGATGAAGCTTGCAGTCACTAATATTGATCTGTAAGTACATTTCCATCTCCCCAAAATTATTTATTTCAGCATCTACCCACCTTCCACATTTATTATGGCAGCTCCTGCTAGATTTGACCAAAGGGGTATTGTTTTGCCATTGATGCTCCCGCGATACATGAGTTCATCTCAGTCTGCTGTTTGAAACAAGCATATGAGGGGTGAGTCTGCTGTTTGAAACCAGCATATAAGGGGCCAGTTCATTGAGCACAATTTATTCCAGATCTTTGCAGAAATATATGATGCTCTTGAGCCTGTACAGATGTGTAGGCAATAGGGAGCTGTCTGGCTGCACAGGTTTTTTATATATTTTTCAACTAAATCAGAAATCCAAATGCAAAAGTCAGCACTTGAGGATGTCTACATGGATTTGTGACTTTCCTGCCTGAGTTCTAAGGTTATAAACCAACGAAGGGATTAAACTCATATGTACATTTTTTTTTCTTTATGTGACAGACCTAAGATGAATAACATCGCTCATTTACCAAATCAGAGAACATTTATATGGGAAAGGTTTCTTCAAATCATTGAGGTAAAATCTTGGCCCTTTTGAAGGTGGGTTTAGGTTGGTTTTGATAGCACTCAGTGTCGCTCTTTTTCACAGGAAGACATTTCTCCTGCCAACTCTGGTGGTTTCCATTGTGTATTTTATAGGGCCTTGTCCACTCCAGCTTAAAAATACCAAGAAATGGGACATATGCTGCCAATCTTGAGGCATATACTGACATAAAACAAAGTTATTTAATAAAACTATAATATAATTCATTTTATTCGGTCCTTTCAGAAAGCCATGTGGGAAAGAAATGGAAGACAGTAGAGAAGTGATGCTGTTGGCAGCGAGCGCACAAGTGCTGTGTTTGTCTGAACCCACAGAAATGGGTTCAAGGAAGATCATAGCTCTGTATATGTACACATTAATCTCCTGAATCCTGTCGTGCCCATCCCCCTGACCCTAGCGCTGCCCTCTTCAGAGGTGAAAACCAAAACCACCAACAGCTAATCAAGTGCTCAGCCAAATACCAGTGGGTTGTATCACACTTGCTGCCGAGCCCTCGTGCCAGAAAGGCGGGATCCAGACTCACAGCAGGCGCATCCTGGGGAAGCGGGCACCTCACCTGCAAGAAGGTGGGCACAAACCTGAACTGGCCCTGGGGAACGTGGACCAGTGGGATCCTGGTGGATAACTAACTGCCCCTACTTGCAATCGAAGTTTCAGGCAGAGGGAAATGCTAAATCCCCCTCCTGTCCCCCTCCACCGCTGCTCCTGCTGCTGGAGAACTGCTCTGAGCTGGGAGAGCAGCACAGGGCGCTCAGCAGGCAGCATACACTCTCTTCAGACCTCTGTACGGGCAGCAGAGCTTAAATTGAGCAGTGACACGAAATGTTTGGCCCAGTCTGGCTTACACACAAACTGTCCTTGCCTGCAGATGCTAGCTGCGGGCAGCAGACAAAGCAGTGCAATGCCATCTCGGAGTATTTCTGTGGTGCTAAGGAAAGGAGGACCAGGACTGAGCTCCAGTACTGGACCCTCTGTTACCCACGCTCCATACTGGTTCATTTTTTTCATTTTCTCTCTGGCTCTACTTTGGACCTCTCCAGATAGCTCTGCCCAGGACAGTGCCCAAGCATAGTTTTAGTCAAGCCTGTGCCAGCTTTCCTTCTCTCCATCTTATACTATTTATTTCCTAATTCTATTCCAGCAGGTTTTTCATCCACAAACTCCCCCACATGCTTTTACATCATGTCCAGGGCATGAAACATGGACCTCACAGTCTTGCTGTAAAAACATAATTCTGGTGGGCTGCAGCCATGGCCTGCACAATTTTAGAAACTTTGAGCTTGAAAAGGTTACACAGAACAACGTTGACACCTGAGGGCAAGGCATACCACGTGAGGCCTGCAGGAGATGTTGAGACAAGGCAGCATGGATGCAGTTTGCTCAGGAGGAGCCTTGTCCCATGCAGTGTAAATGAAAGCCATGTGGTCCCTGCTAAATAGGCACTATTAATCTAGTTAGACCTTGTACCAGGGTTCAGATTGACAGAAATTGGAAAAGATGATATCTGTTCCAACTTTCAGGTGATGGCTTGACTTCTCTTTAGCCTAGGGTGCTTTTCAAGTGAACCCCAGATTTTCTTGGAGTTGTGGTTGTCACTGCTGGGAGTGTATTGCAGACCCTACATCTGGGGAAATGCTGGTGGCTACTGCACAGGGTCATGGAGGTTGGCCAGCCCACTCTGGGAAAGCTCCAGAAAAGATGGTCTCCAAATTCCAGGGTCTCATGGTTGCCTAATCAGAGAAGAAGGAAGGCTGTACCTTTTACAAATGGCTTGAAGAATCCAGGATCAGGATGCAAGGCAAAAATAGGGTCAGCCTGGGAGAAGTCTTATATTTGCAGTTAGTTTTTCAGTATAGGAAGAAGTGATGACAGCCTGTTCGCTTCCATACAAATCCCTCTGTCATCTAGTCCTGGGAGAGAACCAGGGTCTTTGCATGGGGCACACTATATTTTTAATCCAACTATAATATCCCCTTCCTACGGCTCAAGCTGAAGCATGAATACAATTAGACAGCAAATTTAACAGCCAGGGCCATAAACTTGATGGTTTGCGGAATTTACACGGGAGTTTCCTTGGAGATTGGCTGTAAGTATTGAAATTCAGGTTTTGTTTTTGTTTTTTTCTTTCAAAGGTAAAAAGGAAGACCACAGCTCTTTTGCAAAGCCCATAAATGCAAAGTTAATTTCTCTAGAAAGAGAAGCCTGTGCAGTGCATGGTCTTACCTTGCAAACATTGTCATGGACTGCTGGTAAGTTCTGTGTGGATTTGGGTCTTAAGGAAGAGCCTGCAGTTTGCAGGATTTGGCCTAGATCCACAGAAGTGCACACAAAATCTTCCCCAAATCTAGCGTTACTGGTTTTCACATGGTGTTTTTCAATCAAATGTGCGACAATCAAATGTGCCGTATCTACAGACAAATTGGAGAAGGTGAATACAAAAAGATAACTCCCAAAGCTGTTTGATGGCAGAAGTCAAGCATGTGCTTACAAGAAAGGGTACAAAAAATGATATGGCTGTCCTGCTGTCATTAACACTGGCCAGAGGAGCAGCATGACATGGAAGTATTTGTGTAGCTACATTGCTGGCCCCCACCCAGATCAGAGGTATATCTGACCCTGAAAGTACCTGACAATGTAGTCCTTGAACTGGAGAAAAAAAATCTCAGTTACTGACAACTTCCTGGTGCTCGCTGCAGGTGATTTGCTTTTTAATGTCATTATAAATTAACATCCTATTACCATAATATGAATATTAACCCAAATTTAATTTTCTTTTTGCTGCTCTGTTAATTTAATTTAATATGTTTTGGGCAGGTAAGCATTTAAAAAACGTAATTCAACTAAACTACCACAATTAAGATATGACCCTGACCAAAGAGCACTGAGTTCCTTGGTGTGGAAATTTAGACAAAATACAATGTCTCATTACTGTACTACAACTCTGTGATTCTATTAAGGCAATGTGCCTAAAAAGAATCAGGTTCTGTTAGATGTGGTAACAGGGCTGTAAAACACATATGCATGTTTGGGCCCTGTTTGTATAAGCAAGTTGTTATCGTTTTCTTAAATAGTCGGAGAAAGTGGTTCATTTTCCTGTGTAGATCTTCATTCACCCATGTCTGAAGATGTAATGGGCTATTGGATCTTTTACAATGAATCCTCTGTATCTTCACTCACCTGAATGCCCCATGGTCAAACTAAAATGTAGTTGGAAGAAGCAGAAAGTCCAGGGGTGTAATTTTCTACTTTCCATTACAGGAAAAAAAAAAAAAAAGGAAACTTTAGGTTCTGGCAGGCTTCATTTGAACCATTTCTAATTTTACTTACCTATAGATTCATACCATGTGGTGGGTTATTTAGTTTATATTATGGATGGTTATACTTAATGCAAGAACATTCGTAAAAAAGACATGTGCACTGGATACAATAGCCAGTCTATCTCTTCCCAAGTAAAAAAAAACTTGCAGAAATCTTCCCCCCTACCCCCTCCCAAACATCTGGGACTTTGTCCAGCTATCTGTCTGCTTTTGCTCTGAATTTTCCATCCAGAGCTTGTGAAATACATGTAAAGTTAATTCTGTAGGTCATACTCATGGCAGAGCTAGAGCTAGTTACACAGGGCTCCTAAACCAGACCGGGCAGTTAGCTCAGCAGGTAAATGGGAAACCAGACAGAACAGCCAGACAGATGCCAGATTTCTCTGACTTCACCTTTGACTTCCACAGAACATACATTTGTGAATGAATTTCAGTTTTGGGCCTCAAAAAGGTGGCAAGGAAGAAATGGCCTTGGTCAAATGCAGCCTCCAAGGAGGATGGGGTGCTGTAACGTATCCAAAGACATCCACACAGGGCTGACAGATGAGACACAGGGCTATGGCAGACCAGTGCCTGTCTGGGGCAGCAGCTGAAACCACGTGAGATACAACAGAACATCTCAGGCAACGTGGCATGGTTACATTTAAGCAATGACGTGGACTCCTTACTATTTTCTTACAGTGACTTGTAACTAAATTTTCCAAGTGAGTTTAAACAACTCTTAACTGGCTAAATAAACAACCTCAAATGAAATATTTAATTTGAATTTCCCAATGAGAAAATGCCTTATTTTTTAAAAAAACAACAACAACAAACAAAAACAGTGTTTTCCAGTGTTGGTTTTGCAGAGTACCTTTTCTTGTCTGGAATGTCAGCCCAAACAGAAAATTCCCAACAAGCTCTAGGTTTAAAAAGTAATGTGATTTTTTTCAACCTCTGAGACCCTGAAAAGTACAGGCTCGAGGTACCGTGTCTTTTCACAGCATTGTCTCACTGTTTATGTAGATAGGGGGCTGCTAAGAAGTCTTTTCTGGACCTTCTCATCTCAGATGTCTGGGACACTTTTTACTCCTTCATTTTGAAATCAGAGTGAAAGGATCTTTTCTGCTCTCTTTTCATTTCTTTTCATGGTGCCAAAAGCTGTCTTGAATTATGCAGCTTTTGTAAAACTCCTTCAAATGTGTTTATATAAGAACAAACCGTAAAAATTGAAGTGAAAGGACCAAATCCTGCACTGCACTTACTCTCCATTGACAAAGTAGTCAGGGAAAGCCTGAATGGCAGCATCTGAATAAGGGCAGAACAGAGATTAAATTATTCTCTAGGGCAGCTGAGGCACCATGGGCAGGCAATGCAAATTTCTAACATACTCGCCTATGGATCCAATATGTAATGGCAGAAAGACAGTTCATTCAGGATAGTGACACAAAATAAAGATTGGACTTCTTTCCCACTCTGCATGACAAAATTCTGAGGTAGCTGAGAGACAGTTAGTTGTTTTTGTAGCAGTCATACTCAGAAAATTTGTATATGGGTAAACAAAACACAGTTCACCTCTTTAACAACTGGTTTCCTCATGGCTAGTGCACTAGTACTGCCCAGTATGCCATGCTTGCTGGGTCATGGCTGGGGAAGTCGCTGCATGAGAAAGCAGGTCCCCTATGCAGGGGCTATATCCTCCTGCGAGAAAAGCATGCAGACTTGTGAATGCCCTCTAGAGCTGTAAGTCTCGAAGGTCACCAGATTCCTTTTTCTCTAAGGCCTTTGGGCACTGTCATTGCCAACCAAGTTATAATCATATTTTAGCATAATTTTTTACTAAAATAAAATCATTAGAATCTCCTTATTGCAAATGCTGTCTTCTGACCACAGCCACTGAGCCCCCACCCCTTTTGCCTGGGCACGGATAACAAAGAGTCTGTAGGTGTTGGAAACATAAAGCCGAGGGACTTAGGATCTCCCCAGCGAGGACAGGTATTCTAATTGCTCCACAATTAAAACTTTTCTTTTAAAACACCAGGGCCAGATCCACAAGTTATGGAAGCAGACAAGCTTGCATAAGCATCTGTGGGGATTCATGCCAGAGGAGGGACTGGGTGTAGAATATAAGATGTTTTAAAGAGATCCTTAACAAAACAGATCTCAGCTTATGCTTCTGTGTATGAAAAGCCACATACAAGAAACTTCAAATATTCCTTTTTTTAAACATTGAATTTATTATCGTATCAGAAGTAATCAGGTGATTACTACCCCTGTAAAGTAAAGTAAACTTGTAGACACGTTGTGGGGGTAGGCTTTTAGTCACATTTGCTGTTCTCTTTATTCCAAAGAAATTGGGAGGTCACCTCTGTAGGAGACACTCTGCTGGAAAGCATAAACGTGTCACAGCAGAATACATGAGGCTGGAATAGCCTGTCCTCTCAGTGTCCCCTATGAAATGACAGCTCAGTCATACACCATCTACATAGCTCCCAGGCTGTCCAGGCACTTTTAAGACGAGTTGTAAGTCTGCCTCTCACTCAAGAGAGTTTACAGCATAAAAGTTAGTGGCATCAGCCACATCTCTACCTTCCCGCTCCACGTGGCAGCTGTCCTGTGGGGAACACCAAAGACCCTGCTGGCTCTAGGAAGGAGTTTCCCTTGTAGAAACCATGAAGTGTACCTGGAAGACACAGCACTCCCCAGCCACACCTGACTGGCCTTAGCTCACCCTCCACTCTCACTCCAAGGCCAAAGTATGGGAATTATAAGGGACCTCAGCCTTCTGCTGGGAAAGAGAAACTGCAACAGAAAAAGACTGCATGACTTCCTTGCCCTCCCACACATCTGTTCATCCCCACCGTATCACCGCAATACCGCGCCGGCACAGACTGACCCGCTCTGAGGCCTCTCCCCTCCCCTGTGGTGTTGCTCTGTGCAGCGATAAGAAGCTTTCCTACTTCTTAGTGTCTTATAAACAGAGGATAAAGATCAGCCTTGTGAATGTGACTTTCCCTGATTTTTGAGATACTGACACAACGCATATTTGCAAAGACTGTTCCTTCCTCGGGCCATCTGAGTACAGTGTTTGAGAGAATATTTGTGTTTGGACACGTGAGATGAAAGATTTAGGTGAACAAAGGCTTTAACAGAAAAATAATAAACAGAAGACACTTATAAGAGCTGAACACAGTTGAAAGCACAATGAATATGAGGATAAATACAGGTTTGTGTGCAGCTGCGTGGTGAAAGGAAGAGACCAGCCGTAGATGTAACAGTTAAGCACAAAGGCAGCATGCTACAAAGTGTTTGCAAAACCATGTTCACCAAGGAGTGCATGAAGTAGGATCTGAACTGGATGATGTGAAAATCTATGCACAGATCATCTCGGTCAGCACTCAGAAAAAGCAATGAGCTGAGCTTTGGAAGGACCTAGAACAAGCCCCAAAGACCAGAGATGATGTTTTCTCAACCTGTCAGGTCTCGCACGCAGTTACCACATGCGGTTTGCCAGTCTGCTGGCCCAGCACGGGCTTTCCCATCTGGTACCAAGGGACTGTTGACCTGTCAACCTGTCTTTGACCATGAGACAAGAGATTTCAAACAGCCACTTTTCTGCAAGGCAAGAAAGCACATGGAGTTACCCAGAGATGATTTGCAGCTAACATTTACATGCTGGCTCTTCTCCATGGTAGTTTACCTCTGTCTCAGCAGAGTCCAGTTGCAATGCAAAGCTGCAATGCAATTAAACACAAAATCACCTAGTGGAAAGATCCCTCCCAAATCCCTCCACGTATTATGCTGTCCCTCGGCTACCTCTCAACTTAGACTATTGCTTCATTCCTTCTGAAACAAAAGAGTCTAGCAGTTCAATTCTCACATGTTGTTTCCTGCTAAACATCCCAACTCATGTACCCTAGGAAAGAAAAACTCCTTTGCTTTAGCTATAAATAAATATTTTGGATTTACCTGCACCCTAAACCTGTTCCCTGAAATCTCTACTGACATGCCCAGTAAATTCTGTAGAATAGCTTAATTTGGCATTAAATTAGAAAGACAGGTAGAGAAATGCCTGAATTCATGCACTTTCAAGCTCATAAAGAACAGGGATGAACACTGCTGCCAGAACTTGTGCCACAAACAGCAGTAACTATGCTCACAGAGCAAAACAATGGAAATAAGGGAACTAGACACACACAGAGAGTGAGAAATGATTGCCTAAACTAATGCAGAGCACAGCAAATAAGGCATCTTGAAGTAAGATACACACAAAAATCAAGATGAGCAGAAAGCAGAGGAACTGACATGTTGCAGGAATTGTATATTTTCCAGTGCAGGATCTCAAGCAGATCACGTACCTAAGGGCTACGTGCTTTACAGGAATCTGTCAGTTTAGTGCCTTCATGCTGATGGTTCTTATCTGCACACTGCTGGAATGCCTGATGGTTCTGGTTTGCAGTTCATAAAAGCAGTAACGCTGAAAGCAACATTTTATTTGTGACCCATTGTGTTGCCATTTTCCCACCAAAAAAGCCTAAAAATACATGATGTCATTTTTGTGGGGAAAATTGTAATAGCACATCCATTTTATGCACGTCCACTATCTTTTCTTATTGTTTCTCTCAGGTATCTTCTGTTAAATGAAAAACAACCATGGAAGACAATTGAACAACTGTTATTAAATATTCCAATATAAAAATACAATGACTATTCAGTTAAGCGTTAGTTAGACAGCACAGAAGCTCTGAAGAATATGTGAAGGAAGTTTAAATTCTGATGCTTTAGGATGAGTTTGCATAGACTGAGAGTCCAGGCTCATACCGCATGGCCTCCTAATCATTTCCTTTAAAACATTAAGGGTATGGGATATGTATCTCTACAATAAAGACGGGTGATGAATGTATTGTTCTTTAAAACAGTGTTCAAAATTCTTTTTCTTCCAGAAACCTCCCACCTTGCCACTCAAGGTAGGATTTGGATCCTATAGGTGTCTATATGCAGGTGTTTATCTGTAAGCATGTTGCATAAGCTCTTGTTGTAGTCAGCTGAAATCTGTTCAGTACAGTCAATGGAGCTCATTCAGGTGCCTAAACATAGACGTCAAGTTGAGATTCCCTAGTACCATAAGGAGGCATCTATGCTGGGTTGGCGGATAAGACAGTTACGATGGGACTTACAGCAAATCAGTACCCTGCTGCAGGGGTACCCTTTACTATCTAAAATGACTCTTGACTGTGTTTCAGCAACTCAATGAATCCCAGTGAGTTCTGGTTTTGGCTTTAGTCTGATCTTAATAATTACACTTTTTAATGTATAGTGCCTTTTATTGAGTCATCTGCACCTGATCCTTATGTGCAGGATAATTCTGGACAAGCTGATCATAAGATTTTTAAAGAGTAAAGACACTCTGTGATGTACAGCAGTAAAAAAAATAAATTCACAACATTCCTTCAGAGTAAAGTCTGCTCTAGCACTGGTGATGATCCTCCTTTGAGAGGGAGGTTGGACTGGATGGCCAGGCAACCTCCAGACTTCTCTTCTGACTAACTTTCCACGATGCTATGGGCCTGGATCATTCAGTTCTACACAACAGAGCATCTTTCTAATCTCTTCATGAGGTCTGCTCCATTCTTGAGTTGAACCAGAAGCCAGTATTTATGTTTTTCATGGCTTTTCTGTGTGAGTTTGAATTGGTTCAACGATTCCCCAGGCCATGAGCTGTGTCTCTTATTTATGTTTGTAAAGGCTCCAGCACACCCTCTGTGCCAGGCAAAACCCAGTATCTCAAGAGACTGCAACTGTTCTTAAATTGTGCGTAATTATATGGAGGCCTTATATCAAGAAATAGCTCACTGACTTAAAGAAAAGCCAAGCATGAACTTAAAGGTGATCATATATTTAAGCAGTTTTCAGAACACAGATAATAAAGAAAAGAGCAAGTATCAATTTTAACCAGACCAGAACTGTTGTTCTATGAGCAGCAAAGCCTTCCTCATTGTGACAATTTATTGAATTTGTATAAACTTATGACATGTTTGTGCTGTTAGGAAGTGTGAAGGTGGCCTGCTACTAATGGAAGGAGACAAGGATGTGAGCTTGAGTGCAAGGTTTCAGTTGTCCCCACTCCTTCACTGCTGCCTCCTTTCCTGCTGTAGCTCCAAATGCTCTCCCCAAAACAAAGCTGTGAGAGAGAAGAGCTGTAAGCAGAGTAAATGGGGGCACTGACGGTTCCTAACCCTCTTTTACTTTGTAGTAGAAACAGCCTGAGAGGTCAACGCTGGTGAGAGAAGCCTAGAGCTCCTTGGGCTAAGAGATATCACAAAGGCTGTACCCAGACACTGCAAGCGGCAGTGGAAGAGGAGAAGGAAGGGATGGACAATGCCAATGCAGTAAGTGTGCTAGAAAGCAAGGGGTGTCCAGCTTCAGGGGGCTCTCTTGCACGGTGCCATGGTGAATACTGGTATAACCAGAACAGCTGCATCAGCAGTAATGCAACAAAAAGTCCCAGAATAGGACATTTATATGTAATTTATCCTTTTCACCTGAGAAATTAATTTCAGAACAGACTGAAGTAGCTGGAGTAATGGCACAGACATCCAGCTTAATATTTGTCTTTATAATATCTGATAACTATATATTTTTTGGAGAATACAGTGTTGGATTCTCCATTGACTCACTCATTGTGCAAGTATCTGTTATATTTCCAACGACTGAGATTTATTTATTTTCATTAAAAGTCTACATTTTTATTTATATGGTCAAAAGCATAAGTAACGTTGGGAAAAATAGGTATTAAAGTCTAAGAAAAAATATTCAAGTCAATAATAACAGAAGAAAAGAAAAATATGTAGTACATATTAAAAATGAAAACAATTGTTATAAATATAATGGCCTTAAATGTTTGCTTTTATGTGACAGATGTTTTTAACAAAATGTCTGTGTTGGCAGTTTGAGCACACTTATGATTTTAATTTGTGTAATATTCCCTTTTAGTATTGATGTCTATTTACAACATCTGTGAAGGGTCTGTAACCTGAATGTGACAGCAAAAAACTAACAGACTGCTATTGGAATCTTTCCACTGGGTCCATGTAACAGACTATTAACAAAAATCTTAAATAGCTATTCTAATCATGAACAGCAATCTTACGCAAATTATATCAGACCCAAAGGACTTGATTAACTTTAAAATGCCTTACAGACCTGAAACATAAATTTTGCTCCTCCTGCCTTCCTCTGTAGAGTCAAAATCAGATCATATCACAGGCACTGGTTTTAGCTAGGCACACACAAAATCAGTATGCAAGGCAGGCTGCAGACACACAGGCAGGGTCCTGACTTCATGACAAGGAAAGCACATTTCTGAGCATTGAAGTAAATATAATAGTCTTTTTTTTTTCTCCCCCCCCCCACCCCCCTTGTTGCTTTTCTATAAATCTCCAACTGGAATTTCCATTCCATAACAACTCTTTTAACCAGCTGGAACTTAGGCAACATCCTGGCATAGGGAGGCATTAATATGTCAATGAAGTGCTGCTGTTAACGTGGTATCACTGATAGAGCTAGACACAGGATTTCTACTTGAGGAAAGCCAGGTTTTATTTATCAAGATAGTTGCAGAGCATAGGAAAGTGTGAATGAGGGAACATGAGCTGTCCTTCGCTATTAATCGCTTAATATTGGCAGCAAAATTAGAAATGTTAATTATTATTGTTATGTCCCAACGGTCTTTTCCACAGAGTTCTTGCTTGTTCACGCCTTCTAAATCAGGAGCCAAGATTCCCCCCACCTTTTACCACTTAGCCCCTCTCTTCCCTCCCCTTCCCCTCCCCTCCCACACATACCCTTTGTTTGACCCCATCTATACTACAATAACTATTTAATTAACAACAGTTGTTAAATTTGTTTATGGCCTGACCTTATAACACAGTTTGGCTGGCCAGTTAGTATGGAGCCAAACTGTTTTATATCTAGGTTAAGAAAAAAAAAACTAGGTAGAGACCTAAGCTATAGAGCATTAATCTAATAACTAAAACCCAAAACACAACAGAAAGAAATGATTCCATTTGTATCACCCTTTGGCCTCATCCATTGTACTGTCCAAGCTGCGTTTTAATCAAGTCTTTGACAATGGAGCCCAACAGCCATTGCTAAAGTTTGATATTTTTCATACAGTAAGGGACAAAGGGGGACAGTCTTTCGAAAGTGTTTGGGTTTTTTTAAGGCAAAGCTTTATATTTAAAGCAAAAAGCTCTCTTCTTTACTCCTGTTTTCCTTGGCATTTGGGAGTTGGGTCCAGTTTCTGGCAAGAGAGCCCCAGGGTCTCTGAGAAATCTGGGTCTCTGCTGGGTACAGCTGCTTCCTTCTGAGCCACTGATATGGTTCCGTGAGTAGGAAACTTCTAGTGTTCCCTGCAGTTGCTTTTTCTTTCTCTCTCACTAGACATTTCACTTCTGGTTTTCTTTCTGTATCTTTTCATCTTTCTTTGCCAAAGTCCTCCTTGTTTCTTGTGGCTTTATTTCCAATTGCTTTTTCCTTCTTTTGCTTTTTGGCCTCATGATTTCCCCATTAAATCACTTACAAGTAGAGCATAAAAAAAGGTTTTTGTTTAACCAAAAAAAAAGGTGTCAGCTTTTGTTTACCACTCTACTTCTAGGTGCATTGAACGTGGAAATCCTGTGAGGCAGAATAAGGCATCCTCCTAAGGACTGATACTGTTCTAGATGTGTTCTATATAATTCATTCAAAGATTATATATTAAAGAAATACTTTTGGGATGCTTTCCATACTATTTAGGTTTCCTTCTTTTTCAGAAACATTCTGATAATGGGTTTAGTACTTTAGTATCTTCAGTACCTCAGTAGAAATACCTCACTCTGAGTTCAGATGGTTCTCCAAGCATTCTGCTGCTTAAGCAAAACCGACTTGGAAAGTTTTATTTCATCTGTGAAGAGAAATGTGACTGCAGATGGGTCTAGAGCCAGACCATGGCAGACTTGAAGTGTATTTGCACATCAGGGAAGGGAAGAAGCAAGGCCTTGCTGCAAGTGAATGGAAGAACCCAAAGGAACGCACCCACTTACCCACAGAAGAGAAGTTGGTTATTGGTAGCAGGGAGAACTACTCCTTGTGCCAAAGTCACTGCTCATAGAAGAGGATTCAGCACTGCTGTGGATACTCTGAGACAAAACCAGTCCAGGTGATTAGAGATTCATTAGCATTTTCCATGAATGCATATCCAGCCAAACTAGCACGTAATTAAAAAAAAATTAAAAAAATAGCATGGGTGGAAAACCAGACAGACATTCCATACTATGTATTTCAGGGTCTTACAGTAAAGTCTTCAGACATTTACTGAAGAAAATTAGGCACACGCTCCTGAACAGCTCGCTGCTGCTGTCTGTGCAACTGAGCTTGAAATGGACTTCTGTGAGACTTCATCCACTTCTCAGTTGCATTTGCAGTCGAGCTAGTGCCATAGTGGAAGTTCTGTCAGAGTAGGTCCTCATTCCAGCTTCACCCCAACAGAGCAAGAAGGCATAAAACTTTATTTCATGGTGTATTCTTTGTTCATACAAATGTGAAAAAGATATCAGCTTGAAATCAGTCAGATTTTTGGATTCAGGCTCAGCCTGTTTCTTATTTTATTCAAACTGACTGATTTCAAGTTCTGTTGCTGTCTTTTTGAACTAGCTGTTCTGCTCTCTTTGTGTAATGAGCTGTATGTGTTCCAAAACAGTTGAGTGAAGTTAAATCATAAAAAAATGGATCTCTGCTGAACCTGAGTGTCAAGGAAAAATTAAAAACATCTTTTGGAGAGAGGTTAAGGACTCACATCAGCCACCAATCTGGGTACATTCAGAAGACTCATGAATGTTAATAAACCTGAGTTCAACTGGTAATGTATGGTTTTTCTGTACAAGTTTGTGTTGAAAAAATTTTAGTCTCCTGTTCAACTCACTTATGATGTATGTAGCAGAATCAGTTCCCTTACCCAAAATGAAATCCTGGACTGAACTCTTCTATGTTTCTTGGACTAGATTGTTCCAGGTAGACACAAGTTTTGGACCAGTATTCACCTATTCATAAAAAGTTTTAATGGAACTAAATGAAAATGTATTATATTCTTTGCCATATTTTTCTACATTATCTATAGCAATATTAAAGCTGATAAATCACTACATTAAATACACATGTTCCCTAATTGCTATTATTTTTAGCCTCCTTTCCCATAATTCCTGCATCAGGGCTGTCTGTCCTCCTCTCCTGACCTCCAGGCCAGTTTCAATCAAATTAAAAAGAGTAAGCCTCAAACTGGAATCTTACCTTGGGTTCTTAACTTGAACAGACATTTCAGGGAACTGGACAAGAAGCCCTCCTAGAGCCAAGTTTCCCTCTACAGTCAGTGGAGACTGGTAAATGCTTTTGGATGTCTCTGAAGGCAGACCTTGCCTGAGCAATTCCGATGCCTAGGCTCAGAAAGGCAGCGATGACCTGTTGCTTGTGGTAGAGGGAAAAACACTGCAAGAAGGCTGGCTTCCTAGTGTTCCTGAATTTAAACTCAAGTTAGGTCCCTCTGTTAGGCAGGCTTGATCCCATCGTAGGCATCTATAGATCAATGAAGATCTTCTGGAGGCTAGAGGTCCTCAGAGAACTTGCCCTCCCTGAGGCAGACGTGCTGAGCTCAGCTCTTGACGGTCTGCCTGCCTGCGGCCAGGGTGCTGACCAGTACACCTACGGCTCTGGGTGAGCTGCAGCATAGGAGGAATCCCAGCTGGCTGAAGTGGTGCAAAGGACCTGGGCAGGGGAGCCGGGGTTATGATGAGGGGGGTTGAAGAGCAAAGGTAGAAATCCCTAAGAAACAATTTGGTCCTTTAGAATTTGTTTGCATTCATTAGTTCTGCTGCTCACAAAACAACTTATTCAAGTACGTGAGTTGCTTTTGTTTACTCTTGTAAATGCCAAATGCATTCGAAATTCAGCTGCTGGAGTAACAGGTAAGCCTGTCCCTACCATACCAGTTGCTTTTCCAGGACATCAAATTCAAGTCCTACATTGCAGGAATATATCTTTTGGGGAGGATTTGCTGATATTGCAGTTCAAATGCCTGACTCTTACAGGAACAAGCATTGCACTGACTCTTGCTTACATTTCTAATCTTTTTTTGGCCCCTGGCCATTTTCTAAATAAATGAAACATGCCTCTATTGTTCCATCCAGCAGACAGATGATAAAATGTCTGTTTCAGACTATAGGCAAGTCAGTCTTCATCCAGTCACTTCTAAAGATATGGAACAAGTACAGCAGTCTTTAAGTTTAATACTACCCTTTCACATTTTAAATCAATTTACAATCTTTCTTTGTAATCAGTTTGGTTACTTCCCAAATCCAGTACGAGGGATGTTTTATTGCCAATTTTTCATTTCTGGTATGATGTTCTCGATAAGGGTTATGTCAAATAACCCTTGATCTATACAGAATCTTTGATATAGCATCTCACACAGGCCCTTTGTTTCAATAAAGCTATGGATGATACATATATCTTAACAAGTAATTTTTCTACCGATCGGCTTTGAAGGTCACAAAATACTGTTAATGATGTTCCAAATAACAAGCACCCTTTGCCTTCTAGAATTCCCCTTGAGAACATACTTGGCTGAAATCAATTTTTATGTATATTAATAATCTCTTTGCAGTGCTCACAAAATAATAGACTTACTTGCATTAGTGAAGACACAACACTTCATAAGCCAATACATAAGTCAACTGAGAGTTCTGATTTTCAGTCTGATATAAAAGTAACCTTGGAAAATAGCTAGTTTCAACATGATTAACACATGCAGCAAGCTAATAATTCAGCAAATATCTAATTACCAGTGAGGTTAATTTTGCACATGAATTCAGAAGACTTTTAAAACATAAATGAAAAACTGTTGAAGTAAAAAGTTTTTTATAGTATGGCAGCTGAAACCATTAACTCAGAAGCAATTGAAAATCTTAAATTCTTAGGTATATATATATAAAAAAAACAAAACACCTTAGGTATGTCGGCATATTTCCACAGAAAAGACCCCTTTTTCCATCTCAAAACTTTGTATTGTCATAAAAAAAAAAAAGAAAAATAGTCATTTGTGAAGGATTCCTGCATGTCTGGCTGTCCATTTGGAGCCATGGCAATAGCTTTGCCAGGGCTGTCAGTTCTGGGCAAATGACCACCATGTATGCACTGGTACCTGCACTTGTTATAAAGTCTATTTGCCCACATTACAGATGCGTATGTACAGTATGTTTTCTGCTTGTGCAATAAGCAATACTTCTACAAATGCCAGGTTCACAGTGCATGAACTGGCCATCTCTACACAATCTTCAACCTCAACTCCTAGAAACAGATGAGCCTTGCAAGATTCATTTGAGTATTGACTTCTCGTGCCTGCTTGCAGTAGACCTGTTTGGCAAAGATTCTCACTAGCCACACTGTGAGCCATACTGAAGCGTGGCTGTCTCTATACTAGTAAATAAATCAGGCCAGGGTGCCTTCCATGGCCCCAAGGGAAGAAGCAGGATGCTGATGCTGCATTCATTCCCCAAAAGAGGGTGGCCCTAATCATACTCCTTATTGGGAACAGTCACATTGTGCCTTACATTGTGCTGGGGCAGTGTCTGGGAGCTTACTGGTAGGCACAGGGCTATGACAGCAGTTGCTATCAATTAGACAATACAGATAGCTTCCAGACAGTGTTTGAGGCCATGCTCTAACCCTGTTATTTTACTTCTCCTGATGTCACTCACAGTTACAGTAAAGAAGCCACAACCAGGAATTATAGAAGAGTTAGGCAAACCAGTCTGTGTCCTAGGGGACTTGGGCCACTATTATAAATACATTTCTTTTTCTGCGAGGGAAAAAAAAAAAAAAAAGAAAAATTTCTTTTTCTGTTTGTGTTCCGCTTTACATTAGCCTCCTTAAGTTTGAAATTCAGGTGTCTCAAACTGCTATAGATGTGATTGTTCTTTCAAAATCTGCTCATACAAGTGCCCTCTGCTTACAGATCACCGAGCTTCCACCTGTAAGCAATGTTCAGCTCTCCCACAGCCACTACACAACCCGCATTTCTGTCCTAAGAATTTTCCGCCTCCCTTATAGTCCTTCCATGCAGTTCAGATATCATTAATGTAGCCCTATTATGTATTTTATATATATATATATATATATATATATATATATATATAATGTGACACCATAGCAAATACTTTGCTAAATATAAGGTATATGATACCCACTGCTCATACACCTGTGGAGGTATTTTTATGCATAACCACAGATGGGATACAAGTACAAAATAGGCAGATCACCCCTTCTAATATATTTAGCTTTCAGAATACCACAAAACAATAGTTCCAAATTCACCAGTGAAGCCTGGTTTCTGATGAATGTGTGTCCCATGGCTGATTGAACTTTCCTTTGAACAGTGGCATGAGCTCAAGTTCTTATTAGACATCAGATAATCCATGCAGATACTAGCCATTTTATTAATGTTGTCATTCATAGCTGGGAAGCCTGCAGGAATATTCACACCTAGTGTGACGTTAAAGATTCCTTAGAAGAGAGAAATCTTGGCTATGATGTTGATACTCCACTGCCTTCTGGGGCCTGAACATCAAAATACTCATGGCTAAGGCATTTAGGATTTGTGTTTCTTCATCTTACAACTATCTTCTGCTTCAGAAAGGTCACTAATGCCATCTAAGATCTGACACAATGGATATGGAGCTAGAAGATACGACAAAAGACCTACAGGAGACCAGGGCCCCCCATGGTTCAGAAGTGGGTGGCCAGGTGTTCCCACTCTGCAACTAAATCAAGCCAGCTGTCAATAAATGCCATGGATTTTAGAGACCATTTGGGCTGTTCAAAGATGGGCATCTGTTTTAGGAAGAACTGAATATCACCTGAAGGGTGTTCTCTCCTCAGCCTAGCTCTGTGTTCTCGTAAAATGTGAACCTGCATTGGGGGTGGCTGAAGTCAGTGACTAATTACTGAAGGAGGATTCAGATATGCATATGTTCACACACTATGCTTCCCCTAAGCCCTGCTTCCTTAGGAGACTGGGATATAAACACCACTCAGAGCTTCCATAATTATTTTCTATTAATTTTCTATTTCTGTTAGTTCCCTATCCCATTTTATCCATTGTAGAGGACAGGGATCTTCTACCTGATCTAGAGGAGGCCATCCCCAGTGACAGAAATTCAGTCAGTCTGCTGGGGGTCTACATCTGGGTTTGAAGCATGTGAAAGACTACCCTTTGTGACAGTTGTGATTAGCAGATTGGCCTGCAGTATTTGCTAGAAAAGAAACTGAGCCTGTGTGGAAAGACCTCTCTGAAGGCAGCAATATAAACAGGTTTGTTCTTTGAGGTCCCACCTGGAGGGTTTTCTGCAAGAGGGTAAGTCTGTTGGTTTATGCTTGTATGACTGAAAGCAGAAGCTAGCTATTTAAGTTTCACAGTTAACCATCATGGACCTCTGTAATGATTTCTGAGCATGGAATGATGTCTTAGTAATTATGAATGTGTTGCTTTAGTAACAGAATTGCTGTTAGTAAAAAAGCGGGGAGGGAAAAAAATCGGCAGAAATTAAAAACACAGTGGTTGTTCAGAGAGAATCCCTCAAAGAGGAAAAATGGGAGCACAGAAGATGAAAGGGAATTATAGCTGTTTAAAGATGGATGAGAAAAACCCCAGGCATTTTCTGGACTACATAGATAGCATTCTAGGATACATGGTATTGATTTGCCTGAGAAATCTAGGCTTCTATTCTTCAATATCAAATAGACAAAGCCTCAGATCCAATAGACCAGTACATCAACTTCTGAAACTTTCTGGTGAACCGAATAACACACAGATAAACATATACATATGAATATCTTACATGGAAACTATCTATATGTATTTTAAATGGTTGTGTCTGTGTACACAGATAGATATATACATGTATATGTATCCATTTGTGTGAATTCTGGTAGAAAGGTATAGTTTCTGTGGGTTTTTACCTTACAGATACTACATTTCTAACCACTGATACAGTGGAAGGAAAGTCCAGCACCGAGACTGCCAAGGTACTGTCGGCTTATAATAACCCCGTCACGTGGCACTTACAAGGTTCGTGTGGGGGAAAAGAAGGTCACCAGGAACAGTCTGGACATGGTGAACATGGGTTCACCAAGGGCAAATCATGCCTGACCAACCTGATAGCCTTCTCTGATGGAATGACTGGCTGGGTAGATGAGGAGAGAGTGGTGGATGTTGTCTACCTAGATCTCAGCAAGGCTTTTGACACAGTCTGCTCTAACATCCTTATACGTAAACTCAGAAAGTGTAGACTAGATGCTTAGACATTGAGAATTGGCTGAATGCAGAGCTCAGGGGGTTGTGATTAGTGGCGCAGTCTGGCTGTAGGCCTGTAG
>JAVJGJ010000014.1:29063072-29109865 GCA_035590215.1 Microhierax caerulescens | reverse complement strand
GCTTCCACTAGATGCTCAAAGCCCCGTCCAGCCTGGCCTTGAGCACTGCCAGGGATGGGGCATCCACAGCTTCTCTGTGCAACCTGTGCCAGTGTCTCGTCACCCTCACAGGAAAGAATTTCTTCCTAATATCTAATCTGAATCTACCCTCTTCTAGTTTAAAACCATTACCCCTCGTCCCGTTGCTACATGCCCTTGTAAAAAGTTCCTCTCCATCTTTCTTGTAGGTCCCCTTTAGGTACTGAAAGGCTGCTATAAGGTCTTCCTGGAGGCTTCTTTTCTCTAGACTGTATTTAATTTATTCAGTGTTTGTCTGCATTAGGAAAAGAAGTGGGGGTTAGCTGCAAGCTGAAAATTATTTTCAACCTTTATTTTTCTGAACTAGAAGTTTAGTTGACTACATTTTTTCAGTCTGTTGTTTTCTAAAACAATAAATTGATTAGGGTTTTTTTGTTGTTTTATGGGAACTGCCATATGAATAGTATGGGAAGGACTGCAAGGGGGGGAGGAAATTTAACAATCCTATTATTTTTAGGAATGACTTATTTTTTTAAAAAAGGAGCAGTTTCACGTTAGACTTGGCAAGTTGTTTGAACAAGTCTCATGTATGCCAAAATCAGATGGAGGCAGAAATAAATGGACTCTGATGCCAAACCATAGGACATCAGCACACATTAAATTAATCCTCCATTCTTTCAAATGAAACTAAGGAACTTTTGTTTCAGTGCAACAACAGAGGAAGCATTTGACTTGAAGTTTTTGGGTCATATTGAGAGAAGATGTCATAGCAAAAGAAGCTGTGGTATACTTAATGCATGGAAGTAGTTTGCTTTAACATCTGAATTAGGCAAGTTTGGGGTTTCTTTTTTTCTCATTCTCGCACCTTGCACTTAATGCTTTAATATATGCTTTTATTTAGCTTTTGAAAAACAGTTCAATTTACTTGCTGCAATATAGACCACGCTGCTGGGCTGTTAGGGAGCTTGGTTCAAAAGTTGTAATGAATATCAGAATTGAGCAGGATACTTGAACATTAATACTTCCAGAATAATTTAGGTAAAGAATTTGGAAATAATGTTTACAATAAACAAGTATGCATGTTTTTTAAGAGCTGACTTAAAACATCAGAAAGATCATATAAAAATATGTGCACATATTTATATACCTTTTAAATAAGGTGAATGTGAATACGCCTATTTTAAAGTTAGCACTCTCTGGGCATATTTTACATAACCTCCCACTAAACTGGCATTTCTATCTCCAGAACAAAGCCTTTTGCCTGCAGGTAATTTGCACGATTACTTGTATGTTATCTCTTAAAAGGCATAGTGAGCTCAGCTGTGTATAAAGCAGATATAACTGGCAAGCTAAGGAGCCAGAAGGAAGCACAGCAAATAAAATAACTGAAAAGAGATGTTTTAATGTGTAACACCATCTCCTACTTCTGCTTTCTGCCATCTGGCTTGGAAGAGGCCAACTTATGCCAACTTAGGCCTCTCTGCACATAGGAATAGAGCTGATTCAGCCAGTAATACAGCTGCACCAGTGTTGACCCTATAAATACTGAGAAGGGAAGTCTGAAGTTTTTATCCTTTCAAGTGATAACCTGTTCTTGAACTTCGCAAGATTGACCTCTCCTTCGTTCAGCTCAACCCCCTGCATGTTCTGTCTAGCATCTAGATTTCAGTAACAGATGAATTAGTACTGTCAATTGCTGCCAGTGAGTCCATGAACATGTTTTATTGGTCTAAGAAGTGAACTGTGCCAGTGTAAGGACAGTGATGCTCTCAGGAAGAAGTCTTAATATTTAGCTGTATTGCAAGCTGGAACAAAACACCACTCAAACCATCTAGTAGCATTTCCATGTGAAGTTTTGCTCAGGATAGAAAACAGTGCCATTTTTAGATGTCATTGTGTTTTATCATAGGATTAGCAGGTGAAGTGGGAGCCAGAAAGACTTTGAGGGGTATAAGTTATGTCACATTAAATGTTATTTCATTAGGTCACCAAATAATAAATGCTATAATTACCAAACTGATAACCATTCTATCTTTTACAACAGGCATGGCAAAAGTCCCCTTACTGAAGCTAGTACTGTATATGGTAAAGGAGAGGGTAAGGTGGTGAAGTAGCATCAAGTTAACTTAAGTAACAACTAAAAAATTTTTAAAAATCAAGTGTGTGCAAGTGCAAAGCCATACCTTAATTATAAGCACCTGGAAAAGAGGCTGCAGCAGTAATTTGAGCTGTGTGCCATTTACTACTCCCCTGAGAGTATTGGGAGCCAAGGAAGCAACAGTGTAGTCTTGTGGCTCATCTCCTGTTCTCACCTCTGTAAAGTCACATACAGTGTAGTTTTCCAATTAGCTTACAGTGGTTAAAGACCCCAGCGTCACATACAGGGCAGGTTATATTCTGTGCCATCTGCCTCTGCCATGGGTTCTGTCCCTTTGTTCCGGTGATCATGTAACCATATGGTAAGTGAGAATAGCTTACTGATCTGGGTGAAAATTAATACTTTTTTTGTGACTGGTTATTTCTCAGCTGGATCAGTGAAATGAGCTGACTTGCTGTGTGGCCACGAGATTGCTAGTTTAAATGGAAAGAAAACATCAGAGATGTGGAACAGCGAGGGGGGAGAGGTGGGGACCTCAGGACTACACTTTTTGAATGGCCTATGATCTTTGGTCATTTGATACCATTCATGAAACTGTATCCTCAGCCTGTGCATACGTGAATTCATTCCTTATATTAAGAGTTAATTGCCTTGTAACTTACAAAAAATGTCAAAAGTTTTGGTGATACAAACTACTAGATTTATTAATTTTCACTGGGCTTTTTTCAGGGCATGCTGCAGGACAGAGGACACAGGCACTGCATTAAAACTATTTACTTCAGAGTTGACTGATTCTAAAAATAGCATAAATAAAATGATTATTAGATCTAACATATCTGTACCCTTAGGCTACATAGTTTAAAGTCTTCCATAAAATGTCCGTTTAATGGGCTCCATCATAATGTCTCCATCTGACACGCCTTTCATGCGTGGTTAGAAGTTAAGAAGGGAATGGAAAAGACTTGTGTAGGTGACGTATGGTTTAATATCTGTTTTTAAATGAAATCTTAACTTTATATTTCCAGACTCTTAAATAATCCTGGGGGTTTTTGCAGGGTGATGGTGGTAGGGAAATCTGTGCTCTCAGAGGGTTTTTTCCTCTTACGCAATTGACAGATATTTACAGCCTATTTGCTTGCCTGGCTGGCAGCTTTTTGCATGGGAATTCCATATAACTTGATATTAGTCTGTTATATATAGTATTCTATAAGCAATATTTTTTATAAAAAAGGTGAATAGACCTTGCATCATCCCTAACAGTTTCATAGATCTTAGTGGGAGTTTTATGTTCTTTTCCAATTTATACATGTTGCTGTACCAGCTAACACTTTTTCTTTTAATGGCCAGATTCATTAGTGCCTCATATCTATCCATTGTGGAAGAAATTATTGGCAGGAATCCCTTGACAGCTGGTTCATTTTTACTTTGTTCTGTTTGTATGTTTTATAGAATTTGCCTGGTTGTATGTCTGACCTCCATGAAATACGATAGGCTTTTCTCCTTTTCTGTAATGGAAAGCTTTCTTTAAGCTTTTATAGTCTCTTTCGCTCAGCTTCAGGATTCGGAGGTCCCGTCTGTAGACTGCAGTACAACTGACGGATATATCACCCACATTTTTAGGTGAACTTTGTGTGAGATTTGGTTGTTAATAATGAATGAAGAGTAGACTATAACTTAAGCAAAGTAGACATACTTAACAGCGCAGTAGACATACTTAACAGCGCAGTGAAGGCATTTAATTGTCTTGCAGTGTGCTTACCTCAGGACTCCCTCCTCTGGTATAGTGGTAGCAGTACTGCATCCGGATGTACTCTGTGTAACTGGAAGTGTCTGTAAGCTTCGTGGAGTCAGAGGCATATACTTGCAGGGGATGATACAGGTGGGGTTAGACTTTAGGTGGGTTCAGCTGCCTCCTGGAAGTGTCTTGTCATCTGTCTTCCCTGGCAATTTAGAGAGTAGCTTGCTAATTGAGATGCCTTCTTGGGACAGGATTAATTGAGCCCCTCCTTACCCTTGTGTCAGTTTTTTGTGTCCTGTAGCCTTGTATCAGTTTTTTGTATCCTTGTAATAAATGTTGTCCTAGGAGAACAGCATGCTGTGCTGGCACATCTGTTAGTAAGCTGACCTGTACTGACTGTGTGTTACCTGCAGCTTACAGCTGCAAGACAGTTGGTAAGAGAGTATAGTAGTCAGGAAAGTCTTACCTCTCTCACTGGTTCTTGTAGATGAACAAGTTTCTCAGGGCTGAGCTATGGAAACTGTTGTAGTAAGCGTAGTGGCAATCGCCTGATGTTTTCCTTTAGGATTTAGCAAAAAAAAGTCTTCCTGTAATATCCCTTTTGTCTGCTTATTTTCTGTAAGATCATTTCTTATGTGGATGTGGATCTTATAACTAAAACCAAACCAAACCAAATTAGTTTTGCTAAAAAATTTCTACAGTACTGCTTTTTAAGAAGTCTGTATTTGTTTAGCTATAGGAGATCCTTGCCCAAATAAAAGGACTGATAATGTAATGACATTAAAGAAATCCAGTTACCTTTCCTGGCTAAAGGCCAAAACACACACAAATTAGGTTTGGACACCTAACTTCAAAAATCTCTTGCTCAGCATTTTCCTAGTTATGCGGTGTTTAAATTCAGATAAATAAGGCCACCTTCACCGTTAAGGCCTTGTTAATATTGCATCCAGTTTTCCAAGCAGGCATTCTCCCAGTTGCCTCTTTTTATCTGCCAGTTTGACATCTAGTAGAGCCAATCTATAACAAAAATATGCTTCAGGTGCCGCTGGAAATGGAGTGTGGTGTTGCCTACATGTTGAGGAAACTGAAGGTAAAAGAAACTCAGAGAAACAACTTTTGCCTTTGCCCATTCCTTCCCTTCTTGTGTGTGTGTGTGTGTGTGTGTGTGTGTGTGTGTCCCCCTTCTGGTAAACCATCTTCTCTGGCAGCTGTGTGGAGAATGTGATATATATTCCGATTCCATTGGCATGAGATACTGGGTCTGAAGGCTGCAGCTCTAGACTGTTCAGTGTGGTCTGATCACAGCTGTCCTCTGTGCAGTGATGAATCCCACAGAGAGTGGGGAGGACCAAAGAACTAAATGGGCAGTGCCGTGCTTCTCTTCACATGGTGAGCTGTTGGCTGAGCCAAGGCACTGCAGGGCCAGGCTGCATATACAATGGGGCAGAGCAAAGGCTGCTGAGCCTGGGATAGATAGCATGGGGTGTTGGGAAGGCAGAAGATTGATGAGGAAGAGATGGGATGCTATCCCTTGGGTTTGCTACAATGAGTGTTCCCTAAGTGCAGGTGTCTCCCAGGCTTAGCAGGGCTAGATAAATTCAGTGTGTTCCTAGAAGGTTAGGAAAAGAACTTGTCAACTAGATAAAGATGTGAACTTCATTAAAAACAGCTACATTAGGAAGGATTGTCTACTTAATTGTTCACGTTATACAAGATGCAACTTAGGGCTCAGCTGGACTCATTCCCAGTGTTCATAAATCTATGCAAGAAGAAAGCAGAGCAACTGAGCACTAAGAGTTCCTTTGGGATTTTTTTGTTTTGCTTTTTTTAAAAATTTTGAAACTCACATTTAGTGTGTATATTTTAACATGTTCATGTGAAACATCAAAGTAAACACAGTGTTTCTTTCACTGTCATTAATCACTGTAGTGTTTTAAAAAGTAACAAAAAATACCCTAATGTTAAACTGTGGTCAAGAATTGAAATATACACAGCTCTAGAAATTTGAAGTTTGCCTTTGCCAGGGCAAATGTAGCTTGACAACCGTGTGTGTTTATGTATTCGCATATGAAGCAAGTCTGGTTAGCAAATATGGACTTTTTCCATTAAACCCCCTCAACTTACACTGAAACTTTTTGAGCACTTTTTCAAGCCACCTGAAGACTCAGCTAAAAATTCAGGGAAAGAAAATGACTGTAAATTCTCCAAAGTGCTCTGAGAATTATTATCCTCCCAACAGTTTATCATAAAACACACATGCTTTTTAAGCCTTGCTTACGTCTTTATCTGGGCAGTTTCTGTTTGTGACACAACTGAATAAGCAGGAGTGGATGTAAAAGTTGAGGGTTATTTGGAGGTTTTTTTTGCCACTGAGGTGCCAGGGAACAACCTGTGAGAAGTCCACCTGTCCTTTCTGGATGTGTTGGGGATAGGCTTTCAGCCAGAGTGGAGGACAGCTATTTTTGGTTGTACTTGAGGTTCCTAGTTCCCTGTTTGCCACAGAAAAGAACTGTGCTATCTCCCTCTCTGCAAACCTCCTGGCTGCTACTGAAAGGGGAAGGACGATGTGGCACTTTTGTTCCTTCCAACAGCCTCCTTTGTGAATAGCTGTGCAGCCCACTTCTGCTGCTGCTCTCTGCTTTCCTCAGCAGCACTGCAACTAAATTGTCAGCCTGATCCCTGTCAGTCCATTCTCTGGGGTCTGGATACTGGTTGTGCATGTGAAATGCTTTAGTAATTTTCCTTCCTCTGATGAATGGCTGTATGAAGGGAACTGGGACAGAACTGGCAGTATGCAAGCTAAGAAAGATGATGCTGTCATGTTGCTCTTCACTCAGATGTGGGAAGTTGTTTTCATAAATATGTTAGACTTTCGCTACAAAGAGAACTTGGATAGAATATTATTAACTGGGGATCCTTATAGATGTTTTTTCAGACTTGAATAAGCATCCTTGTGGGAACTGTTTCCTTTACTTTTTTTTTTTTTTTAATAATTTCACAGAGAAATTGTACTTTGTGGCTCTGGTTTTTGTCTTTTTTTGCTTAAGGACACAGAAAAGAGAACAACTGTCAGAGGCATAAGCCAAAGGTGCTGTATTCTCTCAACTTCTTTTTCCTGGGGAGGGGAATTAAATGGACTCTTTTATTTTTCAAGATTATACATAAGAGATAAACAAGTGTGCATATTTTTCACAAAAACAACAGCCACTCAGACGTGCTGCATATTCCTGCATAATCTGACTTCCTGAAAGCTTTAGAGGACAAGTGTTTCTTCCCACAAGTATTTTACATTTTTCACTTTTAACTTTGTAATGCCCACATTGTGCTTGGCCTAACTTACCAAAGCATTCTCATTGTCTTTTGTGACTAATCAGGGCAACATATGAGTTTATCTTGCTTAACTGAAATGTCAAACTTAGGAGATCTCTTGCCTGAGGCTCTCTAGGGGGAAGTGGTTTTCAGAATCTAAATCATCCCTAGGTACATATCTTTCCTGTAGCAGATGGAGAGTGCCAGGAAGTCTGGAATGATAATTTTGGTGCCTTGATCAGGTAGGATGAATTTGAGCTGAGACTTAAAACTTTTAGGTGGAAAATACGTGAGTTTTCAAGAAGTGTCAATCCGATTCTGAATGTCTTGGAGAAGCGTGACAAAACTTGAAATACTTCTCAATTTACAAGTTCATAACTTTTTCCTCTCCCCCTACAGAGGCTGCTACTGACCCACCTAAGACACCTGACAGCGAACCTTTGTTTACAAAATTGCGCAATCCAAGCACAGGCAAGTTTTGGAATTGTGACATGAGCCTGTTAATGTTCTGGTTGGTTCCCTCCACCACCAAAAGATTCATATTTTGTGAGCTGAAATAATGATGATAGTTTAAGTCTTACGTGCCAAAGATATTGCTGGTGATGCCAGATAGTTAATGCTGTGCAAACATTTACAATTTCTTTTATAATTTTAATTGGTTGAACTGTTTATTCATCAGGAATATTGGCAGCACAAAAAAGAGGTGTAATTTAAGTTCTGTTTTTAAGTGCATTAGTTTTGGGAAGCTTACAGTGTTGGGTGTTGAGCCTGGGCTTTTTTTAATCCAAATTTAGACTTCATAGCATTCATCTTATGCTGTAAAATAAATAGTCGGAGCTAGAAGAAGTGTTTCAGTTATACTTACCAAGATTTTTGAGGTTTTTCATTTTAAAATCTACTTTTTCTTCTTACCCTTGTCAAAGTGGTGGTGTCTCTTTTCTCATGAGTAGGTGATGAGGCACTTTGAATTCAAAGTACATTGGAAAGACCAGCAAATGCAGGTGATACAATGACACCACCATCACACAGTTACTTTCTTATAATCAGATTGTTCAGTAAGCCTTTGTTAAGGTTAACATATTTTGTTTGAAAAACAAATGTTTTATGCTAGTTTTTTTTCTTTGGTTTCTGTAGATTTAAGTTGTATGGTTTTGTTTTGAATTTCACTGCTCATATTTATGTGTTTGTAACTAAAGTCTTCAGGTACATTTTAATGTCACAATGTACTAACTCCTACTTGTTCTTGAAAGAGGAAACTAATTAAAAAGAATAGAAACAGAATGTGAAATCTCTTACTCATCATGATACCTGTTTTTTGATTGCTCAGATTTACAGTGGGAATGTATAGTCATGGGTATTTTCCATCTGTTGTATTATATTAGCTTTCTAATTTATTATGCTTTTAAAAGCATAGATACTAATTTGCTTTATTCTGTGAAAGAAGAGATCTGTTTACCTTGTAGAATCAGAGATCTGAAAGATTTTTGGGGAAAGCCTAAAGCACAATGATTGCCTGGGTGTGTTCCTTGAATTTACAGGAGCTTATTTATAGACCTGCATAAACTTCCAGTTACGTAGCCTATTTTAACTATAGGGTCTGAAAATGGAAGGACTGAGAATACCCTATTAATGTATTTTCCTTATGTTTGGGTCTAACAGATGAATTGTTGATGCCAGATACTGTATAAATACGCACTGAAAGACTCAGCATGCTATAGAATTGATGCTAACCACTTTATTAAGTAAAAGCATGCATAGTCCATTTTATAGACAGGCAAAAAAGACAAAATGTCTATCCTTTACAGAGACTATAAGTTAGGGTTCAGCCTGCAATTCAGAAGTACCACAAGAAGCATTTTTAAAGTGCTGAACTAAAAGAAGGGAAATAACCATACCATAAGACTTAAGCAACTAATTGAAGTGGTAAAGCTGTGAGAAAAGCTGCCTAAGTTCTGTCTCCATCCATTAGTATTTCTGTCTAATGATACTGTGGGAACCTGTGGTGACTGTCCTTTTAAGATAAGCAGATAAATTAAGGAGCTGGAGGTAGGCAGTAGGAATGGTCCCTTTCTCAAGATTTCATAGGTCACCACAGCATTTGGCTTTTGCTGTAACTGGTAGGAGTTTAAAGTTGTTCAGTGAGCACTTCTGTGAGTAGTTTGTCTGGCACTGAGCAAGCTATGGTATAGACCCTTGCTGAGAAGCACATGGTAGTGATTGAAACCTCTGCTCTCCCTTGTATCTACTCTCCACTCCTCCCCCCCCAAAAAAAAAAATCATGAGAGAACTCAAACTGTATCCTTAGGTGAGGTTAAACATCTGGTCAGCCTTTTGGATAAAGGGGGGGAAATGCATTATCAGTAATTTTTGAGAAGAGGTGGAGGTGTGTCTGGCCATTTTGCTGACCTTCCTATGCACCTAGGGATCTCTGCAGACTGAGAACAGCAGTGCTGACATCAGCTTGCAGGTGCTTACATTTGAAACTTTTTCGAGCCAGCCCATGGTCTGCACGTCAGTGCAGCTTTGCAATTTATGTGTTTTGAGCAGAGCTACCCTGTTGTAGTAGCTCTTGTCTCTTGAAGAATCATTGATACCCAAGACAGGACCAGTCCAGCCAGCAGACTCAGCTGACCAAATTTCAGGGGCTGTTTCTGTAGTTCTGGCAACTTCCTGGTTTAGATATGGAAAGTGCCAATCCTGCTTGCAACATATTTGTCACCCTTTTATTGTAACCCAGAACTAATGTGAAATGGCAGAGCTGTGCTAAGGGGTGGCTTAAAATAAAGTTTTCTTTTTCCTTTCCAAACTATGAAGATTCTGATGGGCACTTCAAAGCAACTTCTTTTTGCTTCCTTGTTCACATTGTTTGTCTACCCATACTGAGTCATTGGCAATCCATTTTGATACACGCAAAAAAAATATTTCAAATTGTCACTTGGAGGTTTGAGACTTTTGTTTTTCTAACCTAGAGACTGATATCTTGGAGACAAAGATGAAAGGAGAGGGTATTTTCTTGTTTTTCCACCTTCCCCCTTCAGTACAGACAAAAGCTGATTTCTTGAGTGATTTTGATTTGGGTTTGGATCAAAGGCTTTGTGTTGTAAGATGAACTATTCACACATTTATTGATTCAAATTCAGTTTAGTTTATAGAGCTGGTAAATGAACATCTGTATATAATAGTTTTCTTTGTCTGAGCTTTCTTTGTAGTGAGTTTATGTAGAATGTGTGTATGTTTGTGTGTCTGTATGTATATAAGGCACATTCTTCAGATGTATTGGGTATTCTTTTGATTTTTGTGAAAGCTTACAAACACAAACCAGATTTCTTTTCAACAGGGGAAGCAACCCTTTACTTATTCAATAGCGGTGCACAGCAGCTGTTTGAAGTAAAAGCTTTTCATGAGGAATATCGTTCCTGGTTTATAGGTCAGACTGTTCAACAAGGTGAGTTACTCTAATGTATCCTTCCCCCAGCTGTAACTAATGTGCATATACAGACCTTCCCTCTCACTTCTAGTAAATTTACAGGTGTTTTTCCTAGTTGTTTGAGGCATGCTGTATCACATCCCCAGCTTCTGACACACTCATTTGCCATCTGGATTTAACCAGGGCTGGGGGCTTTGTGGTCTCTCTTTAAAAGGCAGCCTTTGGCAGCCTCAATTAGACAGATGTTCATTTGTCTTTGGGGGTTGGGGGGGGTGTAAGCCATTCAATTGTATTTAAACTGAAGTGCTTAGCTTGCCTTGTCAATCACACCAGCAAGTTCTCAGCGCAAGTAAAATATGTGTGATGTTATGAGAAGGAAAAAAGACTGGAAGGCCTTAGCTAGCTGAACAGTGGAGTGTTGTGTTAGAGCTCCAAGTGTTGGAATTCGAGGTCTTGCTTTTTTTTAATTACCACTGTAGTCCTGTGTGCAAGTGCTGGGATCTGAGGGTAGGCCTGCTGTCTGAAGGTGCCATTTCACTGTTCTGTCTGAAGCGAGCTCATCTAAACCATCCCAGTCATCCTCTGTACCTAGCTTGCCTTTCTGTAAATGAGGAGGAAACTCATGTAATTCCTTGTGACAGCTTTAACAAGCCTTAATCAGTAAGGATGTCACTGAAGTAGTGTTTCTCTGCCAGCATATCCATAGACCAAACAATAAGTATTAATATAGGAGGTGAAGGTATATATATTTTGTCCTTTTTAACTAGAAAAAAGACCGTTTGTAGTGATAAATAAAAGCAACCCCACTGGACATGTGCCTTCTTTAATGGTAATATCCCAAAGCGTGTGTTAACTTTTAAACATCCTCTGCAGGTGCATATAGCAATCCAAGCAGTATGTCTGTCAGCTTTTCCTTGCTCCATCTGGGGTTGAGCCAAAAGACTGAGTCTGCTCCCTGCTCCCAATTATGTCCACATTGTATTCTCCCCCTCCCTTTCCAACCTCTGTTTTGGCCCTTGGGAAACAGTTGCCTTAAGGAATCATTGCTTGTTTTCTTTAGAAGATAGAGGGGGAGAAGTTGTTCCTGAATGTTAGGGCTGCTGCATCTCTGAAAACGGTCAGGGAAACAACAACACAAAAAAGCTGTGTGTTTGCGGTTAAAGCAAATTATCTTACTACCTGCAGAGAAGGGCAAAGGTCTTTTTACACCCAGAGCCCAAATTCTTTAGAGCAAATAAAAATACCTCTTCCTGGATGTACAGTGGAAAGCATTTAAATGGAAGCTGTGAGAAAGTGGCTAGTATTTTTTTCCCCTCCAGTTTTATTATCAAAGCTTTCATGTTTGTAAGTAGTCCTGGTGCTTGCTTTGTCTCACTCAATGCATTATGTTAGTAATACAGATGTTAGATTGGGTATCAGCTTTGCCTTCCCACTTCATCTTTTGTTAGTTTTAGGGCCAATGCAATAGGATTTCCTTTTCTTTAATTATCTTAATCATTTGACTTAAGCCAAAAAAATTTACATTTATTTGCTTTTGGTTTTCTAATTGATGTCAAATTGTCATCAATTATTGGGTCTCATTAGTGAGTTTCCTTGATGTTACATTGTTTCCAATTATCTACAATTATACAAAAAGCCTGACTAAGCCATTGTCCCGCAATGAGCTCCAGATGGGCAGAGGTGTCTGTTTCAATGGGAGACCAAGTTGAATACAACATACTGAGCCATACTTTCTGATCTATTTAAGTTTATTTTGTTCTACTAGGAGACAGTGTGCAGATTCTCCCCTTACAGATGAGAGGCAGCTCTAACTTAACTAGCTCTTGAAATTCTTTCTTGCCCTGCCTACCTCTTCTGCCAGCACAGTGTTACCTTGCCCAGAGTTTGAGGTGAAGTGTACTGGATACATCTGGCATCCCAAAATAAGTTTCTGTTACACCCAAATCTGCCAATAGAGGGCAGCTTCAATTTTTTATGTTTTTAATATAGTCCAGAAAAAGGCAAAACTAAGAGTACTTGAAGCTAGCAGACCTGCAGTGGAGCTTCTGCTTTGGTTTGTCAGGGTTGAGAATTGAGTTAGCTCTGTATTTTTAATATACAATCACAAATTCTATTTTCCTGCCCATCTGATTAAAATACTGAGGTACTTACTAGAAAAAAAGATTCTTCTCTTCTTGCCTCCACTCCTGAAAAACATGCTAAAAAATCCAAAGGTCAATATATCGTGCCTCTTAGTACTAAGCTTACTTTTACACTTCTGTCACTTAGATGGGCGCCTGCTGTTTGTTACACCGATGGACCCCTTATTTCTGATACTTTACTACCTCATAAAGGCAGACAAGGAGGTAAGTCCGCTTTATTTTTTCACTGGAATTCTCAGGAGAAAATGTTATTTTGGACTTGAGAAATTATGTTAATTATATAAAGAGGGTCTTCCATAATAATGGAAATTTAATTTGCATGTAAAGCAGTGAAAGCCACCCTAGCAGTACTTTTGTTTGCATCAAGTTTTTTGGTTGGTAAAGTATGTTCCAGGAGTCAGCTTGCAATCTCAACAAACGTATCACCTGCTTTTTAAGAACAGTGGAGAATCTCTTGTCCTTTTGTAAGAGCCTGTCCCAGGACTGTTGAATTTAAAATTATGAGATATCATCAGAGTGAAACAAATCAGTGCCTTTTCTGAGGCACCAGGAGATGAATTATTTTAAGAAAGAAGAGAAGAAAAAAGATTAATTTGGATGCTATGGAGAGGGAACAGGGAGCATTTCTGTAGCAGTTTGAACTTGAGAGGAAGCATTGCCTCTTTAGAAGAAGTGTCTGTAGAGATGCTATATCGCAGAACAGGAACAGGATGATCAAGCATCCAAAAGTCGGATAGTTAATAAATGACAATTGATTTATCATGGGTGTGGCAAAAACTCATTTAAATTTCTGAAGTGTGTCAAAAGGCAAAGGCAGTTCCTGATGTATTGTTTATAATCTGCCTGTGGAAAAAAGGGCATAAAATGTAAATGTTGATCCTTGTTTTTTGTTTCATGGAGGCAATAATTTCACTTTATGAATCCAAAGAGTTTTTGCTCTAAGAGCATTTCCTGTAAGATTGGTTGCTATTCTCTGCTTTTGATTGCAAGTGGAGAAGGCAGGAAAACAATTTTTGTATGGTGAAGAAATGGAGCCCTACTACACATTTGTAATAGTAACCTATTGTTCTGTAATTATTTTAAAATTATATATGGTATAGGATGTGCAAATGTATCCTGTGTATCTGCTCTGTTTCTGCTTCAGGATGGCCCATCAGAAGTCATCATTTCACAAGGAATAGTTTAGCTCATTCTCTAGGCACTGTGCTCTCTTTGAATTCAGCATCCTTTTGAAAGCTTTATACCGAACTTAAATTAGGGACATAGTAAATCTCCTCTATGTGGTAGAGTGTTGAGGTAGCCTGGGTAAAAAACAACTACTGCTGCTATTCCTGTTCTTGGGAAGAGTCCTGTACTGCCCTTTACATTCCTGGTACGTTGTTTTCTAGGTTTTCTGGTTTTCTAGGCCAGGCATGATGCCAGATAAATGCACAGAGCTGTTCTGGGTCCTAAATGAGGGCAAATGCATTCCTGCAGTGCCCTGCTTAAGTTAGTGTATTCTTCAGTGAAGGGAAGTCTTGAGAACTGTGTTGCAGATACTTTGTCTAAGGCCAGCTTGAATGCAGCACAGTCACTTCTGGCTTGGACTAATGGGTATCAAGGTACCCAGTGGGTATCTTAGGATCATCCTTTGTGCAATCCTTTGGTTTTGATACTGTGATGCAGAGTTGCTTGATGTGTCTTCTGAGCAGAGCCATCCACTATACAGCAGGCTTTCTTGGCTTAGGCCATTGCCCCTGTACAATATGGCTGTCTTACTTTGAAACACAACCAGCTTTGTGCAGGTTAAGTTATCTATAGGAAACAGTTTATTGTAGCTTTATTTCTGCATCTCAACCTTCTTTTGCCAGTGTTATTGTGTCTTTTCTTTTTCAGGAGAAAAAAACTTGAAATCCTTTCGGGGGGGGGGGGGGTTGGGTTTGGGGTTTTTTTGTTGATGTGTTTTGAGGGAGTTTTGGCCTGGTTTTATTGTGATTTAACAATGGATAGTTACTTTTATTAAGCCTCTGACTGTCTAGCAAGAGGATTAATTAATAGTGAAAGCAATATACCCAAGTGGGTTTTTTTCATGCTCATCGGTATAATGACTTCAGCTTTGGCTCCTGAGACCATGCATTCTCTGAGGATGGAGAGGTCACTGAGTCTTTGTACTGATGCGCTAAAGGATCTTTCCAAAGGGAAGGCTGCCAGTTGTGCCAAACTGTGCTGAATGATTATGCATTGTTTGGCAACGGCAAAATTTGTTTGATGGTTCTGTCATGTGTGGGGCTATTTAAGTTATGCCAGAATCACTTTATATACATACTCTGGCCAAACTCAAATTGACTTTGCAGAGGTGAAAGGTTAATGCTGTGTTCCAGAAGCTGCCCTGCTCCTTTGAGATTTATCTTTATGGAAGGAGAAGCAAAATTTCAATGCAAGTTATGACACTGGGTTTAATCCAGCAGGTTTTGGTCTAAAATACTATTGGCACACACTGACTATGGTGCCTTATGTCATCTTCCAAAAAATCCCACTGTACTTTACATTAGTTTCTCCCAATGTTGTTTTAAATTTGGTCTTTTAAGTGCAGTAATTGAAGAGTTAGGCATTTTGCAGGTATTTACTGGTTTGAAATAAATATTTATAGCTTGCTTTGTAATCAGTTTCTGAATGTGTCATGTGTTACCATTCAAAATGAGATCTTCTTTAAATCCTTTATTTTAAAGCTATGGCTGTCCCACACATATATTTCTATATATGTGTAGTGTATCTATGTGTATTAACATTATAATAATACTTTTATAATCCCTTTGGTGTATTTTCAGCAGCAAGGAAAGTTCCAGCCACTCGATCAAGTCGTGCTAGACGAGAAGTACCCTAGCTGCCCATTGCTGCTGAAGTGTGCTGATGTTAAACAGTACATACATCATATAACAGAAGAAAAAGGTGAAAAAAGGGGCTGGGGGGCACAAAAAAAAAAAGTGGATTTGTTAATGTCACTTCATTACAAGATAGATTTAAATACTGTTTTTTGCTTTACCAAACACGTAAAGTGCTGTGTGCAGCTGTACTTTAAAAACAGAAGCTTAGGCTTAGAAGTCATCATTGCAGTATTGTAAATAGTGATGTGTGGATCTCAGATTATCTACTATAACTCTGAAATACCTGTGCAGTCTTGTTGCTAGGTTTCATAAAAATGATAAACTGAGCAGAGCTGCCTTCTTGACATTACTGTATGTGTTGTGAACTTTGCCTTTTGAAGAAAGTTTTATATCTCTCTAAATTCTTTATTTAGTGTAGGATGGTCTGGTGTGGAAGAAGTTAACCATTGTCCATTTGGCTTTTTTTCTCCCTTTGTTGCAAAGCATTCAAACAATTAAGTAGGAAAAAGCTGGAGAGAAGAGAATATACTGCTGAGAAAGGAGAGCACAAGTTTTCTAGCTCTGCATAATTTCATATTGTGGGTTTAAGTTCAAAGACTTAACTTTTGAAAAACGGAAAACTTGATTGGGATGCATAAGTGTATGAGAGAGAAAACCTAAATGGAAAAAAATAGCGAAGTATTAATTTGGTACATAGTTTCCTCAATCTTTGCACAGAACTCCCTTTGGCGTGGACCATATATGCTTTCGAGGGAAAATGAAGGAGCATTACTTAATTTTGGCATCCTGGCAGACCTGCAGAAGATGCAAGACCTCAATTTTATATTCAGTTCTTTAAAGAGCATTCTCCTTACGCTTGCTGACTTTGTGATAGGGAATGGAGATTTACCTACGTGCAGATGGAGATCTACAGGAGGAGGTACAGGAGTCTGAGAACATAGTCTACCACCAAGTGCATAACAACTAAACCGTCTGGCCCTTATGCATGTAGAGCTCCTCCAAGGAGTTGAGGTACACAGATTAAAAGCCAGAAATATTAGGAGTTTGCTTTCACAAAGTACTCTGCCCTTGTCATTGATATACATACATATATAAAAGAAGAAATATTTAGGTGATATACAAATAATTGGGAAGTGGCTAAGGAAGGGTGATGGAAGAATGAAAACCCTGCTAAGAATTAAACCACCAGACCTCTGTATTGCTGTATAGAACATCGGGGGGTGGGGCTGTGAGTTTTTTGTTAAAGATTCAGGTGCTTAAGTTTAAGTATTTCCTGTGTGATACGGTGCATATGCAGTCACATCGGGCAGTTGCTTCCTCCAGAAAATCAATTTGAACTTTAAGGCAGGACACGTTTTCACTGAAAATGATCACTTTAACAAGAGACGAGGAAATCTGGGCAGCAAGACTGTTGCATTCTTGCTGAGACTGGGGTAGTTGGAATTATGTGCTGTTGTGATATGCCTACATTTCTGAAAGAATAGAAAACATTTAGTTACATTCAGTATCATTGGGAGCTGGCAAACTTTTTCCTTAGATGAGTTCTGACTTTTGAGGCTTCTTTAAGACAGGTGCATCTGAAATACAAAACTGCTTTTGCCTTCCTGTGAAGTGAACTTCCAGAAAGAACCATTATTAAGCCTTTAGGCAATTACTGTGCCCTGCAACTTGTCTAACACTGGCTAAGAAGCTAAGGGTGAGAGAAGGGGTACTAAACTGCTGTGCATCCATCTGAGAAGGTGAAAAATTATGCCAGATCCTCTTGGCTGTCAAACTGAGAAGTCTGTATAGGAATGTAGGACTAGGTCTGGATTGTTTTTTTGAAAAGGCACTTCCTCCAAACAGCAGTGCTGCCTTTGAGGGCAGTATTTATTTATTCCCTTCTTAGCAGCAAAATAAAAATAATAATAAAAAATGAAGTATTTGCTACAGACAAGGTCTTATGTCTTGGTCTAACCTCTGTATCCATTCTCAAATTGTATTTGCAGTTAACCCATCAGCGCATCCTCTGATAAACGTTATTCTGTTAGACAGTAGTGAAGATGCTTTACTGCTTGTTTTTTTGCATTGGTGTTTTTACATAATATGTACACCTGTAAGGTTTTGTCATTTTGCCAGCAAATGATACTAACTGTTAAAGAAATTACATTCACTTCCTGGTTTTTTATTTGAAATATAAGGTAAAAATTGCCTTCATCATTAAAGCTGTACACACGTGCACACACCAGCATTATGTGATGATGTTCTGGGATGTCCTTAGGCATGTGTCTGCATGTACCTGCAGCTTTTTTTCTGATTTTGGTTTGGGTTGAAAGTAACAGTGGGGTTTATTCTTAGGATGTCTTTCTTTTTTTAGAACACCAAGCATATTGTTATGCAACAAACACATTAGTGCTTCCTGGCCTGTCATGCACAGGTCACCTTTCTGTACAATCCACTTCTATGTGTTTCATATTCTTATGTCTTTCACTGCCTGTAAAGATATTATGACCGAAGTACTCTTTTCTAGGTCTAAGACCTGTTGCCCACTTTGTAGCCTTTCTTGTTTAAGGAGTAGGGCTTTAGGGCAAGAAGTATCTGTTGTTTTGAGTCTTCTGCAGCTCTGTTCTGTTTGGCAGAACCTAACAACGTAATTATTTCAATCTTAATTTAATCTTAAGGCATTTAACATCTGTCTAACAAATTCTTACCCTAGAGCGCTCACAGTTTACACTTACTGAATTAGCAGAAAGTATACCTTCCCTGGCCTCAGTATGGAAGGGCACTGCAAATTCATTTTGCTGGATTTAATTCCTGGTTACCTGCTTTAGTAGTTGAGGAAAGAGTGTCTAACAGCTCGCTAAATCTGGGTGAGGCAGGTTGTTTTCTAATGAATTCAAACATTGGGTAGGAAATACAATAGAAGAGGTTTAAGAAAGGGTTATGAATTCCAGTTCTAGAGTTTTACTCTTTGTTTCATTTCGCAAGGCAAAAACTGCACTGTGATCTTGTCTGATGTGATTAACATGAAGAGCCAAGAAAACTTACCTGATTAGAATAACAAAGTAATATTGCCAAGCTTGTATTCCCAGAAGGTAGGAAAAAAGGGGCCATGTGAGTTTCAGAGTTATGGAAAACACTGAGAAAATGGATGTTAAAATGTGCTTTAGGCAGTTTGCTCAACAATACATCAGGGAAACTTCCAAGTCTACATAGCGATTACCTGATCGCTGAACATATTATTTAATTGTAGAACCACTTATATTCCATCTGTATTTCTCAAACCCAATCTTTCCAGATGTCTCAGACCAGTTTTATAAGCACCAGACACATTAGGGAACAAAAGGCTTTCCAATATATACTCATATTATCAAACATAGTTGCTAACTCTCACCAATATCAAATGTGCATCACATGTTAAATCCACGTTCCAATATTGAATCCTTTTGTCAGCAGTTTGTGACTTTCATAACTCACTTTAATTCTTCAGAGGTCTCAAATATTGTCAGTTTCTAGAATTTAATAGTCAAAACTGTCAAGCACACAAAATATTTTCAAACAAAGTGATCTCTGAAGGGTTCAGTGTAATTATTTTTCATGTTTTAATGAAAATGGCTTCACAGTTCTATGTTTCCTTTCCCTAACTGAGTCACTCTGAATCATGCTGTTGTGGGGGAGCCTGCCTGGGAATACAAACTAGAATTACTTTTCAGCATGGGTTGCAGGGTGGAGGCTGGAGGATGTCCCTTCCTCGAACTTTCTTAGATAAGATAAGAATCCACAAATCGTACTTACTGTACTTGGACCTAGACCATTTTAGTTCTTTGAGAAGCAGGTTCATGTATCCAGAGCATCTCCCCCATTTTCTTCTTTTCTTTCAGAGCCATATAGAAGCTTCTAAGTCCTAAAGGCTGCAGCCAGCAGTGCCACAGCTAATTACTTTACCTGCAACTCATCAGCTCCATGAAGCAAAGTGTATATTAGTGGGTTTTTTCCTTTTTGCTCTGAAGAATTTTTGCATTTTACTCTTCTGTGAGTGCCAAGACGGATTTAAACTTTATCTTGTAAACAGTTTTTCTCGACCTCTCCATACCCCCTGCCATGTATACGCAAAGAGCACATAATAGCTATTTCTATGCAATTTGAAACAGCAAGATAAATCCCAAAGAAGGAAATGCTGAAGGAATCATAAATAATATGTTGTTGTTTGCAAGGGGAGAAGGAAACTCAGTGAACTGAGTGTTGGAATATGATACTGAATCAGTAAATGTTGAAGAAAAAGACTGAAACACAGTGGGCTCTAAAATCTCCTCTGAATTTTCATTAGGCATTTCATTCCATTTCCAAAATACAGCTTTCTGTGAATTAGTACTGAATTTTTATACTGAAATTTCAATGAGCCTTTGTAATTTTCTCTCTCCTTTGCCTCAGCATTGTGAATTCACATATCTCCAGATAACTGATCACATGTGAATAGCAAGTGTTCGTGATACCCTAGTTATCACAGGGGGGACACTTTCTGAAATTTTTATACCATTGAGTTAATTTATGTTGCTCAATAAATGATAAATGAATCACGTACTTCCTCCCACAGGGAGTGTATTTCACTATTTTGGATTCTATGTTTTCTTTTAATGCTGTATTAAACTATGTAAAAGGGGGATAGAAGTGAAACTTTTGCTTTAGTCACCCTGTGAAGTGAGAGGAGAGAATTGGGAGAACTGAAAGGAAAAGGGCTTATTGAAAGGTTGAATGTTTCATCTTCGCTAACCAGCTCTGTGTCTTGGCCCCTTATTAGGTGCTGGAATTCAGTACGTAAAGTAAAAGCAGTCATGGAACCAACATTTTGTGTTGTGAACCATGTAGCTAAAATGACCGTTCTGGTGACACAGGGCAGTGAAGGTTTGGCAAACTACAGGGGCTTAGTGAATTCAGGCAGCCCAAGATTACACATAAATATAACATGTGCTTTACTGGATTAGGGCCTAGTTAAAGAATTGTCAAGTTGTTCAGACTTGTGCCTGTCAGCTGTCTGTTTATTTTTCCTATTTTCCAATATTATAGAAACATTGCCCTGATATCAAACATGTGCAAGCCACAAAATAACTTTGATGCTGTATCTACAATTTAAAATATTTTAAAAGTAGTGAAAATGCAGTCCCAACCAGTGATCGCTTTCTTCCCCTTGCTTGGTTTTTCTTAGAGATTGGCAGTCAGAAATTCCACAAATACAGCCAGGAGAAGACACTGAAGTGGTTAAAGAAAAAGGTATTGTGTTTCTCTTTCACTTTCAAAATTGCTTTATGTTTAAACTGTAAATGCTTATTAGCTTGTCCATCTCTGCATTTGAGCCATGTAAAGTTGTTGCACTTGGGAATGTGGTGAGGTATTAGAGAAATGACAGGTATGTTTCTCTTTCTGATAGGGCTGGCATGAAAGGGGTTCATGGAGTGCAGGGAGGCAGAAAAGGCAGCTGAAGTTCAGCTTATCACTGTTAAGCTTTGCATAAGGTGAAGGCCTTGTCTTTTGATTCATCCATTTCATGGATGGGCTAGAGGAGAGCTTTTGACTGTGCAACTTCTGAATTCTGCCATGCTTTAAAGCTGGACAGAAATACCTTGGCTTTGTGCTACAAGTTTCCTCATGAAGTTTTGGAAGAGTCTCTCAGAATGGTCCTGGTATGGCTGCTGCTGTCCTGATCCAGTCATGCTGTTCAAGAGGTCCGTACAGTATGCAGAAAATAAACTAGTCTTACAGCTTAGCTTGATGTGTCTGTGTTTTGGTGTAAAGAAGATAAATCTCATTTTACACACGCACATGTGCCACTACTGTTATGCCACTTTGTAGAATGTCTACAAGGAAGCCTCCTCGTTTAAATTAATGTCAATGTCAGTACCAAATCTGGTCTGCTTTCTGCAATGATGAGGTATGGGGACATGTATTTTGCAATGAATACCTGACTATTTACATTTGACCATGTTACCTGTTTGTGGTGTTAGAAATATGTTCTTCTGCCAGTTACCTCTCTGTTAGATCCAGTATAGCAATGGCCTGTAAATGCCCTTGATCTTTGATTTCCATGCAGACTGCCTTTGCAATCCAGCTGAGTTCACATATTTTCTGTTCTCCAAGCAGGTGTATTTCTCACCTGTGTAATCATGGCTGTTGCATCTGAGCAGCTCAGCTCATCTTAGGGTACTGCAAAACTGGTGCTGTGTTGCCAAGGCAACATGTTCAAAGACATGTTAGTTTCTTTGGGTTTTTTGAGCTCATATGCTAGTCATTACAAATGTATATTAAATTTTACCACAGTCCATAACTTGAGTGTTTTATATGCTTGAAACAAAATTACAAGAGCTTTGTCACTGTATTAACATGTGCATAACAACACTGCTATAGATATTTCATTTTGTGGTTTCCTATAGGTCAATCAAACAGTGAAAGCACTTAAAAGCAACAATATATGTGTAGGTGAGAGGGTACATGCAGCTACATTTATCAGTGGTAAACAGATCACAGATACTAAAGAAGGTAAGGAAAGAAAACATTGTAAGGCATTTAAGTTTTATGAAATCACGTATGTGGAGATAAAAGCGCATGATTAGAATGTAAAATGTACTGAAATCAGCCTTTGCAGTAAATGTATACCTTGTACAGAAAATTCCATATATGTTGTGACTGTGTGCCTTGACTTATTCTGGGTTCTTTGGTGTCTTCATTAGATGACATTGTAATTAATAGTAGGTCTCTGCTGGTCTTCTATTAGCTTCTCCTTAGTTCGAGGAAGACATTTTTCTCAGTGAAATATGTACTGAAGTGCTTTGCTGAACTGAGACTGTCTTGGACAATAGAACATATGCTTATAATATATATGTGTCGACCAAATAAGTGTCTCAGTATCAGAATGGACTTCTTTTTTATTATTTTTATTAGCATGCAAATGCTTTTCATAAAACTCCCAAAAGGGAAGGGATTGTAGGAAGTCATAGTCACAAAGTAAAAGCTCCTGGTCCAAACATTACAGTATGTGACAAATATATAGAATATAGATGTGTGTGCTTATTAAAGAAAAAAACTTTAATAATATGTTTATTAAATTGCCCAGAAATTGACAATCTTGGTACCAAAAAAATCTGGAGTAATCATGTTTGCTTCTAGTCACCTTTTCCCTGGGGTGGACAATGTCCTGAATGTTACTGGGAATTAAGTTCTGTAGTTGTTTGAAGTTGTGTAGAGAAACCTGAAAATGTTCTTGGAATAAAGTCTTGGAATGTTAATGAAAATTAAGGAAAGTTTAGAACAAGATGAACAAAAGCAAATTGTTTCTTATTACAAAGACATGCAGAAGTCTGCATGCTGTTGAAAAATAAAGAGAAACAAAGCAACTTGCTGACGAAGTGGAAAATGAGTTACCGAGTAATGATATCAAAGGAAACAACATAAATGAGATTTAAGAGGCAACTAGACAGTTTTATAGAACAGAGATTGTAATATATGGTTTTATAAAAGAGGAAAAGCTGCAAAACTTGTAAGTGACTTTAACTTTACAGAAGCTTTTCATCCTTTTCCCAACCTGCATTTTTATAAAGAAAGGGAAAATTGTCCTGACAGCAACCATCTTGATTATGCTTAAATACTTTATCTCTGAAATTTGTAATTAAATAGCTTGTCTGCAGTGTTTTTTCCGCCTTCCTCCTTACTTACAGTAACATGGATATAACAGTCTTTTTAAAAGCCTTTTTTAGATTTAAAAGAGCAGCATTGTAATAGGGAATACTTAGAGCAAAAAGTAAGTAAGTTTTGGAGGCATTCCCGCTGTGTGTAGCAAGGTGAATGACAGGAAGTCAAATGGACCTTACTCAACACTTATTTTTAATAAGACTAATTTTCTTGTCTGATCCTTTCACTGCCATGACGGTGCAATTTATTTCTGTAGATAATTGCTTTCTTAGGGGTATTATGAAATTTCAGTACTTTATAAATACATGGGTCTATGTAGTTAGCATCTACAGACGTTGTAGGGCAGAAATCTGGGAGGATATAATGAGTGCAAATAGGGAAGGGAGGGAGACCTGAATATTTCATTCAGAAGACAAAGGGAGGTGCACAAGTATTCCTGATGTTCAATTGGAGGTTAATAATAAAGCAAGGGTAGGGTGAGAACAGAGGTTCCCTAGAAGGCAAACAGTGGTATTTTTAAATTGGTAAAGGAAGTCATTGAAGATTACTTCAAGGCAGAAATGCAAAGAGAATGGATTTTATATTTAGTACAAAATAATAGCAGTTGACTTGGACTCCCCGTTCAGTGTCATAATGCAAAGAGTGAAGTGATTGGAATATTTTTTTAAAGTGATAAATTGGACATATTAAGTGCTGAGGTGAAATTGTCTTGGACTGAAATTATTTTTGTTCTCTCCTGACCCTAAAGTGGGCTTAAGGAGCGACAAATCCTTGATGAATCTAGGCAGTGGAGGAGGAAGAAGTGCAGATAGGAGATACTAGAATTTGATGTCAGTATAGTTGAATTGCATATGCTGGTGTCAGTTTGTTAATGCTTTCTGCTTCAATGCCAGTTTGCATTGGACTTTTTAGATTAAAATAAAAAAAAAAAAGGAAACTGTCTCTGGCACAGAAGAAATAGTACTTTACCACCCTAAGGCTAGTTTACCATGTGTTGCTGAACTCTTTTAAGTGTGTAGGCATATGAACAGATAGAGCTGGCCTGTTGTAGATGGAATTCAGAGCCGAGATTTTAGTTTAATGTCTGTCCGGCAAATACTTCCTGTGCATGGTCGTAGTTACTCCCTAGCAGCCCTGACAACAGCAGGTTTAAAAGATCCAGCCTGTGATCAGTAAGTGATTGTATAGAATGTGACCAGAAAAGATCTGGTTTAGGACTTTGTCTTATAAAAGGGTCACTTCTCTTTTTTCCCCAATGTCTCAGAAAAAAACATCTATAGCAGAAGTGCCCTATACTGAAAACAGCTTCTAGTAGTTCATATTTCCGCAGATAATTACCTCGTCTTGCCAGTGATGTTTAGATAGGCCTTGGCATTTTCTGTGAAGTATTGAAATTAAGTACAAGACTTTGAAATAGACTCATTGTCTTATCTAATTGTTTTCAGTTGAAGCCAGAAAATGTACTTTAGTACTGAAGCACTTGCCAAATAATTGTAAGATCCAGATGCTTTAAAATTAATGATTGCGTGTTCTGTTGAGTCAGCTTTTTATTTTTGCAGGTTTTTAAAATTTAATTTCTTTGGAAAAATACATGATATCTAGTATTCTCAAAAAGTGAACAGCTTTTGTAAAGTACATACAGCAGATATTAATAACATGTGCTGACAAAGTGAGTGTAGTAAGTCTTTACTTTTTAAATAAACCTACAAGTGTCATGTAACATAAACTTCTCAACACAAAGAACCATCAGAGTGTATCCAATTAGAAGTCTCTTACTATTAATTCAACCTTATGATTTATGGTAGTGGATGCAACGTGGCTAAGGCAATTTGTCTATATAATGTGAATGTTCTTTTTGTTCTCCTTCCCACTCCCTGCCCTGTTCCTGAAGACTATGTATGGTATGCCCATGGGTTAATATCAGAATATATTCCTGAAGATCTGAGTAAGGAGTTGTTAAAATACTTAGGGTAAGTATTGTTCCAGCTAGCTGCTAGTTTTATAAGGCATGGATTAATGTCCTTTTGGTCATTTCTATTGAATGCTGAGATTTGTTCATCAAGGTTGCAGTGGATGATGCAATGATATTATGTTTGCCACATTTAAAATTTTTTCAAATGTACATAATGTCTTTCTGTTGTTCCTGTGATGTTAAGGACCATGGGCTGGAGGAGAGATGTAATATGTACGTCTGATAGGTCTTTTATCACAGCTGCATCATGAAACCCTGAGCAATGTGTCCCATTTTAAAGCAAGGTGGGGAAGGAAATCCAGAGTTAAAGCAATTTGTCCAGAATTGTCAAGCATGAGCAGCAGAGCCAGGAGTAGGACCCTCATCCCTAGTCCTCTTACTTTTTCCCTGCTCACTCAACACTGCTGGGGTTTGACTTCACATATCTAACCTGTATTAGTTTATATCTAAATCTGGAAGGTGAACCAGCATTCACATCCTGGTGTTCCCTGCCAGGAATAGACTTTGCCTGGAGCATCACTGGGGCTCTGCACCTGCCCCTCCATTCAGTTCTGTTCAAAGGGTTCTGTTATGGTGGCCTTAGAAATATGTGCAATTTGCAGCTTGAAGGCTCACAGCTTAACAGTTTCATTGAAGAGAAATGTTACGTGATTTCTAAAATCATCTTACTAATAGCCAAGATTTTAAAAAATAAGGTGAAGTTCTCCTGTTTCGGTTGCCAGATCTAAGAACTTAAAAAGAGCCTGTGTTTCTGTATGGTGCCTGGCTTTGTTTTAGTTATCTAAGTCAAAAATAGAGAGTCCATGAGCTGCTTTTTTCACAAATGCATGCCATGTGTGAGCAGCTGATAACCAAAGCAGCCTTTGTGAGGAAGGAATTATAAACTTTAGGTTGTGCAATCCAGCTGACTTTATAACTTAAAATCTTTTGTTCTACAGGCTCCCAGAACTTAAAAGCCCAGCATCAGAGCCACCATTGAAGGTAGGGAAGACATTAAGATACTGACAGATACTTTGTGTTGTAAGCTAATTTCTCTGAATTATTACTAAAACTAGACTAGGCCAAGCACTGAGTACAATACAGTTAGTTGGCCTTCTGAAAAGCCAGTCTGAAATAACACAAGAAATTTACCAGGTACTTCATATTTTTTAATAAGGAATATTTCAGTTGGTTTTCCTGTTTAAAAAGGGGGAGGAAGGGAAAGAGACATATTTTATGTTTCTGGTCAGCAGTCTTCTCATAGTGTTTTGCTTATTTAGTTTTACTGGGGTTGATGGGACAATATGACCTCATAGGTTTTCTTTGATATGTAATTTATGAGGACCCTGAAAGGGACCTCCTGGGTCACGGACTCCCAGACAACCATGTTGGATAATCTCTCATACTCTGACCATTCTTCACTCTTAAGTCTCATTAGGATTTTTTATTTCCATTACCTCTCTTGGAAAACTGTTCTATAACCTCATTCCTCTGATGCTCAGAAACCTCTCTGTAAATTCCACCTTGAATTTATTCATGACCAATTTATTCCCCTGTGCTTTTGTGCTAACTTTATCATTGGGATTTTTTAATTGAAATGGCTCTTTTCCCTACATTTCCCTAACATTAGTTCTCTCAATGTGTAAAGGGAAAACATGCATCCTTTCTGTGTTCATTTTGTGAAACCAAACTTGGTTGTGTAACATGGATTCTCTGTTCCCTCATCATTGCTTTACACCTATTCCAAGGTGAATTCAGTTGTTTCAAAGCAGGTGACCAGAATCATATATAATTATTCATGATAAAACCTTTATTGGTACAATATGATGGCATTCTTCCCTTCATGTCTGAACTGGAATTACATTCTCTCATTACATCTTAGAATCCCATTTACCTCTATTATTGTGCGATGTACCAGATAGCTCAGTCATGCTGTGAACAGTTAAGACACACAGTTGGGGTTTTTTCCTCCACTGCAATTTTTAGTTGATCAGCATTCAGATTTACAAGAAATTCATGCAGTTAACTGCTGTGTACATGACCTTGTACTTCTGTACATTTCATCCGGTTTTAGTGTATCCAGTCTTGAAGGTTCTCTCGCTTTTCCTTCCCAGTGTTAAAAGCTCCTTAGGTATTCTTAATGCTACTCAGTGGTGTACATTCAGCAAATGTTAGCATGCTGTTATCTTTAATGAACTATTAATGAACATTTTGAACACTCCAACTAATAATCTCCATCTGATCCATCCCTTTCTGCATTATTTGCCTTTGTTTCCCTTTTACTCGGTTTCTTACCTACGTTAAAATTGTTATGCAGTCTTTGTTCTCTATAATTTCAGTTGCTTAAGTTGCACCATGTCAAGTTCTCTGGCAATTTTTCACATTTTCTGTCACCAGAAAATGTGTTAACTTTGAGGAAAAAAGATAAGTTGGTAGGCATTACCTGTGTTCAGTTGTTGTTTACTGTTCCTTCTTTCACTTTTTCTCTCCCCTCCATTTTGCTGAGGCCTACTGCTGTTTCCTCCTCCTTACATAAATAGGGGTGTTTGGCTATTCGGCAGCAGTATCGTCCCTACCTGATAGAACAGTTGCCAGGTTTTGCCTCTGGACTTGTGATTTCTGAGGCAGTCTCCCAACAGTGTCAGCATATTGAATTTTACTTAGGTCTTGAATAGACTGCTTTCTAGTCTGTTTTCTGCCTCTGTATTTAACCTCTTCGTCTTTATTGAAAACAATTTACTGAGGCAGAGGATTTATTCTGTTTTGGGGCTGCACATACGTTAGCTTTAATATCTATAATCCTTACAGTATAGCAGCTTCACTTTTTCTTTTTGATTCCCTTTTTGCTTCTGTGGCTAAACAACCTTCCACTATTTGTTTTAATTTCCTCTCCAAGGTCTAACTCAGCTTGATGTTTTGGCAGTTCTCACTGTATCCCAGTATTACCTGACCCCTAAACCAAATCTTTTTTCTTTTTTTTTGGCAGTCTTCTTTTCCCCATTCATTGTAGAATTTTGTTTACTCCTAACATCCTCTTTTTTTTTTTTTTTTTTATTTTGGGGGGGATGTGTGAGCATCTGTGTGAGCAAGGGGGAGCATTCATATAGTTTAGTCTTAGAAGCTCTTTCAGGATTTTTCACTGTTTGTAGTAAAAGACACACAATCTCTTCCTCAGTCTTTTTCTTTTGCATTCCAAGTGTCCTCCCCACACATCAAGTCCTTTGGCTGTGGCTTAGAAATGTAAGGTAAATTGTTTGTAAAGTTTGCCCCTTTAGAGTCAAGAACCCCATTTTTGATTATTCTTTCCATTTAATTTAAAGCGAGGCACCCCATGTCTACTGAAACTAGGTCACTTACTACACTGACCTTTCCTGCCATGTCCCTGCTACTTTCGGAAACAAAGTCTAAAATAACCTCATTTCTGGCTGGTTCAGTGACTGTTCTGTTAAGCAGTATGTCAGTTAGCACATGCAGGAATAATTGGGCCCTACTGTTATTAATAGTATTTGTTCTCCAATGCATATCCATGGATATAAGTTATTTCCATGTGGTTGGACAGTTGTTCTGGCTGCACAGTTACTTGGCCCTTTGATTCAGTTAAGAATTATCTTTATGCATTGTAAGAAATATTAAACACAGATCAAGAGCCAACTGATATTCATTAGCCATATAAGCATATTACAACAACTATATTAAACTGCATGTGATGTACATTACATTTATGTACGAATAGCTTTTATACCATTGGGATAGTTCTGAGAATCTATTTTTAAAAATAGTTTTATTTCAGCAGTTTGGTTACAGAGGAAATGAGGCTTAGAACTGTTCAGTTGTTGGGCAGTGGAATCTTGCTGAGGATCTGATTTATTTCCAGAGCACTGACCAGGGTGTGTATGATGCTTCTGTGTTTAAGTCTTTGCAACTTCAGAGGTTAAAACACTCCTTTATTTCACAATCTCACAGAAGCAAGACAGCCTTCTACACTGGAACTTATAGTCTCCTTCAAAGCATTTTTATTCACATGCATTGATATTTCTCTTCATGAGGGCAAGATGTATTGACAGACAATAGTATAGGATTATTGCAAATAAAGGGTCTAACATATTTCCTATTATGGAGAAGTAATTGCATGCTTAGAAATTATGTTAGAATTAATTCTGAAGGTAGGAGAGGTTTAGAAACTTCAGCGGTTAACAGAAAAGCTACAATAAATTCTCTTTCCTGTAGTACAAGATTAAACTGGGTACAGTTTGACTCTGTGATTTAACAATTAAATCAAAATTGCATGTTCTGTGTATTAATTGTAAGCCATTGATCTTGTGTTGTAATCATCATACTGTCCAGTTTGTCAGCGTTAGGGACTCTGGCCATAGGCAGATGATCAGAGACATCTACAAAGAATACGCAGACTGCTACAACTAAACAACAAATGTTTTGCTGAATTGCAAACATTTTGTTGTAAGTTTTAAAAACTTGTTTATCAGATTCCAAAAAGAGGAGAATAGTAATTATTCATTAGATTGTAATTTGAAAATGTAATCACAGCCTCCTAAAGAGGCTGGTCCAGATCCCATTGAAATCAAAAGAAAAGGCTGCTGTTGGATCTGGTTCTAAAAGCTGAGAAATCTAAGCTGCAGACATGGATTCTGTGCCAAAGAGAGAGAGGGGGAGGGGGGGGGAGAGGGAGAGATCACAAGCACCATAAACAAAATGAATAAAACAGGATCTTAAAATGTGTGGTACCATCCAAGTTGCTTGCAAAATCACTCTCTTTGGCACAAAAACTAGGAAGGCCACAGTTTAGATTTCACAGGATATTAAGGACAGGGTAGTAATATCAGATATATAATAATAATAAAAATACAGTGTTGTAAAAACCTATATACTTTTTTCCCCTTTTGGAAACGTACCAGGAAGTTTTCACCTTTAAACTAAACACATGCTCACAGTTTATGGAAAGAAATATTCATTCTTACGGCCTGATCATGTGAAGTGCCGAGAACCGTTCACTTCCATTATTTCTGAAGTTAGAAGGCACCCAGCACATGCAGCATCAAGCTTCTTTAATCTACTGTTGGATTCAAGTGATGAAGCAGTCTGCAGAACTATGTCAGTGTTTCACTGTTGCCAAACTGTAGAAACTAATTACTTCTAAAGGTTGTGCACAAACAGATAATGGACTAGACAGTGATCCACTTGTGTTGGCAGACAGCTACAAAATAACACTGAAGTTGCTGCACAGTTCCATGAGACCGTGGGGACCAGAGTCTAGGTTCCCTAGCTGTTAGGCACTAACTTCCAACAACTGCTCCATAAAGGTTCTCTAAATAGACTCTGACACCAAAGTCACAATCATGGAAGTTAAAAATGGAATTCAGGTGATTTCTAGAAGTCATTCTTGAAAAGGCTGGGAAGAAGAAAATGTTTCCCATGACATTGAGTGATCTCTTCTGAAAACTGTAGAGATGGTTTATATTCACATGAGTAGATGACAATTACAAAGAGGAATCTTCCACTGTTACTGCAGATTCTTCAGTTGATTGCCAGTCCTATTTTGGTGCTATGGTTCCATTATAAAGCCAAAGTTTTAAACTTCCATGTGTGTACATCATAAAAGTGGTTGACAGAGCAACTTCCTCACTCTTAACATTTCAGAAAAGGAAGTTATCAGATGTCCCTGTGGAAGCAGAAGAAGACTATACTAAGTTTAACAGCAATCTGAAAAACAAAAAGGTAAGCAAGCCTTGTATTCATGCATGTTTTGCTGAAGCATAGCAACATCAGCACAGAGTGCCTATTTTTCTCTCCAAAACACATCAGAAAAACAAATACAAAATGGAAGATACCCATAGTTATAACTCATTGAACTTCTTATTGAGGTTTAATTTGACTTTGATAGTCTTAATATCCCATTTTGAACTCTTCTATACTGTTACTGTTCGACTGTTTTATTAGGGAACATTCCAGTGAACTTCACAGACTTTGACATGTGTTAAGGTGCTCAGCTAATGTTTGCAAAGTTCTTTGAGATCTTTAGATGAGAAATCCTATGGCTTAATAATAGCAACTGTTACATTTCAGTTATTTGAAAAAGACACAAAGGTGGCAGCATTCACTTGAATTCCAAGGGATGCTAAGACAGGTTTTATTTTTACCTAGAAATATTGCTTGTGCACTTTCTAATGTCAGCTTAATGAAGTTAAATCAACACAGAGCTTGCTGATTGCCAGCTCCAACGCAAATTTGGAGGCCAATTCAAATCTGAGTCCAGTGATGCCTGCCACTGTACTATTCCTAGGAGAGCAACAGAGATGTGAAAAGAAATAGATTCTGTCTGTGTGTGCCAAGGTTGTGAGGCTTGCACTGGCTTATTTCTCTGAACATTGAAACAAAGTGAATCCTTCTCCAATCCATCGGGAGCCAAAAAGGCCCTCTGTGCTGGTTTTGTGACCTTCAGGCTAATGCTGACTACTCTTTATCCCTTTGCAAAGAGAAGCAGCTGGTGACAGATGCATTCCTTCCTCCCCACAAAACCCCAGAATTTTTTGTACTCAGGGCACGTGCTGTTTTTGAAGTAAGAAGAGGATTGCCCCCTAAGTGAAGGTGCTAAATAGTTTAAAATATGCATGTTTCCCCCCTCAGTTCCCCCATTATGTAACTGTAGCTTTTGAACTGAGCATAAAGACAGAAAAAAACTGAGGAGAGATAATTCATTTTAACATTAAATATGATTTACTTCTGAAATAATGAAGCACATTGATGAGAGAATCTGGGAAAGAAAAGATAGCTCTTGGACTCTCTACAGTATACTACTCTTTTCTAAATACTTTGGCAGTGTTTTTATTTGTGTAGTAACACAGACGATTATACTGTTGTTGCGTATCTCTATCCTATCCATAACCTTCTAGCTGATCCCAAGTATTGCAATTGTGAAGTCCTGCAGACTGAGGAGTATTGTAAAGAAAAGGTCAATGCAAAGTTTTCTTAATAGGGAAAACAGCTAGAGGTTTAAAACATAACATTTTAAAATGTAAGAAATAAAAGAGGTCAGCTCTATAAAATGTGGCTCATAAAATGTGTTTTAGGTGTAAAAGTCTGGGAAGTTGTCCCAGTGGCCTCAAAGTGCTTTGCAAATGTTCGTTACCTTCTTCATTCTTAGTTCTTCCATCTCTTTTTTCTTTTATTTCACTGTGCGTAGAGTCCTTGATAATAAATCAGTGTGAATTATTCATCATCTGTAATGCAAGGCTGTAATTCAGCCTGCTGACAGCATAATCATGAGATTGAGTCGGAGGGTACAGTATGCATCTGTTCTATTGCATGCATTATTCCTCTTAATGTACACTCAGGGATTATCCCAAAGTAAATGTTTGAGTTGGGATACCTCATGCTGCAAAAAGCAAAGTTGTTTCACCTCGTTGTCCTTGTAATTGATTCTCTGTCTTTGTCTGAGGTTAAGTAATTCATGACAAGTATTTTTCTGTTTGAATAATCTCAAATTTGTTTTGTAAGGTTTTTCTCCTACAGTTTAAAGGCTGCATAACATTATCTTTACTGCTGTACACAAAAAAAGCAGTTCAGCTTCTTGCTTGACTTCTGTATTTAGGAGTTTGTAGCTTATACTCCCCTCTTATGCAGATGCTGCTTAACTTTTCCTGTTTATCATTTCACTAACAGGCAAACAGCAAGATGTCTGCAGCACAGAAGGCTCTGGCCAAAGTTGATAAGAGTGGAATGAAATCCATTTCTACTTTCTTCAGCTCCAAACCTAAAGCATCAAAATAAAGACTTGTTCTTGAAATAGTTGTTTTTCTGTTAAGCTAAAGATGTCTCCTGGATTTTTTTGTTAGTATACTATTTGCAGAGCATGTTGTATACATGATGTAGTGTGATGAAGAGATCTGTGAGCGAGTGTGGCGCAGAGCTGTTAGGCTGCAGTGGGGCAAGGCAGAACCATGTGGATATTCCAGCCTGGGGGGGAAGACAGCCTAGCTGCGTTAGCGTGGTTCTGTGAGCTGAGAAGCAAGGTTCAGCACGGTGCCGTGCTGTACTGCTGCTTGTTCTAGAGCAAGCTCGGTCAAGGCCACCACAGTTTTCTGCGTTGCACTCCATTCTGGGCTGGGAATGTGCCCTCCGTTGAGTTCTTAAGAGGAGGGTTTTTTCATTTGTACAGAGCATTATTTTTTGAGACTCTCTGGAGATTTTTACACAGTATAACACTAGAGTAGAATGGCATCAGTAGATTTTTACGTTGACCCAAATCTAAATGTGATATAAGCATTGCCATTAGTGGGAATTTATCGAGGCAAAGGTAGTTTCTATATTGGGATTTGACTTGTTTTGAATATGCTAGAAACGAGTTGCAATAAATGTGCATGTAATTCATTAAAGTGCTTTCTGTTAGAAATTTATGCTTTTGTTGTATTTGCTGTATGACATTTCTTTAAGTTTTGATATTTTCCTTTGTATAATTTTTAATCTCTGAAGAATTACAGTGTCACTTTGGTCTTTCCTGATAAATCTTGTAACACATAGCAATGTTGGGATATTTTTATGTTCAGTTCCAAGGCCAATAGGTCCTTACAGAAATAATTAGGGAAAGATTTATTTAAAGGCAAAACTGAGTTTTTTAAAGAAGTCTTTTTGGAGCTGGATTCAAAAGCTTAAGTATGAGTGTCTTACCTAGGGTTTAGTTTTATGGAGTTTTGTGTAAAGTAGGACTGTTACTTAAAACACACTACTTGCTCTCGGGTGTGTTCTTTCCTCGTTAGAGAGTATTCCTCTATATTCAGAGGAATAGCTGTCTGCTATGTTGCAATGACCTTGATTCACAGAACTGAAAAAGAGACGGGGTTACTGGGATTGTTTGTATAGGTCTAGCCAGTTCTGCACAACACTCATAGTTTCATCCATCAGTTGTTGCAGAGTCATTACTATGGATTGACTGCAATATGTGTTTTAGAAAGGCACTCTTAAAATTATCATCCTTCGCTACTTCAGCTCAGTAGAGAATCTGCCTGTGTCCCTTGATAGTGAGGAGTTTCAGAGAAACCAGGGGTTTCTTCATTTTTAGTAACTGTACTTGCTGCTATTTACAACCCTTGGATTACAGTGGTGTCTGCTAGGTTAAAAAGCTCTGTGGCATTCTTTTCCAACCAGAAAAAAATGAGAAGCTTTGCTGTGTTGGGTGCAGTTTTGCATTTATGGTTTGTATGCTTTTCAAACCAGTGTTTTTCTCAAACTTATTGTAAAGGAGGAAGTCAGTATGGTTGGAATTCCAGATAGAGGAAATTATTTGAAAATCTGTGGAATTACTATCTCTGATTACAGAGAGATTTATTTAACAAATGTGGATGGCCTCCCGATACCATACAGTAAATGTTCCCAGACTTAAATATGTTTGTGTGAAAGGGATTATCTAGACCCAGAATTAAGTTCCTTAGAAAAAATTACTTTTCCGGTGTTCTGAGGAATGACTACTGTAAGTTTCCTTATCTCTGAAAATTAGCTGGTAACATTAGTGTGAATGTAGGTTGAGAAGTGTATGATTCAGATGCAGACACTTTATTGATTTTTCAGTTCGAATAATTCTCCCAAGTCATTTGGTGCTTTAATAAAATTCGAGTCATGAGTGTCAACTTTCTGAAGCAATATAAGGGGGTGAGGAGCAGTAGGGGACACAAAAAACCCAGGGATTGCTACGTGGAGCTGTAGAGCAATTCCTGTTATACCACACTGTCTTGTTCTGCTCTCTTTAGCAGAATTTCATCAGCCCGATTGGTAAAGTTTTCTTTTCTGACATTAACTGTGGGACAAGTTTAAAAGTTAAAAAAAGGCACATTGTATGTGACAATTTCCATGTGCACAACCTTTAGAATTGCCATCATGCCTTTTTCCTACCTTACTTGTGTGGGCTATAAGCAAAGACCAGCCCTGTTGCAGCATGTATTGGTTTATCCGATGGGTCTTCACTATAATTGAAATAACTAGTGTTTAGTGAGCCCAGAATGAGCAGCTGTGGTGATGAACTTGGAAGGGTTAGATTTTGAAAAACATTTCAAAAAAATGCAGTTTATTTTACAGTCAGAGAAGCACCCCAAGTTTGGATCAGTAGGAGAAGGGATGACAGCTTTTGAAAACCACCACTTAAAAGTGCAGGATAATGTTATGAAAAGAAAAAAAACAGACACATGCCACTGTGTTAATGGAGATGTTTTGTGCTGTAACCAGCATCTCAGGGAGCGTTTTGGTAAATGAGAGGAATGGAATTGTGCATCTATAAATGGAAAGCCAATTCCAAGCACTAGAAGATCTTGAGAAAACAGACAAGCATGAGATGGATGCTTAAGTGGAAAACCAGGAATGGGAGAGTTTTGTTAGGAACAGGAACTGTGGGGTAGGACAGATGTATGGTAGAAGCTCTTCTGGATATTTAAATCTGCTAGTTTTAGGGGTTTGGTTTTAATAGTTCCAAAGTTTTGTGAACCAAATTTTGAAATGTGTTTTCATTGACTGAACAGTTCAAGAACCTTACTTCTGAGAAAAAGTCTGGTTTCTCTGGTCAGAATTTAGGACAGGAGGAGGACAATTCGGATAGAGGTGGGAGGCCTTTGTGCTGACTTCTGTTTCAAGGTGGCGATTTTTATTTTTTCTTTCTCTCTACATGACTTTCACATCTGCTGCTGCACTCGTGGACTTAAGTCTAGAGTTTTTCCTCTGTGCATAGATGTGTTGTGCTTTAGTGTGTCACATCTCGACTTCAGCTGTCAGCTATGCCATTAAGTTACAACAATAGTAATTTTATTAGTGACTGTGCTTTTGGTTGAGCAAGAATTTGTGCATGACAAAAAAAATAAGCCATTTCCAAAAGTCATTAGTGCATTCACATGAAAACGAAAACTCTTTTCCCTTTAGGAAAGAATGAAATACATTTAGTAACTTTGAAACTTCCTCAGTGTGTAGCTGTAAGAAGTTATGAAGAGCATATAGTGCCAAATACATAAAACAATATTTCCTACCACAACGAGGATTTAAATATAGTTACTCTGCCTGGCCAGCAGTAGCAGTAGGTCATTATGAAGCACGGCTTTGCTATTTCTTCCTTGGTTAGCTTAGTATGAAACAATATGCCAACACCATTACAGAAATGCAGTCTCACTTTTATTTCTTTTTCTGGATTAATATGTCATCTCTACCTGTTCATGTAAATATCTGATGAGTTGTGATGCTTTTATAGTTGTTGTTTTGGGATTAAGCAGCTGTTATGTTTCCACTTTTTTTAGACTTCGCATTGCAAATGGATTGACATTAGTGGGCCTGAAAAACTTGATATGGAAATACCAGCAGTGACTTAGGGATATGTAGGGGTTGAAATTGCACATCATTTTCAGTCTTTAAGTAATAAACTAGTTCTATTTGTAGAAGTGACAATTGGTGATTTTAATATTTTCAGTGGAAAAGGTGGCATAGTTGGCAGAATTTTATTCAGGTCTGAAAACTGGAAGAGTTTGGTGATGCTTGTTTTCAGGTGTTTAGTTGCATCTGACTTGATTTTTTTTTTTTTTAGAGGGAAACTAAATGCACTGATGCGTATTTGAATAGGTAAAATGTTTATGGCTAGGGTTTTCTCTTTCCTTTTTAGATGCCTGCACAAAGATGTGCAATGAAGAAACAAAAGGAGCATAAGGAGACTCGCTAACATTATTTTAACTTGCCATAATCTCAAAGCAGCTTTTAAAGGGTTTTTTTACACACTTTCTGAAAATAAATGCTTGAAGTTAGACATGCCTTGTTCCAAGAAAAAGCAAATCTCAGCAGATTAACATTGTTAAATATGCGGTGTGTAAAACGTACACTGCTTCAAATTTTATAGCTTATACACTATTGGTCTGTCGGGCCCTTCCAGGAAAGCACTTACGAGCATGCCTAATGTTAAGCACATGAGCAGTGATCTTAAAGTCAGCAGTGTCGTTCGTGTGGATAAGTGCTTTGCTGGATCAGCGCCTAAAGTCCTGTTAGGTGCTGAGCATCCTGATCCATATCCAGCAAAGCACTTAGGTCCATGCTTATCTTGAAGTGGAAGATTAGTGTTCACCATAAAATCTGTCTTGGCACAGTGACTCTCGTGCTTAAAATTAAGCACCTGCCTAAGTATTTTGCAAGGCCAGACCAACAGCATCCTTTAGGAAGTCTTGGTTTTGAACAAATTTTCTTTTTTTGTACTCATTTTTTAACAGAGCATGTGATTTTAGCGGCCATAATTACAAGTTTTAGGAGCTGCATAGCAAAATATGTTGTATGCAGTTTTCTCTTTTTCAGAATCTAGCCAAGTTCAGCAAGGTGGCCTTTGTGGACTAGAAGTCCAATGCTCAGATATAGAATCATCCAAAGTAAAAAAAAGTTAATTCTATTTCTTAGGACATGTACATTTTTTAAAATAATTTCTCTGAGTTTGATTCACATGGTTTTGTCTAGCCTTGACTTCTTTTCTTATTCAGGTGATGTCCCCGAGCTCTGGTTGTGTGGACAGTCTGACTTGAAGTGCTAAAGCTTGAGGTAGGATCTGTGTTCAGAAGGGCAGATGGAGAAGCTGAATTTTTGTTTTACTTCTTTTATTCTAAGGGATTGAGGCCTCAGAAACTTATAGAAAATAACATGTACATTTTTTGATCAGAACGAAAGCAAAACCTATATAATCCTCCAGGTAAAAAAAAAAAAAAAAAGCCACTTTAATTTTTTTTACATTCTTGGAAAGACACTTTCCATGGAGTGAACTTCGACCAAAATATCAACCAGAGTCTACATAAAATATGCAGAAGGTGGATGCTAATGAGATCCTTAAAGTGATCTGTCAGATATAGTGTGATGTTTTTAATTTAAATATCTGTTTATCAAACTACCATTAATATCTAACTCTGTGCTACAGAACTTTTTAAAAGTAATACCTGACAGGATTTTGAACATGATGAATATGTACTTCTGTAAATTTTAACTATAACCCCAGTTCTTAGATGCCTACAGCAAATGGCCAAAATATTCTATAAAGCTTGAATATATTTGAAGAATTCTAGATAAGAAGTAAAAAATATTTTGCTTCCACTCTGGCAAATTCTGCCTAACTTGAAGTCATAGAACAGCTCCAAGAAGAGTTTATTACGACATTGCTGAAAACTAATGGCAATAGCTTATTGAACTTTATTTGCAGCTGATTCTGATCTGCTCTGTTTCAGAATATGAAAAACCTTGAACTGTTAACCATTTAGAAATCATGTATGAAAGGAAATGTAATCTGAATGCTTATTTTAGAAATATGCACTGAATTCTTTCTGTTACTTTTATACTTTCCTGGTTAAGTAATGTGCACCACCTCTTTTCGAGGAAAAAAATATTTATTTTAACATAGTTTTCTAAGCAGTACTGCAAGATTATAATGTATGTCCAAGATGAAATTTCTATTTTTCTAGCTCACATTAAAAAAACTCCTTGATGTATGAATAAGATTATATATTTCAGTAAAGCGTGGTTCCATTTTTTTGAAAGATTTTATTTTTAATCACATACAATAAATAAATATATTGGGAATAATTTGATGATGGTTACTTCATTAATTTCACAGAGAAATACAAAGAAAAATGCAGTGCAGTGACTACTTATACTGTTAGTCTCCACAAGGTAGTCAGTAATTCTTAGACTGAGTTGAAGGAAGTAGTGAATCCTGATATGAATCAATAGGAATCCAAAAGTTCAATAAGACGGATTCAGTGAAGTGATTAGACTAATTCTGAAGGGCCTTACTGTACAGATGTTCTAGTGAAAACCCATTTCTGTGTACGTATAGTTGTTGACCAGAGTACTCAGGATTTTGAATTTCATGAATGTGGCAGTGAATCTGAGCAGTGGTGGGATGAGGAGAGTGAAGGCGAAGAGAATGATGTGATATTAGTGCCATTTTTTACATATTTCATAATCTTCTCCATCACATATGTAGTATATAGGTGCTCCATCACAGACTTACACAGAACTGATAGACGATTATTTTCCATGTTTTTTGTAGTGACAGTCAATCAAACACATGGGAAAAGCTGGTCCTTGTACCAAAACACCATCCTGGTATCACCACAGCTCTGTGCCAAGTGCTGTGTCGTGGTTTAACCCCAGCCAGCAGCTAAGTACCATGTAGCTGCTTGCTTACTCCCTTTCACCGCCCTTCAGAATGGGGAGGAGAGTTGGATAAAGGTAAAACCCATGGATTGACATAAGAACAGTTTAATAAATTAAGTAAAAAAAACCCAAAAAAACCAACAATAATAATAATTGTAATGAAGAGGAGAGGGAAAGAGAGGACTAAAACCCAGGGGGGAAAAAAACAGGTGATGCACAATACAATTGCTCGCTGACCGATGCCCAGCCAGTCCCCAGGCAGCGATAGGCAGCTCCCAACCAACCCCACCCCACCCCCCAGTTTATATACTGGGCATGACATTCTATGATACGGAATATCCCTTTGGGTAGTTCAGGTCAGCTGTCCTGGCCCTGCTCCCTCCCTGCTCCTATGCATGTGCTCACGTTTTCAGAGCATGGAAAGCTTGAGAAGTCCTTGATTTAGGGTAAGCACTACATAGCAATGACTAAAACAGCAGCATGTTATCAATGTTATTCTCATACAAAATCCAAAATATACCAGCTACTAAAAAAAATTAACTATCCCAGCCGAAACCAGGACGTGCTGACGTGAGGCTTCAAGGCTGTTAGGAGAGTTATTGCCATTTCATTTGTAAAATTCAGAGAACAAGAAGCAGAACAAAGGGGTGTTTTTTTTTCAATTTGGCAGTCAAGTTTGTTTATTGGTATTAATGAGAACCAAGCAAGAAAAGCAGGAAGGTTTGTACCATTTTATAAGCCCATCACTCATCAGCATTTCTCTGTAAAAGCAGAATTAATAGTGCTAAGGACAAAGCACTGAGGCAGCTTCTATTTAAATATGAAACAGCATTTATACTGCTTAGTTCAATAAAGTCAATTCGCAAAGTAATGCAAAGACTGAAGAAAATGACACATTGTTTTACATCTTTGAAGAACTGCCACAGCTCAAGTGTCTTAAGCTTAACTCTCATGTACCTTCTGTGTGCACAACTGCTACATCTCTTAGGGTCTGTCACACTGCAAATTGTGCTGATTTGTCCAAAGCTCCCTTTTAAAATTAATTTGGTACCCTGAGATAGTTGCAAAGCAAGCAATGTTATCAGGTAAAACAATGCCCCAGTAAGGCTCATCAATTTTAAAAAAGGAAAGCTAACGGGAAAGTGAAAAGCTGTGCTTTAAAGTCTGGCTTCTAATTTGGGATTATGTTTATTGTTGTGTTCACCCTTTGCCTTTTCACTCTGAGGGCCTGATTCTTTTCCAAAAGATCTTTTTCAAAAGATGCTGACTTGGTACAGCCCCACCTCCCCTTGACTTCAGGCCGACCAAGCAAACTGTTGCAGAGCAGGCACCCACATCCATGAAGACAGCCAAAATCAAAGCTATTTGCAACCCTGCAAATAAGCAAAGCCCGTCCTGGTCGTGAATGGAACCACCGGCCGCTTTCTCTTGAATTCCCTGTGCAGCTGGCATTGCTACAGTTTCTTCATAAACAGTTCAAACCTGATTTAGTGGGAGTGAAATTTAAAAACCAGCTGATACACTTTCTGATCTTGTAGTCTGTGTCAGAGAAACTGAGAGGAATGGTTACGGAGGTTGCTAGTTAGGGATAACTGTGGCTTCCTTGAAGGAAGCCGTTAAGGAGTCACTCGTACCCCTTTTAACCACCTGAAGGTTAGGTCTCTGCGCACCTCTACACAGCTGCTCTGTTATTAATAGCCAGGATCCTGAAAAGGTGACTTTTGTATTCCATAAGAAGGGTCCACGGGAACTGTGGCTTTTTCTCTGCACAGTGAGACGAGCCTGGACACTGCGTGCCTGCGCACGTGGTCCGTCAGTGGCTGTCTTCGGCGTGACTCCAGCGCCTTCCAGAACCGGAGGCAGTCCTGTGTCAGAGGAGTTGGACTTAGCCTCCAGGCTGCACGGGGCAGGTCAGGCTCTCAAGATCTCCTTAGCTTTCCAGTAAGTATCGTTCCTCTCTCTCTCTTCTCTCTCTTCATTTTATAAATACACAATAAACTCAATTTTTAACCTGTTCTGTTGCAAGGGGAAACCTCCTCTCTCCACCCTACAGATCACATTCTGCAGTTGCCGTACTGTTTTCCCCTACAGCCCACTGAATCATTGACATTTTGCCCTGTTCTTCCCCCTGCCAAATTACTGTTCCGTGTTTGAGAGGGCAAAACTAGTTTGCAGTAATTTTGCAGCCCACCCTCTGGTGCCTGAAACATTCCCACCAGCCACAAGGAAGCACTGAGGAACTGGACTGGACTTTCTGCTCTATCTGCAAGCAGTGGAGGTAAGTAAGTTGGTCTGGGCCTCTCCCCCTCTTTCCAGATGTACTTCTGCGACTCGTTTGAAGGGGTTTTAGCCCCTTAATTTCCAGTTATTGTTTCCCGGCTGTTAACTGCCCCCTGCCCCTTTAGCTGCGATGCTGTGACTTGCTGCGCGAGGCACACACAGCCTTTCAGTGTGAATTAAAACGGCGACCAACAGCCTGAGGGTCGTAACTGTTTAAGCTGTTAAGGCTCAATGGAAAGAGTATATCCAAGTGTACTTCAACTCTGTCCCTCAGCCTTCAGTCTGTAAGCTGTGAATTATGTCTCCCTGCCTCATCACAGTAATTTGTGACAGTTACTAGCTCACAGGGTTACAGTTTAAGTAAAAATACATTTAAAACTGAATCCAGTGAACTCAACCTGAACTTCTTTGAATTCCCATATGCCTACCACAAGCAGGAATACCTCTTTGGAGACCAGAGCTACACAGAGACATTGATTTGCTCTGATTTCAGGAAAAGCAACGTGAGGTTACCACTTGGTCCATACTACTGTGAGAGGCAGACAACCTACTGCAAAGTAACTGGGCCCCAACGCAGGCTCCCAGATCTTGATGGAGGGTTTTTCTCTACGTCCAGGTCGTGAGTTGTTGGTTCAGACTAGGCTCTGCAGGCTAGAAGCTTTGTAGAGGATTTAATGCTGCAGTTTGTTCCAACAAACAAAAGACCCTTCAGGTTTTGTACTGCTTTGGTCTGATTTTGCCCTTAGTAAGCACAATTGTAACTTGTGGCTTTCCTGGAGTCTGGTTATACCATAAGCCTAGAAAAAAAAAAATCACGGGGGTTTAGCAGGATAGTTTCTCCCAGGGTAACTTATTGAATGACAGGTTATTTGGACAACTTGTGAGATCTGTGAAGACAAGGAGAGATTCCCCATGCACACTCCTCACAGGCAGGACAGGATTTTAACCTTTGCACATGCTCCACACCCAGCACAGGCGTAAGCATGTACTGCACCAGCTCTAAGCAGGTGGAGCAGTGGCAGAACTGAAGTGAGACTGAAATGAGGAAATAAGTTTGAATGTAGTGGGGAAATACGGCAGAGATAGAGAGGTGATCATCTCACTCTGCTCAGCGTTTCTTAGGATGCACCTGGAGAACCACGTCCAGTTCTGGTCCTCACAACTGAAGAAAGACGTGGACAGAGTGAAGATGGTCCAAAAGGAGGGCCACAAAAATGATCAAAGCGCTGGAGAGCCTGCCCTATGAGGAAAGACTGAAGGAGTTTGCCCTCCTGTCCCTGGAGAAGAGAAGGCTCAGAGGGGACCTCATCACAGTGTTTCAGTAGTTAAAGGGCAGCTACAGAGAGAAATGAGGCTCTGTCTTCATGAGGAGCCACATGGAGAAGACAAGGGGCAAACATATAAGTTGCACTGGAAGAGGGTTTATCTCAATGTAAGAATTTTTTATACAGTAGGAACAATCATTCACTGGAACAACCACTCCAGGGACATGATGGAGTCCCCATCACTAGAGGTTTTCAAGATGTGATGGGCAGGGTGCTAGATAATCTTATCTAGGCTTCCTTTCCCTCAAAATGTTGGACCAGGTGATCTTTCAAGCTCCCTTCCAACCTGGGCTGTTCTGTAACTGTGAAATCTATGATGGATGTGCTGTCACAGAACCACAGTGAGTGCACTATGTCCTTTTTTCTCAGCCAGTTGGTTAGAGAGTGCGGCTTTGGCTGAGAGGAGATCTTCAGGGAGGTTTGTCTGCTGTGTTTTTTATTTCCAAGGCCAGTTGTCCCTGTGTGCATATGCTGGGCTCAAAGAAACTGGTATTTCCCTTCCAGGGCTACTATTTAGTGATCAGCAGCATGGGCCAAATGATCTCCTGCAGGGATCAGAGTATTTTTTTTGCAGGAAGTTATGGGGGGAAAAAGGCTCATAATGGGAAATAAAGGAGCAGAGGTAGGAAGGACAGAGAGGAGGGAAAGAGCTTGGACAGCACAGGGGAGCAAAGAGGACCATGGTTCAGCACTTTTCCATTGTCTCATTTTGTCTGGGAGTTGTGCAGTAAATGTTCTTCTTTACTTGTGCCAGTGGTATGTGAAAACCACTAGGTAGCAGGCAACTACTGAGAAGCAGTGGCTCATTCGAGTGGACATGCTACTCCATGGCAAGAAGAAAATGTTACTGGACATTTTTAAGAGAAAACCACCACAGAAATGAGTTTGCCAGTAGCACTTACAAGGATCAGAGAGATTCTGGGTCCAGAGATTTCCAAGGCCTTTTTCAGCAGTTCTTTATAGAAGACTGTTTATTTTTGCAGTGTACAAAGAAGTCCTTCTTGAAGGACCACTTTGAAGGACCACTTCTTTGAAGACCACTGAGAGATGAAGTATCTGTCCCAGAGGACTTGCAGAATAGCTACAAACAGTGACATTCTCAGATGTCCTCATACTTGTGTCCATGTGTTCTGTTCTATGTGTGTGTGAGTATTTTCAACTCTGCCAAAGTGTAACCACACGTATCCTATTGGGCAGGATGGGAGTTGTGTACTACATTCTGTCCTGGGGTTTGGAAGCCCTGAGTTTCAATGAATGGTGTGTATTAACGTATATATGTCTATAGGCTGCCAGAGCCCAAGCTGTTATGCTCAACAGCTAGTCTCCGTGAGGGAAGGGAGGGGCTTTGGGAAGAACAGAGAGCTCCAGTGGGTCAGCACCTTGTTGTACACCTGGTGTCACCAGGAACGAGGCACTTACAGCCGTGGGATCCACTCTGAGGATTGAGGCCTGCTAGGGAAAGATGGGATCCACCTGACAAAGTGGAGCAAAAGCATCTTTGCCAATAGGCAGACCAACCTGGTAAGGAGAGCTGAACTAGGAAGGACAAGGGAGGAAGGTGGTGATGATGACACAGTTAAGTGAGGCAGCAGTGTACAAGGTCAAAAGCAGAAGCTGCACCGTGTTGGATAAAAGAAAGACTTCATAAATGATACATCAGGGCAAAGGGATGCTTGTCTCAAATATAATTACACAAATACAGTCTGGGAAACAAGCAGGAGGAACTTGAGCTCTACATGCCACAACACTACAACGTCATTGGTGTAACAGACACAGCAGGACAGTTTGCCCAAGTGGAGAGTTGTGACGGACTGATACAAGCCCAGGAAAGTGGCAGAGAAGATGAAGAGTCTACATGAAGGAGCAGTTTGGATGTATGAAGCTCCTCAACAGCCTGGTTGGGACTAGAAGAGAAAACTGATGTGGAAGTATGTCACAGACCAGGGTGAGGAAACATATGAAGTCTTTAAACAGTTTGAGGAAGTGTCTGATGACTGGAGAAAGGTGGACATTGCACCCATTTGCAAAAAAAAAAAGCTAAAAGAGTAATCTAGCAAGCTAAAGGACAGTTGACCCTACTGCAGTCCCTGAGAAAAGCATGGAACAAGTCCTTCTGGAGCACATACCCAGGCACACGAAGGAAAAATACAGCACAGATTATAAGCAGGTAAATCACACCTGACATACTTGATGGGTTTCTATGATAAAATGGCTGGATTTGTGGTTGGGGCAAGGCAGTGGATGTCATTTGCACTGATTTTAGTAAGGCTTTTGACAAATGTTTCCATAGTATTCTTGTACCCGTGTTGGGACATTATGGTCTGGATGGGTGAGCAACCAGATGGGTAAAAGCCTGGTTGGATGGTCAGGCTTGAAGTGTCATGGTTACTGGTCAGACCCTACCTGGGTTCACGTGACTAGTGGGGTATCCCAATATGTATCCTGGAATCTGTCCTGGATGTAGGACAGCTTTATCAGTGACCTGGATGAGGTGAGGAGTCTGTTGTCATCAATTCTGCAGATGAAACCAAGTTAGTGAGATCAGTCAATATACTGAGGGGTGGGGTCTGCCATCAGAGGGACTGAGACAGGCTGGAAGGACGGGCTGAGGAACATTATGAAATTCAACAAGGACAAATGCCAAGTCCTGCACCTGGAAAGGAAGGAGCCCTGCAGTGACACAGGCCAGAGGCTGCCTGGCTGGGGAACAGGTCTGCAGAAAGAACATGGGGGCCTGGGGACAGCGAGCTGCACAGCAGCCAGCAGCTCGACTTGGCAGCAGTGATGGGCAACAGCCTTCTTCACTGACAGGAGCAGAGCCAGTATGTCCAGGAAAGTGGTCGTTCTGCTCTGGTCAGCACTCATTAACCCACATCTCAATGCTGCGTCTGGTTTTGGGGCCCTGGTACAAGAAAGACATTGGTAAGCTGAGTGGAGCTTAGGGGAAGCCACTGAGTTTGTTGGGGTCTGGAGCACTTATCCTGTGAGGAGGGGGTGGGAGAGGGGCCTTTTCAGCCTGGAGAAGAAACGTCCTTTGAGGAACCCACCAGCAGACCCCAATGCCTATAGGAAGGTCACGGAGAAGATGGAGCCAAGCATCTTCACAGCAGTACAATACAAACAAAAACACTCCGAAGTGGGAACAAGAGAAGTTCTGACTGCAAATATAGAGAAACATTTTCCCCATGAGAAGAGCCCAGGTTGTGCTGTCTCCATTACCGAAGGGTTCAAGACCTGACTGAATAAAGCCCTGCACAACCTGATGTGATCTCCTTTCTGACCCTGCTGTGAGTGGGGGGGGTTGACCTCCTGAGGTCCCTCCCAACCCGAAGTATTCTGCTCCCCTATGATATAGAGGACCTAGATGAACTCCCATATAAAGCAGGCCACCATTCTTAGGAAAATAAGGAAACCCAATGTTGATTTGCTCATCCAGACTTTGGCAAGGTGTTTGTGCTGAAGTATCCTCTTGATTGAAAGTATGTACTTTATTACCTTCTAGCCACGGTGGGGTTGTCCTGGTTTCAGCTGGGATGGAGAATTTTCTTCTCGGTAGCTGGTGCAGTGCTGTGTTTTGGATTTGGTGTGAGAACAATGTTGATAAGCGCACTGATGGTTTTAGTTGTCACTGGGTGATGTTTATACTAAGTCAAGGACTTTTTGGTTTCTTGGGCCGTGACAGCAAGAGGGCTGGAGGGACACGGGAAACTGGGAGGGAGCAGAGCCAGGACAGGTGACGTGAACTGGCCAAAGGCATATTCCATACCATATGACGTCATGCTGAGTATATAAACTGGGGGAAGAAGAAGGGGGTGTGTGTGGG
>JAVJGJ010000014.1:29039925-29062972 GCA_035590215.1 Microhierax caerulescens | reverse complement strand
TATAAACTGGGGGAAGAAGAAGGGGGTGTGTGTGGGGGAGGGCATTCAGTATTATGACATTTGTCTTCCTAAGTAACCATTACGCGTGATGGAGCCCAGCTTTCCTGGGGATGGACGAACACCTGCCTGCCCATGGGAAGCGGTGAATGAATTCCTTGTTTTGCTTTGCTTGCATGTGAGCTTTTGCTTTACCTATGAAATTGTTTTTATCTCAACCCTTGAGTTTTACTTTCCTTTCTGATTCTTCTCCCCATCCCTCTGGGTGAGGGGGAGTGAGCGAGCAGCTGCTTGGGCTGGGTTGCTGGCTGGGGTTGAACCACGACAGGGGTGGAGAACATAACCACCCCCTGTACCCTGAGTGGTCACCACCCTGCAGCTTTTTGGGGGAAAGCCAGGTAGGTTGGACTTTTCATCATAAGCCTTATTTTTCCTGTTCTCTTGGTTCAAGTCCAATTTTTTCAAAATGTGGATCCTGCTTGGGATTTTGAAATTCGAAATCCAAGGATCACATTCTCCCTTTTACCCGGTGTTGCACAAGGTGTGGGTGGTCCATCAGTAGTACGCTGGGCCTGTACCATGGTTTTTTCTCAGATTCATTGCTTCCTGGGATGGCATGTGGTCTTTACCCCCAGTGCTGCCATGCAGATGGATTTCTTGTGGCCCACTGTCCTGACAGTGCCACGAACTTGTTTTTCTCTTTTAGCACCCTATTAGCTGTGAAGACTCCTAGGAAAGATTTTGTGCATTTTGCCAAGTTATTTGCAGAGGGCGAAAAAAGGTCGTCCCCCTCCATCCCAGCCTTGCTTGACGGAAGCCCAGCTGATGGTGATACTGATGTCCCTTCTGTGCTTACAGGAAGCTCTATCATTTGGGGTTGGTTGGTTGTTCATTTTTCCCACCTAATCTGTGGGGTGTTGATTTTTGCCTCTTGTTGAAGAAGCCACGTGGTGCTAACCTACTGGTGCTACAGCAACACTTGTTTGTCCAGTGACCTAGAATTTCTTCAAGGAACACTTTCAGGTTTCATGTAGTTTATCTTCTGCCCGGGGCTGAGAATGAAATAAATGAGACAAGGATCTGGAGGGGGGTGTCTTAATGAACAAGTGATGCCTTCCCTGGGGGACTAGGAAAAGAATTAAAAGCAGAGCCTGTGACCAGGGTCAGTGAGTAGGTAGGAAAAGTGAGCAGGGAGCTGCAGAAGACGGGGACAGGAGGGCTCATGTCCTGAAGCCAATGACATCAACACTGGTTCCCAGCCTGAGAGCTGTGGGTGGCAGTAGGCACAGCTTCCCAGCGAGGCTCCCTGGGCTGTGGGGATGTGGTAGGGTCCTCCTCACATTCAGCAGATGTGCCCCAGTGCCAACAAGTGCTTCTGCTCTGCATTTCTAGGAGCAGCAGACTCTCAACATCTGCACCCAGCTGGACCCAAACCAACAGCTGTGGGGTCTGTTCCCCTCTCACACAGGTAAAGGTGACTGAGTGGCCAGAGGAGGGGCTTGAAAGCCAAGACTGGCATCTGAGTAGTCTGGGTCCAGTTCTTGGCTTGCTCCAAAACTCCATTGAGATCTGGGGTAAGATACATCTTTTTTTTTATTGCCTCATGGAGGGGAGGAAGGATATAAATCTCTGCTTCTGCCCCCGTCAGGGGTTTTGCGATGCCTTGTATTTTTACCATGAGCTCCTTGAGGCGAGGCACATTTCCTCAGCCATGTTCATGCAGCTCTGGCTTACAGGAGTCCTGATCTTCAGTTGTCCCACTATAATCTCAATAGTAAGAATTTTGCCTTAGTGGACACTACAGGATTTGTCCTTCTAAAATATCCATTAAACAAATAAATGGTACCTGAATGGTCCTAAGTTCTTTTTTATCTTGTCTAGAAATCCATTTAACCTGATGCTTAGTTTTCGATGTGCACTGCTTTACTTCTTTACAGCCCTTGCTGTAAAACGCGTGCGTTTTCTGCTGAATATTTGATTGAAACATTTTTATAAGACTTCATTTTTTAAGATATTCTCTTCCTTGGGCCCCAGATTCCTGTTGATTTCAACTGGGCAGGAGTACAACCCTCTGCCTGCACTCACTGGCTGCCAGCTTTGGACTGCTGTTGGTCTATTACACCCGGGGGAGTAGTATGAAGCTAATGACTAAGGGCAGAGGAGAGTTACACAAAAGACTGCTGAATAAAGCCCAGAACAAACCAAAAATAACAGGGGGGAGGCAAGGAAAAGGGAAGGCAGGTTGTGCTGCATGAGGCTCTAGACTGGCACTGTGTGCTGCATTACAACGACAGAGCCACAAGGGCCGAGCAGAAGGTCCCTGTCCCTATTTCATGCGTGACACTGACCTGCAGCACACGGTCATCACCAGTCGAAGCATCCCACAACTCCCTGCCCCAGGGACAGTGCCCAGCCAGCTGGACTAGAGGGATGATTTTCAATTAACTGGGAACCAGCATGGCTCTTCGCTCCTACTGCACTTGTCCTGGTGGCTACTTAAACCAATTCCTAAATATGCAGTACAAGTAGTAAACACGCAGTAGCATCCCAGTTTAACCAGGCTGGAGGTGAAGATAGGGTTGAAAGCATTTATTTGTGTTTTAAAAGGCTACTGGAAACCTCCTTTTCAAGGATGAGATAACTAGCCTCATTGTCATGTCGTTACTGCATTTTGAAGTTAAACAGCTCTGTGATCTATGAACTCCAATCACACAGTTAATTACCCCACATTCCCCCTCCTTGCTCCCCTCCTCCTCCCACTTTGCTCTTGAAACACATTATATTTCTTTGACGGTCCATCGAGAACAATGTCTGCTTTTGTGACAGCGACATTGCCAGTGGTGTAAAAATCTATGCGTCTGTCAGGTTTCCCCATGTGAAACATAATTGCTTAATTTCCATTTGAAAGTACATCCCTGACATTAGAACAACGTAGACGCACCAAGGATAACAATGATTTCCTGACACCTACAATGGGGCATAATGCGGTAATAAATATGTGTGCAAAATGAATGCTCCGCACACAGAGGGAGCAGGTCTGAATTTACAGCTGCAGATGAAGTGTTCCTCAGGAAAAAAAAATAATAATAAAAGGAAAGAAACCAACAGATTAGCATCAGTGTGAGTCTATGTCAACCAGATGGCTTGCTGTGGAAAAAGAGCTTCCCTGCTTTATTCCAGTAACCCTGGCTAGCAGGCTGAATGTCTGAGATGAGAAGAGAAAAATGATCTCATTCAGTTGAGGGTGTTTTTTTTTTCCTTCTTGCATACATACAGCTTGAGCTGGAGCAGAGTACAAGCTCTGAAAAGAATACAGAAATTGTCCCCTAACGGTGGTGTGTGATGGACCAGGAGGTCTCACGGCCATGGGTTCAAGCATGCAGAAAGCAGAGCAGTGGGCACTTCCAGCTGGGAGGGGGGAGCCCGCAGGGGACTGCCACTGGTTCTAGCCAGGCATCTGTGCTGAACCTTGAAGTGATGATGTGCTTTTTCCTCTGACTTCTTCCTCGCTTGCGTGGCCCCTCCAGTGTTTGGAGCAGAGGCCATCTCCCCAGGCTCTAGTCTCTAGCATCCTTAGATATTAACATGATTGCCAGTCACGGCCAGGCGCGTTGGTCTTAACCTGCCAATGGACTTGGTGATGGAGCACACAGGCAGCTGATGTGGAGGCAGCTTCACCGGGCTACTGCCTGGTCCAGGTCACCTCACCTCATTTTAGGCATTTAGCTGAACACATTGTTAGAAGCAGCAGCTTTCTCCAGAGTCGCTGGAGACAGAAACATGTCTTCACGTGAGTGCTGACAAAGGGTCTAGTGGTACCTCTCTCGACAGCTTGGGGGAAGAAAATCCTAGTGTAATAAGGACCTCAGCTTGGCTGAAGTTAAATGGGATGAATCCAGGCTCTGATGCCCACCTTCAGGGCGCTGACTGCTTTCCTTTGCTGGAGTGGGTTAGGACGTTCTCACCAGCAGACGATTGGAATCGCACATCGCTTCGCCCTGGAGACACTGCGGTTTGACAGCCGAGTAAGAGACCTGTCACTGACAGTTTGAAGAAGGCCAAGTGTACTTATCTTTACAGACTTTTGAGACCCGATACTAGATTTATAGTAACGGCTTGCTGCTAAAGTAACCTTTTTTAAAAATCTTGTAGAATGGTTCCTAGGCCAGGCATCTTCTTTGGACAATGTGCTTCACACAGCAGGCAATTTGGCTTGGAATTTGTGGATTCTGGTGAGAACCAAGTGAATTTTAGTGTCTCTGTGATGAGAGTCATCCTACAGAGAGGTTGTAAAAGTAATTGAGGTGATTTGACCTCTCTTATCTGCAACAAATGATGAGAAGTGACTGTGCACTAAGAAACGGATGAAAGTCCTCTTTCTCATAGGAGAAGGTGTGACAGTTTGTCAAGACCTACTTCAAGGCTAGGGCACGATTCACAGGGCAAGAGCTGAAGAGTTATTTTTAGTTTTCCTTTGTTTAAACTCTGTGCCCAATGGAAATTTCTCACAGTAAGAAGGGAGGAGGATGTTTAACTTTGATTTGGTCTATGGTAGAATTAATGTGCGTGGAATATCCAGCCCTTGATTCTTTACTTGTCTTTGGCAGTGAATGAATGTCTGTCATTGCAAATGTCTACAAAATTACTATTTTAATGATCTGTTTGCTTCAATTAAGGCCTGGCTATTATCTTTCCAAGAGGCAGAGGGTTGGGGAGGGGGAGATGGATCAGGAGAAAGAAGCCGATCAGTAGGACATGTGAGTAGAATGTTTAAGGGGCCAGCTGAAACTGAGAGTGGATTTGGAAAGGCTGTGTGATGAATCCGTGACATTGCAATATTTCAATCATCACATTTCAGATTCTGGTTCATGCATCATTTGCTATGAAAGTTTTGAGATTTTAATCAGTGTTTCAAGAGTAAATTGATACAGCCTAATCATTTAGAATCTCTGGCACAAGACCAAAGTGTATTATGTTAAGTGTATGTTATGTATTATAAAAGCTGCTTGCTGAAAATTAATTGAGTATTCCCGTGCTAGATAATGTTTCTCCATTCCCCAGAGCCCATCCCTTTGCGTGCGAGTGTTTTCCCAAGTGCAATGCAGATGCCAGAGAAAAGGTGAATATATAACATATGTAAAAGACTGGCTCAGTTAGACATAGCACAGTATCAAGCCTGCTAACCTCCCTGGCTAGATTGTGGGGCTGTTTATTTGTCTGCATGATGTGTGGGAGGAAAACTGCCGGGTACAAAATGAAAAAGAAAAAAGAAAAGTATTTTCCATAGAAGCAAAATACAAGAAAGCTTATGCCGTGACTCTAATTCATGTAAAAAAATGGGAAATGCGATTGCATTTCTCCTGATGACTTATGTGAACTTGGCAGAACAAGCAACCCAAGTGAACGACACAGTTAGCAGCCAGTGCGTCTAGGTTACAAATGTGCCATCATACTGTGTATTCAAAGGCTCAGTAGTCCCATGTCATGCTTGTCCTTCATTTTGTACCTGTGGCAATGCTGATAAAAGGAAAGCGTTCAGGGATGAGGGGCTGGGCACTCCTTTAAATTGCCAAAAGCCAGCAAGCATTACTTATGTCCTGTGCTGACATTTCTGACACAAACGATTTCCACCTAGAGGGGTTGGTTTCTCAAGGGGGACTTGGGTCCCTTTTGCAAAGAGGGGTTGTTTTTGGAGCTTCCCCTGACTACCTAGTACGCAGGCAATAGGTTCAGATACTTTTAACCTCAGTTCAGAACCTGCTGCTTCATTCATGGCCCGGCCAGGGGGCTGCCCAACTCAGTCTCCCCACCATCAGGATGTTCTCCCCAGCATCCAGGGTGAAACTGTCCTGACTCATTTGTGGGTTTCAGTCATTCTCAGTGTCAGGCGCAAGAAGATGGGTACTCGCTGCCTGCAGCAGGGTCTGGCTTCCTTCAGCTCCGGCCCCAAGTCCTCCTCACCACACATTTACTCCGTCTTGCCCACACAGTTACCATTTCTAGAAAGTGGAACATCAACACCCAGAGCATGTGTCCACCCTCTCACCTTTTCATAAGATGTCAATGCAAGTACATTAGTTTGAACTGAGCAGACCAAAAGTTTTAAGCCCATTTGTTCGCATACTGGGCAAGAGACCCCTTAAACAACTCACTGTTGCTTAAGACCTTCAGCCACACAGTGAGGACAAAGGCAGCATTTCTTCCAATGGCTTTGGCTAGGACACCTTGCCTCCCCCTCTGAGTCTCTTTCTTTGCCTCTTTGACTTTTTTAAAGCCCCAAGGCAATGGAAAGAAAGCATTTGTTTGGGGTCACTTCAAATGCTTCAGTCAGCCAGAATTAATCGTTTCATTCTGCTGAGTATTGGGAATTTTTTTATTTCTGTTTCGGTCCAATGCATAGTCTCCTCCCCAAATGGAAAATCAATAATTCTCAGTGGCCTTAATCAAAGCACACTCATTACCAGGCCTTTTAACATCAGACGTGGTCTGTAAGATGGAGGAGGGGGACAGCTGGAAGGAAGCCATCCTGCACTGCCGAGGAGAGAACATCTCAAGGCACTCGAGCAACTCCTTTCTGCCCAGAAGTTCTGTTACTTCCATACAGGGCCTGGTTGATTAGGACCATTATGGAAGGGTCAAGAGTGTATTTGCTGGGTGCACACATACTGTAATTCATTTACTGAGCAGGGAAATCCTACATCTGGCTTCCCCCTCGGGGCCTTGTCATTCTGCAGTTGTTCATCTGCAGTTCCACTCTGTAGTACTCTCTGACCTCTCTTTCAAAGGGCAGCTGGCTGGCCTCCTCTGTCAGCATCTTACTCATCACCCGGGGGCTGCAAAACAGCTGAGGGGTGCCCTGTTAGTGGGTTCCCTGCTCCCAAGGGAGTCCTCCTGCAGTCTAGTGCTACGGCATTTGCTCTATCACCTGACCATCTGACATGATGTCTTTGATCACTGGAGAAGGTTCTTGGCTGTTCTATGGGAGAGGTTTCATGCTCACGGTCACAAGTGATTTAACAGTGCAAGGAAATGTAGCTTAGCTGCCCACTCTTATAATTAGCAGAAATAATCCCAACATTTAATCACTGATTCTCTGTTCATAGTGGCACCTTCTGGTAGGACAGTGAGCAGGAAATAGAAATGCGGTATCCAAGAACGCGAAGTACTCCTAAGGTTCAAAACTGGCATCCCTTTTCAACCCTGGCGTTGAAAGGTTTTCCCTTTAGGAGGAAGTAGATGATTTGGTGACTATGAAATCCTCATCTTCTCCCCTTGTGTCGTTTGGACACAGACGACATTCCTCCAAGGACAGGAGGCCAAGCTCTTATCTCATAGATCATAGAAGAGCTTGAAGTACTTCCTTGGGATATCCTTTAAAAGTATAGTAGTCTGAACACCAGATGCCAAAAAACACAAATGCTTCTGCTTCATTCAACACATGTGAAATGGCACAACCAGGGATAAAACCTAATGAAGAGCTAGAAGTTCTGGGCTGCTAGAGCTGCACATCTCCCTCCTAAAGCTCTGAGTCCATTTCTTCCATCTTGGTGCTTGTTGCTTACTCACTGTACAGCTGTGGCCACCCAACCCCACCTGCTCCCATTTGCTGTCCCTTTCCAGAGGGAGACTGTGAGGTGTGATAACGCTGAGTAGCCATGAAGAATCCAAACAAATGAGCAAACTGTCTACACTGGGCCAGCTGGTGCATCTCAGAAAGCCTCCTTCCAAACTTCTTCCTCCCCTGTTTCATTGAGTTTGTCCATAACATGGGAATTGCTACGATCCACTATAATGCTGTTAATAAGTCTCTTGGTTTTCTAGCCCCATCAGAGCCCATAAGCCCCCACACACAATTACTGTATTCCTTTCTTAGCTCATCTCTGCATCTCCCAGAAGCACAAAGAGATGTGATGACATTGGGACTTTTCCTATGTCCCCTTATTGCCTGTATCCTTCACCTGGGCCAGGTAAACGCCCTGCTGCTGAATGCCCAGCCTAGTGTAGGCCCTGGCACCTGTGAAGGTACCTCTGCGTGACCTGTTGTGGGCTGGGGCACCAGGCTCTGCACACCACTGCTGGGCACGTAACTGGAGTTTGTGTGAATGCAGTTAACACAGCCAACTAAAAAAAGCCACAACACCTACAGCTCAGCACTGCCTTCACTTGGCTTCCGTGCAGGAAGGGTAGAAGTGCACTCATGGAGGCAGGGCAACGTGACTGAATGCTTGCCAGCTCTGCAGGAGCCATAAGCACATTTGTGCTTTTATATCTCCCAGGGACAGGCCTGGGGGATGCTTGTGGGATCTTTTCTATGGATGACCTAACAGAAAAGAAGGGATTGTGGAGGATGAGAGCCCCAGGTTACTCTTGTTCACGTCCTGACCTTTGCCAAATCATTTTGCTTTCTCTGTCTGCTTCCCCTTGAGCAAAATCATACAGTGCCTATGCAACTCAGTGAGGCATCTGGTGCTCCTACAATAAAGGGGCTAAATTGTGTCATGGAGTAAACCAAGCTACTATGAGCTTTTTATGGGGTCTGACTTTGGGAAGGCCAGCAGCAGAAAAGGAAGAAATCACAGGCAAAATACTCAGGTGGGTCTATATAGACTTCAAGTAGCAACAGAGCCCATTACCATGAAAATCAAGCAGGTGTCAGGGCCAGAAATCACAGCCCTATTCCATCATGTAAATTCATGGCTTCCAACTTTTTTCTTCCCTGTCTGCAGATCCTTGAATGTTTTTCCAAGGGAAGGACACATCGCTGTTTAGTGAATTTAAGTCTGCTAACAAGAAGCATTCCTGGTCTCCATAGGTCAGAGTCCCCAGGCTGAAAATATCTGCTATAGCTGTAAGTAATAACTCTTAGGTACTTGCTGTTCCAGACCTTAGAGGACGACACAATCTCGGTTTCTTAGCCAAAGTATTACATGGGCCGCCTGCTGCCGGATCTCTGGCTCCCCGTGCTTAACTTTGTGCTGCGCTTCACTTGTGAATGAAATCAAGCATAGGGAGCCAAAGTCCTTGGTCAATGTTACCTCTGAATCTTCTGTATAGCACAGGGGACTTTAATTATGGCTCCAGATCCAGCTTATAGACACCTGCCCTCATCCTGTATGCTTTTCATTAAAATTGTCTCTCAGTGAATATCATATCAGCAAACTAAAGTTTGGGGACTCTTTCCTCTTTTAAAGGGCAGTCACTGTATCGTGACATTATAGCTCATCATCATCTTTATATTGGCAGCCAAAGAGAAAGGCTCTAGACTGTATTTGATTTTTTAAAAATAAGTAATAAAACTTCATCTTTTTTCATTGTGGGACTCAATAGCAAAAGCACTGAACACTCCTGTTTACCTTTTTTATTACACAATACTGGCATACTTCAAGTCTGGACTGAAAACTCATCATCTTTTTTCATTAAAGTGCTCAATATCAGGCTTTCTGCAATTTATTATTCCTTATTTTCCATGTATTATGACAAAACACTAAGCCTAGGATGTCCATTGCCATTGCTAAAGCTCTGCATCCTTGTCTGATTGGAAAGCCACTCTTCATTGTTCCCCTTTGTACTCTCTCCATTAAGCCAACTGGCTTCAGCTGCTGGCAGATAGCAAGTGAGAACAAAAAGAGGTGTTAAAAAAAAATGCCAGGAAAATCTCCAAGCAGTCCTCAGTGTGAACAGATCTAGCTTGTTAGCCACCCCAGGAGAAAATCCTGGTGAAGCTGACAAGCCCCTTTTGTAGATGCCTGTGCTGTCCTGCTTGTTCTCTTGGGCAGGGCTGGTGCATTGCATCCAGCTCGGTCTGACAAAGTTGCTACTTCACTTCTGATTTCTTTTGTCATCATCTGCTGTATCGCAAGTTCTACAGGTCACATAGCAAAAGCAGCAAAACCAAAAACCTCAGAGCAAAAGCATGCTAGAAATTTGCTGATGGAGTACAGAGGAAGACCGGCAGGGTAGAGCGCAACGAGGCACAGCAAATGCATGTGTAGTGGCTTCAAGAAACATATTAGACCACAGGAGTGAAGAACAAAGTCCTGGGAACAATCTCCTTCTGCTTTGTGACTGTTCCTCAGATCAGAGGTGAGCATGATGGGCTGAGGGAGTGATACTGTAAAAGCACAAGGTGTCCATATTTTTATATCCTTTTTTTTTTTTTTACTTGGAGCTGTACTGACTCATGTACCTTCATTTCCCGATTAAGCTAACAGCAATTTTATGATGTCCCTAGGAGATTCCAAAGTCTCCAAAAACACTCTTGAATACTCAGTGACGAAGGTGACTTGTGACTTTGAAGTGAGGCTGCTGCAGAGCAAATGGCTATTGGAGACGCAGGTGATTTGGCATCAGCAGGTGATGGCTTGTTCTGCACAAAGTAAGTGACCCTCAAAGTAACTCACCATCACCCACAAAAGTGTGAACTCCGCTATTACCAAACCAGATTAGTACTGTATTTAATGGCAGCACTGTTCAGCATGAATAAGGCCAAATCAGGTTATGAAACTGCATCAACTCGCGTTAAGGTTCCCACATAGAACAAAATTCGAAATCTGGCTTTTAGCATGGCTTGCTGTTGTGGGAATGTAGTAGTGGTGCCCTTTAGCACTAACATAAACCCCTGCTGCCAAATCCTGTTGCTGCTGCGTAGGTCCACCAGGCTGGAGCATGGTTTTCCGCTGGCATTGGCAATCATGAGTCTTTGCCCTAGAAACAGCCAGGGATCAGGTGCAAACCCAGGTCTGCAAACACAGCCGCCAGCATTAAACACAGGTAAATTGTTTGGGATGTGGGAACTCCAGGAGAAAAAGCCAAAGGAGCAGATTTTAAAGGGACTTGATTCCTTTGCTCCCAGGGCAATCAGGAGGAGTGGAGCACAGAAATGCTGTGGGAAAAAAAAACAACCCCATCCCTCAGGGCGCTATTTGCCATAGCAACCAGATGAGGTATGACCTGGCTTTCCTAGGCTGGTCTGGATCATCCTCATCCCACCTCCCCTTGTGTGAAGTAAAGCATCAGGACCATTTTAAAACAAGCCTTCGACATACTGCTAGCAATGCCATTTGTGGTGAGCAGCTGCTCATCATCAGTGTACTCCGTTAACGGTGACCACCTGGCTGCCCAGGCTTCCTACAGCATCTGCCTCTGGAAGGAGTTCGAGGAGGCAGAAAGCACTGGTGACAATACCTAGTTCCCTGAGGAGCCTGGAAAACAAGAACTCAAAAGAGGAGTGGCAGGGAAGGAAGGCTCAAGAGCCAGGCTTTCTTACATTTTATTTTCCTTTAACGAGCACAGGCTTGCTGGGATCCTCACATCCACACAAGGGCATGTGTGCAGTTGCCAAGCTGTTTGTGTGTGCAGCTATCACAGAGCTATTGAGTAACAGGTCCAAAAAGGGATTAGACAAATTCAGAGAGGTAAATCCGTGGTGGTTGTTAAACCTGGTGGTCTGGACACAACCCCAAGCCTAGAAAGCCTTTAAGTTGCTGGTTGCTGGAAGCCAGGAGACTATGCCAAGCAGAGCCTCAGTCTCTGCATTTCCCATTCTTAAGGATCTTCCCTAAGGATTTTCTTCTGGCCCCTGCTAGGATGCTGAGCTAGACAGACCTTTGATCTGACCATGTTCCTCCAAGATTTTATTCCCATATGTAATTTGGGCACAAAAGTGGGAAATGAGCTTAGCTGTCCTCCTTGATCCCAGGGCCACCCCCAGCACACCCAGCGCATGTAGGATCTGCACTTCTTGCATGTGTTGGCTAAAAGCTGGCGGCTACACGCACTGAGGAGGAATTCATAAATCTGTTACTGTTTTCACACTCCTGAGGTTCAAAATGTTGTCTTTGCCAGAAACAATAGCCTTTTCATCTCGCTAAATGGGAAGTGGGATCCTGCTGACTTGCTTTCTGCCACAGATGCTCCTGCTCTGTCAGTATTTCATTCTTTCTCTATGGCGAGGTCTCATCCCTGCGTGGAGTGATGTATGAGCCAACAAACAGGCAAAGCGTTTGCATCTGGACCGAGGTTCACGGGCCACTTCATGGTACATTGCTGACATTTGATTTCTTTGTTTACTGCAGGGTAGGAGCAAACACCTCACCCATGGGCATTTCAAAGACAAGCTGCTAAGCGCATGTTGCAGTGAAATCCCCTCCTCTCAGCAGCAGAGGTGCTTTAGTCACAGATTTTGGCTGGCTCCCACTGGCAGAATGTAGGGTGGTAGATGGCCCAAGGAGACACACCTGTCTGTGCAAGCATAGGCTGCCACATGTGAAGGTGGGGGGCAGCCAATATTCCATGTCCTGGGCCAATTATGTTTGGAAATGGAGCTCAAAACCAGCCATTCGAGTCATGTTTCTAAACCTAAATGATCCCTCAAACTTCCCTCTCCTACACACCAGGGAAAGTTTCTGTTTGTGCTTCTGACCCATTGCAATACTCTTCCCCTGCTCCCTTGTCCTTCTGTGTATCTGTCTCCTGCTCTGCCCAAACCTTTTCAAGACATGTTCCTGTATTCCTGTCTCTGGGTGCTTGCTGGCTCTCCTCTCCACCTTCCACTGACACTTTCCAAAAATATCAAAGTGACTGAGACAAAGAAAACCTTAGCTCTTATGTCATTATGTCATGAATATCCTATTGAGGTAAGTTTTGTGGTGCATCCTCCAGCTGCAAGTACTTGGTCACTGTCTGGTTTGGGCCAGGACAGTGTTTCCCATGTTTCCCAAGCATGGGGAGGCATAGATCTAATTCTATGTCTACTGTTTAAATTTTTCTCTCCACCTACTTCCAAAAGATATCCCATTATCTCATTTTCATATCATGCAGCGTGCTCACTGACAGCCAACACAGAGAGGGAAAAGAAGGTATAACTGGGCACTGTGATATAAACTGAATTTCTTGAAAGGTTTTCTTTGGGCTATAAATGAAGAATGGCTGAATTACTGCAAAATAAATTGAGCTTGCTATTTTTTTTGCAAAATTCAGAGAAATATTGTTTTATCTGCTTTATATTGGCCAGCAAGCCCCCTGTACGTGCCATTCTGCTCAGCCTAGCTGCAGTAAGGCTGTGATTTCATCCTCGGTTGCATACAGATTCTTCCTCAAAAAGCACGTGGCCCTTTTCCCTTTCACTTCCTCTTCAGTTTCTCTCATCCATTTTGAAGTTTTGATTGTGCAGAGCTCTGCACAAGACTGAACGTGGAAGTTAGGACAAGGAAGCCTACAGCAACATGGGGGACCCAGAACTACCAAAGGGAAATTAAAAACTGAAACGACAGTGCAGCTTCATTAGTGTGGGCACATTTTGATGGCCAGAGCAATGGTACTCAAAGCAGTAGCTTATTGTTCTAAGTGAGTCTGTGCTGCAATTTGTTCTGGGTGTAAACAGCTCCCCATATACTGTCCTTTCATACAGCATGACATAAAAACATCTAATAGTGTCAACCCCAGTTGTCCCAGCAGTCAATATACCATAGACGGCTACTTCTGACAAGGATCTACCTGGGCTAGAAGGGATATCAAAAGCTCATTTTGTTCTGAAAAAGGAGACCAAAAAGCTGGATGGAGGATGGGTTCTCTAGATATTAAACAGCTGTACAAATTAATTCAAACAGAAAACCCCTCAGAAAACTAGTTCATCGTGTACAGCACATGGGTAGACAGCTAAACCACATGGAGCTCTCCTGCCTCCCTCCCTGTACATGGGGTAGCACTCTGCCCAGGCACGTCGTGTTGCCAGATTGGGGCTCAGCAAAGCCTTCTGTAATGGCATATTTCATTTAAGCATCCAAATTTCACACATAAAACAAGAAAACAGGGAAAAAAAAAAATCGGTCTAAAAAATTAGCGTGAGGGTCCATATTTGCAGCTTCTGGTCTGATTTGTTCAGGTTTTACCAGGAAATCTATTTCATGAATGCCAGCTCTACAACCATTTGGCCTCTGCTCTTTTCTGGCTCACACATCATCACCAGAAATAAAAAATCCTGCAACTGAAACTTAACAATTCCACTGTGAAGCATGAATCAGAAAGGAATCCAGAGTTCTCTCCTACAGCTCCATTAGCTCTGCAGTGCTTATAAAAATTATTTGTTGCTAGCAATTCCTTTGAGCAGAAAAGGGCTTTGCAAGGCTTCTCAGGAAAGGATATGCTCTAGGCATTTAAAACTTCATTTGCACACTTATTTTGCTGTGTATTATTATTGCACTTTACAGTAGTTATTGATGCTGTGAAATCTGTGAAGGTGTTATATGTAGAGTACAGAAAATGGCATTTTGTGACTATATTTAATGAGTATTTCTATCCTCGTGGGAGCATGTGTCAGTACTGCACAATGCAAGTCAAAAAGACTCTATGGCACTCAGCTCTTCAAGTATATTACAAGAGCATTTTTCCTGCTTTATAGAACAACATGTAAATGACTTAATCTCACAAACTGGGCATTGTTTTTCCTGCAGATAAAACCAGAACGACTCTGGGCTGCATGATATGAAGTAATGCCCAATGTGACTAGGAGGTAAGACAGCCAGCTGGGAACCTCTGTTTTACACACGGAGCAGAGCAGACTAGCTTCAATACACTGTGTCACTACTATGACAACTGCAGAGCAGATTATAGACCGCCGAGGCAACAGTCCCAGTAGCATCAGTAGAAATTTTGCCTGAGTATGGAATGCAGAGTAAGACTCTTTATTTGTTCACTAAGGGAGGAAGTAATGCCACAATAAGAAAGCTGTTCTCATAAGTTATTTATTGCTGAGTTTGGGGTTGGTTAGGATTTGTGCCAGGTACTAAATCACTACAGGTCATGGAAATTTTATTTTTAAGCATTGCTCTTTTGGATGCCCCCAAAATTGCTTTAGCTGTGAATTATTCTGAAAGACCATGACCAATAAAAATGTGTGACCCATAAATCAGAGCCAACACATCCCTGCTGGAGAACCCAAGAATAAAATAGGAAACCAGAATCAGGACTACTAGGAAATAGGTTCCTTTTTATTCTGCAGGCATGGGCAAGTGCAAATCCTAAGCCCAAGTTTTCAAAGAGGTTGCCTCAATTCTTCCATAAAATCTGTAGGTACCTGCAAAACCCTCATGTTTATGTGCCCAAGCAACTTCTCTGCATCTTCTATATATTTTGCTTTCTTCTCTCTTCTGTTCTGTGCTCGCACTTTATTGCGTGTCCATAGAAAGCCTGGTTCCAGCTTATTTGTCCCACATTTAGCACTGCTGTAATGCAACAGTCTGGCATTGCTCCTTCCAAGCAGTGTCAGAGGGGACAAGGCTGAGATGCTCAAGGACTCTCTAGATCCTCTGCAGCTCAACTTTGTCCAGGTAAAAGCCTGAACAGAAAGAGGGGGAGAGCCTGCCAGCACAAAAGTCCAAACATGGAAGGCTGTGGATGTTATACCTTTTCCAAGTTATTACTTCACTCAGTACACCCTGTTGCTCCGAGTCCATGGAAACCTGTCCAGGCAGTGAAGCACGCTACTGCTGAGAGGTCCGGATCTCTCTGCCAACAATTGACTTGCGTAAGTAAAGCATTTGCTAGGGTTTTTACAAGGTGAAGGTTAGGAGAATCTTGCTCCTCCATTTAAGCACCTGGATTTTAGGTGGTGGGTAGAAATACTCAGTAACATGAAAATAATTCTGTTCACATGGTGTGTGTCTGTGGGTGGCACTGTTCACACCTCCATTTACAGCTTCCCTTGATGTCTCTCTTAGGCATGCTAGGCTGTCACCCTGAAGCACCTACTTTTTTCCACTGACTCACATGTTGACATGTTTGGGACACCCCCAAATGAAATCTCTAAAGTTGCCTGTTGTAGACAACACCAAAACATCCCTTGTCGTATGACTGCTCTAGCCAGAAGTAATGGGGAAGAAAATACTCAGGCTGATGAGTTCCATTTGTTCCATCCCTACTTAAAGGCTGCTGAGCTGAGGTGGATGCGCGTGGGAAGACTGTGACTCTCCATCTGTGAAGCTGTGTTGACAGTGCCTCCAAACAAGAGGTACTTTGGCATTTTCTTATCAGTAGCCCCAGCCAGCACTGGTACAGAGCAGATCCCAGCTCTGATCAGTCAGTATGAATGAAAAAAAGGAGATATGATAGGTCATGTCAGCTTCTCATTGTTGCTACCTAGAATATTTAGCATTCCTTCTTGAAAAGCCATGCCATGCACAACCTTGAACAGGCCATTCCCCACCTCCCATTCTAGGGACTAAATAACAGCTTACTCCACAGGAACCCAGGCACTTGGTGGCAGAAACAAGGATACAGACTTGGTCAGGCAATAGGGAGTGCATTGTTTGTAAGAAGAGGAAGATGGTGATGTGTAGCAGCTTAACTACTTTACTGTCTTGTGACTGTTACACTGGTGACAAAAATTGGCAGAAGAGAACAATGGATTACAGCCCCATGGTACCTATGGCAAACATCACTTTGGGCACCCTTCCACTGGACCATCCTCTCCTCCTCATTACCCAGCACACTAAAGTCAGTGTTCCCTGTGTATGAAATTAATGTATTTTTATGCTTTTATAGCTGGCCAATAAGGAGTTGCAAAATTCCATATTTTCCGTGAACAATTTAACATAGACCCTTATATAAGTAGCTCTTACAAGCAAGGAGCAAGCGCAAGATAAATCATCATTTCAATTATTTTGCATCTGTGCACAAGTTACTAAATGACTTTCTAGATATCCCTAAACACAGACACCAACAGAGAGAGTTTGTTTCTCAATACTTGTTTCCCTAAATTGTCAGTGAACTGACTATTTAGCTACTGTTAGATGCATGTTTTACTGGATTTTGGACTGCAAAATTGAAGACCCACAGCCCAAATTCAGCATAGCCTTAGCAAGAATATTAACCTGAAGTGTGTCGACGTTCACCAGAACCTGAGGTCTTGCCTAAATACCTACTGATATTTAACATCTATTTCAAAGCAAGAATGCAGTCGTCCCTATGGGAATGGGCTCTTCAACTATCAGGTATTATGATCTCTTCAGAGGCAACTGTCACACCAAATGCAAGACTGGCTACTTGTAGTGCATGGCTAACGATGAGGACTGTGACACCTCCAGCTGCCAGGTATTCATCTCCTATTGTTTCATCCTGGCAGTGGGAAATACTACAGTCACAAAATGCCCAATGCCTCTGACTCACTGAAGTCAATGGAAAAGCTCCCATAGATGTGAGATAGACTCAGTTAATGGCCCAGTCTTACAAGGTACTAAATGCTTCCATTTCCATTAAAAGCATGGATGCTCAATGACAACAAGGATAAATAGTGACCCTTATCATGGATAAGAATTTTTTATATTTATATATTAGTATTTTTATATGTATATATAAAAATAATTTCAAATACTACTCACCAACAAATTTGTAGATTGTTGGTTTTTTTTTAACAAGGGCAAGAGTTACAATTTGAGTTAAGATGGGCAACAAACCTATATCAAATATTTGTCAACAACTCACCTCTCACAGTATCTGTTATGGGCCACAGGTTCTCCCGCTTGTCTCTGCTACGTTGGGTACCAATTGCTGTAGTTGGAGTCCAACTCAGTTACCCTCACACAGGGCACCAATCATTGCAGCACAAACAAACTATCAGGCTGCAACAAGGCTTTGCATCAGTCAGATTCTACTGACCATGCAGTTTCATTTCTCCTTCCTTCAGAGGCCAAACCATATTACCCTTCCTCCCCCCTCCCCCTCCTCAGTGCTATTTAACTACTTAGCGGAACAAGCTACAGCTGCACATCATCCATGTCCATCAACCCACTGCCTTCATTCCTCTACAGGCAGGTGAAAGGGAAACTGAGAAGACCTTTAAATTCTTATCTCAAAGCATTGAAAAGAGAGTCACTTTATAAGAAATGACGTTTGAAGTCCTGAAGGAACTCTGTCCTCCCCAGATTTTCAGCCAGTTTCACTTGCTGTGATCACCGCAGGTTCTGTTTGGTTAGAAAGAAGAAAGATCATCATAAACCAAAACCAAACCAACCAACCAAAAACCACCAAAAAACCCCAACCCACCAAAGAAAACAGTAATAAAAACGCTGACTTCATAAACTCTATGGACATTACCTAACCAATCAAACTTAGAATACACTGATTTCAGCATGTTCATTGTTTGGATGGGGTAACAGACGGAGCAGATATTTGTGAATGTTGTAATGTCGCTGCAGAGTACTGTGCAGGAAGCAAATTCTCCCAAGAAAGACGTCAGCTCTTAGAGGTACATTTCTTTATAAAGGCTTCTATTCTTATTTGACTAAGTCAGTAATACAGTTTGACAATAGATGTCTGTAACTTGCCAAAATTCTATTAATTGGTTTAATGGCTGAAGAAAAGCTCGCTGTAAGTATAGGGAAAATTCCATCTCTCCTTGTTTGGTAGCTGAATTACACTGACTTGTGGTATGGACATCTCACTTCAAAGTTCCTTTTGACTCTCCAGGCTCAGTATTCTAATATCCTCATCCATGCCAGACAGAATCTGAGCTGTTTCTGCTTTGCATCTGTTTATGAATAGGATTTTTCTGAGGAAGTGCGAGCGCCCAGAGCCACAGAGCAGACCTCATGCTAAACAGCAGGATGGGCCCAAAGAAAACTGACATCCTGTGTTGTGGAGGTGTGCGGTGGAGTCGTGGACTGACAAGTTGGGGAACTGCTAACAAGATGCCTCAGCTCCTTTACCACTCAGTGATTTTTCCTGCCTACGGAAAGCAGTGAGCTGGGGTGGGATGGGGACACGAGGCAGATGGTGCACTGTGGAGTTGGGAAGGATGAGGATATAGATCTGCACCCAGGAGTGCCTCCCAGTTGAGCAGTAATCAGACAACCTCTCTGATCCTTATTTTCAGTGAAGAATTAAAGGCGTAAACTTGCAGAAGTAACTCCCAATTCATGCTCACCACTTTGTGCAGTCATGCTTTGAAGCTCGGAATTCTAATGCAAGCAAGTGGCAGCAGATCATGCCTGCTAGGTGAGTGGCCAGACACCTCTGGCTGGATGGGCTAAAAAGCTCTTGCTTAGCAAGTGTTGAGCGGCACTTTGCTGAGTTGGTATATCAATGACTGAAGTCCAAGCAACACACAGGCCATAAATGCCCTCCTTTCCTGCTATGAACTACTTCTTCATAACAGGGTTCTCTTTTACAAAGCTTCATATCAGTGGCACTCAGGCATGAATTTATTATGCAACTGTCATAGCTGTCATTCCCAGGCGAGGCCTGTTCTTCATGTGCAGCCATCTGTTCCCCATCATCATAGCTGAAAGGGTCCCTGATGATGCTTGTATGCTCTGGGTGTTGTAATTCATCACATAGAGAAAAAGAATACCTTGGGACTGCTCTAAATACACTGTTACAAAGGGACCTGCAAAGATTAAGACCAGACATACTGAGAGAACCATAAACAAAGGAAAAGAAAGGAACCTGCAGTACTTGCATCCATCTTTTCCCCTTCCTCAAGCTTCCTTTAGCTGATGTGTTTCAACAGCATGGCATACAGCGAGTTCTCTGTCTTTTCTGCCTCCAGATTCTTGGAAAAGATCCTGAGCACTTCCCTTTTCCTCTCCAGCTGGTTTGAAAGCTCTGTCTCTGCCAGGTGCCACTGGTTCATCAGGATAAGGTTGCTTGTCACATCGTGAGGTGCAATGTCAGAGGGTTAACGTCTTCAGCTCCTGTAGTTATGCCAAGCTGCAAAGCTTGAGGGAGCGCAAGTACTTCATGCATTGCATGGACTCCATCCAGATCATACACCCTTTAAATAAAAGTATGGGCCAATGACACTACCAATGCACACATTTTTCTCCTTTACACCTTCCTAACCCACGGATTAGTCTGTGATAGAAACAACACAATCTAGCAACACTTAATATTTTTTAGACACATCTAGTAGCAGTTGTCCCAACATACGGAGGCACTTGGGAAGGAAACCTGCAATGCTAGGTTAGTATGAGCAACTGAGTAAAGCCTCCTGCATAGGCTGAGGTACAACTGTGGCTTCTTGTCATCACATTCCCTCCCTGAGAGAGCTATACCTCATTCATTGGCAACTTCTTGGTCTCTTCTTGTTTCCATGACCTAGATGTAAACAATCAGCTCCCCTATAAATTTGGTTGTTGCATCTGGCCACAGAATAGACGACCATAACTAGCCATCTAGGAAGAGCTCAGCACACCCAGAAGTCCTGCTAGGAAACATATCCCACACTTGCTGCAAGTCATCATCTCCAGTCTCTGCCCTGTAACGCAACAAATACAGGACTAGTTTCATGGAGCAGAATCAAAGACACCTGGAAGGTTTTCCAGGCATTTTAAGTCATCTTCACAGAGAGATGGACCAGGTTGTTTCAAAAGAAACTGTTAGGAACAAAGATGGAGCTAACATCATTGTAATGATGCATTAACGAAAAGATTTTTGAATGTGTCCATTGGCAATCCATCTTTGTTCCCACTAAAGTCAGCACTAAAGCTCCCACTGGGAGCAGCTATGGCAATGCAAAGAGACTCTGATCGTAACAGAACATGGCATTTAGGATCTTGGGTGCATGGGAATGGAGGGCACTAACAGGGAAAAAAATCTGTAGAACAGCTAATATTCTGTATCACACTTCTTTTTCTATAAAACATATATTCAAAAAATCCTAAGTTCCTCAGGTTTTTGTTTGTTAGGTTTGGGTTTGTGGATTGTTGGGATTTTTTTATCTTCTCCTATCTCTGCTTTCATTCTACAAAGAGACAAGTAAAAAGATACTTCTGAGCTTCATCATGGACTGGTTTCTCAATGGCTTAGATGAATTTTCTCCTTTTGCTTTGAGAATAAAAGTTGATGATACATTTCCTCTTTCTGAAAATGGGGAAGGTAACTGGTAGATGGATGATGGCAAAATATTTATCTGAACGGGTCCCTGAGTTCCATATTCCTGATGTATTCCTGATGTGAACTTCTGAATATTCAAATATGCTTGCTTGATCCACAGCTGAAAGAAAGAAGGAAAGTTATGAATAAAGATTAAAAAAAACCCACCTCTTTCTTAAGAAATGTAAGATGATGTCACAATGTGTGTCTGCAGATGTGTGTGGATGGAGGAGACAAGGAAAGACTGATATTGTGATGAGAGAGCAAAAGAAATAAAAAGACACATTGGATGATGTGCAACCTTGTTTCTCATCCCCACTTTGGGAGAAAAGCCTGCTGCTGCTATTTTCTCAGGGAAAGATTCAGGGGGACAATGTTTATATAAGCACCATTAACTCTAGATTAAGCCACTTAATGTAGGGACATCATCACACAATGTAAGGACACCATCACTCTGAGTTCCCTCTGTAGTCAAGTGATAAAGACAGGCGTTCTAGGAGCCTGGCGTGTGCCCTGAACTCTGAACCTCTGAAGAGGGTGTTCTGGAGATCTACCTCTCCCCATTGACTATAGAGGGGTCCTCAGCTGACCAAACTCTAAACTTCTGTGCTGCAATTTCTGACAGCTTTGTGACTTTGCAGATGACAGACTTCTGCTTTGGTCTCAGCCTCTTCCCTTGTGAAACACTGAAGATGAAGACCATGAAGCCCCAGTTTCCCAGTCTTAAAGTACATCTCACTTCAGCAATGCCAGCTAAGCTGGTTTTCATTTCCCAGGTATATTAATGCAAGCATCAAGTGAACAGTGTGGTGTTCCTTGATTTCCAACATTAGGTAAGAAAAAGTGTGGGGGGAAAAAAAAAGTCACTCTTTCTATCTGCATCCATTTCACAGTAGGCTGGAGCAATTTGTGCCAGGTAAGGAGTCAGCCCATAGACTTATTTCTCTGAAATAAAAGTTTAGTTCCATGTATAAATAACCAAAGTGTACTGCCCTACTGCTTCATCAAACACAGTGTGGGAAGGAAAGGCACAGAAGAATATTCTGTCTTCAGCTCAAAGCTTCTTTGGATAAACAGGATCAAAAACAAGTTACAAGTTCTCTGGGAAAAAAAAAAAACAAACCACAAAAGAAAAAAAAAACAAACAAGACAAAATAGAGACACTAAGACCAAGAAGATGATTTTCAGAGGCATAAGTGGTGCTGAAATTAAAAAAATCTTGCTCAAGGTATTTAATGCCTTTCTGCTCTTTGTACTTTCAGAAATCTTCATAATCTATAATGATCTGACCTCAGAGCATCAGTCAATTAGCAACAAATTATTTTTATTGTCGCATCAGTCAATTAGCAACAAATTATTTTTATTGTCCACAGTACAAAATATTTAACTGAACTGATTTGTAGAAATTTGTCAAATTTTTACCATAAGGTGATTTGTATGGGAAAATATAAAATAGTTTTATTTTCAGATTTTCAAGGAGATCTGAACTATTTCAGTGAACCTTCATTTCACTCTGCCTACAGAAATGTTTTTGTTACACCTTTCATCAAAAGAATGAATTGAAAATGTGGCTAGCTATTTTATTCCAGTAAGGAAAGAAACGTAAGCTAACACAGTACTTTGGAATATTTGTATGAACCAGGCTGAAAGTGAGTTTTTTCATTTCTTGTAACAACATGCACATACATTGTCTAATTCTTGGTGAATGCAGCCTTACCAAAGTGAAAGCAACAGGTTCATACTGGTGTGCCAAGGTAGAGCCCTATAACATCACAAGATGAAATCTGCCTGCCTGAAGCCAGGTACTGTCTTGAATTAATTTTATTTCCCAAAGTAAATATAAAAGCAAAACATCAGAAAACCTTAGTTATCGTATTGAAACTGCCCTCAAATGCCAAATTTCTGCCCACAGTATGGTTTTATGGAGGCTGTAGTAAGTCTAGAAAACAGGTTTTGTGAAAATGCTGCCAGAAAAAGATCCTGCACATAATAATGCAAATGTGTTTTTTACTGCTATACAAAACTTCTTTGTATAGCACTGGAAGCTACCTCAGTAAGCTGTGAGATGACATTTTCACCATGATGTTCTCATGAACACAAAGAAGCCATAGCTGCAGTGCATGTGGTTTGGTAGAAATGGCAGTAACTTGGCTGCCTCAGTCCATTGAAATTCTGTGGTTAC
>JAVJGJ010000014.1:28991061-29039825 GCA_035590215.1 Microhierax caerulescens | reverse complement strand
TTGAAATTCTGTGGTTACCAAAGTGCAGTTTTTCTCTAATTGCCAGTGAATTAGTTCAAAAAGAAGCCAGAGACATCCCCCCACAAAATGCTGAACTGTAGCACATCTGGGAATGTATATGAATACATACTGTATATGAATTCTGTCATGTTCTGGATCCATGATCCTTAAAACTGAGAGGTTGTCTTTAGCCTTATATGTGCATATAAATATATATGTGTGTGTGTATAAACACTGGTGGTGGTAGTAGACAGCCATCAACCATTCATATCTAAAATCTGAGTTATCATTCCGACAATGAATGAACTGTTTCTTCCTCTTCATCATCCTTCCAAACATCAGTGTCCCATCTGACACCATCTATCAAAGATGTGTTGCACTTTTTTTCACTTCAGACACTTGTCTAAAAAGCTGGCTGAAAGAAATTCTTGCCTCTTCGTTGGGTTGTATAAGCAACCGCAGCAATTATATAACTGCCGAAAACCCAACCTCCTTTCAGGACAAATTGTATACAAAATAACTGAAAGAAAGATTTTTCCTGAGCAGATAACCCAAAGCACCATACAAATGAAAGTTAAGCAAAAGCTCTGCCTCAATCTGAAGAAAATAAAGTCACTGAGTATCATGGTCTGGCTGCATTTAGACAAGAAAACCTCTCCCACCAAATCCAAACTCCGCAATCCTTGCATAAATCAATGACATCATCTTCGGTGACTCACTGCCTACAATATTTATATTCAGCAGGCTGTCTTCCTCGTGGGAACGTGTCTGTACTGCTGAGACCCATAATTCATTCTGATCCTTGTACAGGAGGTAAAGAGGAAGTTCTCTCACCTTGCGTTAATTTCATACACTTTGCACCATATCCCAGTAAGATTTTTCTTTTCTCAATTGCGTAACAGTGTTGGACATTTCTTTGTCTCCTGAGAAGCTTCATCTTGTGCTGTCTAGGCAACAGCATAGAGAAGAACGTATGTGAGTGTGCTCATGTTCCTGCGTATGACATGAATAATCTTGGTAGACTGTTTTAACATGATACACTCAGATAACAGGAAGGCTGAAAGATAAAAATTTACTAAACATGAGATGGCAGTGGTGCATGCAATATTCATTTTGCTTCAGTCTGTGAAAGAGTGATGATGCAGTCTTTCATTACATACTCTTTCTCAAATACTCTCTTACACATTTTTGTTATGTTTTCCCATTATCTGAGCTGATCATCCCAAGTTCCTTTTATAACCAATAAACAGACATGTCTGCAGTGCAGTTCATCTCACCTGAAAATAGACATCTAAAATATGATAGCTGAATCACACTTCAGAAGTACCCTTCGGTCGTTTACACCTGTGAAAAATACAGTGACTTGCCTTGATTTTGCTCACAGACAATTTCCCTGCGTCAATGGCAAGATAAAGGACAATCCAACTCATCCATCTCCATCCCTCTTTAAACATCAAGGCTGTAATGTGTGTTATCTCTAAAAGATTTCTGGTACATGAAAAAAAAACCCTCCAAACTGGCAGATAAAATTGTAAACTCTTTTCCTCATTTCTGTAAATCATTGAATGCATCTCATTATTGTTATGAAAGGCTTCATTTTCTGAATTGGTGTCCATTCTTGTTTTCCTCTTTGGGCTGTTAAACTTCAGCAGCACAAGGAATACTACATGCTTCTCTCCCCCTTTGTGCTCTTCTTCTTGATTAAAAATTTCCATTGTCGCTTCACTGTTGAAGGACTCTGGCAACAGACTTTAGGTTACCCAATTTAAAAGCAGGCACAGCTTCATCTTGTGGCCTAGTGGTTTCAGTAAACGATTCCACATCAAAACCTGCCATTTTTTAAAGTTTATTGATGAAACATTTTTTGCCTCCTCCCTCTGACTCAACCTGCATTTTTGCTGTAACCTAGCTCATCAATAGGACTACTGGGTATAAAATGTGCCATATAAAGAACAACTATAACCAGATTTAATAACGATTTATATTGATGCAACTTTGTAAATCTCAAATGATTTTAGTCAAGGCATAATGATTCCAGTGTACACCAGAAGAACCAAATTCAACATATAGCTCAGAATTCCATCCAGAGTAAAACTGGTTCAAAGTGAAGCTTCTGTGTGCACGTGTTAGTGGAGTGTGGAAAGTGCAAGAAAATGGTGTCTTTCTGAAATGGAAACACCGGGCAATCTTATAATTATATTACTAAAAGCTGGGAAAGCAAGTTGTGGCTCCCACATCCAACACAAAATTATAAACCCCAAAATATGATGTTCATCTGACCCTTTAAATGCTATCTCAATTATTTTCTGTCTATGGTATTTATAGAGCGTCTGTCACTGCATACAGGCACCAGCTGCATAACCACCGCTATTTGGATATGATCAAGTTAAACCCATAGGACTAAGTATAGCAACCAGTAATTGCTATGATCATTCCCACTGCCCACAACAATGTGATGCTCACAGTAATACCTACACACCTACAGAAAATAAATTCTTATCGTCAAATGAACAACCAGTGCTGTCTTTTTGCAAGTGGATAGGTCTTAAACACCAGCCAAGATCCCAGATCTCGGGCACTTTTAGGCACAGATAATGCAAATCATGTGTTGAATCCAGCACAGAGCGTTTCTAGACAAACACAGGTATGGCTCACAGTAACTTAGGGTTTCTTCATACAGCCTCTTCTAGCTTCAGTTGCCCTGGTAAAGGGAATACCATTCCCAGCCTGCCCAAGAAGTGTGTCACTGCCCTACCTACTGGTCAGATCTGCCAGCTGTGCTGCTCATGACACTGGCCCCCATCTATTTCATTCAAAGCCTGACATGTAGAAACACACCGCCATTCCAGAAGAAAAAAATAGGGCGTTGAAAAGCTGAGGTATTTTGTATTACGGATCCTTGCATGTGACTACACTTCCTCAGCAGGTGTCCTCTATTCACCCGTTTCCTCGAAACAAGACTGTCAGGGCGTGCTTGGCCAGGTGCCATACACGCGAGGTAGCACTTCTGCCTTACCTGGCATGACAGGGCAAAGGCCTCTCCCGGCAAAACAGCAGTGAGGAAGCGTTGCTCTATCTGTCCTCCTTTCCACAGGAAAAGGTGGAGCTTTCATCTCAGAGCAGAACTTCACAGCATTCCCGAAGATCTACAGGCACTAGTCTTGGACACGTCAGCTACTGGTGAACTCAGCATACTACCTGCTTGACCTAAAAGATATGCCTTGAGCGAACACCAGGAAAATAACCTAACCCAACTGGAATAAGGCATCCCCTTTTGTTCTCTTTGTGGAGGTCTGTATTTATATTTTGAGCTATTACTAATGAAAATCAGGGCTAGCCAGAGGCAAGCCGCACAGAAGTGCTCCTTGTCTCCCATGAGTTTTGTCTGTTCACAGGGAGAGGCAGGGAGGGCCGTTGGTCTTGTGCAGGTGTGCATTCAGAGAACACGGCACTGCCTCTTCACACAGAGATGCTCCGTTGGCCTGAACAGTGGTGCCCATTTCTCCACCACTGTGTAGGGACAGCCTCTAGAATAGGCTTGAAGGCACCTGAACTGAGGTCCTCTTGAATGAGTGAACAGAGTCTGTGGAATGACTCAGTTCCTAGAGGCAGACATCTACATTTGGTCAGCTGAATAACCGCAGACTCCCTTCAGTCCATCGAGTAGATCTCTGTTGTCTCTCATGGGAGCTTAGACATCTAACTTCCATGTGGACACCAACATATAGACATCTGAACTTGAGTGTCTACAGTCTGGATCTGAATGGGGGTTGCATGTCATTGCCTAGTTCTGCACGGCCATGCTGACGCCAGTGCCCAGCGAAGCCTGTCTGTAAGAAGGTTGATTAGATGTAGCCAGCTGGAAGTAGACATGCCCTTTGCGTGCCCTTTCACCAAGCCCAGGTGAAAGACCCTGGCATCTGCAGGACAAATGCTCACAGGGCTCACCCCGGAATGGGAAATGATTCCTTCTTGCCCTCAGGGAGAAGCTACAGGCAGACCTGCCACCATCTGACATCTTGGTGTGACAGCAAGGTCTGCCAGAAGGCACTGAGACAGATGTCAGAGCTCTCTAAGCCACAGAGAAGCAGCAAACTCTCTTTACTTAGCGTGCCACAGGCTTCTTGAATCGGTAACATCATCATACACAGCACAGGTCACAAAGGTGTTTCTGACTCCTCCGCGGGTTCTGAAAAATAGAGGATAACGACTTCAGGTAACACACAGGGACAATCATCCAATCTAGTCCCCTCTGCAAACGATCCTGCCAGTGGCAGGACTGAACACAGGAGAACCAGAAGGCAGGGCCCAACACTCTTTAAACTTCTTGCTGTTACAAAAGCGATTTTCAAGGAACAGTAAAGAAATTGAATCAATTGCTGTCAAGAGGTCTCTGGAGTGGTGGGCTGAGGGGAACCCAGGGGGCATGTAGGGGGTCCTCTGTGCTTTCTCCAGGAGGAATGGTTCCTCAAAAAGAAATGCATGTGGGAAAAAAAAACCATGTGAGAAAAGAAAATTTAGTCCTTGCGCCTTATCTCTTTATGTTGGTTTCTCCCAAGCATTTTCAACTCAGTGCAGACCGCTCTTCTCCTCCCCTGCTGATAAAGAAGATCCATAGATGCTCCAGATCAGAAAACTAGGCAGGCAGCCACAAAAAATTGTTCCTCAGAGCATGTGCCTATCCTGGGTCCCTCTGCATCTTTTGCACTTGAGCAACTTCCAGAGAGTCCAGACAGGACCCTGATCCTGGTGTGTCAGATGCTACAAAATCCTGTGTAATAGAGTCTCTGGCCCAGTGGGAGCAGGGAAAGACTGAGAAGGAGAGAAAGATGGCATGAGTTTAGAGGAGTGGTTAACCCCAAGGTTTCAAATGCAGGTTTTGGATACCCAGTTTGAAATACTTCAAAGGACCTGATCACCAAGTATTTTGAGCTGAACACCTAAAATCGCTAGAAGTTTTGGAAAACCTTGAACTGTACCACTGTGTTCTGATAAACAGTATTTCCCTTTACACAAGAAACATTCCGGATTGAATGCTCATCTCTTAGTAACCTTCCCTACACTAAACGTCACTCTTATCTACGTAGTGAAACTCCTGATAGAGACAAGTCCTGTCATGATTGCTTTCTAGATCTGAGATACCAATGGCACAAAGCAGCCACTAGTAAATTCAAGTATCTTCCCAGCGCGACTACTGATGTTGATCTAATTTGCAGTCTTTTCTGATGGCCCTGTAAGCATCATCAAAGCAGCATAAAAACTGCAGAAGAAGGGACAGAGGTATGTTCAGGATACCTCCAGTGTGTTTAAGTATATGACTCCTTTCCACTCACCATCAAGAGCCCTGGGTTTGAGCAGCTGTGGGTAGCACGCAGGCTGAATGGCACATTGCTCTACGATACCATACGTGTTGCAAAGAAAAGTTTCACAGTTCATTTCACCTACGTGCAGATCGCTAGTAGTTATGCATGTATCAGAGCTAATTGCCTGGAGTCCTTTTAAAGGCTGTGAGAGAAAGAAGGTATTTTCAGAAGGTGATTCATCCTACCCATCCTACCCCTGAGATGAATAGTCTGTGTAAATGGCTGTCAGCCTCTGGTGACTGCACAGCGAGCTAAGGCACAGCTTATACTAGATGCATAAGTAAGTCTCTAGCTGGTGAGAGTCATCCCAGTCAGAGTTATACAGGTTGAAGATGAGCCCATGTACCCTGTCCAGAAGAGTTTACATGTATGCATGTCTTTATACCTAATAGAAAATGCTCATCAGCCAGCCCTCCTTCTCTGCATCCTCCTGTATTTTGACTACATCCATCACTGAACTTTTCTTCCTGTTCTCGTGACATTAATGCAATAAGGTGCTATGTGAGAAATATAGTTATAGTAGGGGGGGAAAGGAGGAATAAAGCATATTGTGTGCAAATCCATTTCAGAGGCTGAGAACAGAAAATCAGAGTATAGGCAGAACAGTCTGAGTGTTTCTGGCGAGCTTGCAGCAGGCACAACACAAGTAAACATCTGAAAGACAAAACTACTATCGGCTCAGCATAGAAAGCAAGCTGCCAGATCCAGAAAAAAATGAGTGTGAGGCCCAACCTAAGCATGTGTGTGCATGCTGAAAAGAGCCAGAAAACCTCTACAAATGTCACCATCCACTCTGGTTTGATATACGGGCCCCAGAGGCCAAGAACTTGACTCTCAGATCTTTTTTGTGCAAACTGTGACATCTCAGGCTCACATCAAGAGGTTTCTATATGTTTTGGCTCAATATCTGCTCCCAGTTATGTTGGTGGAAGGAACTTCAGATTCACACCAACCTAACAGAGTTTATTTTGCCATCTGTCTGTGTTTAGTCTTCATATTAATAATTAAGGCAAGCAATGCTTATTGGGATGGAAATTCTTTCTGAGGAAGAGAGCTGTGTGCCACACAAACCACCTAGCAGCCGCTGAAACCGTTGTTTCAAAAATTACCAGAGAGAAAGCTCACTACCCATTTTTCCTTAAGTATCGGCATTTCTGGGATGTCCATTGCCATGGGTCTGTTATTTAACATTTCTGCTGAACACGAGCATGCCCCAAAAGTAACGGGCTTGGTTAATAACATGCTATGAAATTTGCGAGGGGTTTTTGAGCTATAAATGTACTTTCTGTGGTCTGTTAATGAAATCATCCTTCCTGTCAATGAAACGGGGCCGCAGAGAGGCGAGCTGCATGCGTTTCCCCTGATGGAGTCTTTCCCAGCCCACGCCACAGCGCAGGGTTATTTGCACAGAGGCCCCTTCACTGGCTCAGGAAATCCTTCCCGTCAAGACCACCTCCCTTGAAAGGATCGTGGCATTTAGCGTGGCCTCGGCTCATGGCTTCCTTTCACCCAAGAGAAGGGTGGTGGGTCACCACCGAGCCAAGTGGGGCTCTGTTGGCCATTCGCCCCTTTCTAACGCAGGTTGTCCAAACGAACAAACCTCTTTTACGATATGCAACACATGAAATCCCAGAGGGGCAGGGTGAACCTGGCAGTCGGAAAAAGCATTATTAATCTCATGGAGAAATGCATCTGTCACCACCGATGCGGGATGTCTTTGCCTCTCCTGAGTTGTTTCCCGACTTACACTGAGCGCAAGCCACTCAACTTCTATGGGGATATGACTCAGCGCTGAATTTTGGCACCAGCTGCTCAGAATTAATTGTGAAGTGCAGAGCTGTGGGGGCCCCAATTCTGTTGATAATCCTCCTCACCACGTAATCAGATTTTAACCCCCTTTGGCCCCATTACCAAAGTCCCCATCCAGGACCAGTACTTCTCTTCTGGAGGATAAAATACTTACTTGAGTTTTTTCCCAGCTCTTTTTACTGAAGTTCTTTATAATAAGAGATTTCAGACAGGAATTGATAAATCCATACTAAAGGGAGGGGAAACATTAACATATTATACCTCATGGAATAAAAGGAGAAAAACAGAGCTCTTGAAAAGCTAGTTAAAATGCAATGGCAAGCCTCTAAAGAAAACAACAATGCCATCATTTTTGTGTATATTTGGTTTTTTAATAGCTCTGCTTATTTTGATCCCCAGTCCTAAATTCTTCACATCAGTAATGCAAGTTTCCATAAAGAAAACATACTAAATTTTGAAGCAAGAGTGTAATTAAAGACAGTTACAAGAAAATCATCTCTGGGTAATTTGAATCCTTTTAGAACCAATATGGCTGAACTATTGACAGAATAAAGAGGGGAAATTAATGGATCTCAGATCGGGCTTGAGTGAAAGGTAACTGTTTTGTTTGGGAAAACCACATAGCAATTGGCGTTTGAATCTGGCTCATCAAGCTTGCTGTTCCATTTTTTAAAACGTTCCCTCACCACATTATTTTCCTCTCAAACGGTGATACTGAAACAGCTTGCCATGGTTTGCCTGTCTGCTTGCAGCTTCTGCAAGGCAGGTGCTCTCCGCTCCTTGTAGCAACCAAGTTGCTCCTGCTTGTTGCTGCTCTGGCACACCAACTATGAGTTTTTCTTCTTAATTTCTCTTTTTTTATAGTATATCAGTTTTGAATGTCTAGAGCCCATGGTACATAGGACCGAGAGATCCACAGAGAAATCTAAACCCCAGCATTTGCCTTTCTACCAAGACAGCAGGGCGTACTGCTCTGAAGAAAACAAAGAGGAAAGTAATTTTGTTGGGCTGTGTCTGAACTGAGTGTTTCAAGGTGAAAACATGAAGTTGCTCCACACGGGGGGCGGGGGGGTGGTGTGGTGTGGTTATTTCTAATAAAGCAGACTCAATTTTGAAATCTATAGATTCTGCAAGTAGGCTGCTCACTTCTCTGAGCGCTGCCGTCAAGCCAGCTCAGCCACCATCCACCTGTACGTGTCTCAGGGCATGTCCAACCAGCCAAGTGCAGCCCCCCAGCTGGCCGGGTACCCTCCATGAGTTGCATACCGACTGCATCTGGCAAGTTCTGACGGTCTCTGTCACCATAAGGCATTGTACCGTCTGAGAAGTAGAAAGACCAAATGCTGTGTTTAGAATGGCAAGACTTGCACTGAATCTTCATCCTGCGGTCTCTGCTACGTTATTTCATTTCCTCCTGTCTTCTCTTTCCCTTCATCCCCCTAAAGTCAACAGACGAGCTCCAGATCTACTGTAGTGAAGGAGATTAGACTCTGATCCCTCATATCTCACCTCAGGGTAGAACAAGTCTGAAATCTTCTAAGGAACGGGATGTGTGGTGGAATGTTGCCATAACAGCTTGTCTGCAGAAAATGCCACACTGTCATGGGCAAGCGTCCCCTGGCAGAGGGGTACTTTCTCAAGAGCCTTCGGACGTATTTGTGTGAATATAACAGCAGCAGCATTTCTCAGATTCGCACAGCATTCATAGAAAATCTGGGTTTGTGACTTCCAGGAGCATTATCAACAAAGCCTTAGAGCCCAAGTTGCATGGAAGCATCAGTAACAACCAACAGCCCTGCAGGAAGAGAGTGGCAAGGGCTGCAGAAACCTGACAGAGGTGTGGGACATTCTATCTTTCAGAATTATGCCACATTGAGGGCTTAAAGTTAGTGGGCTTAGAGGCTGACTGACTGGGCTAATTCTGGACGTCTTGTGAGCCTGATTTAATTCCCAGAAGTGGAGCTGTGTCCGCTCAAGCTTGGCTTCAGACCAGCTTTTCTGAAAGCAGTCAGGCACCAGTGCAATTGTCAGAGTCACTTAACTCCCACTGATGCTAGTTACGTGCCTTTTGAAAATCCCACTAAGGGCAACTGCAAATCTGGCCCCGAGTATGCTCGCTTCAGTTTATTCAGCTGTAATTACAGGTCAGCTCTGCTCACACTGGAGTTCTTCCACTGAACTGCTCACTTTCCTGGCAGAGCAAAGACCTATATCATTGAGGTGGGGGCAAAAATTAATTCTGTGTATTGGAAACTGAAAAGTGAAGCTATTGAAGGGGAAGAATGTGATGAATCAGTTCTCTATAGTGAAGTGATATTAAAGCTAGCTCTAAATTAGGAACAGCACAGTGTGTTTTATTGTTGATTAATCCCCTTCTCCCTTTGCTGTTCCCCATACAATTATCTGGAGATGACGGTACTGTGTTTGTCAGTTAAAAAGGACACAGTGTCGTACATCAAACCACAAGCGAGCCCAGACTAGGAGCCTGCCTGTGAGCAGTCCCAGCACTGATGCTATACCTGGGCCTTATTAATGCAGGGAACCTCATTAATCTGAACACTTTGGGACCACAGAGCCATCTGAATTAATGAAAGCTCCTGTTACTGATGTGTAGTCATAACCAGTGCAAAGACATTTTTTTTTTCTGTAAATGAGTATTTTGGCATAAAAAAAGCAAAAAAACCCAACCCCTCAACAAGTTTAGCATGCATGCACTAAATATAAACACACCCCTGGAAGACACAGCAGCAGCTGATGCAGGAGCATGTTAGCTTTTGACTAACTGAACTGCTTGGATTAGCAAATTTTGGAATAATAGCATTACAGGACCCCAAGAAGCTGGAAACCTCATATAATGATTCTCCTGGGCCTTGGAAGGAACTTCAGAATCAGGTCAGAAACACTTAGCTCAGGCCTATCTTAAGATTAAACTTCTGAATCTTCAGATCCTCTGCTTATTATTTTTAATCCATCTTCGCGTTTTCTGTGCCTAAGAGTGCATTGTTTCTGGCAATGACATTACTTTGTCCATTTGTTTCCAGATGCAGCCAGAGGCAAGTGGTTAGCATCTCAGACGTGATTTACTGAGGTCTCATTGTCTCCTATGATGTCATGGTTATTTATTTCCTAAGGAAATAATTTCCTTGGAAGAATAAACTCATTTAAAGAACTCATGTTAATTGGAAACTGCCAAAGGAATGCTTATAAATTAAGGAGCCTAGAAGTGAATAACAGATACACACGCTGACCGTCTGTTGATGAAGCAGAACAAAACACTTCCCTTTCCCTCCCATCCCCAGTTCTTTTGCGGATCAGTGAAATAGGAGGGCTGCAGAATAGCTAGGAATGAACTGCCACCGTGTGGCCAAGGGACAGTTTTACCCACCTTTCTAGAAATCTTCAAGAGCTGTTGCTCTGAGATAAGTGACAGTCCCCAGTGCTTACTAGTGAAAACTTTCTGCTTGATCACACCTTTCTCTCTGGCAGCACCTGCAGTGCTGCCCCAGCAGTGGCCATAGGCTTCTTGAAGGGTGAGGTCTTGCTCCCTTCTCAGTCTCACTTTAATACAGGGTGGAACACATCACTTTTAATTCCATAAATTCTTTTTATATTTTCTCTAATAGGTCACCTCATCTTCTGACAAGGGTCAGGGTATCATAATCACTGAGCCACTCAGATGATGATGCGTTAAACAAGATGGACAATTTTTTTTAATATGACAAGCCTGTTAGTAGAAAACTTCATCATGCACTAAATTACTTCCAATCAAGTAACAGACTCTACCCTCTGTTTGTCAGCCTGGTCTGAAGCAGCTAAGCTCATATGTTGTGATTTGCCCTCACAATTCTTAGGAACAACTTATTTTAGCCATTAAACTCAAAATAAGTCAAGAGCCATTCCACTGATTTGATGCAGCTTGGTTCCACTTTACCACGGCCATAACTCAGAGCTACAGGCTCAAAAGATGGCAAAAGCCACCTAAACACAGCCTGCTGTAACTGGCCAGCTTCGCGCTGCTTTCATCTCCTTGTGGACTTGCTCCACCACAGAAACATAACAGGCATTCTCCTGAATTTGCCCAAGCAGAACTGCAAACTGGCCCTACAGCTGTGAAAATGTTGAAGACATCCACTAGGTGCTAACCTAACATTTTTTATACACCCCAGTCAATCCGGAGCAGCAGATAACTATATATCTTTGCTGTGCACTACCTTGGAGGACTTCCTGCATTACTTAATGTGGTGCTGACACCTTCTGCCTTCGCTGTAACTTTACGGCACTGAAAGATTCAAACCAGAGCACACACCTTATCCAGCTGCCAACTTTCCATTAGCTGCCTATATTTCTTCTGTTTCTGCCAAAGACACTTACAATTTCAGCTGGCTTACATGCATCGTGGTTACACGGAGTTGCTCAACACAAAAGGACAAAATTATTTTGAATCACCTAGGACATGATTTCTTCAGCAGACTTCATCTCTCTTCACTTACTGGATTCTTGCACATGATGTCTTTAGTTTCTCACAGACAGCTGTGGATGTGGTGTCACAGAAATTCATAGCCAGAGCCTCTTAAGTGCTAGTGCTCAGCAATGACACTAGCTAGCAGAACCCAAAACGCCCCAGTACTTCAGCTGAGCTGGATTTTAAACAACAGAATAAGAGAAGCTTTCCTAAAGATTTTGCCCATTACTCCAATGCACTCTGGGAAAGAGCTTTTGGGGATCCGTGCTGCGGGGAACACTCGCACACAGCGGCCTTGATCGATAGAGCTCCTAGTTGATGCACTTCATTATTAGGGCCTAGGGTTATGACTGAAACAGCTCACTAACAATCTCTGCAAGGGATCTAGGTCATACGGCACTCTGCCGGTCATGAATAATTCTCCTGTACAATTTGCATTGTCAGAGCTTCCTACAGTAGGTGCTTAATTTCAACCTTGCAATGTCTGAGAATAGCTACATGTTGCAGCAAATTCATTCAGAGGGCCTAGCTGAGGCCGAGAGAATTCCTTTAGGGTCTGTGCACAGAGTTCTGCCTCCAAAGCCCTTGGGAGAGCAATTCTGAGGAGCACCTTTGCAGGGCAACCAACAGCTCCTGGAAACTGCCTGGAAATCTGCCCCAAGCGAGTCAGGGTTAGGCAGGAGCACGGGTCTGTCTTGGGCCAATGCAGAGGGTGCTGCTATCCACAGTAAACCCTTCTCTGAGGAGACAGATAACACAGGGGCTGGAAATGCTTCCCTTTCCTCCCTCCTGCTCCTGTTCTGCTCAACTGCCCTGTTCCAGCACACGTAGCACAAAGCCCAGCTTCTGGGCTTGCACCTTCAGCTCCCACCTCCCCAGAGAGCGTGCTAAGATGCAAGGGCCACTCTCCACAGCTCTGTCGGAGCCGAATCATGTCCAGTGAGGAGCATACAAGGGCTAATATGCTAGAAGGAGAAGATGCCTGCATTTATGGGATAGGAGATAAAAAACATTCTCAGAGAAAAACTGCTTTATTTTACTCAATTAAAATTTCCTAAGATGGTAACAGGCTTGAAGTGAGCAGAAAAGGAAAACAAAAATCACAGAATCCAAATGAAAATTCTAAATCTTATTTTCCCCCTCTCTCTCTTTTATACATAAAAGCAAACGTGTTTCTCACTGAAGTTTGTGTGCTGGACGGTAAGGGGACCCTTACCCTCTGTCACAGCCAGATGACCAGAGATACCTCTGTTTTACAAGGACAGGTATGAAGCCACAGAGAAGGTCAAACTCCTGAAGCAGTCTGGTTGTGCACATCACAGTGCATCCTTAAAACTATAGCAAAAAGATCATCTGCTCCAATGCGTAAAACCTTGGCACTACGAACATGAAGCACAGCCTAGGGCAGAACATGGTTGGAATCCTTTTCTTCTTCTTTCATCAGTATTTTAACTATGCACATGCCTAATTCAGTTACAGTAACTGAAAAAGACCGTGAGGTTTTCTGTCAGCATCCACCCATGCTGCAGGTACTCATAGCAAAAACGTGACCACAGAGTAAAAATGTTCCTCAGCACCTTCAGCATGAGATTCTGCTTGGAGAGGGGTTTTGGGGTGACACAACTGCCAAAACCATGCAGTTTGGAGCACTGTCCTTCTTTCATACATACACAGAGCTGCAGCCTTGAGGCATGCCAGCAGTTAGGGGATGTTTGAGGCGCACTGTGCTCTGGCTGTCTGACCTGGCTGAGTGGCCTTCAACCATCATGTCAAAGGCAGAACAGTTTTAAAGACGGTTATGATGTTCAGTTCAGGACAGCCAGGCCAGGACTGGGGAGGTACAGAGGGAGCAACACTATACAGAATGCAGGCTAATTGTGAGAAGCACCAACAGTAGGGAAACAAAACCTAGACCTTAAACTGTTCATGAATATGTATCAACTATGTTGGCTAAACCGGTCATCTTCAAGAGGATACAAAGTAGACAAAAAGCAGCAAAAGCACCTCCAGAATTAAAGTGCTACAGAAACAAGTCCTCCCTCCCCTTCATGAACACCACTAGGAAAAGAAACAAAATGCTTTAATCAAACAGGAGATGCCAGCTCTGAATGGAGGAACATACATTTCTTTGGCACCCTCCTATGTCATGACAGAAAGTGTCCTAGATCAGCAAGATCTGAGAGAGGTTCTTCCACCTCATGGCAGAAATGCTGTTTGAATAACTCAGTCCCAAAGACTAGGAACACAAATCAGCAAGAATTGCCACTTGCCAGATGTTCTGTGTGGTGGGGTCAAGGTTTATGAAGGTTATGATATATCACGTGAGTTATATTGATGGTCATTGCCTTAGGAAATTCATCCAAGCCTCTGGACACAAAAAGCACTGAATATAGAAACAAAAAATCACCAGTGAACCACCAGCTGGACATACCACTGCTGCCATGATCCATCTGTCACAGCAAACCACTGATTGAACACCAGATGAAAAAAACTGAGTAAGTGAAGGCTTGATCCCAAACATAGCAGCAATTTCTTAAGACAAAGCATTAGCTGGGGGATGTGGCTCAGACTGATGTCTGTGATATAAATGGTATCTATCTGAAGGGCCACAGGCCAGTATTTCCATAGGGTGCTGTCTCCTTGTTACTTTCTATACATTTTAACATTGCTTTACATCAGTAAAACAGGCAGAGTATGGATCTTAACAATTCCAAGTATCACATGGAAGACACATCACCTTTAAGATGAAAGAGTCTGAAGACACTTCTAGACTGCATTCTTCCTAATATATAGTCTTTAATGATGAAGTAGCAGAATTCCAAATACTTGGTATAACCTAAAGCTGATACAGTGGATTTGTCTGTGAATTGCCTTCTGCCCTTGAGGAAAAAAAAAAAAAAAACAACCAACTTTGCTCCAATTGATTCACAAAGAGTTCTTCTGCAAGACATTAAGCTTTTCTAGTGTATGCTGGGATGCCTAGATTCGGCAACTGGGTGTTAAAATAGACAAAAACTAGCAGTGTAACCATATGAAACAAGTTGTATATATACATTTTTGCATGCAGTGAATCCCTTGATGTTGTGTCCAAGGACAGAACCATTTCCAATAGCAAGCAGAGTACAAGAGAACTTGTTGATTCAAAACACACTGGAGTAATTCCTCCAAACACAGATTTCTAATGCTGATTCCTTCACTGCAGCTTTTTCTGCTTGCACCTTGGTGCTGATGTGTACTCTCAAATCACAGAGAGAATGATGGCACGTACAAATTTTCACATGCGAAAAAAGGAGAAAATTCTGCTTCCCTGTTCTGAAGTTGGAAACACTGGTGGAAAAGCTCCAACATATTTGCTGAATTGTTTTGCAGTACTGGAATCAGAAGAAAAATTACTGCACCAGGCAATCTCTGAATCATTGTTTCAATAACAGCACTAGAAAAAAGGCTTGCCAAGCTGGAGTTGCCCCCAAGCTGAACGACAAAGCAGTATTGTTAGGCACAATGGACTCTATGAGTTAAACCCTCACATGAGTTCAATGTTGGAATAGCCATGGCTTAAAATATGTCCCAAGCAAAAAACCTTCAGTGACTGCAGACATCACTTCTAGAGTGTAAGAGATGGGTCAGAGGTTTGGTTTGTTTTTTTTTTAAAAAAAGCAGGTCTTACATGCCCTATTTTATATATTCTGTCTTCAGCTGAAGAGGTAATATTCTTTCAATATTCTTTCTTACGTGTTTTGGGCTTAAATTTTAAAGTGCTATATGCCCCTTCCACAGCTTTGGGCAAGTACATAGGATGTCTTTCCAACCTCTTCCTAGAGCCAGTGGTTCTCCGCTGGCTGTTTCTTTGAGATTGGTTTGCAGCCTTTGCTGTTTGGGCAGTATCCTGCGAGTATCTCCGGGGAGCACGAAGGATCCAGTTTGAATGTAAACTGTGTTCACTTGTGCTTGTAGCAACTGAAAGACAGAAGATAATCTGGCGTTAACAGCTTGCCAGTGATATTTTTACATGCACAGCAAGAGAACAGGGTGCCTGCTGGGTCCTTCCTGGAGGTAATATGGAGAAACCAACCTTCTTTCACTGCAGGATGTCACTTGGGCTGGGATTCATCTTATCTAGTATTTCAATGCCTGCAGCATAAATACGTATGTCAGAGCTAGTCCCTTTATATGCATTTCTAGGGCACAGCTAATCTGACCTGTTTGAGATGTCCACCTTAGCCTAGGACAAAGGAAAGAAACATCTGTTTCTCTCCACTGATTATATTTGATAGATGATTAGCCTAGATGGGCACATCTTCATTTAGTTGGACAAGCCAATCCTTTCTGATGGAACCATACTATTATTTACCCTAATATCTAAGTGACTTTTTTGCTGGTTAGAAAGAAAACATCCAGCCATTTCTTAATGAGGAAAATTAAAATCAGATGAAGAAAAAAAAATCTTTATATTTTCAATAGCTCTTCCCCAAAGACAGCTTGGAGTAGAGAAGTGAGGGTAGAATTCAGCCCTGAGCAGGAGGCAAGCACTATTCCAGCACTACACAAGCTACATTTATTTATGTAATGGCCACACACAAAATAGTTTCACCTTTCAACAGGGAACAAGCAATGTATTACTGTAGTTTCACATCCTGCATGTAATGGTCCTAGATTTGGGAAGCAAAGCTTGGAGGAAAACTGTCCATTAAATAAACAAGCATGGGTTTACAATGCCAGTCCTCCCTCTACCCTCTGCACACCAAAAATAATCATATTTTGGCTAGTTTATACTGCACCATCAAAATCAACATCCACATTTGGCAGATCCATGTCAGGAACTCTCCACCATCTCTCTGAATCCAGGTCTGCAATAACTGAGTCAAAGAAAGCTATTGCTTCTCTTACATCTGAGCTGGACTGGGGGCCTTTTCTCTCCATGGATGCCTGTTGATCAGATGAGGAGAAAAAAAAAGTTAGCTAAGGGTTAATGACTTCTTAATGAGCAAACCGTATAAGGAAGCTGCAAAAATTATATTTGATCCCATACTTCAAGCTGTCAGAAAAGGACACAGGTCCAGACTACTCCACAGTTTTTAGTCTTCAAAGAAAGCAGGGAAGCAGTCTGACAAATGTCCACCTTGTTACATGCTCAATGTCAAACATCTTGCACTTAGGTGCTACTAGCCAGGTGTTATGAAATCCTTCAGAATCCCTGTGTCAGGCCATTTAATTGGGTGGCTAAGTGACCGCTGGGCTTTGTGGTCACATTTATTCTACCTAGCAGTAGGCACCTAATGAGACGTACATTAGGAATGTAGCCATGCAGGGTTCCTTCTGTATTTAATGCAGGTCTCCAGCACTTCAGAAGATGAGTCAGGCCTTAGGCAGGCTGAACCCTGCTCTGCAGGCAGCTCTTTCTCCTAGCTGCAAAGGGATTGTGGGGTAACTTGGTTACTAATTTAAGGATCTTATTAAAATGCCTAGGTTAGGTGAAATGAATCCAGATCTAAATTGCTACAGTCTTTTTGAAATGGAAAAGGACCATGTGTGCTAAAATATGAGTCATTCAATACTGTGATAATTCCCACAGGAAAGCCACAGGGTTTAAAATTAGGAACCTGTCTTGATAAAAAAGCAAATGCTTGTCTATAAATGCTGAAACAGCCATAAAGCAATTTATAAATTTTAATTTATAAATTTATAAAGTCAGTTAGCAATTCTGGTAGGTCCATATGGGATGAATACTTCCTGCCAGGCTTTAATGAAGGACTGTACCATTTCCCTGCCACTCCAAGCTAGGTATATTGCCAGGCAGCAATACCAAGTCAGAAACTTGCTACCGTGGGTTTTAAACATGCAAGCAGAGGATATATGCTGTATTGCATCTCTGAAGGACCAGCTTGTTCCCTATTCTGTGGGGGCAGGGAGATAGGCAAGCTTATTCCCCTCCTGACACGGTTGATTGACATCCTCAGAAGTGCTAAAAGATGTGTGCTACCACACATCTATGAAAATAGCGACTGCTATTATGACTAAGCCCTTGCTGGTTAAAAGGCATTTTAAAGAATTGCCTATGTACTTCCAGCACCTGACCCACCTCTCTATTCTTTTCTCTCACTGGACACTGAAAAGAGGCAAATTTTGAATCCACAATCAGTCTGTAGTCCAGGTCCTAAGGATCTTTGGATTAAAATTCCCATGAGAACAGAGTTGTCTGGACAAAGTATCTTGCCATTAATCATGCAGCAGGGAGGATAAAAGGGTATTTCCACTGACAGGTAATTTAACACAAACAGGTAGTTAGGGACAAAACCATTCAATCCTGGTAGTAAGATAAACCTTGCAACCTGTGAACATGAAATTTGTTATTAGGAACTAGAGTATTCTGACTATTCTAGAAGTCTTCTTGAGCTCTGCCTAATTTCTGCAAAGCTGCAGCTGTGACCTGCCACGCGTGGTGGCAGGAATGACTCATATGGGTGGCATATCTTGCTGATGTCTCTGTCTGTTCCTTAGGGGATGGCTCATGGAATTAGCACACCAGTCAGTACCAGGGATGTTCATGTCACAGCACTCTCAAAACCAGCCACCTGCAACAAGGCTTTTACCACCACATCCCCGGTTAACTTCAATAACTAGTTCCCACACCCTGCCCCGGCACAGCCACCAATCCCCTGCAAGGTTTCAACGGTTCATCTACAGCCTGTGCTGTTTCTTCATCCCCTTCAGGCCAGTCCACCCTGCTTCTTGCCTCTGCTGCATCCTTCTCCTTGCCTCTCCTCCATCCAGGGTGCTCTCTTTTTACCCTCTGTTTCTTTCAGGTCTCCCTTCATTGGCTGCTGCTCCTCTTCCATCCCCCTTAGAGCTATTTAACTACTTAGGAGGAACCAGTCACAGCTGCACCTTATCCATCCACATCAGCCAACCCACCGCCCCTGAAGCCAGCCCACAGCTGTATATTGTTAATTAACCCAGCTTCATTCCTCTGCATGTTCATACATAAGAGCTGGCTGGCCACAGTCAGGTGACAGCACTCCGTCTCAGCCTGTAGAGAAGTCACTTGTGTGCCAAATCCAAGTTAAGTTTTTGGCATTTTTCTTCAGTGGTATTTTCAGTGGGAAATCTCAGAAATTCACAAACCTACGTGAAGCCTAGTTGTGCAGAATGTATCTCCCCAGCCTCCTGGTCCATGGTTTTAGTACCCTTTCGCACTCATTTTTTCCCGCCTGGCTGATGGTTGGTCACATACTGCTCCCCTAGATCACTGCTCAGCTCATCGGGGAAGGGGCACGCTGTAGGTGTCCCCTGCCTCAAGCCCATCTTTGTGTAACGGTGCACAAAGTCAGTTCACAGACTGTATCTATTGTGCTGAGATTTGTCTCCTGGCACCACCAGGCCACTCACCTATAGCTCAGTCATTCCCTTTGGATGTTTCCCTGGCCTTCAACGGTAATGTCTTTGTAAAATCTATTTTATCCAGCCAACCGAGCTGAGTATTGTTTCATACTATTATTCCCAGCTTCTGAGAGTCACCATTCAAAGCATTAAAAAGATGACGTAAAGCCTAATAAACCCAAATTTCAAAACCTACTGACTGAATGAGATCAAAACATAAAATTAAAACCCGTGCTATCTAGTTGTAAACGCGTGAGCCTTGTTCTTTGGTTAAGCAAAGCCTGTAACAATGCTCAGCTTCAGCCATTCCGACATTCTGCTGTGACAGAACATACACACGTGGCAGTAGCTCTTTGGTGAAGTAGTCGGTAAGCCAGCCATACATTCCTTCTTCACTTCTTCCCCAGTATTATCCAGTTTGAAGACTGCACTGGGTAACCTGTGAGTCTGCTGTCAAAGTCATATTTGTGGTCATGTTACCTAAACAGATCACCCCACCTGCTGCAATCCTTCCCTTTGTCCTCACTGAATCAAGTCCAGAGTCAAATTAACCACTGAACGGTCTAGTGACACACAATCCATAAACAGCAACCAGAAGGAAGCTTTGCGATGCTTTTCTCTCTAGGATACATGGAAACAGTCCGCACTAAAGATAGTATTCCAGTTTTATTTCTGTGGTATCGTTATAGCAAAAAGTGAAGAATTAATGCTGTCTCAAAATGACCTGCCAACTTATTAATGAGAAAGGAACCTTTAAGAATCCCTCATGCCCTACAGCCTATTGGTAGAGCTTGCACTGGCACTAAATGTAGCCCTGATAAGCTACCTGACCAGTCAGAAAAAATCCTAATTGTTTCAATGAATTTGCAATTATTTTGAGTAAATAATTTTATGCCAACAAAAGGACTGCCAGTAAACCTAGATATTATATTACTGTGCTTGTCAGTCGTTAGCAACTATAAATAACCACAATGGGGAACTCTGAGGCAGTTAAGTAGCCTGTATTGAGAAAACAGATCACTTTTTCATGACATGTTTTTAGATACTTGCCATACTATCATACCTCTTTCCTTCTATTTTCTCTATTCCCACACAAACATACGCGTATACATTTCTTCCCGTGACTAGTCATTCATACTTAATTTCATACTACTTGGAAAGAATTTTAAGTTATTTAGCAACATTTGAAATGATGTAACAGTAAGAAGATAACTGGCTGAGACCAATAAAGCAGAAAATCAACATAGGTCATACAGCTAATTGCTTCATGGCTTAGGACCAAGTACATGGCAAAGGTTCTGATGAATTACCTTAGAAGACTCTTTGGAAGGAAGTGGAAGAAATGTCTTCTTTCCAGTTTTGGATGATTTTGTGGATGTTGGGGAATCTGCAGCCATATGCATGGATTTCAAGTTATTGATATTGTCAAGGTATTTTTTCCTCAAGGCTAACAGATCCTGTAAGTACTTCAAGCAGTCTTGAGTCTTAGAGTACATCCAGTCTCTGTCTTCCTCTTTTGGCTGGGAAAAAGAGTCAATGCTGGTTGTACTTCTGCATTTTTTCAGTGGTTCACTAATTTTTTCCTGCTCACCTCCAAGGACGTACATAGAAGTGCTGCGAATCAATCTCACTGCAGAACCTGTGCCATCACAGTAAGGGATGTCATCTGTCACATTTCTTCGGTGGGAGTTGGGCTGAAATATAGAATGGATCTTTTTGAACATAATGTGTCACTTCCTCCCCTATATACCTTTTCTCTTTCAGCTCCTTAATTTAACCCTAGATCTGATAATTGGCAGCTGTCTTGCCCTCAGCAGACAGACAATTTTGCGACTTACTGTAATGGGGAGGAAAAAAAAAAAAAAAAAAAAAGCAAAACACCCTTTTGCTGCCCAAATTGCTTTCAGCCTAACACATTGCAAACAGCGTGATGGTGAGGCAGAAGTGTGTTTTCTGTTCCATTTGTGTCAGTGAAATCGCTTTGTCCTTTCCTCGGCTTAAAATACGGTACAGGAGGCCAAATATCATGCTTTGACCTGTTATTTGACTGCTGCTTCCCATAAAAAACCATCAGCGTCGAGGCAGAAATTCCCCTTTCGGCGTCTGCTCCGCGCTCCCGCGGCCCCGTCACCGCCCGCTGCCGGCGGCCGGGGGGCGCCCGGCGCTGACCGTGGTGCTGAACCGCCGCCGCGCTCCGCCGAGCATCCTCCGCCCCCGCGGGCGCGGCCCGGCGGCCCGGCCACCTCCGCGGGATGCTGTGTTGGAAGAGCTTGTTGAGATCAGCCTCGACAGGGACAAACGTCTGGGTCGGGGAGAAGGGTTGCTGTCGGGTGGAGTTCAGCTGCTGAAAGAAGTCGCTCTGGGTTTCACCCGACGGTAACCAGGAGATGGCTGCAGCCACCTGATACCACAGCACTACTAGGAACAAAGTGGATTCGGGTGTCAGGCTCTATTACACTCAATACAAAGATGCCCTGTGTAAGGGATGCTGTAAAATAAAACACTGTCCCAAAGTACTCATCTTGCAAAATATTGCAGACAGAAACCAATGAATTTGTATTGTTCCACATTAGTTCCTCTCCTAGATTAATGCAAGAACATTTAATATAGTGGGTTTGATGACTGGGTTTTGGATGAAAGCTACTGACAACATTGACTATTATTGGCATCTTCGAGCCATTGGTATATTCGAGCTAGTATTTGTGTCTGCGTGACAACATGATGGATGCTTTAGAGGTAAGTGGATAGTGAATTTGGTTAGTTCTCATGACTAAGACAATCAACTGCTTTTTAAAAGCAAGCAGGAACATCCAGATTTACCATGTTCAAAAGAGTTTTCATAATTCAGCCTGTTCAAGCATTGAGTGCTTCAGAGAAGAATTATTTTGAAAGCCAATGGATATGACCCTGCAGACTCTTCTGACCAAATTCCTGCTAATGTCACTGGAAGTGCCAACTGAAGGCTTAAGCATCCTAAGAGCTGCAGGATCTCAACAAGAAAGATAGGTTCTAATACAAATTTTTATCCATTCCCTCAGGAATTCTTTATTTACCGGATACTAAACATACACCACAACCATCTTAAAACATGCACTTTTTCCCTTTTACTTATAGCTAAAGTTGAAATGTCCTTATAGCTAAAAATTGAGGCAAACTAACTTTTTGCCATTTTTCAGCTTTCTAATACTAGCATAGACACAATTCCCACTGCAGCTGAGAGCAACCTAGAGACTGTTCTGCAATAAATTCAGCTGTTTGAGATCTAGTACTTCTATAGAGGTATTCCATTATTGATTATCTCCAAAGTCCTACTTAATCCCACAGCTAGGTAGTAGATTAAGTTGACTGTCTGCTAATGTAGACTGTTAGAACTGTGAAAAAAAAACCATGAGATGTCTCCCCCAAATTATGTGCCTGAAATGGAGAAATTTTCTGGTCATCAGCACTAGCATAGAATGATAATAATTCCTTCTACAGATTGATTTTATTTTCAGAGAAAAAGGCTACAAGGGGATTTTAATTTACTGTCCAGAGTGAGTGAGGTAAATATCTGTCAAAGTTATTCTAGACAATATGTTTACTAAGTTACAAACATGAGATTTTTCCAGAATAACCCTATTTAAAATTACTTACATTTGCTATGCACAACACTATGCTATTACATAGCTATAATATTGCTATGTTACAATAGCAGTGATCCTCAGAGAGTGACCTCATAATCACAAAACCTGTGATTCAAGAAAACCAATGGGAGCTCAAGGAATTATTGACAGAATTGAGTCAATTAAGCCAATGGGAACTCCACCAAGCAACTTCTTATAGGATCAGACATTGCCTTTCAATAGTAGATTGATTTCTAAGCTCATCCGGATTTACAAAGAGCTACAGAGCTATAGGTTAAAGTAAACAACAACAACAAAACAGAACAAAAATCAAAACAAACAAAAAAAGAAAGAAACCCAAAAAACCAAACCCAAGATTCTGTTCATGAAACCACAGAAGAAGATATATCTGTGAAGAGTAAATCTGGTGATGCACGCTATGATTTGGAAAAGCTTTCATACGGGCCATAGATTTTCCTATTCTGCTTCAACTAAGTACTTAAACCAGATGCTGACATCTCACTAATTAAAAAAAGCTTTCAGACTCTTAAGAGGGTTTTGAATTTCGAGCATGTTCATTCTCAATTTTTAAAAAAAGCTTATTGGTCCACATGCGTTCTGTGCCAACATATATGTGGTTCCCATTGTTCACAGTGGTGTTAAAATAAGGAAGGATTAATAAATGCATGAGACAATACAGTAGCTGCATTATATACTAGCATTTCATTTGGAGTAATAAAGGGTCATTTACAATTATTTCAGACATGAATATCTTATTCTATGCATTGGTTATGGGCAGTGGAAATACACAATCTTCCTTTTCTGTTGTAAAAAATGAATATTAATTTCTTTTCTTCAGAGTATCTACTGTAATTTAAATAGCTTCATGGATTTAAAAAGTTAAAGGGCAAAATAATGTCTATATTTAAAGGTCACAAATGTCTCCAGTGTGTTTTGTGAGAAGAGGAATGTCCTATTTTTTTTAAGATGTTTTCCTGTAAGTCATTTGTGTTGAAACATATTTCCTAAGTAATGCTTTGTTTATATATAGTCAGACTCTCACCCCCATGTACCTGTAAGTGTCCCTTCTTAAGTGAATTGCAGGGCAATTATAATGCAGCCACCACAGTTCATAGGTCTCTTCCGAGTTTTATTGCTGGGGACTTGAATATGCTACCATTATCTGAGATGGCTGGTAATTAAAAATCAGGGTCTTATTTAAGAATTATTTCCTTCCACACAAAGACACTCATCAAATGGCAAATATGGATGAGGAAGAATATTTAGTCTGTTAATTCAATGTACCAAGTTCACAGGCAGCTATTTAATCATAAATAAAGACCTCTCAAAGAAGGAGCTTGTGAGAAGCAGATCAAATAGACCATACTAATCAAATAGACCACACTAAATATTTAACGGCATCTAAGATTACTAACTTTGACAAGGCAAAGCTCATACATTGTTTGTTCATTTGGCCACTTTAATCTGACTTTGCTTGCTCAATATTTTTTCTTTTAAGTGACTTTTTAATTATTATTATTTTACTGCTTTCATTGTTTCTGTTTTCTTTATAGCTAGCAGAGTGATCTAAGTTCCACAGAGCACCACCTGATTGCTCCCAAAATTGCTTTTGTTATCTAGCCCTGGCATTCTGGCAGTTCCTGAGCCATCATGACTGGGTAGGCAAATCAAGTTAGCAAATGCAATATATGCATTCTGTTTAACTAAATTAACCACACAGCTGAACAAAACCCCATAAACCCAAATTTATACATAAATAGAATTAAAAGAGTACCACACATCTTTTAAGTACTTCACAATAACTTATTTGACAAAATGCATTGTTATCTCCAGAATAACATGATCTCATGCATACAAATCTATCTACTTGATAGTTACATTTCACCCAAGTGACTGATACAAGGGAACATCATATCATCTTTGAAACAAAGCAAAGCTCTGATGCCAAAGAAGAAAACCTTTGACAAACTGGATAACAAGGTGTTCTTTCTCTATCATAAAGTTGTATCAAGTTGTATCTCATTCAGGATAATACATTTTATTATATTTTAAAAATTAAAGTGAAAACACTTTCTTAGCTTTTAAAGAAAAAAATCTAGATTTACCAAATGTGTGAGTGGATAGTTAAGTTATTGAGCTTTATATTATTTTAGATAATTCAGAAACTAAAGCACAGTTGTTAATCTCTGTTGAACTCTGCTATGTGTGTATAGATACATAAAAAGTTAGATTTTTGGAGCTAACTGAAACAGTCCAAAACAGAGGAAAAGAGAAAAACAGAGCAAAAAGTCAGCACAACAGGTATCTGCACTTTGCTCCCTAGTCCCTTACTATTTACCTCTTTGTATGTTCCCTTAAAGTTTTACAAAGACACACACACACACAAATACACCATCTCCTAGAGATTTAAGAGAAAATCAACAAATGCAGGAATGCCAAATACTAAAGAAATACTAAATTTATACTAAAGATACTAAAGAAAAATAACATCCCAAGGTTTGATACCCACATATGGTGGTTGTTATGACACTCACTGTTTCAAGGACCACACATACTTGAAAAGACTGGATGGTGGGGCACTCTCATATCATAGATCATGTGTTGAGTGTCAGTGCTTCTGGTGAGCAGCAAGGAAAATCCGCTATTAGCAGTACAATACTACAGGATTCCTACCTTTCGGTGACTGAAAGGGACGATAGAAGAATGGACTTTGTTATCAAGCAAAGAAGAATCCTCAGGAATGTTTGTTTCTTCTCTTTCAGCCCATGGAGGTAACAGCCTGGAGGAGTTCTGCCTCCCCAGAACTGCTGTCAGCAACTGCTTGCTATTCTTCCTCTTTCAAAAAATTCTCGAAGTATGGGAGAAGAGAACAATTCTGATACTATGCATTGGAAATATCTAGGAGTGCTTCTCTGAAACATGAAACTGGAGGAATCAGTTTCCTGAGAATGAAGAAAAAGATTTTCATTTGAGCTGATATAGATGGAAATGCAGTGAAATCTAGATGTATTGCCCATGCCAGATTTAATGGTGATCTTTTTTTTTAAGGGTACATGCTTGAGCCTCGCTGTCACTTGGCCAACACTGACCTGCAAGACCAGCTGAATCAGAAAATTAAGGCTCCTGTCAGAGGATGAATATAATTTTTTTGTAGATCTGGAGCATCATCTTTCCATCTAATATAAATTTTCAATCTAAGTATTTCCATTTGACTTAGACCCTGCATATTCTCCATAAATTTTCACCGCATGCAATCTTGCATTCATTGAATAGGTTTTGTTGCAGCGTTAAGTACTGAGTGCAATCAACCAAAGCAGCGACTGCATTCCTATCAGGCGTGAGAAAATAAATGCATGCCATTCATGGACAGAGAAATGCTTAGGAAATGATTACACAAATGAGATACCAGTAATTTTATTTATTTATTTTTTGTTTTGTTGCCCTGACAGCACAGTTGGGCAAAGTTTTGTGTGCATCCTGTGACAAAGCAATAAAATGCACTTTAGTGAAACACCCCCTGCCTTACAGCTGTGGCTGTGGCTGTTGCCAGGCAGCATTTTCAGAGGGTGAGAGGTTACCACACTTATCCATCCCCTGCTGGATCGAGCCTCCTCTTTCCCTTTGTTCCCTCCACTAACCCTGCTGTCATTAAAAACTCCATCTCTGTGACAAGCTTGACAGGGGAACTTTGTCTTGTCTTCTGTCACACAAGGTCAAGGGACAAACGGTCGGCCTGGTTGTTTCATGGGAAGAATTCATGTCCTTTTAGTAGAAACACTGTTAGGACCTTCCAAAGCTTTGTTAGTCTTTGTTGAATTAGTTATTGTCTCGCCTCTTGAGTCTTTTGTTCCAAAGATGGCTGAAGAATTATTGTGATGTCTAGCTTGTTGCCTGTCACATCCATCACCCATTGATAAAGTCTTTGCCAGAAGAATGTGATAAATAGCCAAGATTCCTCATGATGGCTCAATGAGGAATGGGTGTTGTAAGCAGCAGTTCTTCAAATTAGGTTAGAGCAGACAAACATTTAAATGACCTGTCTGTCTTGATCTTTAACTGGATCGTCTGTTTCTCATTCCAATTAAATGCTAATGCACTATTTATCATTCCCTCAAAGGAAGTCCGTAAGAGGATTTTTGAGAGGGGACAGTTTGGATCTTTTGGTAAGTCACAAAGTTGCCAGACCGAATCAGTCATCTCCAGGCAAGGCCCACTCACTACAGCTACAGACATTTCCATAGGCACCCCTAGATCCCTGCATACTATTTCTAGCTCCTTCCCACTCTGCAAACCCAATGAAACAGGGCAGAGTAGCATAAGCGGAGAAGCAAAGAAGCAACAGTTTGGCTGGGGTACCTGAGAAAGAGACTCAGGAAAAGTGAGATATCATATGAGCACTAGGGAGGATGGAAAGAAAGAGAAGAAATATACCTTGAGCACTTCCCGATAGTTTTTTTGAGCATATTACCTACTTCTTCTGCTCAGATCACAATGACCCTGGGGAAAAATATAACTGTATACAGCTTAACACACAGTGGTCCTGCCCTGACCCTGACCCTGCTGCCATGACGTAATTAATAAAAAGGAATTATTCTCCTTCCTATACGTTTCTCGAACATACTTCTTAGTCCATCTCCTTCACTGCCTGCAAAAGCAGTTTCCAGTTGGAGCAATTCTGGTCATGCTAAGGAATACCAGGAGCCAGTCAGGACCTTTCAGCATACACCAGCTACACCTGCCGTGACACCCTGTAAGGACAGTCCTACCAAGCCATCACCGCTTGTGTGAATGCACACCACCAGCTGTCTGCTCCAGCTGCTGTTATCGCTCCTTGCACTGCTGGAATGAGAAAGGTTTTACTGATAACGAGTAGCTCTCTGAAGGGGAGCAGCCAAAATATGCAGGATGATTATTAACCTGGGTTGGCAGGAACAGTTTTTGTTGCTTCTCTCAGAGTGGTCAGTAAAGAATCAGGTGGATTCAGAATCCATGTTGTCCTTGCTCATTTGCCAATTTGAACAGGAAATACCATTGCTGGTAAACATGAATTCTTTCCCCCCAGCTAGTTTGATCTTCTGCCTCTCCTCACTTCCTACCTACCCTTCCACTGACCTTGTAACACAGCCCTGAAAGCCCATATTCAATATGACACATGTCAAGGGTGGGGGAAAGAGAAGAAGCAGTGGCTATCCAGCCTCACCCATCACTTTCAAGCTGAACTTCAAAATCATTTCCCCTACACCCACTGTGAACAGGCAAGTCATACACTCCTTAGAGCTGGGGCTGTTTTCAGGGGTGAAGAGAGGTCATTTATATCCTTCCAGGAAATGTCAACCAATTCATGTCATCCTCCATAGTAGCTGACCTACTATGTGGGATCTAAATATGAGGGAGAACATACTGTGCTAAAGCAGTGGCTGCACAGAAATTGTAAAGAGAGCCGCCAGCAGCCTATTGGGCACGGGGCACCTGCTGATGGAATAGCTGGATTCAAAAAGGCTTCACGAAGCCTTTTGGCAACTTGCAAAAGTGGACACTTGAGGCGACCCTGGAGTAGACACTACTTGCTGTGGGTTCACAAGTTTTGAGAAACTTTGAGATGGTTCACAAATAATACTAAAGGAAGTAAGACAAAAGTAACTAAACCTTTGTCTCTTCATGTCCTTAAAGCAACCTGAAAAGTCTCAGGGAACCTGGGTAAGGTTTCAGGCAGGTCAGAAAAAGCACTGAGGCATAGGTGCAAGTGGGCATGCATGCTGAACTGGGTCTGCAGCTTAACAAGATGTTTGCATCTCATTAAACTAAAAAGCTACTCATTAAATTCACAAAGTTTGCAAGCCAGCTTAGTCTGTGCTCAAAGGAACATGGAGATTTACACCTGCACCCTGAAATCAGGCAGAACATGTGCCTTCGACCAAGGTGGGCGAAATATGGAGGTGCTAACTAAGTTTTTCTCTGAGATCTCCAGGTCAGGCAGGAGGGAAGTGAAACTGGGTTAACTGGAATGGAAGGAAATATTTATGTGAACCCTGGTGAACTGAAACAGCTGAGTCTCGCAGGCCTGTAATCTGAGCAACAGCGCAAACTGAAAGGGACCATCAGAATGGAAAGGGTTGAGGTAGTCAACATTCTTTTTCTGATGTGTTTTTTGTTTGGGTTTTTGGGGGTTTGGTTTTGTGTTGTTTTTTTTTTTCTAAAATCATTATTAAGTAAAGGCATCTCCAGAAAACTGTGATACTTACAGAAGTGCAGAGGCCAAAATAACAGATCAATTTGTGGCCAGAGCTGGCAGCAAGCAAAGGTCATTGCATTTCTGAGTCAAAACACATTTAGCAAGGACTTTGTGGAGGATCTGTAACACATCCACTGGAGCTAAGCAGATACAACAGGAATATCCAGAAGAATTTGCTGCAGTGGAAATGAACTGCAATCTGTCATCCATAATTCTTCCTGCATAAAGAGAAATCCAATTGTCTGAAAACATGAGGCAGCAGAAACTGAGTTGATATTTCAATTTAATTCACTTCAGTTCACCTTATTGACTTCAACAGTATGCAGAACGCTATCTTTTATCACTCAAGTGTCACTGTTCTTCATTTTTTGCATAGTGAATATGGTTATGGTTATTGATGTGCTTATGAAATAGGCACTTTGATTCCTGCACAGTGTGTCTGGATGCCACAGTGTGCCTATGGGTATCAAGAATTGTTCTGTGGTGGCTGGGTTGGGGAGGGGTCAGGGGGGAAGAGGTAGGCTGATGTTGCAAAAGCAACCTCCACAAGGTCATGGAGCTTGCTCTTTACAGAATTCACTGCTGTCCCAGAGCCTCTATAGTTCCCAAGAAGTGCTCTATTTGTACCATCTTTGTGGCATATCTTTGCAGAAGTGATCATGAGCCAGATCACAATTCTAAAGCATGTGAGAGAAAAAAGATTATCCAGAACCCTTGACAGGATGGTCATAACCTGGAAAACGTTGTTCTACTCACCCTCCATGACAGACAATGTTTTTTCCTGAAAAATGAAACTTGACAACATAGATCTACTGTGCAGAGATCAGGCTTTGCTTTCTGCCATGGCTGAGGCCGTGGGTCAGCCACCCAGCTCATGCTGCTGCCAGCACATCTGCAGAACGTCCTGCCTGGTTTAAGTAAAAACCACCCACCCACCCCCTCAGTGAACTGTATTTGTATTCCTTTTTGCCTGAACTGCACCGGTCGTCCCAAACCTCGGAGATGTTGCGTTTTGCCTGGCTTTTCTTCTCCTTTCAGTTTCTTGCTCTTCTCCTCGGTCAGCTACGGTTTGGAACAAGAAGGATGCTCATCACAAGGGCCCCGGCCGCCCTCGGTCCCACCATCTGCTCCTTCTGCACCTTTTAGTTTTACCACTAGATGGAAGCCTTGACCTCCGGAGTTACTCGGTCCCACTGCTGACTGCTCGCCCGCACCCCCCGCTCCCCGGCGAGCTGTTCCGCTGCACCGACTCAGACATTTAAAGCAACAATTCGCCGGGCGCGGGCATCTCTGTACTTCACTGGTCCGTACCCGGAGGATATAAACCGGTATACACCTCCCAGGTGTGGTGGCATTCTCAGATAAAACTGTAGAGTTCTAGGAATCCAGAGATTGCTAGGGCTATGTAAACCGTTAGTAACGATATGGAGCTAGACGGAAGGGCCATGGATAAGTAAAGAGGGAAAAGCACAGGATCACTGCCTCCCACCAGCACAACGGGGTCGCAAAGCCTTTTTCAACAAAAATGTTGAAGGCCATTCCCCCCAGCAGCACCGAGCTCCCCAGCACCGTACTGAGGTCTCAGGGGATAATATAACTAGTGGCTGTACATGATGGGTTTCCTACAACATTCCTGGTTGCAAGCATCACAGGAACGAAGAGTGAGTTTTGAATCGTTACCATAAGAAATTACTTACCGAAGACTTCCTACAAAAGAATATTTTAAATATCTTATTTCCGAGCAGCTCGATGTGGATTTTTATGTTTAGAATTGAAGATGTTTAGGATGTACAGCTTTCATGGGATCATTCTCTGACCGAGGAAGTAGCTCTCAGTAATGGGATAAGAACTGCTGAATACTCATGGTTATGAACTCAGAATTTGCTTTCGAAGAAAACTTGTGTTGGCTGTTGGCCAACATCAATGAGATCAATGGGAGATATTTCTGCTCCCGTGTGCCAAGTCAGATGCTGAGAACTCTACTGCTTTAGCAGATAGCGAATTAATTTCAATACTTAGATAAAACAAACAGGAAACACAGTTTATAGAAATTTATTTATACTCAGAAGGTTATTTCTGAAAAGAATTTATGATGCTTATGCATTGTTAGTCCTTATTTTTATAAGCCTGAAGAAACCTCCAGGTGCAAAGGGGCCACGTTCCTTATTTCTTGCTCTTCAATTATTTTTTTAAGAAAACTGCAAACATGTGATGTAATCTTGCTGCTTATCACTGTGATTGTTCTCACATACAGTACACAACTCTTATTTCTGGAGTGCTACTGAACTGCAGAACAGTTTAGATTAGATGGTGTCCATGTCAACCAGTGGCATGTGAGGTTACCTCTGTGCACGCACATCAGACAGTGAAAGGTCAGACCTCTGGCTCTGAGGGCAACGGATATAGCATGGATTACATCTAACTAAATAAATTCTCTCTTTCCCCCGCAATATCTGGCTTTGTCTTTAATGCCAACTGGAAAGATTGTGCTGTTGCCCAAATTGTGATGGGCACTGTTTAATGGGGTGCTAGTTGATACAAGTTAAAGCTGCTGAAAAGTGTGTAGGCAGTGTGGACAATCGCAGGTGAGCTGTGACTGCATGGTGCCATGGACCTTTTTCATCTACCAGTATAGGCATAGCTTTTAAAGTCTTTTTTAGATCTGAGCTGGTATAGATTAGCTCATTCAAAGGATTTACACACATTCACTCAAGTCACAGAATCATAGAATGGTTTGGGTTGCAAGGGACCTTCAAGATCATCTGGTTCCACCTCCCCTGCCATGGGCAGGGACAGTCAAGGATTTAGTAAACACTAGCACAGAGCAGTACAGGTTAAAAAAAATAAAATTTCTATGGATTTGTTTTCATCATAACATACCTGGGAATTTCACATTGCCATTTGGCAAATGTGTGCAACACAGACAGGAAAACAAACACTCCCATGGGCTTCACAGGCAGCTCTTTTGTCTTGGGCTCTGCTTGGAGTTTAGGATTGTGCTGCCATTACTCTAGATGTCATTAATCCCTTCCGTTCATTTGAGCCAATCTGTTTCATAGTCCTGTTTGGTTTTATTGGGTGTCTTTTTTGTGGGTTGGGGAAGGAAGGGAAAGATGCGTCATCTCTGTGAAGCAATTGCATTTTAACAAGCAATACTGTTGCTTATCACAAAAAAAGGAGAATGCCTTACATGTATGAGCTAGTCCACACCATATACACGTTATCTCAGCAGGACAAAGTGCTTAATATCGTATGTCTGAACTTCAAAAAGATACTGTCAAAAAATTACTTTACCTGGAAAATTAGTTTTGGGGCTTTTTTGGTGTAATCACAATTAATACTGCAAATTATTGTAACTGAAAAGGATACAAAATCTTGGGCTTGGGCATGGTTTGTGCACATATTCCCATTTGTTCTTTGTGGAGCACACAACATGGGTTAGGGCATGGTCCTACACCAGCTGGAGTTTCTGGCTAAGTTTGCCTCAACTTCAGCATTAGAGGACGATAGCCTGAACTAATAATATTCAACGTGTATACATGTAACGAGGGAAAGAAGATAGAGCTGAATGAAAAAAAAAAAACAGAACCCAAAGCACCAAGTGGCAGGAATCACAAGTGGCTGCACTATCTGAAAATACCTTGAGCTGATTTCTGAAACCAAATGCACTTCAGGTTGCCGGTGTCCCTATAAGAAGCATCTTTTACTGTGAAAGCCATTTGAAGAAAAGAAGCAAAAACCTTCAGCATTCCAGGCTTCAGTATCAGCACAGCATGAAGGACTATGTCATCACTGCCTTCTGTGTTAGGGCTTGTGTTTATTGAATGGAAAACTGTAAACAATAAATATGGGATAAGCTTCTACAAATAGCTTATATTTGTTATACTAATCACTTTCAGTCTTACATGATTTGCAGATGCCTCGGATTCTGCAAGTGGAAAATGCATATACACAGAGTGGACCATGCTGTATGGGAAGAGGTGAGAATGCCAGTCTGATGACTAAAATTTGAATTCATAGTTGATTTCAGTTTTATTTTAATCTATAGTTATAACACAGTCATGTGAATATTCAGTTATGGGCAAACTGCTTAAATCTTTTCCTGTATTAATAAGCCAGCTGCTACCTAAATGTGCACCAAATTCAGTAGCTTCACAATCTGTTCCTTAACCTAATTACTAATAAAGATGACCACAGAAAACTTTTTTGGATTGCTCAGTTTTATGAAGTTTAGTGTGGTTTTGTCAGTCATAAGTAAGTCAAAGGCTGCACTGGCTGTGATGTCTGATACAATTAGGTTAATGGCATGAAGCCACTGGAGTGTGGGGATGCAGGCAGACTGCTCTGTGCCCAGGAGTCAGAGCCATGGTCATATTTGCCCTTGCTGTCAAAGAGAAAAGTACGGCAGTGACAACAGTGGCTAGAATGATCTTTCTGGAAATAAAAACTGTCAGGCTCTCCTTGCATTCTCATGCCTGTAGGCAGCTGTCCTACAAAATACTCCCACTTCCCAGAAATTTCAGGAGTTTTTCTGGGCATGGACAGAGAACTTTTCACAATAAAACCTGAACAACTTGGTCTAATGAAAGACACGAACTTCTGCGCTTCTTAGCTCTAAGTCCTTCCGTCTGTAGGCAATAGCGTGAGAACATAAGGAGAGATCAGAACGAGGTCTCTTTGCAAGTGAGAACTCACCTAAAATGACTTGCACACCCCTGGAAAAGTCTCTAACTTGATAAACTTATTGAAGCATCTTCCTAAGCATAGGAGTTTTCACCCTACTTCCTGCTCCTCGCCTCTATTTTTGAGGATTTTTTTGTGTTTCTATCAGCCTGCTTCCAAGCTGTGGTTTAATTCAGCTGTAACAAAGTCAATACTGGGATGAGTGGCACACTGTCCTCCTTGACCATCGTTCTGGCCAAATGATGGTTTACCTCACTCACCCTTCAAGTCTGTGATCAAGATGAAAGACATCAAGTCTGATGTTGTATCTGTGCACTCCTCCCGCAACTGTTTGTCTTCTACAGACGTGTAGATACAGGCAATTTCCACCTTGAACAATGCTCTCTGGCATGTGGACTTGCACGTGAATTGTACGGAAATTATTACCAAGCATTACTAAGAAAGAACCTAGTTTATATAGACATGAAGCCTACTTTCATTAGGGCAGATTTCAGCTATTTGTAGACTGGTTCTAGCTTTTTCTTTTCTCCACAGGAAAAAAAAAAAATGCTCTCAGTCATAATCCTGCTCTGGTTTAATGTGGACAAGCAGGTGACCAGGAGGGAGTAGAAAACACAGAGCAGGTTAGGTGGAACATTCTCATTAGTGAGAAGGATGATCACCGTGTGACCACTTGTGTAAGGGTCAGGTCAGGGATTTCTCCCTGGCTCTGATGACCAGATTATCCAGTCTGTTAGGGCTGCATAAGCATGACAAAATCTCAGTCAGAACCTTAAAGGCGCTAGAGATGCCTGGAGAGAACCCTTTAATGAACCAGAAGTGCTGTGGAGGTAGAAGGAAGGTATCTGGCTATGACACTGCTCAGGTCCCAGAGCGGTCTGTGTCCACATGGCACTGCACCCAGTTTCACAGCCCTTGCTTCAGATGCACTGCTATGTTAATTCAGTCAGTGTGATCTGGGATTTGAGCTGGTAAATCTGCATGGCTTGGGAGTGTCCCCACCGGCTGGGGAATCTCAGTACTGTGCTCCATTCCCAGGTACAGACATCCCTTCTGACATCTTCCCTCCACAGAGATGGAATGTCAGACAAGGACCTCTGCCAGTGCTACAGGAGCGGAGGTCACATTAAGGACATTTAATTGTGGGGTGGGAAAAGAAGCACTTGACAGTTTTTAGCACATAGGTCTAGACTTTCACTTAGTTACAAAAACTAGAATGGATTTCTAATGCTTTACAAGCAGTCTCTTTCTTCTCTTGTCCGTGTGTAACTTCAAAGCAGTGGAAGAAGGCATCCACCATTTAAAGAGAGAGATTCTTACACAAGAGCTCTTGAGCCGCTGGAGGTCTTTACTGTAACTTGAGTGCCTCCAGGAGTTCTGAGGCATACAACTTCTAGAGATTTTATTGTAAAATGGAATTTGGATAAACACCAGTAGCATCTCATCACTCAACATCTGCCTTCCTTGTGGCTGCTTTCTGTCTGCTCTGGCCACCTTGCTGGAACTGATCGGTGACCATCAAGATCAATAAAAGATCATGTCATAGCAGTATATGTACAACTCAGCATCCCAACAAACTGCTCATTAAGTCATTGTCATCTGGGTCTTAATGATGTGAATTTTCTGGTCCAGGGCACGAAATCCACCTTGCAGATACGTACACAGGCTATTGATTTCCCTAACTCTAAGCAGGGAAATCAGGTGTTTAGGATACCACCTAGTTGCATAAAGTGTGCTGCCTAGTACTTGGGAGGGAACAAAGTGCTCTGGAGGTGACTCAGAGGACCTGTTTCTCTCCCCTGACTTTGAAGGGAGTCCAGAAAGATGAGTTTCCCAGACTGGGTGTCTAAACTTCAGCAGCTGCACCACGTGCCCATGAATCTTCTCCAAGAACCTCTGCTACATGGGAGTGAGGGAGGTCTCCCAGAGCACAGCCACGGTCCGCCAGCACCATGGCCCCAGTCCTGGGCAGCAGACAAGCAGCTCATGGCCAAGGGCCTTGCTGTCACAGCCACAGCAATACCCCATCCCCTGTCCCCTAGGCAGAGCACTCAAAATCAGGGAAGCTCCTTTCTGTGCAAGGGCTTTTTGCTAACCTGCAATGAAGAGGAGTGAGTGTCCTTATATTTCTTCACTGCATGGAAAAAGAAAAGAAAGCCAAGTTGTAACTGAAGAGCAGCTCTAAAATTAGTTCAAAAAACAATGCGATGAATATCACCAAAAGGCTTCCTCTTATTAACCAGATCTGTACAAATAGTGAGAAAAGCAAATACTATTGTGTCGCTATTACAGATTGAATAAATATTCTGCTATTGAGGATACTGTTAAAAGTTGAGCTTGCACTTGGAAAATAAAGATATCAGATTAGCAGCAGGACTCATAGCCTTTTAGATGCACTAACATATGCAAAACAACAAAGAAACATTGCCTAGCCATATACCTCAACAAACCCCTATACCTTCTCAATGCCTCAGCAAGACCAGGCTTTAGCCAGACACCTGCTCTGTGGGAGGGATCACTTCCCTGTGTGTCCAGCCTTTTGCTTCCCCTACAAGGTGGCTAGATACAGCTGTGGTCTTCTGTCACTCACTCTAGAAGAGAAACCTACAGCAGACAAATCACCATATAGCTATTGCACTGTAAACCACTGCTATTTTTCGTTGGCTGGTAAAATGATCCAGAGCCCACACTCAGTTCTCTAAGTCATCTAATACCATTTCCACAGCCATTGCAAAATTAGTCACTAGCTATACCATAAGCTTCTACCATTATCACCCATTAAAATTCTTCCTTACTTACAAAATGTTTAAACATGTGTTATTATATCATGGCTGATATAATCATGGCTGACAATGTGGGTGGGGAGGTGAACAAGACCTTTTTTGGTCCATTTACTTCTTCCAGTGCTCAAAAGCTTTGCCAAAAATGCAAGAAAGGAAGCAATCACTCAAACAATCCAATAAACATTTTCTTCATGTGGGTGATCTCACGATATAGCAACCACAGTAACTATAATAGTTACTAAAAGAAACTTTTCTACCCCAGATAAACGATTTTATCCCACAAGAAATGTTTGTCTAGCAGAAACAGGCAGTACGCTAAGACAGTTGCATTAACTGCAGTTTCTCGGGTAGTATTATAAAGCTCCTTCAAGAACGAGAAACTTGGAGGCATCTGTCCGTATAGGAGGATCCTGTCATATGGCTGGACAGTTTCCCTACCACCCACGTGCAGGCTGCTGCTTTAACAATGAAAAGAGACAGTCACCCCGAGGGTGCCTGTCTTTCTCCATTGACTAAGGCAGGCAGATGACTTGGTCAGCTAAGCTCCTCTCCTAGCAGTGCTCAGAAGAGTGCCTACTATTATGAAAATTCATTCTGTCCAACACCTGTTTGGTACGGTCACTGTTCCCCTGGAACACAAAGTGGAGCTGCACACACACCTCTTCACTCGATGAACTGCTCCCTGCTTGCACGCATAGGCAATCTCCGTTCTCTTTCAAATCTTCTTTCAGACAAATAATTTCCTTTCAACTTTTCCCCAAGTGGAGACTTTTCCTCTGCCCTGTGATTGTACTCTGGGCTGGTGACTAATGCCTCTGGCTTTTTTTACCTACAAGTTAACACTGCTAAGTTCTCTGGGCAAAAATCTGTTTCTCTCATCTCTTCAGCACAGACTTGTGCGGTGAGAACGGCAGAAGATGGCATAGACCTTGGTTATAGCAGTACAGATTTTCCTGTACCCCTGCACTGCCTTATACTAAATACTGTCCAAACTTCAGCTGACTGAGGACAATAGGCAGATGCTGGAACTCATAGTAAAAGACATTTTTGCTGTGGTTTCCTGAGAGCACCAGGAAAAAAGTGGATTTTTGAGGAAGATGAACAAATAAGGTAGGGATCCTGAAGATGACCTAAAGGAGGTCAAGCTGTGGCAGTTAAAGCAAAGGTACTTGTAAAAAAGTTATCCCCTTAGGGACATGAGCCAAAAAGAAAGGGCAGAAGATGGCAATTTATATGAAAATTGGAGCAAAATAGAGGGATGGTGTAACCTTGGGTGGGATAAGAGGGGCCTCCACTTTTCTATTAATCACTCCATCCCGTTCTTACATGCCTGACAGATTCCTTATCCTCTGCAACCAAAATTTGAGCTGATGGCTCATATTGAGAGCAATAAAAGAGATGTAGATTTTGAAGAGTGCTCAGCATCTGCATTGCCAATGGATAGCAAGTGCTGAAAATCTTGTGAGTATTATGTGTGAACCTAAACACAGATGTAGATACCTAACTTTAAATGGATAGGCTTGAAAATGATTGTCTAAATGTAGGATGAGATTTTATTTGATAAATCCCAGGTGAATAAACTTGGCATCTTTATCATTACTCCATGAACAGAACTTCTGAAGAGCAGCTATGGGAGCAACTTCTGGGCAAGAAGTAACTTGTAAAACTTCTTTTCACATTGTTTGAGCAAAGGCAAGTGCTTAAAATCATGCATTTTTCTTCTTCCTTTGACAGCCATGGAATAAAATTTTTACAAGTTCTTAGACTTTTTTTCCTCTTAAGTTTTTCTTAAGTGTTTTTGCGGTGATTATTCCTATAGCGTTATCATGGAAATGGCTGAAAAGGAACTATTTATGAGATCAGTCCTGCAAACACAGAATACTGTCCATAGTGCATATTCCGAAAATACTCTGTAGATCCATAACACAGCATGTAGTAACAGGCCAAAGTAGTCCCAGAAACATCGACATGCACACACACATAAGGGCATGAAGGATGTATATATCCAAAATGAAATTTAACCTTTTTACATAGTAGTGCCATTTGCTGAACAGATAAAAATAATGAAGAGGGTTGCCTTAGATTTAAGATTAACAGTGCGTTTGCAGACAATGAGCATAACTGTTTCACTGGTTTCATGCATTTCAATTTTGCCCAGAATCTGTACCTAAACCATTGCAGGAAAGTCACACACTATTTCTTTGAGCATAAACAGCATTCCTCACTCGCAGACAAGAACATGCTGATCAGCTTCCTTGAATAGCTACTTAAAGGGGAGATGATGAATTTATTCCCTATTCTCTGTGGAGTGGCATTTTTTTACACACTGACATGCTGTGATGAGCACTTTATGATGCATTGCTGACTGGCTCTAATACCACTTGATCCTTTATAAATTAAGAGGCAAGAGGCTGCAGCCTATCGTGTAACTCCATTACTGGGATTTGGATTAAGGGTGCCTCGCACATGTTACTGTCTTTCCTTTAGCTGCTACACGTTAGGTGCCTTGAGAATAGCTTTTGGAAACCTTTTTCTCAAGTCATCCTTTTACTGCCCATCTGGGCTCTGTGAAAGGATCTATTTGCCAGTGAGCTGCATGGGCCCGAGTCTGGGGGGAAATCCAGCAACCAGCAGAGAAAAAGAGTAAGTTTAGAAAGAAATTCTTTCTATTTCATTTCCATTTGCGTTGCAAAACCTGATCTTCACTACTAGAGTAAATGCTTTTATTTGCATAATTATTTCAAGGTTCACCCTTTAAAGATTTTTACCTGTTATACTATGGCAGTGGCTGTTTTCCCAAGAGATCTGTTATAGTGGGTATAACAGCAGGTACGATAACATCTGGGCCTTTTCCTTTCATCTTCGAGACTTGGTGGGTTTTTAAAGTTTGTATACAGCTCACTTGCTCCTGCATTCTCCTGGGGTGTGGGACTTGCTGCCGCAGTGCACCCCTGCCACCCCCGGTCATGCAGCCTCTGTACGCTCAGCAGATTGGCCATGTGGAATTTTATGGAAGGAATAAAATTAATGGGGAAGAAGGAAATGAGCGTTTAGACCTCCTCCTCCCCTCTGCCACAACAGAGAAGCCAAACCGGTACCGTTATTCCAGCTGTGGCCCAAGGGAAACAAGGCAGAGGGCCAGTGGGACTAGGCAGGGCTGTGCGGGGCCAGGTCAAGTCCTGTAGCAGGATGAAGATAAGATACATTTCAGCCTTATTGTCATAAACAGGACCTTCTTCTTCCTGAAAGGCAGAGTTTTTAAATCCAACTGGATTTCCTTGCAGCTGTAGGCAGCTGGGCTCTGGTTTGTGCATCAAATACATTGGAGCTAAGAGGTGTAACGAGCAGTTTTGATGGACATTGTCTCCTGATGTGTCTTCCTTAGTGATTGATATTGTTACCTCTGTTCTTCCAGACAGTCCTTTTTTTCCCCATCAAATCAAACCGACATATTCAGAGAGGCTATAACCACCCATCTGTGTACAGGATGATACCTATAAATCACTAGAGGCCAGCTCCAGCCAGTAGCACTGCCAGCCACAGCATGGAGGTCTTGGCAGATTCACCAAGAAGTTTTGCAACATCACAAAACTCTGAGTGAGGCATATCAGAGCTGAAGACAACAACTATTAGATGCTCTATCACCTACACAGCGCAGCTTTCCAGGGGGAATGAAATCAGAGCGTAACTGCTGCCAAGACAGCTCTCCTGTTTCATTGAGGTCTTTTCCCCATCACTAGCTAGGTGATGATGCCGGAATGCCACTAGAATGTGTAATGTTCACAAAACCAGGCACATATTCTCCTAGCCAAACTGTTACCACAACCAGAGGTGGTCTAAGCATACCTATGCTCTGATCCACTTCAACTACTCTTATGATCCCTGGCCTTCTTAATTACCAAATTTGCATCGTGAGATAAATCAGGGAAGTACCATTAGAAGTTTGCCCTGTCCTTACACTTTTCTGAAACATCTGCTTTTGGCTACTGGACAAGACAGATACAGGGCTCGATGGATCTTGGATACAACCTAGTACAACTATCCTTATAAATAGTTGTCTTCAATGGAAGAAGACTGCAGAGCAGCCAGGGAATCCAGGAGGCACTGCTGTTCCAAGGGAAGGCACTCACACGCTCCAGCGGTGGGCAGCCATCCAGAACGCTAAGGTAGATGGGTGGTAATAAACTCCGGAGATAAGCAGATGGCTCCCAAGCCACAGAATGAGTTTACAACAAGAAGTACTAATGGTCTTAAGCTATTTTATGAACTTCTTGCAAAATGCCAGAGCCAGCTATTACATGTCTGAGCTTCTTAAACATCAAAGCTATTTTTTTTAAAGTTGATTTATACAAGCCAGAAGAGGTTATGTAATTTTCAGTTAAAACTTGCAGACCACAGAAACAGCGTCCAAATTTTTTTTCCTAACAATCCTTCCTGGCTAATGGATTTTCGGGCCAAGTTTCTGCCCTTCATACTTTTATATAGCCCAGCGATAGTTCTGCAACTTTTTCAGTGCCGTATGAGAACAGCAGCTGAAGTTAAATTGAATCTGGGCTGCTGCAGCACTGTCCCCTGCCCTGGAGACACCATGCGCTGCCAGCCATGCTGTTCTGTCCCTCTCTGTTGTCTTGCTGCTGGCATTTGTGCAAGCAGAAGGTGAGTCTCTCCAGGAAAATAATTTGGTTGAAGACAAACCACTTCTTTCTTTTGCTGGGCTGGTTTTCAGTCAGACCAGCTCTTTCAAATCCTGCAGGCAGTGTGGAGATGAGGACATGGACATGCACAGGCAGGGACAGGAGAGGAGGTCAGGGTTTGCAGCGTCACTTCAGCTGAGCATTTGCTGCTGAGGATCTCTGCTGCTAGCAAAAGAATGAGACACCCTGGTTCTGCAGGTCATCGGATGATGCAGTTTGCAGGTTTAGTTGAGACCTTTAATTTGATCCATAAGCTCTCAGAAAGGGCCTCCCTGGTACAGATGGATCAACCAGAAAACCTGCGTGCTTTACATTCTTTCAGTGATTCGCCTGCTGTGAGAAGACATTAAAGAACTGCCCGGCTCATACGTTGGGGCACAGTGTTTCTCCTCCTTTTAAGTCCCAGTGATGTTCTTTCTGTGGTTCCTGTATAAGACTCTGCTTTCATTCCTAGCCAGTATGTAATAGAAGTGCACATTTATATCCAGTACGATCTCTCTCGCACCTGCCTCTCCCCAGGCTGATGCCTCTGACGCAAAACACTCTTGACTCACAAGTCATTGGCCATCATTGCCTCCTAGCATTCTCGGCACAGGTAGAGACACCGTACGTACAAGGTTGCTCCCAACGTGACAGAAGGGATATTTTAACATTTGTCTCACCATATCAGCAAAAGTAGTTACAGCCTCAGTCTAATGAGGGAGGGGGAAGGAAGGCTGCACAAAGCCACCGGACACAGGAGCTCCTATGGCAGCCACAGTAAATGGGACTTTAACATCTCCTTCTACACCAGTAAATCTACTCTTGTTTACAGATCTCAGAAGTGGAAACAGAATCAAATACCTTCTAGCAAAAATTATTTAATTTTTATTTCTGTGATCTACTTCACTATGTTTACAATGGCTTAGACTATGCATAAAATGGGCATTCCTGCTGTTCGCTTGACAAATCAGTTGCTAAAACTCACAACTACTAGGATGAAGAGGTTTAGTAAAACCGTTTAAACCTAATAGAACTATCTGACTGTCAATCTTACGATGAAAAATTTATATCACAGGTAATTCAAAACTGGATTTTTTAAAATGTGGTAGAACAATTAAGAAATAGAATCTCCCTTGGAGATCCAACAGTGCTTTAAATGTAGCTGCTTTCCAGAGTAAAATGTTTTACTGTCACAACCAGCTGCAAAGGAGAAAAAAAAACCCTGAAGACCATTTTCCCCTTCAGAGGAGTCTACATGTGAAAGCTGCTATAATATTTACTGCTGCTGCCACAGGGATTTAATCCTTCCTCTTTGAACACTAGTGGGTACAGGACTGGTCCTTGAAAATAACGTTTCCTCTGCCTTGTAAAGCACACTATTTTATGAAAAACTTTTTTTAATAGGAGTTGCCATGGTTACCAGCATAGGAGTGCTTTTGTGAATGTGATGATCGCTCACCAAGTATATGTGAATGGCTCAGGATGCTCACCAGAAGCCAGAACTGTCTCACTGACCTTGTAAAAGTGACACCAAGTCCATTGCCCGCTTTCCTGGTAAACATTTCAAACACGTGGCATCGCATGACACTTGCTGGCACTCTTTTAAACGTGACAACTGAAACATTTCCCCTGTGCTTTAATGGATGTGTTCCAATACACTCTTAACATTTCCATCAAGGGAGAAATGGAGCAAACACTTGAGCATCACCTAACCTAGCCTTTGCTCCCCTAACTCAACAAGTCCACAGAAGAAGATTACATTCTCCATCCCTCGGCCAGCAGAGATCAGAGTAGCCTCTGGCCAAGCAAGGCAAGAGTACCTGGATATTGCACATTCATAGGTCTCTATTCAGCCACTGAGATCTTGAAAGCACCTCTCCAGTCCCAGATGGAAGCTCAGGTGGCCTTGTTTGGTTTGTGCTCATGCATTGCAGGACACCAAAGGAGATGTGCAGTGTAATACCAGTCACTGGTGACCAGAAAAAGAGGAATTCACCTGCATGACCTCTACATCTCTTCAAACATCAGTGGCACGTAGCCCTTGTACACCAGGCTTTCTACATTCAGGGCTAAGGTGTACACCAGCTTTCTACAACTTGTGCTAAGCTCTTCTAGGTTTCCTCACACCAGCGAGGGCTGGGTCAGCAGCAAAGGCTCATCTCTTGTACTTTACCTAGGATGTCAGTACTGATCAGTCCACTCAGAGCCTGGAGGCTGCATTATTGCTTGGCACAGAGCCACTGCCCCAACGTCCAAGCCTGGATTGCTGACCCTGGCACCTACACGCAGCAAAGCCACTGACTACATCCACTGGAAAGGTCTGGCTGAGCAGGCTCATTTGCAATGTGAGGGAAAGATCAATTCCTTAAAGTCCATGATACAGTCACCTCGACTTCCCCTGAAAGAGACTTTCCACAGCCCAGCTTAGTCAGGCCTCCAACCAGATGTTTGCTCAGAGGTGGGGTGCAGCTCTGCTCCCCCGTGTACTCCCATCGAGCTCTGGGCTTCAGGATGATACAGAAAGGGACTCCAAATACTCAGCTTTTTATAGCAGTTGTTACTGAGTGCTAGAAGTTTTCAATAAAAAATTTAATATACTAGTATTCAAGAAAAAAAAAAAGAGCAATTTGCTTATAAAATACATATTTGCTGTGTTGTACCATGAACTTTTGTAGGAGTGTGCGTGCTAGGGTTTTCAAATGAAACTTAAAAGAGTGGGACCTGGGAACCAAAATCCCTTAAACTCCACTGAAAACCCTGGCCTCAGTGCTTTGAAGAAACAGCTTTTTATTGCATAGTTGTATTTTACCTCAAAATTATAGAATTTTAGGAGGTTGGGTGTCTGGCTTGAGACCTACCACAAATGAAACTGACCTCATTGTAACCCTTAAAAATCCCAACAACCCGACAGTCTATGTGAGAAACTGCCACAAATATTTTGGCAACATTTACCAGTCTGAAAGTCAGCCTTTTAGGGCTGACCTAGCATGAAGACTGAACCACATGCCAAGCCGTAACTTTCCACCTCCTTCCAAAACTGCAATTGTCTCCATTGTTTTTAAATCCGTAATCCAGTGTCTTAAGTCCAGTAGTGAATGTTAACAGTCTTGACCTGCAGAGTGCTAATTTCCACTGGGACCACTAAAGGAGAAAACCTTTTCTATAAATGCCAGATCCTGTAAACTGAGAAGTTCATCACTGCAACACCTAGACTGGGACGGAAAGTGCCAGGAATAGAATCCAGAACCCCTTATTAGGGGCGAGATTCTGCCTCTAAAGTCAGGTAGCAGAGAGTGGAGACAGCACAATTATAGTCCATTTTGAAAAGTTTTAATCGGGAATGAAAAATCCCATCCTTTAGCATCTGTGTCACTTCTTCATCTACACTACTGAACCCTCTGCTAAGCTAGGTTCTTGGTCTGTCTCTCAAAAACTAGGAGGACTCTCTAATTTATAGTATAATGCCAGAAGGAACTGCAGTGGTATCTGTCCCCTTTTCTTTTGGAATTGCACAGAAAAAGGGAGACATCCAAAATGCTGCATGAAAAGAACAGAATCAAGTGCTTTTTTTCCCCAGCAGAGCACCTTTATCATCAGAATTTCAGTTACAGGAGAAGGAACACATGTTTCTCCTCTCTCTCTACCTGACAATGAAGTTCTGCCACTGTATAGAAAGAAATATAGGGGAGAAGCTAGAAAATATCCCGTAAGTGATACCAGAATTGGTAGGACAGTCACATGGAGCAATGAACAAAAGAGCCACTTCTTTTCACTCACTTCTCTTTGGGCTGCAAAGCCAAACACACGCTCTTCTGCTTGCGCTCCATCCTCACGGCTGGTGCAGGAAAGATGATATCCCAGCAGGCAGAACTCAGGGGGCAAAAAAGAGATTGAAATTTGAATCCAGGTGTGGATTCATTAGGGAAATTGATGCTTTTGCTTCCTCTTCTGTTTTAGTACACGTATGATCTGATGTAGTTTATCTTTCAGCTTCCTACTCTGCCTTTCTTCAGCTAAGGCTGCAGCTCCCTCTCTCCTGCACCGTGTTCTCAGTTACTAGGACCGTTGTGTGAGGGAGGAGGAGGAGGTTCTGCTGCCTGCATTTGCTTCTGTGAGGGCAGAGGCTGTAGCAGCTGGAGGCTGTAGCTAGGTGATGCCTCACTTTGATGAAACAAGCCAGAACAGTTAACCTTGTACAATCTGGACATACAGCACCAGGTACATTGAAAGTTTCCTTTGGAAGGTAGACACATTCTCTTTAGTCACTGTGTAGGATTTATCATGATAACAGATTTGAACACAGCCATAAAAATTGGCTTTACATCCTCTTTTAAGTACCTTAAGTTCTAATTTAGGTCTGGCCCTAGGCAACTAGAGGCAAGAGAAATTTCTGCAGAACTAGCATTAATTTCATGTCTTCAGTCTTTGGTTTTGACAAGAGTGCTTTACCCTTTTAGCGTCTTTGAAGATGTCTCCTGATACCTTTGTATCTGAGTTTTTGTGACCACTCCTGTTAAATGTTCTCTAATGAAAGGTTTGAAATTTGAGGAAACTTAACCTAGGAATCCTCATCTTTAAGCTGATATCACAGCCTCTTAAGTATAAGAAAATAATTAAAACTTAACTTCTCTTTTCAACGAACCCTACAGAGGAGCCAATGTGAAGCACGGGTTACAGAGAAAATCTAAGAAAAGGCCAGGACTTAACACCTCATTCATTAAAAACTCTGAAATGCTTGGAATTTAATGCAGAGGAGGCTCCTTTTCACCATAATTATGTGAAAGACCAGAATAAAACAGAGTTAAATGAGGCAAATATATAAATAAGAGAGCCTAGAGTTTGTGGTAGATTTACTTACTATCTTAATTATATATTTCCTTCAAATGTTTCTTTTTTTCCCTCCCTCAGACAGATGGAATAAATTAATCTTAAATGCGGCATAAAATCTATTCCAGATCCTCTCATATGCCAGTGCTTAAACATAACTAGAATAATAAAAGTCAGAGATGGAAAAGATCTATTAGCTGACCACCTAAAACTGTACGTACAGAAATGTATCAATTTAACTAAATCTATTTCTAAATATTTAAGGAGGTTTGGTTACATCTTAAATCAGTTCAACAGTGGCTAGAGTCAATTTATTTCACTTTGAAATCACACTTAAAGGCAAACAGAAGTGACCTGCTTTTAAGCACAACTGCAGTAACTAAATAAATGCATGTGTGTAGACTAAGAAGCAGAGAGAGACAGCAAGGTCTGGTAACACAGACTGCTGATACCTCCTCTGGGGGGGCTCAGGGTCCTCCATGGCTGCGGCTGTCAATTGGAGAATAAATATTTACCCAAAACAGAGGCCCGAGCTGGGAATCAAGACATACTGAATCATTGTCTCAGATTTGCCTCTCTCTAGCCTTGGACGAATGTCTTCATCCAAGACACACCACATCTGAAAGCACGTTAATGCCTCTTACCTGAGGAAGACGATTCACATATTAGCAGCAGAGAACCAGCTCGTGCCACGGTTCCTTTCACAGCCAGCCTCAGCATTTTGGTCCCAGTCCTAAAAGAACTGTTATGCGTTTCATTTTGTGAGTAAATGGTTTGGATGGCAGTTTACCAGTTACAAAGGATAGAAGAGTTTGTTTCTGTACGTTCCGAACTGCTATGTAGGTGTCTGTACAGGACTGTTCTATAGAGCACTTCTTACAGCATTTCTTCTAAACTAGCTTTTAGTAATTTGCTGGGGGAAAGATGGAAGAAGGATTGTTATTAAAGGGGTTTATTCCATACCTAAAGCCTTGGATTTGTGAGAATGTCTATGTGAAATCTTCCACATAAATGAAAAATCATTTATCTGCTTTCAAAATGACACGCATGCGAACCTAGCTAGATAGTAAAAACAGATTAAATACCAGCTTTCCTATCCGATGATATTTTTTTTTTCCCAATTCTTGATGAACAGTAAAGGCTGAAAATTTCTTCTGAAGATCATTGGAGACACACAGTGGACTGACCTGTGATGCTGAGCAGCTGCAGGACCACACGCAAACCCAGTGTCTTTCCATGGTAGAGCAGCGGGAATTCAATGGTTTCACAATAAGCATTTCTGTGTTTGGTGCCTGCTCGTTGTTCCTACAGTACGCTAACATCACCCTGACAGCTCCTCCCGAGGTGTGCTCTCCTTTCCTTTGATTTCACAGCAGTCCTGCCTACATCCAGCTTATTTTAGAGAACCAGGGCCCCATACTATTAGTGACAACAGCGGCACGAGCGACACCCAGCATAAGCCTGTTAAACAACATTAGATGTTACTATGAATTCGGGCTGCTATACACAGCTGTACTGCTATCTGGCAAGCATGGGTATCCTGAAACGAAGGATGGCAATGCCATGCAATGTAGACTGCCTAAAAAAATGCTGGTGGCAAGCTAAACCAGTTTAGCAGGGTTTATGCCAGTGTAAGATTGTCTTGTGCAGTATATTTTTATGTTTTTCTCCATTTTATGTCTCAAATGTTGAGATTTTCTCTATTTTTCTTCTATCTTGTAAGGCGCAGATAATGAAAGAAAATTTTTTTTTTAAAAAAAACCAACAACCTTTTTTTTTTTTTTTACTTCTGATCACTTTCTGCAAGTGGCCATCTCCTGCAGCTGATAGAAACTTGGTAGTTGGTAGAAATTTTTGAAGAGAAAATTCCAGTTCATCAAAAGTAACATTTGCCATAAAATATTAATGGAAGAAGTTCCCCAGTTCTGCGGTAGATTTCTTTTTGTAATTGTCCCCCAGTACCTAGATGATAGGGAACAGAGGACACATTGCAGTTTTGTGCCTGAACCTGATCCAGAGGAGACAGGGAGCTGGTCTGCCAGCTCAGAGGCACAAGCTAACAAGCCACTGCTGCCCTCTCCTCTTGTAACCTGCCACAGCCTGAATGACCAAGTGGATAGAGGAAAGACTGAGTTTTACCTTTTATTTTTTAGCGAAGTGAGATCTCGGTTCAGACTTAGGCGAGCGAATATTTGTATTTATGTAGGCGATGGAGAGGTGTTCACCTCCAAACCCAAACCAGGCAGGCACGCCCGACACATGCCGCGTACGGGAGCTCACCCACAACTTTTTCCCTGCACTCTCATCTTATTGAACACGACTGCCCCGCTACCGGTAGGTTTCCCTACATCAGCATTTCTTCGCAGGCACCATTCAAAACGCTCGTTTTGCATCACATTGCTTTTTGTCATCATTACGGAAATTCTCAGGGGGCTGGGAAACCGTCACCTGCCCGCTTCTGTGCGCGGTTTCAAAATAATTTGTGCTCGGTGTCATGAGCAAGTGCCAAGCAGCACTAAGGGGGACGGGGGAAAGCTCAGCACAGCGCAAGGCTCCAAACACAGGGCTGTAACAGCAGATCCCCCAAAACCAGCCGCAGAGTGGGGATGCCCACCCAGCAGGCTCTCCCAACGCCCACTGGATATGGGGCACCGCACCTTCCAGCCCCTCCTCGTGCTGGAAACCCAAAAGTGATACACACTGAAGGTGCTGAAGTAGTTTCTAAGGCAGGACCCCCCCCCACCGCGGTGGCCCGCCGGCGAGCGCGGAGCAAAGGTGTCCCCTGAGGGCCGGGGGTAGCCGCAGGGGGCCTGGGGGGGCCGGTGGGCCCTGCCCCTCCCCGCGGGGTGCCCCGGCGGGGGGCGGCGGGAGAGGGGAAGGGGGGCCGGGCGCCCGCCGCGGTGGGGAGGGGGAGGCCAGGCGGGGGAGC
>JAVJGJ010000014.1:28960721-28990576 GCA_035590215.1 Microhierax caerulescens | reverse complement strand
CCGCGCTCGGAGCGCCCCGCCGGCCTTACCTGCTGCTCCGGGCTGGGCGGGGGGAGGCTGGCCGGCATCCTCCTCCGCCATGCGGGGAGGAAGAGACGAAGAGACCCTGGCCGGGGGCTGTAAGTTTGAGCTCCGAAGCGCGTTGTGCTGCCTCAGCGGTGGGGCCCAGCGCGGGGCTGGACGGGCTGGAGACGACGTTAGTCAGGGCTTGGTGCCTCATCATCCCTGTATCCCGGGATAACTTGTGTCCACGATAGTCTGGAAGCGTGCCCAGCCACCTGCGCTGTTCCTGTGGCGGTGACACCCGTGGACAGCATCAGGCAGGTGGAGCTGGCTCCTTGGGCCGTCAGAGAGCCACCCGCAAAGGCACGTTAGATTTTTTAGGCACCCTGAAATGGGTCGCTGGTGGCTGGTGGCACGGTGCTCACCGGGCTGAGCTGGGAAGTGCCGTAAAGTTTGCTAGTAGTTGTCCAACTTGTGTCATACCAGAGTCAAGGAGAATGACTTTATCTTCTGACTTCATGACCCCACTGCCAGGCGTGGGCTGTGTTCATGAGTTGAATGGACTCTTAAGATCATGGAGCTGCAGGGATGATCCATGGGATCCCCCATTCAGCTCCCACCTTCAGCCCCTCTCTGCTGATAAGAGAGGGAAGTGCTTTCCAGCCCAACCTACACGCTGTTGCTGTGGCATCTTGTTGGGAATGACAGGAATTTGCTCCTTCTCTGGCTCCAGAAGGGCAAAAGGATGTTGCCCACTCCTGTTCGCACTCTTTTCTCCTAGGTCTTCATTCTCCTCCCTCCTGCTTTCCCAATTGTTTTCCTCCCAGCTCCTTGTCTGGTGTATCTCCTTTGGTCTGTAGTCTGACTGTGGCAAAACTGTAATGCTAATTCTTCTCTGCCAAGTGGTATCAGGCGCACAGCACCAAAACTGAAGTAGCAGTATTAGAAATTTTAGAAGAGATGGAAATGGAATATGGTTGTCTTTTTCATGCATCCAGCTGAATGAATATTAATTCAAATAACTTTTTTTATCTCTTCTGTGGTCTGAGAGGTTGAGGACGTTTTCTTTTCCATCACTTTGTATTGTGGGCACACCTAACGATTAAAGTTTGAAAATATTTGATGTGGCATGAGCTTGAAGGAAAAAAATCCAGGCCTCCTTTCCAGATATTGGGACAACAGGGTTTTAGTCATCTTTGGGGAACATGGGTAAAAGGAAAACAAAATAACCAGTGGATTCATGGCTGGTTCAAAGCTCAAAAAATCCTTGTCAGGTCACTCTTAATTTGCTGTGTTTATCTGGAATAGAAAAAGGGGGTTCCTTGGGAGGGACACTTGGAAGGATTTGACCCCAACTGGTGACATTAGCCTTTAGACCTCAGTGACCAGCATGACAGCTGCCTGTGTCCGGTGTCGATGAGGTGCCAAAGCTGATGATTTTATGAAGCATCCCTGTCCCAGGCTTGACACTGGAGAGTGTAGGTTAGTGGGAGAGTCTGTCTGAGGAATCTGAACAATGACATATGGCAATTAATAACTGCAGTGCTTTGCACTGAAGTTTATTTTGAAAAGCAATGGGTCTCTGCATTTCAATTATTATTTTTAGTTCTGTTTAGCAGCTATTTTAGTCCCATAAACACGTTGCGTATGTCTCTTTCACAATGTTTATATTTCAGCTTTCTCACCAAACCAACTGTTCACAGCACTTGCTTTTCCCTCTTACAAGGAGATCTGCTTTTTGCTTTGTCTCAGTCTCATCATAGCTAAACTGAGCTGTTTTCTTTATTCTCTGATTACTCAACGGTAAATAAAGAAGAAAAAAATTAACTGTTTTGAAATTCAACTGTCATCCTCTGAAAGTATAAAGAGAGACAACTGTAAGAGTAATTCAGTAACAGTTTTACACCCAGCGATCCCCTTTTTGTTACACGGGGAGCAATAGTGGATAGTGACTGTGGTAAATCCAGGCGCTGCAAGCCTTTGACATCGTGATGATCGTATGCAATGATGTGTGAGCTCTTACATGGAGCCTGTACCGCTGAAGCTGCTTGTAGCAGCTAACTAATCAAATACGTACAGTACTCTATGGGGCATAGAGTACTTAAGATATAGTACTTAAGAACATAGAGTCCCTTAAGGTTTTGCTGCAGCTTCCAGCTACGAAAGCAGGCAAAATTCTGTGCTACAGGCAAGATCAGTTACAGTTTGAAGACTTAATTTTCCTAATCTGTTGGAAAACATGTTACTCTTTCTGTATTTGCCTCAGTAAATAGGGTTGGCAAAGAGGCTGCTAAACAAAACCAGTGTATTTCAAGCTCCTGAATCCATTCAGAATGGATTGAGCTGGTGTTGTCAAGTACCTAAATAAAGGGAGTAGGACATATAAGCCAATTAATTTATGCTGGCTATTTATTAATGAGATTTGAAATAGCTTGACCATCCTTGGTCTGAGAGACTTTCCCTGTACAAATTGTATCTTCTCAGGAAACGTATTTTTGGGCTTATTAGTATGAAAAACTTATTTCATCTGCTGCTGAAACCTTTTAGCCCAGAAGTATGTGAGACAGAGAGCTTTCCCTGGTAATAATTTTAGTAGTGGATTTGTGCTATAAAACCTGAGATGTTAGGAAGAAGAAAATGGTCTTTCTTTGGTCTTTGATTAGAAAGCAAACAGAAGGAAAATCAAGAGGTGGAAAGAAATTGAAGGGAGGACAAATAGGTATGTTTAAAGAACTGTAGATAAATTGTAAAGAAAACAAAAAATTACAAAAATTAATACTAAGTTACTTAAAATGAGTTGTAGAAATGCTCTTTTTCAAATTTTATTGGTTTTACAAGCCATGCAAATGCTTGCTATTTCACTCTTCTTATTTTGAATAGCAAAGCAAAGGTTTTTGGGGCTGTAACACCCAAAAAGACAAACTAAGACAATTTTAGAAGTTTTTAGGCATTTAATTTTTAAGCAATGAGACAGATTATTGCTGCCACTGATGTCAAGGGCAAAGCATCAGCTGAATTCATTGTATTCAGGACTGATATCCCAAGTGACACATGACAAATGTGGAAAACAGGTAGTTTCTCAGACCTAAAGTCTTGAATTTTTTATTCCTAAACTTTTGTTTGATCATCGTAGCTGTGTTCAAGGATTACTTCTATAGGAATGATTTCTCCTATTTATCAAGCATATATGCCTTAACTGAGTGTAACACTTCAGTGAGACAGCTATCATTAGTGAATATTTCAATATATGTGACAACTCCCAGCAGAACTTCACTTGTTCCCTTAGACAGCTGTAAGAGCCAATGTCTTCAAGGGTTCACACCTTCATCGTTAGCTTACTAATAGCGCCAAAGTTTCCTAAGCCCTTAGTTTTCTCCTTCCTCACTTAAAAGTCATGTAAAGTTTTGAGAAGTTATAACTTTTAACTTCAATTATTTGAATTTGCAATTTTTCCACTTATATTTCAAATCATTTGTTAGCATTTTAAGAGAAAGTGGGGAGGCGTTATCAAACTACAAGGTTGGGGGTTTTTTCCATATAAGTAAGTTTAAAATCTAAATATTGATGATATAAACTGAATTAATTAGTAGTTAATTGCCAAGTGTTTGATTAATTTTAGGTAGAAGGAAAAATATAGTGTTTCTTTGATAGCAGGCAACTGTGAAGGAACAGTTCAATGACATATAGAGAAATCCATTGTAAAACAGAAAAACAAAAGATATTTGAAGCTTAGGACGCTGTACCATACAGCAGCTATTTTTACCATACTTTTAGAAAAATCCATTACTTTCTTGTTTGTTATTATTCAGGGAGGTTGTTTCCCCCTTTTCATTTTCTCTGGTGATGCTGTCCCTCAAATTAATTTTGCAGAAATTATGTTAATTTTTTGACTGCACTATACTTGTTTGTTGGTTTTCCTTGTGGCTCTCACTAGCTGCGTGTGTGATCCTGGCCAAAACACAAATTATTTGAGCCTCTGTTAACTAATCTGTTAAGCAGATAAAAAATCCCTTTCTCTACTTGCAGCAGTTCTGTAAATTGTGTGAGACTCCTAAGCAGAAAATACAGTTGTTAACAAGAGACAAGGCAGCCCATCAAAAAGAGGGTATACCCCACTTAAAGGTAAAAGTATTAGGAATATCGTAATTCATGTGTCTCCTCGGTCAGAATGGGTTGCCTAAATTACCGAATGAATAACTAAATGGTTTGTTGTGGTGAGAAGTTGCTTTCATGTCACACATTTCTGGCTTAAAGGGATTCAACACGTATGACTGTGTCATCTGTATGGTTGTTCTTCAATATGACATGTCAGCCTCTTGTCACATATTTCACCCATCTATGAGGAACTCACAGGAATACATATCGCTCAGTGCTGCTGAAACCTATTTTAAGGCCTATTTTTACCTTGGGGGTTCTTTTTTTTTTTTTCTGGGACTTTCACTTCTTATATATCCATCAGTCCAGATGTGTCAAGGTAGAGAGCTTGTCTCTGATTTGACATTCAAATAACATAAAGTTGAGCTATTTGGCACAAACTGGGGTTGAGGCACCATTTGTAACCAGATTTACTTGATGTTTGTTGTTGAACTTCAGGGTTTGGTGGAACAGGGTAGGCAGGCCTGCCAGCACATGGCACTGGGGCTAGGCACTGAAAGCAAGATTGAGACAGACTTTAAATCACGTTCCAGTGGCCAGGAGGTCTGTGCTGACACCTGTGATAGCTAGGTCCCAGCAGGCAGTGAGGGTCACCTCAGCTGACTGTGTGAAGGTTAGACGTTTGGTATAAATTATCTTCTTCTGTTGTTAGTTGAGAGCACCATGGCCTCAGGAGGGTGATTAACTCGCTGGCTTGGGATGGGTAGGTATATGCCAGCTGAGTCCTGATGCATCCCTCCGGGGAGTGCTTTGTGAGTGAGCGGTGAGCGGGGTGCGCAGGCAGGTGTGCTCGCTACAGCCGTGTGGTCCTGCTTCAACAGGTGCTTTTGGGAAGATTGCAAACAACCTTTCATCCTTACACAATAATGATGATGGTGGTATCTCTCCCATGGGGCCTCAAACACTACTGTTGGCAATAAGGTCCTGAGTGTAGTAGTTACCGAGTTACGTGATGGGAATCCATCACCTGACTCCATCGCTCCACTAGGAATCCAGAGCAAAGCATTTTGAGACAAGTGGCTCTGAGTTATTCCGCTGCAGTCATCTTGATTACACAAATAGAAGTACCGTGAAGGTAATGGATTTGCATTGGACCAGTATTAGTGAAACAGACTGTAACCTGACTCACGGGGATCTGGTGAGAATAAACCCAGGACAGAGCTACAAAGCTAAATTTTCTGACTCCCCCATTGTGCTTACACTGCTGTAAAATCCTTCTGTGTGCCCTGTGGAGTGCTTTCTAGGGGAGAGAAGGCAAAGAAGCTGTTAAATACAGTTCTTAATACAAAACAATGAAATCTGAAACAACACTGGGTGGAGAAGACAGGGGAAATGTGAATCCAGCAGGTGCCATTCCATCAGTCTTACACAAGAGAAGGATGCAGACAGCAGAAGAGCTATTACACTTTACACGATTTCATTTGGGGGGGGGTAGGATCCTGGCAATGGAGACCTTGGGCATATCGTGGTGTAGTATTGTGTTAGACTAACTTGAGAGACGTGTGTTCTGAGCTGTCTGGCTCAGAAACCCTAGTTACAGCCACGCCAGTGCATTGAACAGCATATGGGGGTGTCCCTGAGCGCTGTTGCCCATATTGTTGAATACTTAAAAGGTTGATGGCATCAGTTTGGATGGGGCCGTCTAGCTCTCTGCCATGTGATTCTTGGGTGTGTTTTACCATGGGCCAGGGGACTTGTTTTACCACGTTACCGTGGCCCAGGGACCGTTTCCAGTAGACCACTTGCCAGCGTGTTTTGGAATGCAAGATGTTTTAAAGGTACAGGTGCAGACTGTTTCATGGCAGTTGGCCTTGGTCCCAGACAGTTCTCTTTAGCGTACTTGTTTATTACTGTAGAAGTCACTGCTGTAGCTGTGTTATCGTGATGCTGTGCCATGGCTGATCAGCGTGCCAAAGTAACCCAAGCACAGTGCGACGCTGGTGTAGCTACATTGGTTGTGTGAGTCAGAGGTGTATCATAGCTTACCCAAAGAAACAGGTTTAGTGTCCTTACATACTGTATTCAGTAACTGCAAGTCGCACTAGCAGCTACTTACTGGTATTCCGTGGGCTATTTCCCTTTCCTGGGTATTTTGAGGCTCTGCATTACCCATCAGCAATGAGTAGCACATGCTAATCTCAGAGGATTGCTCGGGATCTTTTGTGCTTCTGACGGTCTTATGCTCTCTGGTAGCACACAGTCCTGATCCTTCAGCAGTGCTAATGGGAATCGAGATCCCACATTTATTTCAAGCTTCTACAGTCCTATTTTAATGTCTCTCGACATCTTCACAGCTTCTCTTTGCTGGTGGGCTGACCGTTGAGCACAAATTCTTTGCGGACTGGTGTGCCTTTTGACTGAGCAATGAGCCCTCCTTTTCAGTACCTCCAACTGCTTCAGTACCCTTTTTGATCATTTTTTTCTTCATTACGTGCCTATAAAGGGAACAGTCCTCCATTTGTTCAGTTTTTGTCCTGAATGTCTCTTTCCTTTTATCTATAATATAATATCTACCAGAGGAAATAGCTTGCTGCAAGACCGTGTAATTGGTCTGGAAACACTAAGCCCCAGTACGGCCTCAGTCTGTCACCATTAAAGCCCATGAGTGCTTTACTCTTGAGTTATCCTAATGGGAAAATCCTCTTCCAAGGGAACTGATAGCAGCCGATACTCGGGGATGTTTAAAACAGAGATGGAAGGCATGGGAAGGAATGAAGTTGCTTGATGTCCAGAGAATCTACGTGACCCAGGAGATGTTTATTTCAGTACTTATTTTTTCTAATGCATGATCTTGTCAAAGGGAATATTCGTTGTATATACTAGTCTAAAAAGCTTAGAAGACTTAGAGAAACCTCAGAATTTAGTATCCTAAATAGCTGACTGCAAGGAAAAAAAAATATGTTTTATAAGCCACCTACCAGAGCGTGTCATGAATCTGAATCGTTTGTGCTAATGTTCTGAAGATATTAAGGGTTTTCCTAACACTGATGGGTTTGTTCTTAAGGACTAGATTCAAGACAAAGAAATTCTAAGAATGAAAGTAGTCAGAGGGAGGACAAAAAGGTGTTTTAGGTTGGCCCTCAGAGCACGTAGAGACTCATATTCATCCCATTTAGTTTGAGGCACGTAGCCGGGAGTTCTGCATCAGGAACGTGGTTTCTGTAGGCTGCATCTCCTCTAGGCAACAGTTAGGGAGAGGCCCACTTCAGACCTTGGTTTTTTTTTCACTATAGAGGGAGCTTAGGGAGGGTACAGTTTTCATTTCAGCATCTGAGGCTGATATAAACCTTTGAGTTTAATCATCCTTTTTTTTAATTCTGTGTATGCCAGTTATACAACAAACATGAATTAAGTATTAGCTTGAACCATATTAGAATTAAAAAAAAAAAAACCAATACAATTCTAAAGCCTATTAAAATGTGTCTTTGCAATTAGTCTCCAAGCACTGTTGTCTCCTCCTTTCTCATTCCCCATCTTTTTATTTTAACTCTTGTCTCATTTTTCATGTCCTGCCTGTACATAGACTGCCACTTCCTCGGTTCAGGACTCATTAATTCTCCATGTCCTGTAATGTGCCTGCAGCACTTTGGGATAATAAAACAACAGTGTGAAGTAATAGAAAGCTGCCTCTACTTGCAGTAAGCAAAAGGCAAAATGTTGTCTTGTTTCCATCCGAAACACAAGCAGTGCAGCTTCATATTGAATTAGCCACCAACTGCTGAAGACAGATACATTGAAGGACGGCCCCAGGCTGTTTTCAAACAGAAGTGCAGCCTAAATGAATCCTTGCCTGGGATGCTTGGAGGCAGCTGGATGTATATTACTTGCCTCTGGGCTTGTGAAGAGTGACACGATACACAGTTTTCACACCCTTCCAAATATACATGGTGCCAAATGATACCAGCACGATCTGCTGGTCAAAATACCATGCAGCTTTGTGGCCCGCACAGCACTATTTAGCCAGCCCCTGGGATTGCTTCCCCTTGGTCCCTGCTCAGAGGTGGGCCAGCGGGGCGTATGTGGCCCAGCAGGAGTTAGGAGGAGGTGTCATGTAATGACAGCTCACGTCATTCATGCCTTTACCATTCCCAGCTACACAAGGGTCCTGGGGGAGGTTGGTTGAGGGACAGCAATTTATTCGTGGAGGAAGTGCTATGTAGCAGATACATATGAGGTGACTGAGGGGGGGTTACTAATGACCTGATCCTGTGGTCTCTGCCATGTGTGACAAAGACATGTCCTTGCTCCCTGGTGTTATTGAAGTGGTTGGAGGTGCAGGATTTAGCAAAGGAGAAAGCAAGAGAGATGCAAACCCCCATCAGCAACTCTCTCCCCAGAATTGCACAGACCTTTTTCCAAAACTACAATAACCTCATAGTACTTGACAGTATTCGTGGATTTTTTTTCCCCTAGTATTGGGAAAAATTTAGATTGTGTCATCTTTCACTGGTCCAGCAGGATTGGCAAGAAGAGTTGAGGGTAGTTCCTCATGGTCTGTTCCACCTAAACTAGCAGTCTTATCATATGATGTGCGGAATACTGAGCGCTAAGCACGGGGCTGGGAAGTATAGGGGTGACTGTAACTGCTTATTTTCTTCTGGAGAGAGATATCCATATTAAAATCTAAAGTGGCCACTACAGTTATGTGGGGTTGATGTCCTTTATTCCCTTGGATGCCTGAGAGACTAGAATATGAAGGTATCCTGAGAATATGCTTAGGATGGTATCTATTTCCAGACAGGTATCTTGGGAGTCAAGGCTCACATGATTGTTTAATTTAAAGCAATATTGCAAACTTGTTGCAATTATTTATGTAAAACAAGCATTTAGGTTTGGATCCAAGAACTGTTACGGCTCCCCGAACAGTTTGCCTGTTAGTTCAGGGCACCAGTTTGCCCGTTATGTTCAGGGCACTGCAGGGCTGACGTGTGAGGCATTAATTGTGGCAGAGAGCTCTGGGGAGTGGGGTCTGTTCTGGGGAGCCAACAAGTGGAGGAGCAGAGGCTGCGTGACTGTGAACTCCAAAACCAAACACTCAGAAGTCAGACGTAGGGCCTCGGAAGTGGAAATTGTTACTTTTTTAAATAGTCAGTGATGGCACATTTGTTTTACCTTAGTATTTCTGAACCTTTAGGATGTAAATGGGCCATGTCTTAATCAGCCCAGAATCAGTTTGTCAGGAGTTTGGGGTTATATACAACTGCAAAGTTAATTGCACTGTTGCTGAAAATACTTAACTGTTCTGTATTTCTCACGGGTTATCCAGTATGCTCTCTAGTAGAACTAGTGGGTGTAGGGTTTTACTGAGAGTTGTCTTGAAGAGGAAAAGGCTTTCCTAAAGCAAAAAGCTTTGTCATCTAGATGTTTGTATTTGGTAGTCATTTTATGTCTTCCCTGCTAGATGTGACCAAAGAAGAATAAAAGTTCTGCTCTTTGAGTAGAGTTCTCTTAAAAAAAAGTCTGCAAAGCAGCAGTTAGAGGACATAAAGTGGGGAAGATGGGGAGCAGAGGCAAAATGTAGTAGACTTCTGCTCCTAACCTATGTCTGAAGCAGCCTGTTTTGTCCTTGTAGAGAGCCTTCTGAGGTTTAATTTTTACACCTAAAGTTAGGTAGCCTGAATATCCCTTAAATAAAACCCTAATTACTTTACTCTATGTAGGTGTTTTCAAAATCCACGAGATGCCAGGTTTTCTCTTCAAATCCTGTTCCAGTTATTATCTTAGCACAAAAATAATGCTAAATGGGCATTAAACTATTTTTATATGCAATGTGAGTTAGATTTCATACATTTTTCATTATCTCTTTTAGATTTAATATGGTCTAACTGAAATCTTTGTCTTGCAGGTCTGAGTACAGCCGTATGTCCTCTACCAGCAGTGAGTATAACTTTGAGAATTTCTTTGAAATGGATTCTCATATTTTCTTTTTTCTAGCTGCTAATACTTATTAACATCGACCTAGTGTTATGATGGAGTTCATTCTGACACAGTAAAGCCCCTGTTCCTTCTTTTCTTGGATCTATGTCTAGGAACAGTATGGAAAATTAAACTGGTTGGATGTTTATGACCAAAATACAAGCCACGTGTAAAGTCATAAATATTGGAGCTCACAAGAATGCAAGGCAAAATGAGAACAAAATCTGTAAACACGTGGCCAGTGTAAATGGGTCCTCCAGCCAAATGAGTTTGCAGTGGTGAATGGCATTAGAGCTGGGGGATGCAGGAATACTTGAACACTTACTGTAAGCTGATGCCAAGGAAGCACTTGAGTGCAAATTCTGTGAAGCATTTCTTTGATTTCAGAGATGATAGATGATCTAGTAAATGTCACAGTTCTTTCTAGATGTTTACTATAGCCAGTTGAATTTCAGGTTATCCAACTGATAAAATGTGAATCCTGGTTTCTGGATTATTTTTTCTCTTTTCCAGCAATGCAAAATGGCAGTTTTTTAAGGAACAAGGAGTGCTTTTTCAGTCCTCTATCTACCCACTCCAACCATCTTCTCAGTTGTAGGACATACTGTATCCAATGCACTTAGAAATGCAATAGTGCTTATTCACACACAGCTACTAGTATCTCTGTCTCGTCAAAGTGCAAGGTGATGCCTGTCTCCCTGATTCACATGTAGACGTGAGCTTTATTTATGCCAAGCAGGCAGATCAAAAATTCACAGATGACAAACTGTGTTTTATAATCTGGATCTTTAAGCGCCATGAAAATCAGAGGAGAAGAAAGCTGGCAAGTTTTTTTCTCATTCACACATTCTGGCTGAAGCATGGAGAGGGTTATTTTCCATCTCCCATGGTCTTCAGCGGTGGGCTTTTATTGATTTCAACAAGAGCTGAATCAGACAGTGTTCGTAATGTCTGGCTCCTGAGCTGAGGTGACTAGCAGGGAGCTCGCTGTCTTTCCTCCATCTGCTCAGAGTGTATGTGTGTGTGTGTCTGAGAAAGGAAAAAGCTGAACTAAATTCTCTCTGAATTCTGTTGTTTAAATAGATTTCTGGATTCCCACTGTCAGACATGATTTTTGAAATGATTGGGAGGCAAAATCCAGGCAATCCACTCTTCTGGGATAGTAAAAGCATATTGGATTTCACTGGTTACACCAGATGTGTGCCCCACCACCCGCTCAGCTCCCAATTTTGGGTGATGACTTATGGAGTACGCTGCCAGCTTCCTCTGCTTTTTGGGTGGGGACTTGTAGTTATTTGCTTAGTAGAAACGCTTACTTGGCAGAGAAGTTCAGAAGACAAGGTGTAAGTAAAGTATTTCTCATCTAAAAATCTGGTTTCGGTCCCTTACCAACTTTGCATGACTGCTGCCTGCATGATTTACAAATAAAGGTAACAAATTACATTTGTAAGTCTTTGTTTTTATTACATGAACTGTTTGTAAGCGTAAATTTTGGTTGTGTGGCAGCCACGCTGTGCCACTTTAACTGTGGTCACCTCAGTGTCTTGCTGGCCAGGGCTGTCCAGAGTATGTGGGGATTACAGTGGTATTTAGCACCAGTAATTTGTCAGTACAAGGAGGTATTATCATTCCAGCAAAGACGCAGAAGTTCAGGGGGCAGGACAGTCATCTTCTTTCTCTTTTCTGCTTCCAAGGCAAGTTATATTGATACAGCTTCACAAGTGGCAGCTTTTAACTTTGCATTTTGTGGGGTTTGTGTGGTCGGTTTGGTTAGACAGTGCAAGATAACAGAAACAGCTACATAAAAGAATTTCAGTAAAAGAGAAATGCTTTTGTGTTGGAGGCTGACAGGGGGTGCATAGTGCATTTGAAGAAAACATTGTTGGGGAAGAGATATTAGGGAAAAAAAAAGGTGATTTGGCCATTTTAATTTCTCTGGGGGAAAGATTCGGCAAGTGGTATCATCCATAATATAGAAAGCAGTCTAATCAATGATGCTGTTAGGCCCTAACATAATACAAAGTAAGCTGTTGTAAATTAAAAAGCAAAGAATCTCCGTTACCTAGAGCTGCTTCATCTGAAGCTCCTGTTCTAATGAAGTGGAGTTTATCTAAACCAGAGGGATCGCAGGCTAATTTGGTTTTATAGGGGTCTTATTCAGTGGTATTGATGAGGCTTCAATTTCAGTGTTTAATAAAAGAACAACCTTCTAAATTTCTGGATGAACTCTACCGGATGATGGTTTTCCACAGACACGCCAAGAAAAGGATAAGAAAGATTTAGCAGGTGAATTAAATACAGCCGCCTGTGTCACTTGCTGTGATGCCAACAGCTGAACAAACTGCAGGACTTTACACCACTGCAGAAGTATACAGAATCCTAGACTGCCCAGTCAGAAGTAAAATCTCATCAGCTGCCATATGGCTGTCGTGGGTTAACCCCAGATGACAATCAAGCACCACACAGATTAAGCACCACACAGCCCCTCGCTCAGCTCCCCCCCCACCCCCGCCCCCGCAGCAGGGTGGGGGACACAATTGGAAAAGTAAAACTGAGCAAACACATGGGTTGAGATAATGACAGTTTAATGGGACAGAAAAGGAAGAAAATAATAGCTATGATCAAAGATTTAGAATATAGAGACAAGTGATGCCCAATGCAGTTGCCTACCACCCGCTGACCGATGCCCAGCCAGTTCCCGAGCAGCAGCCCCCGGCCACTTTCCCCCTGGTTTATATGCTGAGCACGGCACCGTATGGTATGGAATAGCCCTTGGGCCAGCTGGGGCCAGCTGTCCCGGCTGTGTCCCCTCCAGGCTTCTTGTGCCCCCCAGCCCACTCGCTGGCAGGGCACGACAAACTGAAAAGTCCTTGACTTATAACACTTTTTAGCAACAACTAAAACCATCAGTGTGTTATCAACATGACTCTGCTACTAAATCACTGTACCAGCTACTAGGAAGAAAATTAACCCTATCCCAGCCAAAACCAGGGCAATGCCAATGGAAGGATCATTCTGTACATGCATTATTTCTAGTACTTGTTTTCCCTAAGCATGTGGCAGCAGTTACCATGGGCAGCGTACTGCTTCAGCAGTTCAAAGCCCTGCCTGGTGGGTTGATTGGACCTTGGGTCTCACGCAGCATCTCAGTTCTTTTCTTCTTTGCTCTTGTGTCCTGGCTGTGGGTAATCCAAAAATGTTTGGTTTTGGTTTTTTTTCCTGGCAGCATTCATCTAACATTTGTGGGTTTATACAGCAAGTACTTTGAGAGAGAGTACCAAAGTTTACTGAGTATGTTTATAACTGCAAGAAAATGCAGTGGCTATCTGCTGTGAGGGCTCTGGCTGTTGTCAGGGTGACTGCATGCCACTTTGCCTTTTCGTATTGGGCAGAGTAAATAGGCCACTGAGGTGGTACAGTTTGAAAGGTTCAGCAGTGTGATTCCAAGGGAGAGAAATGCTAAATTTTTTTTGACTTCCCACCCACACCCACCCCGAATTCTGGTGTGTATAGCCACTTTTCCCTTTGTTCTTTAGCAGGAGCTGTGCTTTGTCTTACTAGGATGTTTTGCCCATTGGTGCGCTCCTCATTAATCTAGGAAACGTATTAAGCTTCTTTTTGCTCATGTTCTCAATTACATTTTCAATTACAGTTTTCAATTACTATTAGGGATCCCTGTTCATATATGAGAGGGAATTGTGCTAGGCACTTTACACACACAGAAGAGACCTTTACCCAAAGTACATAATCCCCAAATATAAAGACCATAGGTGGCATATGGATATAGGCAGTTGGAATCACAAAGTAATTAATTGGTGTTGGTCAGCACAATATGCAACAGTCTCTGCACATCAACATTTTAATTATATTCAAATTGCTTTGAGCTATGTATTTCAGGGATGATTTTCGACCAGGGAGGAGGAGTTTTGATGGGGACTGCTTATTTCCTCTTCTGCATAATCTTTGTATTTATGATAATGGCTCTTCAGAAAGGCTCAAACCAGGAGTGGGCATAGTGAAGCAAGACTCTTGTGATTTGTAACATTTGAAATATTCCGTACTTTGTCAGTCTCCATACCTCTGGAGCCAGTTTAACCAGGTTGTCTTAGAAATAACTGTGGAGGTGATTATTTTTTTTCCCCCCTGACATTTTTCAGCTAGGCCATCGGTAGGGAGCTGCCTAGATACATGTTCGTACCATTCCAGCTACACTGGTAAATGAAACATAAAAGTGGCCCTATGGGATAAGATGCAAGTTTGTGGCAGATTTTATGAGCATTTGAGACAGTAAAAGTGTGTAGCATGTGGTGGTTCATGTTGTGCTTCCCAATAAGGTAAAGGGCTTGTCACTCACCTGCTTTGCAATCAGAAAACTGGTAATTTGCCTTCCCCTGCTCCCCTGCCTTTCATTTAGCAGCTGGGAAACAATCAAGTCCTGCTAGGGTCCTTTTAAGTTGTTTGTATTCTTCCATGGTAAACCTGAGAGCTGGGATATTAAGATTTTATTTCCATGTTGTGCATGCTTCCTAACCCATGGAATTTCACCCACTTTCTGGTTCTAAAAATGAAGCACAAGACAGTGTCTTTTGGCAGATTTAAAAATATGTGGGTTACCGAACATGTTTCTTTTTAATATTTTTTTTTTTTCAGTTTGGCATTCCGTTCCTGTGCGAGTATAAACTCAGGTTTTTGTTTTGGGATTTGGTCAGTGTTTTGTCAGTGTTATCTGCATCAGCTCCCTGGGCTGGTTTTGGACTCTGTTTTCCCTGCCAGTGTTAAGAGCCCTCATGTGCAAAACTTTCAGTCTTTATGGAGGGCTAGTAAGGGCAAAGTTTCTCTTATTCTTGATTCCAGAAGCAGGGTGAAGTACTTAGGCTGCATCTTACCTCTGTGCACTAGCTGTGTGTTGAAATAGGCTGCCCTAATGGCTCTTTGGATGGTCAAATTTATATCCTGAGTGGGGTTTGCTCTTTGTGCTGGATCTGGCCACGGGGAATGGGAAATCACAAGCACTACAGTACTTGCTACTTATGAAAAGCCCCTTGAAACCTGGAGTTTGTGTATGCACCCTGAACTAGTCCAAGGTAACATACCCTAATCAATGTCCTTTTTCTTTCAGAGCCGTTCCCAGACTTTTTTAGACACCTAGCAATCCTCATTAAAGATAGTTAGGGTAAGTTAATGGCATGTAGCCAAGTGACAATATTCAAATAAGAAAAAAATGGTTGCCCAAAACCTAGCGCTGTCCTGAACTTGAGGTAAATCTTTGCTTTCTTGGAGCTACATTACCTTTCTTTGCTGATTCAGTGCTGTATTTACCTGCTCTCATTTTGAGTAACTGTGTTTCCTTTGAAGCCAGCTGTGAGATTAGGGCCTCATTAGAAGTAGAGATTATGTATTTGTATGCACTGTCATTCTGAGGACCCATCAAAAGCTACTTGGGTACCAGTGCAGTCCATCAGGTAGGTTGGGAGGGGTCAGCATTAGGCCACCTTGCCCATTGATGCTCAGAGCTTGCCAAGGCACAGTTACGTGACAGTTCTCACACCACTTCCATGCTGTGTGCGTGTGACAATGTGCTGCTGCTCTCTTTAGCTCTGTTTTGTCTCTTTTTTCTCTCTCTTTCTTCTCTCTCACCATGGCATCTGCTTCTTGATGTTACCTGCCAAGAATCTTCCTCTTCCCTCTCTTGTTAGATTGTAAGCGTTGTTGGAGGGAAATGTGAAGAAGAAAATGTATCTGTGAATAAAAGAGAGAGTCAGATCCAGCCTGAGCACTAGGTCCTTTATAGAAGGGAGCAAAGTCAGCGTCTCCAGAAGTTCTCCCATTTCTAACTTGTAAGAATTTTTGTTACCAAACACTCAGAGATTGAGGGATCACGTCTCAGAATGGGCACTAACAGAGCTTTTGACAAAAAACAGAAGATGTAGCCTTCCTGGTTGCAGAGGTAATGGGAGCTACTGGAGTGTAAGGATCTATAGTATTAAGGAGACTTACAGGTGCCTTGTAACAATAGCATATGGAAAAATTGCTTCCTGTTACTTGTGTATCATTCCAATATCTGGCTGCCTTCACTTTCTTTACTGTTAAAGGTGATGGAAACTAACCAGGAGCAGGAAGGGGGCTGGGTTTGATTTGGGCTTTTAAAAATCTGTCAAAAAAAGCTAAAATTTTGTAATACAATTGCCTACTTTAAGTTTGTTTAGTTAAAACTGGTTCTGACCCGGGCACTGCTGGACTGGGTATCTTCTAAGTATATTTCTCCAAACAATGTAATTTAATAAGTGCAAACATATATTTATATTCTTTTACTGCAATACAAAGGTATAGTGTAGTTTATTGTTTCTTATTTCCTTAGAGAACTGAGATGCTTTTACAATGGCTGGCAAGAAGCTGTATTAAATACAATTGTAAAAACAATTTACAGTGGGCTTGCCAGCATCATGCTGTATTTCCAGAAGGTGTTATTATAAAAGGGAGACTAATTAAAGTATGAGGGAAAATGGAAGAGGAAATTGGACCCAAATCATGTGGAGCTCTTAGCCTGCAGCATCTGTCAATGTTGCAAACTCAGGTGGTTTATATAGTAGTGAAATCTAAAGTGTCAGCTCCTGTGGAAAATACAGTAAGCATCTTCTGTATATCTTGCCTTGTGTTATGCTGCTAGAGGTAAAGAGCAACGCTGTTTCCTACTGTGGCTGTGTGAAGAAGGAAAGTGTTATTGCTACATACCGCCCAGGAGTCTTTGGCTGTGCAAAACATGTTTATGGAGCTGCTTGTGATCACGTTCCACCGTGATGAAGGAGCAAAGCTTGCATACAGGATAGAAAAGTATAGTACCGAACCACAGAAAGTTGAGGTTGGAAGGCACCTTTGGAGACTGTCTAGTCCCAAAAGCTCTGCTGAAAGCAGGGACAGTGAGAGTGGGTTGCTCAGGGCAATATCCCACTGTTCTGAATATCCCCACCACCTGTTTGGGCAACCTCCTACCCGCTCCCAGCCCCATCAGCATCCCAGTCTTATCCACAAGCATCCACAGATGATACATCCTGGTTTTCAGGAGCTGCAAATGGACCCTTGCCCATGCCAGGAACATCACGGAGTTATCAGTGCTGCCAAGCACTATTGCCTGGAAACCATGCTAGAGATCTTGATATTAAGTTGACATTGTTATTTGCACTTTTACCTTTCAAGAAGTTGAGGTTAGGATGCTGTTCTAGTAGGGAGACAGTGTGTTGAGGTCGGTCTTACTGCATATGGTTGTCTAGGAGCATAAATGTAGAGAGGAAATATCTCCCTAAAGACATGACTAAAGATGGCCAGTGGCCAGAAAGAGAAGATAAAAAAGAAATGAAGCACAGACATGTGTAAGGACATGCACAAATGAATGTGTAACTGTGCTTGAAATCAAATTTAGATTTGATTTTCTCATGTCAAGTGCGTGGCATTAACCACAAACATGCCCTTCCCCTTGTGAAGGCTGAAGTTCCTGTTTAAATGGATTTAGCTTGGAGTAGCCCATGTCTCTGTTCTTTGTTAAAATCAGTTTCACTCTTCGGGATCATTTAGCATGCACCAAACTGTGTCCCCTATGGTTAAATTACTTCCTACTGGCTTATTGCTAGCTTGGCATTTCTGTGTCAAAGGGGTGTAACTGTACTCTAAACGGTTACTGGATCAGAACTATCAAAAATCTGGGTTTGTTGTTTTGTATATTGTTTTCTGACCACATGCAGTCAGGGTTTTTTCCTGTCATGTAGACAAAGCAGGTAAAAACTGGACTAGTTATTAAAAAAAAAAAAAAGTGTATGAATGACAATCTGAATGTTTTTCTAGCTCCTTTTTTAAGCACACATAGTCATAATCAAAACCACATAGGCAAATATTTCATCTCTCTCATTACCAAACAGATTCAGAAACAGGAAATCTTTGGTAGACACTGAGCTATCGAGTGCCACAGAATTGTAGTAAAAATTTACAGGCAAGTTTTTAGAGAAAGTTAAATCGGATTATTAGGTGGTGTGGATTGAATTTCCCTCTGTGGAAGTATTATTGCTGCTGTCCCAGAAAACCACAAGGAGCTAGGCAGTCACTTAGTAGGTCTTCTACCCTAGGCAACAGATTGCAGGAAAGATCTTGGCATTCCAAGTTCAGCTGGTACAGTGATGAGAATGATGTGGAAAGTGTTGAGATGTCTGTCTGAATTGTTAAAGGCCAAACAGCCAAGCGAAAAAAAATCTGTCCCATGGCAACTCCTGACTCAGAGGCAGTAGTTGTGGTAGAACTAGAACAGGAAGAGCCATCTGACTCACAGAGTCAAATGACAAAACGCTTGTGAAGGCTGAAGCTATTAAGGCGGTTTCTACTAAATGCATGCTAGCTTGACAATGCCAACAATTAAGTTTCCTCACTTTATGGCTGCAGTACATTATGGTGGTGCATTTTCTTTAATTTCAACTTTTAAAAATAAATAAATAGAGTTTATTTATACAAGCTCAGTGGGGAACTGGGGCATTTAGTCGTCGGTGTGTGCCACATTCTAGAGCAATAGATGTCCACTGCCTGCTTCATTTTTTGTTGGTACCACATATTTTTTGATCAATAGTTTAGGAAAAAAATCTTATATCTGTAATTTCTAAAAGGTTCAGGAAATGTTTACCAGGCAACTTCTGTCTGCCACGTTACGGGATCAGGATGAAGTACCAAAGATGAAGCACGCTTTCTATTACCGCTTCCCTTTGCCATCAGCTGGGGTGGGGTGGGTCTTCTGAACCACACACTGCTGTCTGCTGAAAGGATTATGTGATACAGAATAGTGTTCCACTACAGTCAAGTCCAAGTGGGTCCTTTGCTGTGATGATAGTGTTGTTAATTGTCTACAGAGAAACAACCAGGGCAATACTTGACCATCCCTCATGGTTTGATCCCATTTTTTTCTTCAGGTGTGTCGTGTGTAGATGCTTTGTTGTGGCTTCAGCCTTCCCTCTGGCTGGGTTTCCCTGCCACTTCTTTGAGATACCAGGAAGGTTTGTGCAAAAGCTCAAACCGATTAAAAGAAGCCTACCTGAAAATTAGCGGTTTTAGCCAGGTCAGTTCTCTGACTGCCACCAGAAGTCACAATCCTGATTACTCCGTGTCTGAGGGCTTCTTTTCAGCCTGTTCAGCAAGCGGTTTCAACTTGCCTCTAGACCTGACACATGGGAAGCACTGGAAATGCTTAGCTGGGAATACTAGGGGGGAAGAGTGCCAGCAGTGAAGCCTTGAATTGTCTTAAGCCCATCATAAAATCACACTCTCGGCTGAGTATATTGTGTGAGGTATGGACCATTGCTGGACCAAATTTGTCAGCTGCTCAAGTGTACAATGTTTCTTGGTTTCTTTTAAGGGAATGTTCTTTCTGCCCTTTTATAAAAAAAAACAAACCAACATATTTTTTAGGATCTCAGTTTTACAAGAACAAGGTTCAAAGGTCTTTGAACAGTATGGTGGTGGACACAGTTTGAATACTGACACATATACAGCTTTTGATTTACTGGTGATTGCTGATAGCAGTTTTACTGAATTACTACACATTGCAACTGTACAATATGATGTTAGTAGCGAAGAGTGGTATAATGGTTCGTGCCAAGTGCAATGATCCGTATCTTTCTTTAGGAAAATTTTATGATTGAGAAGGGCATGCAACTTGGCAAAGCTTAACTCTTCTAAAGTGGAAATCTGCAGCCATTTGGAATACTGCTCTGTCAGTGTTTCAGTTTCAGGCCCTCTTGCCTTCCCTACCTCCCCTAAAAGGTGAGGCAACTTTTTTTTTTTTCTTTTAATTCTACATACAATACAAAACAACAGTAAAACGAAGTAGTTGAGCATTAATAATTAATGCACCTTCCCTGTATTTCTCTGCTGGACTGAATTTAGCTGCAATATAGGCTGTTACACAAAGTCCTGTGCCTTACCCTGATGGCCCAGGCTAATTCATGCCAGTAGCATCGCCAAACTCACCAAGGCAAATCCAGTGAGCAGCAGCTCACCATTGTGCTTCAGTTCCCTGCTCAGGGGGTTGTGATTACTCTGTCTTCTTCTGCATTTCTGAAAGCCACAGAATGACAGTTGCCAGCTGTTTTCCACAGATCAGGAATATTTTTCATGGCATCAAAAAAAAAAATTCCTTACTGTTTCTCTTATGGGTATTGGGTTTCCCGTAAGAATTAATCTCCATGCGATGAAGCCATTTGGGCCCCTAGATGGGCAAATGGGGGTAGATTGTGGCTTTTGAGTGAAAGCAGGTGGGACAGTGAAGACAGTTTGAAGATGCCAAATCACGTGGATCTGTTTTGTTCAGGGACGCATGCAGACTGAGAATCAAGACAGCTCTTGAATTGTGGTGAACTGTGTGGGAGGGAGGAGGGAAATGACAACAGCTGACATCCAGGAGAGTATCCCTGAAGGTGTAAGGGCACACCAGCATTTTGGGGTTCTTGCTTTTCAGCAAATCAGTGGCTAAATCTGTGGTTGAGAAGAGTAAGACTTCAGCGCTCTCCAGAGGGTAAGTAGATGATAAGGAATTTTTTAAAAAATTGAAATTCTGATTGTTTTTAACACTTCAAGAGCACCATGCAGCAAGACTAAAGAGCTCATGGAGAAGACCACAGCACTGATGGAAAAATCCATATCGTGGGGGGTGTTTGTGAGGAGTTGCCAAACAGTTTGCTTGCTTGTAACCGTGGTGTGAGAGCACCCACCATGGGTTCCTACAGTTTGTCTGCATGAAGATTCCATACACCTTCTCAGAGATGGGGGTCTTTTTTTTTCTGGATGCTTAATATACAGTAAAGCACAGCCTCTGCTTTGGCATGTCTACAGGCTTCATAAAGCCAAGATAGAACACACAGACACAGCAAGAAGTCTGTACTGTCAGGGACACAGAATTACACGGCCAGAAACACAATGTGGCACTCCCATCCCTTTCTTTTTAGCCTTTTTTTTTTTAAGGGAAACATGAAGTGAATGTGTGCCATCTTTCTTTACAGAGACACTTAACTTCACACAGGTTTCATCAGAACTGGGTGAAAGGCAGCAGGACAAACTCTTGTCTCCATGGAGAAAAAAGGCTGTAATGTGAGTTCAAGTTAGCTCTTCTCCTGACCTGCAGCTGGACACTCAGCCCACAGGCAACGCACACAGACCTTTACACCAAGTGTGAACTGCTTCTTGTCGGCCATGCAGTTAGGGGATAAGTGAGAAAGCTGCAGGACTGCGAATGAGGAGATGAGGGAAATAGGGATGGAGAGTTTACCTGTAACCTAAGGAGTCCGTGACTCTTTGCCTTGCTGTGGGCAGTCAGCAGCCTGACTAAAGGATTCAAAGAAATTGGTTTTCTAGGATATAATGGAAAACATGGCAACGACGCAGATCAAAAGCATTTCTTCCATAATGCTCATCACAAAAGCACGCTTCATTTGTTAGCAGGGTGGTACAGTAAGATACTAGAACAAGAATAATCTTCATGATAAGCATGTGGGCCCACAAACTTTACCTCCAGTTTTAGTTGCATAGCTGAAGTGCCCAAGATGGAGGTGGAGTTACTTGGTTCCCACTACACTTGTGGACAGTGGAGAGTGATGTGCCTTATCTGAGGTTTGATTCTGTCTCTCACCATGGACTACAGAAGGAGCCCGGGACAGCCAGCCTCCAGGACAGACAGGAGGGACATCTGTCAGGTACCTAACCTGCCATGGGATGAATCCGGGCCACAACAGTTTTTGTGTTTCCTACAAAGATGACGTGGGTCAGTCATATGTTTCTGAAAGCAAGCCAAGATGGCAATCTGGGCACCATAGACCATACGACTGCAAATGGGAGGGCGAGGGTCAGGGTGCAGTGGCATGATCAGCTTAAGATGTGTAGCTACATGAGTACCCATGCCAGTGGAAGGGAGTGGCCAGGAGTGCACAGAGAGGTAAAGGATGTGAAATGGAGTGAGATGGACCCTTTCAACAGCAGCCTAAGCTGATCATGAAAGGCTACCCTTAGGCAGGTCATGGGAATGTAGCTAGTGGGGGAGGGATGAGAGTTCACTGTGGGCTGTAGCACAGCGGGGAGTTTCAGCAATGGCTGCACCATCTAACAGCAAAAGTACCACATGATGAGATCTGCCATTGCCTTTGCTTGATCATGCAGGGCCTCTGTGGGCATTAAGTATCACTTTTTGATAAGACTCATTCTCGCAGGGTTGGCTGCATACTGTATACTAAGGGCAATGACACCTCGTAAGACTGTTTGTATTAATATACCAAAGAAAGCTTTTTATCTCTGTCAGGCAGATAATGGCCTTCATTTTCCAGCTTTATTTTCGCTCGATACTTTTTTTTTTTTTTTCCTTTGGTTCTTCAGCAACTGAGTAACAGCACAGAGAGCCTGTATCATGTGCCTGTCTGGAAGAGCAGGTTGACCATTTTGCCACACTTGTCAGTATGCTGGTCTGCTGTGTCTCTACTCCCTTAGTACGGATGGAGGAGAGGGCATCCTGGCACCATTATCTCCATTAGAGAACATTCAACTGCAGCACCACAGTAAAATACTGCTCTGATGGGAGTGTGGAAGAGGTTTCTCTTGTCGCTGTGCTGTGCAGAATATGCCCTTTCTTATTGCTTCTGAACACCCTTTGTAAGTTTGAGGTGGTGTGCAAAGCAGGGCATGCTGAGAAGCACATTATCCTGCAGCCCTGCGTTTGTCAGATGTTATTAAACAGCAGGGAAAGAGAACGGAGGAGCTGGTGGATCTGTCACATCCTGCTTGTTCAAAAGATTATTGATGCTGCATAATTCATCAAAGCATGGCCTGGCAGTGGGTTCTGCTGCCAGAGGTGTCCAGTTATGGCTTCTGTTGCAGCTGCCCATAAAGTGATGCTCCTTGTTTATGAAAATAGCGTCTGTCTTTGTGTCTGCCCGTGAGCCATTCAGTTAATACACCTAAAATGGTTGGTCTTGCCTTAGACTCAGATAAAATGTGAAGGTCCTGTTCAGTGAGAAATGCTACCATTTTGACATTTCTTTCTGTTTTGTAGTGGGAATGAAATAGGGAAATATTGACATTTTCTGCGCAACAGAAATCCCAGGAAGTTTCAACTAGGAAATCTTGTAGTGCTTTTTTTCTGGCATTATTTATACAGTGATTTATATATATATATATATTAAAAAAAAATATTTTTTATTTTTTTTACATTCCCGCAGTTGAAATATTTTGACTTATGAACAATGAACAAAATGTGCTGATCTGTAATGTTCAGGTTTGAATTATTCCATTAGTGCCTGATAGCAAGTATTTTCTGATAATGAACTCGATGGGAGCTGCAGTTCAGAAGCTTGGCGTGTTGACTCTGACCCTCTCCCACTGCCTGATTTACATCTGCTGCAGGGTATTGTGCAGTTTGGTCAGGCTGAAATGTGAAATCTTACTGCCTGATATAGTGATAAAGGAATCTAGTCCGTACAGTGTAAGACAGGTTCAGGCGCTGGTTCCCATGGAGCAGCGTACCGCTGCAGGAAAATGGAAGTTCACGTTCCAGTGTTCAGTTTCTCAATGCAATATTATGGGTCAGCAGAAAAAATAAAAATTATTTATGTCAAGTATTTATGGGTTGAATGCTTTCTCTGAGTTTCCTGGATAGAAGATTGAAAATGTAGGTGGCTGGAAAATTGAAAATATCTGCCACAGTTTGGAAATGCACTCTCCCATGCACAAACTGGGGCCGGGATCCAGTCTGCCTAAAATCTCTCTTTGCCACAGACTCCATCCTAGCTCGCATACTTACTGGGTTTGCCTAACCCCATAGGCAACTCTTCATTAAATATCTCCTGGTGAGTTTGAGAGGTCTTTAGGTCCATATCTTGATTCAACAACACAGGGTTAGGAGAGACGTTTCAGGGAAACAGGTACTTATCTCCTTCCTAAGTTCTGCTATGGGTTGGGTTTAGGTGGTCGGTGGATTTCCAACCAAGTCCCCTGGAGAAGTCTGGAAAAATCAGATGTTATCAAGACTGGTGAAGGTGGTGACTTCTCCTGAGATAAAAAAGTGGTTGGAGCAGTGACCTGAACAGGGACAGGTCTTGGTGCAGGGCAGCTCTGGATGGAATGCAACCTGGGCCTTTCACAGCATGAAGGGGGACCAGACTTCCAGGTCACGGCCAGAGAACCCAGTAACCATCCTGCTGGAGCCCGGGGTGCAAGAGTCCTGGGCCACAAAGCAAATGCAAGAGGGAGACTACTCTAACCTCAGGTTATTCTGGTGGCATGGAAGAAAACTCTGCTCGGTTCTTCTAGGGATGTTTTGCCTCCTGTGTGGTTTGATGAGAATTGTGTACGTACTCCAGGGAGAAGGAGCTGTAGCTCCAGTTCCCGGTGCCCCCAGGGGAGGCTAGCTGCTTCCCAGCTGCTAGGGTTGCTGCGCTGAAGTTACACCTGCTTGTGCCTGCTTTGGGCCAGGAGCCCTGCCCTCCTGGCCAGCTGCAGCAAGGGTGCTGTTACCAGATACCCCAGTCTTTATGGCACCTCTCAGGGGTGGTGGTACCCCCGCCCCCCCCACCCCCCAACCCACAAAGGAGGCAGAGCACTTAACCTATTGCTTCCCACATCAGCCGTGGGTCTTTGTGTCACTAGGTGGCCGCTGTTGTCACAGGTGTCGTTAGGCACCTCTGGCCAGGGGAGGGCTGGGCAGCTCTGGAGCCAAGAGGATTGTCCTCTGCAGGCACCACTGTTCCCTACAGAGTGAGCAGGGAGGAAACCCAGGGAGGTGGGGAATCACCGTCATGGATGCGGTGCTTAGGGACTAGTTTAGTGGTGGCCTTGGCAGCTTGGATTAACAGCTGGACTTTATGATCTTAAAGGTCTTTTCCAACCTGAATGATTCTATGATTCTATGAAAAGAATTAGGAAGGCAAGATCATCCTCTGCAGGTTTTTCAGAGGCAGCAGCCCCTCCCTCCATGCACTCAGCAGGGGATGCAGGCGACTGGGCTAGACAGGCAGGTACCTGTCCCATCTGTCCCCAAGACGAGGCAGCTTGAATTTCAGTGAAGTTGTACTGAAACGAGGCAGCTGGCACAGACGGACTTGACAGCACCCACTGCTTTCTGTCAGATTGTCTTTCTGATGAAAAAATACTGGTTTCTGGGCAGGGAAAGGAGGGGAGGAAGAACCACAGGGCAAGACTGCCATTCTGCTTTGCAGGGCTTTCTTTTTTCTCCACTCAGCAACGCTGCATCAGCAACAAAATAAAAATAATACGTAGAGAAGGACCCATCCAAAGCTCAATCATAAAATTCCAGGCCACCTTCAGCTCCCAGCTTTAGTACATCAGGTGTGACAGCCCCGCACCATTTGGGCTGGCGGTTTGCTTTAACTTCTCGTGGATAGTTCATGCTACCTAACAGAGGAGTAAAAAGTTTAGAATTGTAAAATACTCTTTCAATCCTGGTAGTAATTACCTCTTAGCAATGTTAGAGCTTTGCCAACTCGAAGAGGACTAATCCCCTTCTGTCATAGGAAAGAAAAAAATGTAATAGCTGTGAGAACTGTGGAGCTTATTTCCGAATAGATGCCTCAGCATTTTGATATTTTCTGTGGGATTAACTAGTAACACAGGAAGGGTAGTGCATATGCAGAGCTTTCATTTGCTTCTGTGACAATTTGCCGGGGGCAAATTGAACTGTGTCATGAGAAATGCTGTCGTTTCCCTTCCCTTCCTTGTCAGTTGAAGCAAAAAAACCTTGTTAGTAACATAGAAACAATTTGCAACTTATCATCAGTTCAGGGGAAGTTTCTCTTAGCTCCTTGCCTCCTATTTCTGCTTTTCTTATGTTTCTCTTTCACTTACCAAAACAGAAATGGCTGCCACTTCATACACACAGAAGCCTCATAATGAAAGGTGTAAAGGTGTTGTGGTAAAAGCATCTTTGCTGGCATAAAACAGATACCGAAGCTCTCTCAGTACTGATTTGTTAGGTTTCCCCCCCTTCAGCGTAGCTGCTTCTAGCTCAAAAAAAAGGTGATATGCTCTTCTGTATGTATAACCCTAGCTCCTAATGATGGCTTTGTGCCGTGCTTTGGTGGTCTTCTGAGGCAGGCGCTGCGAGCATCTGGTGCTGATGGGCACAGGCAGCGATGGCTGCAGAATACTAATGCTGGGGCTGGCTCCCACAAGGCTCCACTTTTGAAAAATGCTTTAGCCATGCAGCGTCCGTGCACCATGCTGAGCAACAGGAGGGCAGAAAAGCCATGCTCAGAGATATTTTTTTTTCAATGCAGAGCAAGAAGCCAACAGGAACGATGGCTCTTTGCTTCACATTGTTGTGCCCAGGCTTCTTTCAGAGCTGCAGTCATTTATATGCATAAATATCAAGACTTTCACTTGTTGCAGGCTTTGCTAGCATTTGTGTAACAAAGGAAACAGAGGGAGAAAAGAGCTGAACATCTTCTATTCCAGTCTTAGAAAATGAATGACTGCGTAGCTATGGTGATTACTTTCTTTCTGGTTTTATTAGATCACTGTCCTCTGCAATTTGTTTTCCTTCCTGTCCTGCTGCCCCATGTAAAGGACCATGAGAGGACCTCCCCCCACCCCCCTTTGTCTTTTTCCCACACTGTGACTATCCATAGGGAATATCTCAAAAAATTACCTACCAGTAACAATTGCCACAGCAAAGCCTCTTGCCATGTACAGACACAGATATTTTTCTTTTTTTGCTTCATACTCTTTTTCTTCCATTAAGCATCTGATAAAGTCACTCCACATCACCCATTTCAGGCAGAGGTATGAGAACTCTGCTGTAATTGTATTTTTTATTTTTTACTTGATTTTTCTATATCTCCCCTAGGCTAAACGCATGCTTGGTATTTGCTCTGCATACCATATCTTTCTGCAGCTTCTAAACTGAGGCTGGTGGTGTATTTACCAGTCATGTCTGGAAAACTATGCAGTTGCATCCAGCATTTCTCAGGGTCTTGCAGCTACTGTGTATTGAAAGACAACTAAAATACACTACTTGTGTAATACTGCTTTTCCATTAAAGCAATTGCTGAAGTATCACAGGAATGTTATTCTGTTGCCAGGAGGGAGGAGGGAGAGGTTAGTACTGATTACCAATAGGAGGGGAAACAGCCTGTGAGTCAATCTCCCTATTAAATGTGGTCTGCACAATGAAAAGCTTGGGAAACCTTTCTAAGGCTTCATACATTTAGGCTTTGTGCCCAGGTTCAGGGTCTCAGACATGGAGGTGGTTTCAGAACACCACACAGGGGGAACCATTTCAGCAAAAGTATCCAGATTACCTGGTTTTATTTATTTAATAACAATTTATTAAATTGTTTTGGATCTTCATTCACATGCATCTTTGTTGGCATGCAACTCCAGCAGAGCAGAAGTGACAGTTTCTCCCCTGCCCTCCAACCAGCCCTTGCTGCACTTCTGAGCTTTCAAGGAGGTTTCAGGGATAACAACAGATAGAGCCCCTGTGAAGATTCCCAAGGCTAACTACAGGTTTCTTTTTTCCCCCTGAGTTAGTGTAATTTTTTTGTGCTTCCTTTTCTTACCACTCTTCCCTAATCTTATAAAAACCTTGAAGCAGTAGTATTATGGTCTTGATGGTCTGAAGATATAAACAGTGCAGGATTTGTAGGGACAAGTAATATCTTTTCCTGAAGAAGGACTTGTGTGCCTGAAGGCTTGTCTGTTTTTTTTCACAACTATATCAGTTGGTCTAATAAAAGATATTACCTCTCCCTACAAACTTTGCCTTACTTATTAAAACAGTTGCCTCCAGGACACAGAACACACTTAACCGGGTGAAAAACTCCAACGTCAAGGTGATGGAGTGGAGTTCAATGGTGCGATTTCCACGCCCTGAGCCAACTGGCACAAATTAAAACAAGATGGGATGAACACTCTCCACCCTGATCATTCTGCACATCATTAGTGCCACTTTCACCCCCACTCTGTGTCTGTACTTTTGTCTTTCCTACCTCTCAGCTGTATGGGGCAGCTGTTATTGAACAAAGAAACACACAGTGCGTAATGTCTTTCGGATTCTACCTCAGCAGAAACAGCAACCCTTATGGTATGCTCGATGGAACTTCTCTGTCTTCTGGTTATTTTCTTGGCTGCTCTATCTCTGTACATCAGAGATTCTAGTTTGTTGCAAGTTAGCTTGAGGGAGATGGGGAAAAAAAAGCCTGGTGTGGCCGAGTAGACTGTTTCTCCTTTAAGGATCACCTAAATATTGACAACCTGGTTACAAATCTTAAAGGTTATTTTTCTGATTATACTTTCAGGTGAACTTTCTGTGGAAGGCATACAAGACCCATTCCTTGTTAGTGTACATATTATCACAGACCCAGGTGAATCCAAGACTCTTCAGCAAGCCATTGATAAGCTTCTAGCCTGGATCCATCCAGACCTCCAGCTGTTCCGAGTCTCAGAGAGGCGAGTGCCCAAGAAGCACAGGAAGCCAGGGAAGGCTGGTGTTTCTCAGCCAGCCCTTGCCATCATTCTGTTTCTGCAGGAAGAATATGGAGAAGAACCCATCTTGCAGCTCCACGAAACCTTTCAGCGGCCACCCTGGCATTACCACCACACGGAGCGAGTGCATGGGAAGTTCCTCCCTTACATGCCATGCAGCCAGGACTTTTACACCTTGGCTCCAGAGACTCCTCTCTGGGCCATTCGCCCAGTGCACTACGGGAAAGAAATTATCCGCTTCACTATATACTGCAGGAGTGAAAATTTTGTTGACATTCTGAAACTGTACGAGTTAATACTGAAAAGACCAGTATGTCAGAAAAAAGTGGACTTTTGTGTTTTTCCTGTCTATTCTAACATGGAAATAGACATTCAGTTTTCTTTAAAAAAACTTCCGAAGGGCCAGGTGCCAATGCCAACAGAGTCAGCGGTGCTGGAGTTCAGAGTGAAAGATGTGGGGCAGCTTGTGCCTCTCTTGCCCAACCCTTGCAGCCCCATCAGTGAAGGCAGGTGGCAGACAGAAGACCACGATGGAAATAGGATACTTTTGCAGGTAAGTTCAGTACCCGGAGAAACAGAAACACATTTACTGGTTTTGTGCAGGAGAGCTTAAGCTGCAATGGCAGCCAAGAAAGGATGCTTTTCTTTTTGCTCTATCCTAGATGGAAGAGCCAGGACAGTACTGCTAAAGAAAGAACCTGAAACCCCTTGCTGTGTGTATACTGATCAGGAAAGCAGTTGGTGATACTCGCCAGATGCCGCTCAACCTCAGCTTATGCAAAGAGCAGCGCGAGATGAGGTGGCTGTTTAAAACAATGAGGAGAGAAGGAATTATGAGCGTGAGTGGAGATATGATGGCCAGTGGGTGTAGTGTTATAAGAAATACAGGCACAGAACTAACAGACGTTTATAAAATAGCTCTCTGTTATTAGATTTTTATGGAAGACAAACAGAGTTCCTGATGGTATTCATTATTTTATATATGTGATAGTACTCATGTATATATAGCATCACAGGGTGACAAACTGATTCTCTCTTCCGCACAGTGATTGTCAGGTGGTGAAGGAAAAGAAACGCACCCTGAAGAGCAGCCTGAGAGAGACATTCCCACAGACACTCTTTTTGAACTAATCTCAAGTGCTCATAACCAAATCCTGAGAGTTTGTTTGTTGGGACATCTGTAGGCACCATATCTGGGCAGTATATCAGCATGCTCTGCTTCACTACACCACATCCAAGGGAGATAAAAGGATAAGCAGCAAACTCTTAAT
>JAVJGJ010000014.1:28938422-28960621 GCA_035590215.1 Microhierax caerulescens | reverse complement strand
GTTTATTTGTTAGCACATCCGTAGGCACCATATCTGGGCAATGTATCAGCAGGCTCTGCTTCACTACGCCATAGCCAGGGAGATAAAGGGGATGACAAGCAGCAAGCTTTTAATAGCTGCCTGCCCTGCAAAGGGGGTATCTGTGGCAATCCAGAGCCGGGCTAATGTGCATTCCTGCACTGCAGAGGTGTTTACTGCTGCTTAACATTTGAATCAAGTTGCACAAGCCCTCACCTTTGGAAGGCTGTTGTTCAGATTTCAAAGAAGAGTGGTTTGTTAGAGTGAATTGCATTTATGAAGCTTATCAAAGTGCCTGACCTTGTTTCCATGTGCCATCCTTGCACTGTACGGACCCCCCAGTGTGCGCAGAGGTGCGTACCACCACCACCCAGCATAGTGCCTCTGGGTTTGTAGCTGCTGGGACTGAAAATCCAGGTACATGGGGCATCTGTGTGCTGGTGAGTCGCGTCCAGGTGGTGGTAAAAACTTTCAGTGCCACTTTGCAAATGCCACCCACAGAGGAAACCCATGGCAGAGCTGACACCTGTGCAGGGCTCGGGAGGCAATTCCTCTGCCCATCTGCCAAGACAGTCACCGGTTTGTCATGGTTGCTGCTCGCACTGTAGGCATACCTGTGTTAGCCTGAGATAACCTTTAAACTCAAGCTTACAAGAGCCATCACGAACCTTTTACAGAGCAACTACATGCACTTGTGGCCTTTTTCCCTGTTCTTTTTTCAGGAGGTTTCTGCTATGTTATATAACTTTGGTTTATGGCATCTTGCATTGTCTTCAAGTAAATTGAAGGGAAGGGTAAAAAAAATAAAATAGGGCTTCTAAATAAGGTTTTCAATTTCAAAAGAGGGAATTTTCAGAAATAACAGGTGCCAGACAGTACGGAGGTGAAACAAGACTTGCCGAACAGCAGGCTGAGGTAAACCCTTCAAAGAAAATCAGAGTAAGGTTTTAGCCATATGCACTAAAAGAGTGAAAGCCTGCTAAGCATGACCTCCAAGTGAAATTAATTTTCATTTGTGTTTTCGCTGAGGATGTTGATGCTGAACAGGAAGGCAAAATGGCAAATGGGAATGAAGTTACAGAAGTGGAAATTATCACATTGGAAGTGTGGCAGAGCAAAGGAAGTTTAATATATGCAAAATGGGGGAAAAACAGAAACTCTGGATCTAACTTATGCTATATGTAAGTCATGAAGACTAGGTCTTGGTATACAGGTTTTAAACAAGTCTGTACAGTCAGAAGTAGAGCTCTGTAACTAAACCAAAGGGAAAATGTCCTGTTTGTACTCAGATGACTACAAGCCACCAGTGCAATATGGTCATGAAAAGAGATGTGCAGCCTCTGATGTGTTAGTATCCCTTAAGGAGTATGGGAAGTGCTTGTGCTATTGCACAAGGTCCCACAGGCCTCACCTGTCTTCAGCCCTGGGCTCCAGAGAGGCGTGGGTGCAGGGGAAGGCTCTCCCCCCATGCAGAGGAATGGAGAGACCGTCTTACAAATGGAAACTGGAAGACAGGGTCATCTGAACTTAACCAAAGGAAGTCTGCAGGGAGCTCTGACTGCGCTTGGAAACTATACCAGAAGGCAAGTGACAGGAATGAGAAAAAAAACGGTTGTTTCACTAAGTGATTCTTCTGGCACAGGAACAAAAAACTGTGGATAAACAGATTTGAGTTGGCAGTTGTACGTACTGATGGCCAACTACATAACTACCTCCCAGCAGATGCAAACAGGTTAATACCCTAATTCAAGACAGGATGGTCACTTAAGGAAAAGGGATTATACAGCAGAGCACAGGTTGTAAGAAACACTGGGTCTGGTGATCCATGGACTCCTCATGTTCTTTTAACTTGTTCTGAGTTCAAAACAATTATAGTAGCTACCTTTTAAAGTAACAGGAATACCTTTTCACTTCTCACAGAGTTCTGCTGTTAACAGTATCATCACTGCCACAGCGTTGGTCATAACTTTCACTTCTTCCCAGTTATATGAAACCACACAATGACCTCCTAGTATTTTTCAGCCTGCACATCAGTTAGTACTTAGGAGTGATCCCAGTATTTCTGTTTGCTTCATATGGATACTGCAGCTTTTTACAGATTAAAATTATCAATTATACCCAAAATGGTAGATTAACATCCCTGTTAAATTACAGGCAGTTTAATGTCTGAAGTTTGAATATACCTCCATGATTAGACTGACAAGATGTGACCTCTCTATTTTTCTTGGTGTGCTTACAGGGACTTGGATACTTGCCAGCCAGATTGATCCATGTTCTTAACCCATTTTGCAAATGCAATTACCAAGGGGCTTAGATAAAGTCAGTGCAAGAGAAAAAGTTATTCATGGGCAGGATAAATCTGTTTAATGCCACAGAAACTATTCCTTCATTCGCAAGGAAGCCCTTCAAAATTACTCTGTCACAGTAGCTTTTCCACATTGGCGAGTCAGCTCCAAGGGTGCCAGCTATATACCAGCTGAGGCAAAGGGTAAGCTTCAGTTGGTTTTAGCAGGAGCAAGGCTTAAGAGCACGTTTGCATCCTGTGGGAAGACACCCACACTGCTTCACCAGCGCTAAGCCCAGGAGCAGGACCTCTGGGAAGCTCTTGTCAGTGCAGTGGGAAGAATACATAAATAATGTAAATATACCATAGAGCGGTATGCTGAAGATACTGCCAGTTTTATAGGTTGCGTCCAAATTCCTGGCAGCCTCTGGGCATGATCCGCACAGAGACAGCTGAAGTGCTAATGAACTTGCACTCCTGGCAGTGCAATGCGGGAAGCGGGAGAGGTTAATAACTGATGGGACCAGCTTGGCCATGTGTGTTTGGGAAGCAGGGATAGTGAGCAGAGAGAAGAAGGTGCACAGATGGCTTCTTTAAGTTATGAGAATGTCTTTGGAGAGGGTAGGAAAGGCAACATAGCGTTTTGGCAGAATTTCCTAGCTACTCTGCATGGGGGGATGGGGGGACACAACATGCCGACATACTTGGGAGGAAGACAGGCGACAGTAAATGAGTATCTCACCTAGGTAGTGACTTGGTGCTTAAGCATAAGACCTACTGCCATTTTACGTGCCAAAGGGTGCCTCAGCCACCCAAAAGGGGTGTCCTGGCAGATTAGGCTCAGGACCTACAGGAGGGCTGTGTCATCCTGGAATGCCAGGCAGGCACCCTAGGAGATACCAGAATGGACCAAGTGTCTATGTGCAGGTACCTGATTCACCCTGTAATAACCAATTTCTTGCTGAAAGCCCTCCTCCTCCCCCATCTTCAGCACCAAGAAGCAAACAACATTGCCAGAAAGCCAAGACAAATAAAAATCCTGAGAAATGCGTGGTTTGTTACCAGTCTATGTTAATCCTGCCTGAAACAAGGTAGCCAGATCGTAGTGGTAAGGCTTTTGTGCCAGTTACTGTGTTAATGAACCTATGCGGTTTATGGGGTGGCTATTTTCTACCTAGTGTTGCTATATAAAACACCCTTGAAATAACAGTGCAAATGCTAACTGATCACAGCTTTCGTTAGAGGGGGTTTATAGCTGATTTACCAAGTTAATCGGCCAGTGCTCTTCTTACGTATACCAGGCAACCGTAACATTGAGTTTGGGAGTGGTATAATCATATTTAGGAAATATGGTTTGTTACCTGAAGCCTTGGTTCTGAGAAAAGATTGCTTGTGGACCCAACCATTAAAAATTATTAACCTGCTGCTGTGCTACCTGCAAGCTCAGGTCTCTGCTGCGTTGGAGATTTCTCCATCACTGGGTGTACAAAACGAGTACTTGAGATCTGTTGTCAGGCAGTAGTTAGCCCCTACTGGTTTCGTGAAGTCAGCTGCAGTCATTTATGTACAAGGTCAGTATGGTACTGTTGAATACATCCTTGGGGTTGCCAGAAGTCAGTCTGGGGGTGCAGGTGTCTGCCAGCTGCATACATAAACCCATCCTGTGCTGGCCATTTGCAGTGCAAAATGCCTGAAGAGGGGAAGCAGCGTGGAGGTTACATGCACACATGGACAACAGCAAATATGTTATACAGCAAAAAGAATCAAAATCTTATAGCTAAAACCTCTTTGTTTATTCAGTGTATTATATACGGGTGTCTGTGAGACTCATGAACACATCTCTTCATCACCTTTTATCTGAGGCCACGAGGAGGACAAAAGGGCCCAAATTTGCCTCATTAACGTACATTAAAATACGTACGTTATCTGCATGAAAAAGTATGGTTGTGGTCAGACTTCACACTCAAGACAGCTGAATGCAGAAGTCAGGAAGAGAGATTTTTCTGTGATGCACAACTGACCCAGTGGGTTTTAGGGAGCAGAGACAGTGCCTTCTTGCAGGGTGCTGGAGACCGGCCGCACCTGAAGCAAGGAGCTGGGAATGCAGAAAATTCCCCATCTTAGATATATGGGTAGCAAGGATGGGTATTACTGAGCTGCTGAGTCAAAATAATTACAGGATCTGAGGTTAGGACAAAGTTTTTCCTTTTCCCCTCCCAGGCCCAACTCAGAGGAAAAGAAACATTTTATTCTCCTCTGCAGCATGAGGACTGGTTTGCCTTTCAAGCTTATCTTGGCCAAGGAGAATCAAATCTTGGAGGCTCAGGGTTCGCTTCTGTTTCTGCTGAGAGGTTTAGGAAGCACATCAGTGTGGTCATGGCCACTTCAGCTGACCCAGCAAACGCATCTGGATCTGCATTTCCTCTCGCCAGCACAAAGCAGTGTTCTTTCTCCTTCCCGTAGTTTCCAGTTTGGGTACCTTGTTGGTCATCCAATGTTCATATGATCTTGATGAAACATGTAAATAGTCCAGGAGCATTAATCTGCTACCATTTTAGGGGCCTTGGGCTTAGTGGGACCTCTGTCTGATGCCACTGCCTGAGGCATACAGCAATTTAGTCTCCTGAAAACTGAAATGCTTTCGTCTGCCCAAAGTGTCAGCAGGCTCAGTAAAGAAATGGCTTAATGATTTGTAAAATGGTGAACACAAGGTCAGACTGGATGATGTAATGTACCCCTGTAGTCTTAAATGCAGTTAAATCATTTGGTCTCTGGGACTCAAAGCATTACTAACTACAAATTCTGGGAAATAAAGGAAAGAAAGCACAGTCCCACTGCCACAGTCAAGTCACTACAGTTAAGTACAAATAGAAGAAAGATGAGCACGTAAACCAGGAAGCAGAGGAGGTAAAAAGGAAAGACAGAACAAGCAAAGAGAGGGCACTTCTGCAGGGAACAGTTTGGTCTGCAGGAAGGGAAACGGGGGTGAGAAAAGAGCTTCAAGCTTGCTTGAATTAATAATGCAGGTAGAGCAGATCTGAACACAAAGAGGAAGAAAGGCAAAGAAAAGCATCAAGTACAGGCAAGGATGTAGACAGGGAACCTTTACAAAAATTACTTTCAGTTTCTGTTGAAACTGATGAAAAGGAGACTTTTGGAGTAAAAATTGACTCAGTCAAGGAGGTGTCGTAAGCTGATTTAATTAATCTGGAAGTCTAATACTAGCCTCCTGTTTTTAAAGATATTCTACTCTGTTTTTCCATTCGTTTTAGTGCCGTAGATGTTTGGTTCTTCTTAGTACTTCTGATTGGTTTGGGGGAGAAGACAGAAAATCACTCACTAACTCAAATAAGAGGAGATTTTTTAGTTGTTTTTCTTCATTCTAAGGTACTTTGCCTTTTCTGTTAGTGCAGTTATGTTTCATGGCATAGTAAGATCCCTGATGACTATACACCATACAGCAAAAAGTCTTGAGAGTGAATATATTTGGTGTTACAAGGCACCCACCTTTCCAGTTTTGTACACATAGTACATGACACTTTTCAAATATGTTCAATTTTAAATCAAATTTGTCCATTTTGCCTTTTGATATGCTGCCCTTCTGAAGACATTTTGCTTTTCAAGTAAGACTTATTATGGTAATACTGAGGACTAACCTCTGCTGCTTTTTCATGTGTTGCTTTCCCCCCCCCCCCTCCCCGCCCTGACCAATCCCACTGGTTTTAATACAATTAAACAAACACTGTCACGCTCCTATTGCACACGCCAGGCAAAATCTGGGCTTGAGATTTTTGGTGATGTCATTGCCATGCTGGCTGGGTTCTGACCTCAGCGGAGCCTTTCTGGCAGTGCTTAATACAGATAATGCATAATGAGATCACTATCTGCTTTCTTAAAAAGAAGATTACTTAAAATAGACTGCGGGAACACTCACGGATTTTTTGTGTCAGGTATAAGCAGCCCAAGTGAATTCAAAAGTGCATTTCTGCAAGGTTCACTCCAAGTTGTTTATGGTATTCCCGGATATTCATCATTAAATTCTTCTGCAGCCCATTGTAATACACAAAGGATCTAAATCCCTCCAGGCTTCACAAAGATTTGTGCAGAGATTATATATGAGCAGCAGATTAGCGCCAGATGAAAAAATCTGTCCTGTTAGAGAGCTAATCTGTTCAGTCAATGGCCGGGTTTGTTGTGCATCTTTGTGGCGAGGTCTGACAAATCTCTCTCCCTGTATTTGGAATTTCAGTCTTAATCAGCATGTCGGTTTGGATCAAGTCTTTGTCCTCTCAGATGGCTGACCCACTCACTGGCATCTCTGCTGCACTTGGGCCTGATGCAGGCAGCGTGGCCATACCAGGCAGGGCTCTGCCAGGCTGCAGCAAGCTAACAGGTGATGAAGAAAGCAAGCTGTGAGAAGGCTGAAAATAAGGACTTAAAAAAGAAAATAATTCAGAAAGTAATGCAGATGCAGCTGCTTCCAAAGCCAAGGGCAGGATTGAGGAGGCGAGGGAAGGATGTTCTGCAGAAAAGAGTAGCTGCATCTGCTCCACACTGTCCTCAAGGTACAAAAATAGGGTTTGCTGTTTTCAGCATCCCATGGCATGAAGGGCAGTGGAAGATCAGTGTCTCCTTGCTTGTTGTGGTTTCTCCCGCAGGCAATCATGCCTGGAAATCCAGTTTGAACTTTGTGGGGCTGTTAGGCGCTGTAAGGTGAAAACGAAGAGCCACAATCACATGAACACACAGGCTGCATGCAGATCTCCATATGGCTTGACAGGGGTGGTGCAAGGGAGCACAGTCAATGGCCTTGGCATGGGACTAGGTAATTTTGCCTGAGTTTTAATCCTGGCTAAATCATGGAATCCTCTCTGTGATCTCTGACAAGTTACAGAATGTAGATATAGAAAAGTCTTATTAGTCCACATAATCCAGTTCTCTACAATATAGGATTAGTCTGTAATCTTTATTCACTAGTATTTCGTGAGATGGAGCTTGTGACACTCTACCTGTAGTACAGTTGTGCAGGCCAGTATTCTCACAGTCAAGAAAGTCTTCAGTTATGTTCCTTAAGATGAAAGTATTCAAAAAATCTCCCCCTGTTATGTCCTCCTTTTGCCCGTATCATGAAGAGCAGCATTGGAAAACAGGTCTTCTAAATCATAACATGTCTGAAAAAAGGATTGAGGGGAACAATTCCTCCTATAAATAGAGCTGTTCAGAAAGGAGCTGTGTTGATGTCTCTTGGCATACCCTGCAGGCAGCCATCCTAAGGGCAGACTGTACTTGTCCCCTTCTCCTTGCTGATCCACCATTGCCTCCTTCCAGGTCAGCTGGGCTTGACCAGGAGCTGTGACCCAGTCGGGGGAATAACAGCAAATACCTTGTATAAAATGAAATGCTCTTATTTGTCCACAAAAACATTAAAAGAGCTAGGAAAAATGTTTAAAATAGCAAACCCCTAAAAATAATGCCTTACCTCAAGTAGATTTTTCTTGTTAGTGTAAGCATGTTCCAGTTACACCAGGTACTTAAAGCTGTTCAGCTTCATGGGCCAGGCTGCCCCCTCCAAGTGGTCCCACTTAGAAGCACATGTCTCCTTTCCTTTGAGTTTCTACTTTTTATCTGTATTTTGGTTAGAAAGTTTTTACGTGAAAGCCCCAGCGTTTCTAGCGGGGTTGTTTAATCTTACCCCATCCATATATTGTGGTGTTGCCCTCTGGCCCATACCCTTGTGGGCGATACCTGGGGTAAGCATCCTTTTGAGTACTGGTAATTTGGTTGCAGCTGTAGTCATTTGTCTACATCCTACATATGTCTACATATCTACAATCCAAAACTAACACAAGCTGATTTAAACTGGAGAGTTTGTAAATATTGGAAGGAGCTCAAAACAGCTATTCTTGTGCCTGTGCTTTATTCCCAAAATGCTTAAGACTTTACCTGTACCAATAAATTAAACATGCCTGGGAACATTCCCAGGCACTGAAATCCCTGGTACGGAGTGTCCTGTGCTTGCAGACCAGGCAGGATCCAGCCGATACCTTCAATTACACAACTGAAACAGACACAGTGTCTCTCACTAATGGTGACCTGAGAGACCAAATTAAATTACTTTTTCTTTGGAACATGTGTCAAAAGTTATGTCAACAAATAAGAATAACAAATTATTACCATCATCTAAATGCATGAAACTTCTACTAGTGTGCAAAATAGCTTCTCTATACACGAAAGAAAAATGAACACATGGGAGTTATCTCTGCAGGATTAGGTTCAGCTCCAGATTGTACGTACCTAAAACAGATGTCTAACTGCAAGTATTTTTGTGTGAGCTACAGCCTGTGTTCTCACTGTAGTCGATGGGTTTGTACTCAGTGCAGCCCAAGGACCTAGAAGGCAATTCAGCTAACCAGACACAGGAATTTTCATCAGGGAAAGCTGCATGGCTCTCTAGACTCCATGAGCTGTATAAACTAGACAATTAAATCCTACCTGCGATGTCTCTGGGCTCCGTCTTATATGCGTACAGACAGATGGTGTGGGCTGTGCAAGGTAAAGGCAAGGCTTTCGTACTGCCCACAGAACTCTCCCCGGTGCAAGTGTCAGATCCGTTCCCCAAATCCTTGTTGCCAGGTGCATCTTTGTCCTAGTTGTTACCAGTGCTTGTGGGGCCAAAGACCTCCTTTCCTTTTCACAAGTAAGACCACTGCACTTGCTTGGATCCTTGGTTTCTTTGGATGCTTGATCTGCCAAATTATCAGCTAAGTCTACAAAAACACAAGAATACAGCATAAAAACAAGCCGTGGTCAAGGCAGTCCATGATTTTCCCCCTGAGCGGTAGGAAAAGTATTCTGGACTTCGGTTGATTCACCAAGTGTGGTCGTTGAGTCCATGTAGTGTAGGTGATATCAGAGCTACCGCAGAGAAAAAAAGAGTAATTTTGGTTAATGCAAACAAAATATAATGAGGAGTGTTTTCTTGGACAAACCCATCAAAACAGTGCAGTGATTTGGTTGTGTACTTTCAGCGTGTCAGATTGTTGTTGCTGGGTTTCCCAAAAAGGTCTTCCGTTAAGAAACAGATGGTATTTTCTTCATAGGCACAAGCCTTTTATCTTGCTGAGTAATTTTTTAAACAAATTAACTCGCATGTTGCATAAATAAAATAATGTTGTGTGTAGAGGTCTAAACTGATTTCTGGTTAATGTTTTGTTGACAATTTGACTCCTTTTATTTGATTCCTTGTACTCATTTTCTTACCAGTTAATGAAACTGCTACACTACTGTGGTTGATTTCCCCACTACTTCATTTAATTCTTTATGGCATTAAGGAAAACAGCTTATTATATTATACAGAAATAGGTTATGAATTAACATGCCTCATTACGGATACATTTGTACCTATATTCATCTACAATGCCTAAGTGAACTCCTATGATCTGGCTGTCCTGTAAATCACCTCTAGCCATGCAATCACGAATGAACAAACCATTTTTTGCAAATTTAAAAATCCTTTTTTGCCTATAAAATCACTGCAATAAAACCCAGAAGGTGGTTATGACAGATCTGGGTCACTAAGACAATGTGATGTGCACTAGCAAGATGTTAGGAGCAGCAATGTACGGAGTTCTTTTAGAGACAGGGGGTACAAAGGACCTCCTTGGCTGCCAGGTCTTATCCCTTTCTGTCATATAATCTCTTTGGTCAAATGACTGAGCTCCATCTTCATCCATTAGTCTCCCCAGAAGACTCTTCTACTTCTGTTGCGATTAGAAACTTTTTATTAGCTTGTGGTTCAGGTTTTTTAATGGTCCATTAATCTTATGGTGTGGGGTTTTTTTCCTTGTGGCTGCATCATTTTCAGTTTGAATTTATTCTTTTTCACGTAGGCATGATTCGAGTCACGTGCAGCATGCTTGTCCACAATGCATTAATAATTTTTTAACTCACTTGAGACTGTCCAGGATCGTGGTTGTCACAGCCTTGTCATTTTAGTAGCACATACTGACTAAGATACCTAGTCCTTTCTTCTCTGTTGTTTCCACCTGGCAAGTCCCATAGCTAAGATTATTGTTTATTCTGAAGGCTATGATCTTGCACTTTGTCCCATTAGTCCCTGTCCCTTCTGGGACAGAAATCTAGCATTTTGTATTATGCGAGAAACTACAGTAAGAATTTAAATTAAACTTTTAAAAAATGCAAACCTCTGAAAGCCTTACTGAGATAAGTGGGATGGTGAAAATCCTTATGATTGCTCAAGCACTAGGGCCTCAGTTCAGCCGCACACGCAACAGTGTCTAATCCCATAGGAAGGCCACCTGCCCTCCAACCGCTTCTTGAGAAGGGTGTTGGCTCCCCGTTTGTCACAGCTGCTGTCCCTGTTCAAATGCTGGAGTACCTGGTAGGTAGGCAACTGAATCCTGCCCTGGGGCTGAGATTCAGGTCCAGATTCAGATCATAACCATCAGGTTAGGTCTTCATCCCAGGTGTCTACAAACAAATTAGATGTCTGTGCTTAAAGTCATTTGGAACCAGTTAATAGAGCAAGTGGGTTCCAGAGCATACTGCTCAACTAACCAGAGATGAAAATGTGAAAAGTTTGAAAGAAGTAGTAAATTCCCACCAGGAAGACTAGAGAATGATGTTGCGTGCTAAAGGCTTTTTAATGTTTCAGAGGAAAAAAACAAAAATATTTGCAACACAGTAAGGAAGAAATGAGAAATTATAATGGTGGTAGCATACATCTCCCGTTTTTTCAGTTTTGTTCTTTGGCTGTCCACTAAGGCAGTAACATCGGAAGACGGAATATGAATGAATCTGAACAAGTCAATAGGAAGTGAGGATTCTGAGCTAGGGTAATTTAGCCCACAAGGCAGGGCTCCTTTACCATTTATTCTTCTTGTCTTCAAGGCTCCTTATGTAAATATTTGGGATTTTGGCAGGGCGCGCTTTCTTTGTTATTGAAGTGAAACATTTGCTGCAAGCATACTGAATGAAGTCTGCTTCATAATTATTTGCAGTAACAACTCAGCAACGGAGGCTTACATTTGTAAGACTGCCAATTCTGTATTAATGTGATCTTCTTTCCTCCCTCTCCCGGCTGCAGCAAGCACGCAGTTGGTGTAGGAAGTCTGCAAAGCAGAACAGGCAACCGTATCCATCTGTGTCAACATATTCCCGCTCCACCACTCTGCCAGCCTTTCTTCCTCTGAGCCACCGATCTGTTCCTGAACAACCAAAAGAAATGGATCAAAACAAGGTACATCAGGCAAATGGCCTTGGTCATTATCTTGGTTTCTCCCAGCAGGACTTGAGACACAATGATCGAGGAGACTTCACACGCAGATCCAGCAGCGCCTCCAGCACTTCACGGTCGTTTCAACGAAGCAAGTCTCTGTTCTGCTTGCCCACAGTGAACTGCTCTTCGGCCTCAGAGACTTCTTATTTCAGTGAACCATCTCAATTTTTGAATACTGGGTCACCTGCAACCAGGTTAAAAACATGGAGATGCAGCCCCAGGCTTAACATTGACGACTTGGAGGGTGCCCAGGAGACTGATGTAGACACGGGGATGAAGCTGTCCTTCTCAGACTTGTCTGTGGTCTCTGCATATTCTGCCCTTAATGGATTTTGCGGTGACTTGGAAGCTTCTCTTCCCCCCCAGAAACAAACTGTCGGTAAGGCTAAACAGGTAGCCACCGGTGGGAGGCCTGTACCAGCCACGTGCAATACCTTTGAGTCAGTTGATGGTTCACTGCCTTCTCTTTCTGGATGGTCTTCCAGCTCGTTCGCATCAGCATCTCTCTCCAAGCAGCACAAACAGTCCTCGAGAGCAGCTCCTTGTTCTCTGGATGATCATGGTAGTGTTTGCCCAGCTTTACCAGTTAACGAAGAAGAATTTTACATCTGAGGTTTCTCTGTCTTACACCTTCCGGGGCGAACGTGTTCTCCTTGTGAGTGACAGCAGTGGGGCCACTTCGAGTGTGCAGAAGGTTCTTCGCTGGGGAGAAGGTGATGCAGCAGAGCATGCTAAATATTTGAAGAAAACATTCAGATCCCTCAGAAATGGGTGCCCCCAAATTGTGTACAGTAAAGCGGTCTAGGTTTGCACCCGTTACCTTTGCACTGGAGGAGGTGACCAGCACAGAGACATTTCCACAGCAGCATAAGGTGGATGGTTTCTATGACTGACCCTTGGACTGGTGGTGAAGGAAATTCTGGAAGAAGCACATAATAACCCATTTTTCTTTGGCAGGCAATGAAGAGTAATTTGTGACACTAAACTGCTTTAACTTTTCTGAGAAACCCCTCAGAAAAGATGGGAAGAGCAAGGGGTCTTCTTTGCTTTCACACGTTCCAAAGGCAGCTCTAAGCACAGCAGGTCCCGGTAGCATGGTTACAGTAAAGTCAAGCAAGAATTTTCCTGTGAGGACACACGTGGTTCCTTGTAACCTCTGAGAGCTGGCAGTGGTGAGGTGGGGAGAAGCTTCACTCCTTCTCCAGGGAAGAGGAGGCTCCACTGTATCTCTTACTCTGATGGTCCAGGATTCAGAAAGTGCCAAAAGGGAAACCTTACAGAACATTTTCAAGCCATTCCCTCAAAAAGCCCATTTTTTCCCCATTGGAAAGAAGCCATCCGGGCTGCTGTCCAAAGCACCTGTGTAGACAGTGGTAACCCAAGTAAACCATGTTTGCGACTTCTAACTCAGGCAATACAGGGCTTACCTTTTTGGAATACAAAACAAGGAAGATTACCCAGCATTTTTATATATTGCTGCACCACTAGTCCCAAACGTATGGCAGCTCCCTATTTTTTAAGGGGTCGTTATTTTTCTGTTAAAACTTACTCTTCATATTTCCAGTGCAAGCATACTTCTCTCTGGGTAAAACACATGTCTTTTCAAATACCTCTCTCCAAAGGGAGAATAAGTCAAATTTTACCGGCTTTTCAAGCAATGTTTTTAAAATATGCGTTCTTGATAACCTGTTCTGCTCCAACTAATTTGTTTTTTTAAAAAAAAAAAATAAAGGTAAGTAAAAAGCTGATAATGTGACATCTAAGTACCTTCACCAGATTTACATCATGTGAACAGGTTGCATCATTCATGTTCTGAAAAGTTACATTTTTGGCAGAGAAGTAGCACTGATTGCAGCTCTGATCTAGTCAGTGAGAAAATGACCATGTTAAAATGTGTATGTGTAATGCTCAATGTAATCTATATACAGGTACAGATGCTGAAGACCTACCATGATGGCATTGTGGTGGATGGAATAAAAATACATTTGTGGAGAAAAATGTTTGGTGTATTATCAGGTAGTTTTAATCAGAAAAATTGCTGCTCTGGGGCGGGGGGAAGAAGAAAAAATTAAAAAAAAAAAGCACACACACACTCCAAATAAGAATTATAAAAAGTGGATCAGCTTCCCTGGCCCGTTTAAGTAAATGCACAGTTTATACAAACAATTCTGGGGGAAAGCCTGGGAAAATTGAGTATAGATTTATAGGGGAGGAGGGGAGATTCCATTAAACCTGCACCCCCAATCCAGAAGAGGCCAGAGGGATAGTCAGGAGTCAGGATGCTACTCCTCAAGGCTTTTTCCATTTGCTGTCATTTTCTCCACACAGGAAAAGAGGCATCAAGCTGAAGTCCAAGTCTGCTCTCTGTGAGATGCTATCATAGTACATACCAGAGGTAGACCTTTTCTTTTCTGCTAAACACAATGTATAAATAGGAAAATCTGTACAAGCTGTGAGAGTGCAGGAGATTATCATCCTTCTCCTGCCTTCCAAAACTGTTTAGGCTTACTGCAGTTTTGGGTAAACTGTTCTCTTAAGAAATGTCTGGGGCCAGAAATAGTACCAATGAAGGATCTGTCATGGTGTGCATGTGTTTACCTGCTCTGTACTCCTTCAGAGTCCACACAGTCTTTGCTCTGACTTCTGTGGCCTTTATAGCAAACCCGCTCTGAACGCAGTGGACCCGATCTAGCCACAGCTGTGCTCTATGTTATCGTTTGCACCCTGTCAAAATACATGTGAAACACTGTGAGGTCAGGCCAGCGTTTTTTTCCATCAGCTTGCATTTCACCATACGAGCAGTGATGCCTAGGACAGTCACAATCCACAAGTTCAAACTTACGGTTCGTTATATTCTGTCATATTTGTCGCAGTACAAAAATAAATTATGAAATAGCATTGTATGTTTGTGGGACAGCCATTGTGTCAACACTAGCCATTTCCAGATATGACAAACAACAGGATAAATTTGGTTCAAACCTGTTAAAAATTTTAGTATTCCTTATTTGAAACAGGAAAAATAAAAAGGCCTTTTCACAATATTTTAATTGTGATAACATTTGATCTGAACATGAAATCAAAACCTGGTTTGAGCTGATGTGTCTGCCTGATCCTGGATTCATGCCGACATCCAGACTCCTGACCAGAGATGACTGGGGCTTTTAACGAAGAGGAGGTTTTGAAATGTCTTTCCAGTTAGGATGTTCCTCTGCAAGAAAGGGGTTCAGTGCATCCAGGGTCCATCTCCTGACGTGGCAGGAGCCACTGGTACTGGAGGTCTGCAAACAAGCACAGGACAGCTCGGGTGCCAGTCGCAAGGCTCATGTGTGGCATTAAGTGGCAGTTCCTCAAGCAGCTCAGCTCCAGATTTTACCATGTTAATCTTAATGGGCACAAAGCCAAATGAGCTTCCATGGATTCTGAACTTCTGCTGTCTCCACTGGTTCTGTCTCCAAGTATTTCTGTTCTGTTTACTGATTCCTAACTAGAAATGAAAGTTTCAAGTGTTTACATTGATGGTGCTTGTAACCAAATTCTGGAATATCTGAGTGTCCTACTGTCAGGAAAAAGAGATGGTAGTGTACAAACAGAAAACTGTTTGTCTGTAATAAAGAAAGCCAGATTTTGTTTCACTGGAGGTAGACTTCATTAATTAAGAAGGGGCTGATCTCTTCAGAGAGTTGAATATGCACAAGTGTCATGGCATTTACTTATTGTTTTGGTTAAATTATGAACAATGTCATTTGAGAACTGCAGGTTTTCCCTGAACTTTCTCTCCTTTTCACCCCAGAATGCATTGCTTCTGTGAAATAAAATAGAGATGAAAAGTCAGTTGTGCTTAACTTTCTGCGTGTTCATTTATGAAGTATTGCAAACTCACTGGCTGGTTTAACCAGGCTTCAAAATGATGGCAGTGGCACAAGCTCTCCAGCTTTTGGCAGTGTGTGGCAGTGTGATGATGACAAAATAAACATAGCAAAAATATTTTTATGTTGGACTCAGCTTTGCCTCTGCAGACCAGATCTTTTGATTCTCATTGTGGTGTTGTAAATCATTTCTTCAGTAAAGCTGAATGATAAAGTAGGAACTGTGACACATACTGGTAATCTTGCACGCTTAAATCCCATCTTGGTTTGTTTCATGTATGTTGGTCTTCATAATAGTCTTTCCCTCTTATTTCCATCAGTGTTTGTGTTACCTATTATACATCTCTTTATTCCCTTGACAGGATGTGTCTGCATGTCAACATTACATTGTATATGCAATGCTATGTAGGTTTGGCTTTGTTTAGTTTTTATGGGTTTATGGTTTAACATTGTGGCTTTTATATGTATTTATATGGCAGTTATAGAGTCGTAGATACATCAGGAGCTGGAAGAGGCCTCTGGAGGTTGTCTAGTCCAAAGTGTCTGCTGAAAGCAGCCATAAAGCTGCTCAGACCTCGGAGCTTTCAAGTGAAATCAGGTTGTTCAGGACCTTGTCCAGTCAGGTTTGAAAATATCCAAATGTGACAATTTCATAGTGTCTCTGGACAATGTGTGCCAGTGCTTAACCCCCATCATGGTGAGGAATTACTTGCTAATCTGCAGTCAGAATTTCCCACATTCAAACTTGTGATCTTTCCCTCTTTTTTTCTCAGTGTACCTCTGAGAAACTCTGGCTCTGTCTTCTCTGTAATAGCCCTTTAGGTGATGGAAGACTGCGGTTGCTCCTGCACTTTTCTTGCACTTCGTATTCTCTAGCTCCCTGACCAGCTGAACTCCGTCCGGTTTGCCAATATCTCTCTTGTACTCGGGAGCCCCAAACCGTACTCACCCCTCGGGATGTGCTTTGAGAAATGCTGAGCAGGCAGGAAGAATTATTTCCGTCAACCTGATGGCAAATCCCTGGCTTATACCCACCCAGTATGCTGCTGGCCTTATCACTGCAAGGGTGGCCTGCTTAATCATCATGTTCGACTTGCTGTTCACGGGGACCCCACGAGCCTTTTCTGCAGAGCTGCTCCTTAGCCAGCAGGTGCTTAGCCTGTGCTGTCGTACCAGATTAGTCAGTGACGGGGGCAGGACTTACATTTGTCTTCACTGAACTTTATGAGGTTCTCGTTGGCACCTTCCTCCAGCTAGTAAAGGTCCCTCAGTGGAAGCTCTCCCCTTCTGTGTATCAGTCGCTCCCCCCCTAGTTGGAGGTCATCTGCAAACTTGCTGAGGGTACATTTCATCCCCTTATGCAAGGCATAGATGAAAATGTTAAACAGCACTGGACCCAGTGTTGACCTCAGAAGAATGCCACTTGCAGCTGGCTGCCAGTTAGACTTTAAACTGTTGTCCAGTACCATTTGAGCCTGGCAGTCCAGTCAGTTATTCACCCACACTGTAGTTCACCCATCTAATCCATGTTTCCTGGATTTGGCTACAAGGGTACTGTGGGAGACTATGTTGAAAGCCTTGCTAAAGTCAAGGAAAATGACATTCACTGTTCTTTCTCCACCCACCAGGAACTCATCTCATCAAAGGTGGCAATCAGGTTAGTTAGGCATGACCGACTGCTGGTCAGTGATACCTGCTGGCTTTTCCAAATCACCTTCTTGTCCACCTTGAGCATGGAAATGGCTTTGAGGGTTTCTTGACAATCTTCCAGGGAACTGAGATGAGACTGCTCAGCCTGTAGCTCCCCAGATCACCCTTCTTGCCCTTCTTGAAGTGGGTTATGACATTTTCTTTTTTCCAGACATCTGGAACTTCACCAATCACCACAGCCTTTCAAAACTGATAGAGAGCAGTTTCACAATGACGTCAGCCATTTCCTTTAGCACTGTCAGGCGCAGCCCATTTCAGCCAGCCCCATGGACTTGTGTATGTCCAGCTTATTGCATCCCTGACTCAGTCTTCTAGTGTTAGTAGTAATTTTCTCCTCCAAACTTTGCTGCTAGATACAGGCATGTGGCAGGCCTGACAGCACAACTTGTGAGTGAAGACAGAGTTTTTTCCAGTTACAGAAGACAGGAACTGATATAGCCTGTTACAAACCAGTTTCCAGTTGTTCAAAGGCTTTGTCTGTCTTCTCTTCTTCATTGAGTGGGCTGTAAGAGATGCCCACAACAATATCCCTTTTGGTAGCTTCTCCTGACCCATCAACTCTTGACTGTCTCGTCCTCTGTTCCCTCACAAATGTGCATTCATTCATGCCCGTCAGTTGACTAGAGCACAAACTCCACCACCCTCTCAAACCACACCACCATCTGTCATCCTTTGCTAAAGAACCTGTCTCCAGCCACAGCACGTCTAGTTATGCAACTGCCCCTTCACATCTCTAATTACCTGGGTTTATATCCTGAGAGTGCTGAGGTCTTTCAGGGGTGATTTTCAGGTTCAGCAGCCTGAGCATTGGCACTGGCCTTCTCATCTGCCCAGCAGAATGGAGCTACCCTGGTCTTGGTAAGACAGTCCCATCTCACAAAGGGTTTTGAAAGTAGAGTAAAATCATGGATGCATTAACTATTGAAGAAATCAGAATACTGGAAAAAGAAAAAAAGGGAGGAATTGTAGAGGAATTATAGAGGACTGTATGAAAAGTTTATTTGTAAAAGGTTTGTGATGATTGGTAAAAACATGAGGTACGAAATGTTAAAAAGAAAAAGGGGGAATTGTAGAAGAAAAAAGCTGGGTTAATTAGCATTGATAATATACAGCTGTGGACTGGCTTCAGGGGTGGCAGGTTGGTTGATGTAGACAAGGTGCAGCTGTGGCTGGTTCTGTTAAGAGGTTGGGCAGCCAGTGAAGAGGGAGCAGCCAAGGAAAAGAGAGGGAAGAAGCAGAGAGAGAACATGTGCCCTGGGTGAGGAGAGCCTAGGAGAAGGCAGCAGAGGGACTGGCATGAAGAGTAGGTTGGTATGAGATGGTAAAAGGCCTTGTTGCAGCTTGATAGTTTGGAGAGTGCTGCGACACTGGAACATGTTTGTGTTTTTGGTGGCTGGTGTCAGCAAGAAGATGAGCTGTTGTGATCCTGAAGCTTTTTGAAGCCTGTGGTTTCATGCCTAGGTAGCAAGCACTGCAGTGGCTTAGCTTGGACACCTGAGCTGCCTTTAGAAGAACATCTTAAAAGGCTATACAAATGACTATGTGGCTCAGGAAGGCCTGAGATGCTATAGATGGCATCTCTATAAATGGGTTTCCTCTCTTTAATTTGTTCATTGGCTTTCTGAGTCCATCTGCAGTGTCCTGTGGCTGGGAGTTTCATTGCTACACGTGGAACTGTGACACCTTGTACAGGAAGGATTATATGCCAAACCTGCCACCTACTAACTCCATTTCATACGCCCTGTGAGGGTTTGCTCTAGGGAGAGACAGTCAATAACCATTTCTTGTTTACTATTTTCAGACCACTCATGGTTTTATAGACTTCTATATAACCTCCCTCTGTTCTGTTTTTCTCTTTCAAGCTGAGAGGTTGTAATCTAGTTATTCTTCATAGGACAACCATTCCATGGTTTTGTTAATGATTGTTACCCTTCTGTATTTTCTTCTATTCTGCTATGTGCTTTCTGAGCTCGGGGGTCCAAAAGCACACATGGTTTTGGAGATGTAGATGCACTGTATATTTACAGGATGGCTTGAAGGTGTTTTCCATTTTATTCTCTTGTTCCTTTCCTAGTAGTGTGACTTGCTGGTTTGACTGTGGCTGAGCACTGACCTACTCTTTTCCTAGATCTTTAAATAGCCCCACAGTCCGATTCCCAAGCAGTACAAGTCAGTTCAGGGACTACTATCAGTATGTGTGTATGTAAAGTTAGATATTTTTTTTTATATATATAAACTAATTTTTAGAATTAGCTACACTGAATTTCATCTGCCTCTTTATTGCCCAGTTGCTGTGTATTGTGAGACTCTTCTGTAACTTCCCCAGTCATCCATCATTTTTACTATCTTGGAAGCTTAATAACCTGAACAAACTCCCATCTTACAAAGCCCTCCTTTTTCCAGATTTAAGTCATGCTGAACAATACAAGCTCGAGTACAAATCCCTGCATGACTCCACTGCCAACCCCCTTCCACTATCAGAACTGGCTATTTATTTCCACCTTCTGTTTCCTGCCTTTTAATCAGTCCTTTATACACATAACCTTACCTCTGAAACCATCACAGCGTGGCTTCTTTAAGAAGCTTTGATGAAGGGCTTTGGGAAACCATCCTTAGCTGTACACCTATTTGTTGATGCCTTCTGAAGCCTCTAATAGATTTATAGGTGTGGTTTCCCTTTATAAAACCATGTTGACTCTTCTCCAAACTAACTCAAAATTATTTCTGTTCAGATAATGTGTTGTCTCTCATCTGAACCTAAATGTCATTCTAATATGGAGCAATCCTCCCTGTGGCATCCTTGCCCAGATTCCAGGACTTGGTGTAAATTGTTAAATTCTCACAGATTCCAGACTTTCCGAACAAAAACTGTGTTCAGATCACTGTGTGACCAACTCCTTCGTTGTGCTAACAATGGATTTATCCTTTGTCAATTTGTCAAACTCCTCATTGAATTGCTTTTCTTTCCTTGCGTTTCTGCAGTAGTTCTTGGCAATGAACATCACTGAATTCATGCCCTACAGGAGACAGCCACGTTTACGTGCAGCCTTCACCCAGCTGATTTCAGTGAGTGCTTCTTGCTCCAGAAGTCACGGCGGAATATGGGACAATGTACCCGGTGAGCATTGTTTCGCCCTGAGCCAGGAATGAATGGGTTGAATAAGTAACTGGGAGGACATGTCCTGCACCTGCGCATGTGGGGGGGTGATCCAACAACTCAACGTGGAAAGCCTGGCAAGGTCTTGTAAGTCCTGTGATGGGAAATGTCAACAGTGGCAAATGGAAGAGGGACAGGGAGAAGGTTCAGACACTGGGTTGTGTGGTTGCTTGTTGGCTCTGGCTTGGAGCTCTTCAAGCAGCTGTCTTCAAGATGCTACTTGGTGCCCTTCACCCCAAGGACTGTTCCCACTATGGAAGAGGCTACATCAAGCCTGGGCCCCTCTGTCCCACCAGATATTGCATCCTCCTGTCCTCCCACAGCGCTTGAAACTCAGCCCCTCGGGGTCATGCTGTAAAAACGCCTCTCAGCTGGGCTCCAAGGCAGTCCTCGCTTTATTTTGGATAACAACCTCCCCTGCAAGATGGGATAATTGTGTCCTAGAGCTGGAAGGATCCCACAGCGCTCCAGAAGGGAAGCCAGGCCAGCTGCTGTGTGGCGAGGCTGTGACTGATGGGACAGCTGTGAAGGGTGTGGACACAAGTCAAACAGTGCTGGGCTGGCCTGGGAGCTGGAGATCAGTGTCCAGCCTGCTTTTATTTAGCAATTTACAGATAGACAGTGTTGCTTCTATTTGGCCACAAAAAAGGCATCTGGAGCTTTAGAGAGCCTCAGAACTGAACAGGCAGAGCCTGTCTCTGCTTTGACTCAGCCTTCCGCATTAAGCGCGGTTCACTATAGAATCAGCTGTCGTTTTTAATCACTTTTCTCCTGAATATACGAGGCATAAAATGCAAAATAGCTTGGTAGGTGGAGGCCATTAATCCAATCTGCCCGTTAGAAATAAAAACTGCTGACCGTTGGTACATAATGAAATGGAAATGGATTTAGCCTAAGCTGACCAGTCAGTAAGAGAAATGTCCCTCTCGCATCTCTGTGACTGCAGAGCACCTGTATTTTGCCGGGACCACAGCAATGCAGCGTGCCAATATTTTTTTGTGGAGATCGCTGGGAAGCCACCAGCCTGCAAAAGTTGCTAGTGCCATCTCGTGGTTTTCATGCACAAGGAGCTGCCAGCCCAGGCAGGTGACACCTTGCAGGGCATCGGGTGGGAGAGCCTGGCACCCTGCCCTCTGTACCCTGCAGCAGTGCCTGGCACGGCCGGAGACCTGTCCCCGGCCCCAGGGGTCCCCGGACGCTTTGCAGCAAGCACCCCCGAAGGGAATGGGCTGAAGGCCATGGTGTTCACTTCACAGCACGGCAGAAAGCAAGCGTTGCGCCAGCCATCTCCGCCAACGAGACATGCCTGCCCTCCCACCCTCTGCGCCCTGCATTTCAGCGTTAGCTGCTGGCAGTGCCGGCGCTGGGCTTTACCACCCTCCCTTCCACCAGAAAGCCGGGGAGCAGAAGAACCCAGACCCAGATGGTTCTGCCATCTCTTTTTGCTGCACCAGAGCCACGGGCAAGCAAGTGGCCACAGCCCGTGGGGCAGCAGCTCGGGGCTGCGCTGGGGACAGAGCCAAGCGTCCGCAGCAAACAAGCCCTAGAGCACAGCACAGTAAGCTGGCTGGCTGTCACAAATTCCACTATTTACTTTGACAAAAATTTTAGCCCTCCTGGTACGGAGATAATCTGCTAAGTATGACCCAAGTCCTGCCAAGACAATGCTTCTTGTGAGGTTAGGAGTGCCACCAGGGTGCTCCTGCTCCTTAGGTGTAATGAACTCGGGAACAGGGCCTCCCACAACAGATACAGTTTAGGAATGCAGTGTGTAATACCAATTTTATAATTCCTTCAGCTTTGGTAAATCAACAACCGTCTTTTTGCAATTCACATGTGCTATTGCATGGAAAGATACATATTTTT
>JAVJGJ010000014.1:28853923-28938322 GCA_035590215.1 Microhierax caerulescens | reverse complement strand
CATGGAAAGATACATATTTTTTTAACTGGATTGTGATTAGGGGCAGGTGTTTGTTTCACATGGTTTGCCATGACATGGTTCTGAGTCCCACTTTTTCCTACTCTTGTTTGAGTTTTTTTGGTCATGAGAAATCAAAGCTTTAATCAATTATTCTGTGGCTGTGCTCATGGATTTTCACTAGTTGCCAGTGTTCCCTTGTGTCGCATAAAGCCACAGAAACACAGCCTCTGCCTTTAAGTTTCTCTCCCCAGCACTTTGCTGCCTTGATTTCTTTCAAGAGCTGATTGCTCTGTGGTTTTCCCACAGGAAGGGTGAGGATGCTCATTCCCACCCTGCCACGTGTGTAAAGATTGTGCAGAAATGTTGAAGATAGAGGTTTTCTGTGTGCCTGCCTATAGCAGCAAGAGGAACAACCACCGCTGGTGCTGCTGCTGCTGCCACCCACCTGGGCAGGAGATGGGGAGGTGAGAACAGGCAATGAGATCAGGGGAGTGCTGGGACAAGTCAAAGAGCAGGAAAGGAGCAGAAAAATAGGATCCAGCTGTGATCTTCCTCCCTTTTTCTAGCCCCAGATGGTGCACTGGCTCCAGGCACGTGGGGCCATGCAAGACCTTGCTCTTCAAGGCATTGGGGTGAGATATGGGGATAGTGGGGGGATCACTGTCGGCCCTGGGGGCTAAGGATGCTGAAGCTGCCAGGTTGCCAACAGGGCCCGAGTGCACAGAGTGTTTTCCAGGTTTGCAGGATGGCCTTTGCTCTGAGCTAATGGGCTGGTTTGCTGTTTCAACCCCTTCCCCTGCAAATGAGTTTCCTTGGATTCAGTGCTGCCTGCTCCCACAGACAGGCCTCTTCCCTATCCTTCCCTTCTTTCCCTTAATCTTCCCTTTTCTTTCCCTTCCCATCCAGCTCATCCCTCTCCTTCCCAAAATCCTAGACCCATCAAAATCACACTCGGTACAGCACTAACCCCTGCTTGGCCAACACGAGCCTGGGGTGCTCCTGCCCTGCCGGCTCCCCCAGTTTCCCAACGCATCCCATGCCTCATCTCTTCAGACAGGTCCCAAGTCTGGGGCTGCACCAGCAGCTCTGTGCCCAGAACAAAGTGGGGCAGTGCCCAGGCCCCTCTCCTCTTGCCCGCTCCTCTCTTCGGTGTCTCCTGACGAAATCAATGGGATTTGGTTCTTACCTTCTCTCTAGCACACTGCAGGGTACAAACCTCTGCTTTCAGCCTAAGTGGGAATCGTTCAGTGACACCACAAGGATGCAGCGGCAGGTGTGCTCTGCTCTCCTCTGTGCATGGAGGTTCATTAGCCGTGCCAGGACACCAGAACCTTTTCTGATGCTGTGACTCTTGGTAGATGGCCCAAAGAAAACCTGGCTGCAGTCTGGAGTGACAGCTAGCTTGCAGCCTGACACGAATGAAGAGCATAGCAAGATGGAACAGATTTTTGCCCCAGGCCGCCTCCGCTGATGTGTTAGGTTTGGCAGCATCATTTGGAGTAGTAGTGAATTAATCTTACTGGAGCTGTGTACAAGAGACTGGGAGGGGGCAGGGGGGAAGGAGAAAAAAGAAGGATATGTGAATCCATGTTGATTATTTTCAAGTCATAAACAAGTGTCATCAGAAAAGGATTTGACAACCATATGGACTTTCAGAAGTGTGAAATCTGAAAATGATATGCGATCATGTAAAGACTGGCATAAAAAAAAAAGACAACGAGATATGGATGGATGAGAAGTACAGACGGGGACTGCAATCTATGATACAAGAGTTAAGAATCTGGGTACATTAAAAGAATGCTATATAAAAATATATATAAATTAAACTAAATTACATAAGAGAATGGTCCCAAAGGTGATAGGAATAGCAATCAGTCCTACTTCTTATTGCTAGTTATTAGAACTAGACTTTTTGGGGAATTGCAGTCTCAGAGACTGAGCAACAACTTTTCCATTAAAATAATCATTGTTTTCCTGGGAAGCTTCACTGAAGAAGCCACGTGCAATCTGGATTTTACACAGGGCAAAAAACATATGTACAAGAGCACAGGTCCTGCTGCAGGGCATCAGCTGCTTCTGCTGAGTTCAGTAACTAATATGACAGCGCTAGGTTTCTCCCCTGATGTCCCTAGGGGGACACTACTCATCCCAGAGCTTGGGAGGTGCTGGCGTTGCCCCTGAGAGGCAAGTAGGATGACAGGAAAGCAGATCTGTAAATTTAGTAACTTCAGCGTAGCACATCCTCGCATGTGCTATATGTTCACACGGCAGGGACAGCTCCATGGGCCACAGGGCCTGAGAGATGAAGGTGCATGGCATGAAGTGATTCATCCCCAGGAAAGGAGTTAAGTGCTGCTCTGCTGTCTTGGGGAGATGGGGACTACTGGCAGGGGCAACTCGTCAGGTGTGGAAAAGGGCCACCACACTGTGGGAGGTCTTACCTGCTAAGAGGAAAGAGACTTGAGAAGTCTGGACTCCGGGGGACTAAGTTTAAATGCTGACACTCAGCCTCTTTACAACCTGCGTGTTTGATGCCTTTACCCTTCAAGTTACCACAGTGCGCGATACCGTGAGAGACAAATTGCAGCAAAAATCTGTTGGGGTTTGATTTATAAATGGCTCTGATTTGCCTCTGATTTCCAAGTTCCCCTTTGGCAGCAGTTCAGGTCCACATACTGGTATGTAATGCTCATCACACCGTAGGAGAATGGGAAAAGCGGGTGAATGGTGAAAAACTGAAAGTGGAAAACCAACCAGCTGTGCCATCCTAAAGAAGCAGGAACAAAAGTAGGCTGAATGCTCAGAGGAGAAATGATCGATCATGAGAAAACACAGATCAGGGCAAAAGCTGTCTTTCATGTATCAGTGGAGAGGTATGATGGGATGTACATGAAATATATCTATTGGCATGGTTTGGGCGTTGGATCTGATACATCAGCAGAACTTTGGCTGTGAAGTTACTGTTGTTTGGAAAGAGGAAAATGGTGTTACCCATGCACACTGCAACACACGTTACTGCAGCTCACCAAACACTGGGGTCTTGAACCAAAGAAATGCAAAGATGACCGATAGAGGGGAACCCAGAATCAACTTACAGGTCCTAGCTGACCTCTCAAGGGAGCACTTGTGTGATTTTGGAAGCCCTGTAAAATGTGTGTTTGTTTAGCTCAGCAAAGGTGTGTGAAAGTAAGTAATGATCGTCTCTTCCCCCTTCAAGCTGACAATGGCTTCCTAGACTGCTCCTTCTCCATCAGAGATTCCCTGATATCATAACAGATATTCCCTGAGCTGCAGAGAAAGTGAAACGCCCCTCTATGATGTGGTGTATAACCAGACGCTCCATATGGCAGCTCCAGGATGCAGATCTCCAAGAAGCAGTTAAAAATTTCTGAAGCAGAAATTTTTTGTTCATTGCTACAGCCACAGCAGTCCTAAAAAAAGGGCTGGTGTGCCCAGCAGCCCCTCTGGGCTGCATCCATTAACAGATACCCTGCCTCCCTACAGGCTTCACTGGTCTCGCACATCGGAATTTTCAGCAGGAGGACTTCAGAACAGCTTGCCTCAGCTGCCCAGGGAAAGGGGTGGAAGGCAGAGGAGGAGCTCCTGGAAGGTCCAGGCTTTACAACCGCACAGCAGATCAGACAGGGGAGGATGTGTGTGTGTCCCTCATAGCCCAGCTAGGGTGTCCCATCACTGAGGTATCACAGGAAACCTGGCTTGGAAGAAGCTGAAAAGCAGTGAGGGGAATCCCAGCCTTGTTCTGCCATTGCATGGGGTCAGTGTTGAGGAGACCACGTGAGTTGTGCTGAGCACTGAGAGAGCAGCTGGGACGTGGGGGGGTGGACAGGTTGTTCCACACTGAGCACCAGTAACAAGGTCTGGGGGGGAATATCTTCACTTTTTTTAGCCTTCAAGCCATTTCCCATCTCACCCATGATGCTCAAAGGCATTTTCTGCTTTTCTCCAGTGTGGTTTGTATCTCAGCAGGGTCCATGCTCCAGAATTGCCTACCTCTTCTTTCCCTTGCACCCAAAATGAAGAAAGCACAGAACCTGGGGCGTACACTGCTGTAGTCTGATATTTTGACTCGCTCTTTCCATTTTGCAATATACTGATTAGACCAAAATGTCTTTAAGAAGTCAGTACACACACAAAAATATTCACATATCTTACATGTTTCCATACGTGTCTGCTAATTACACCCTTTCTCTCCCCTTGCCTTTCACTAGGCCATTGCAACATCCAACAGTCTGTTGTTGCTTGGTGACATTAGCACAGTCACCAGTAAATTTAATGTCCCATGGTCTCCTTCCACTGCTGAAGGTGATGCTTGAAGCTAGTCCTAAGAGGGACCAGCAAGGAAGCATCACTGATGAGAATGTGATGAACCATATGGAGAAACATAAGGATTTTTTGCTATTTAAAAAGGAAACTCCTAAGAATTCTTTAAGATGCCATGATTTGTATTTTCAGAGAGTGGACTGACAAGCCTAAATAAAAGCATATCAAAACCCTCCTTATTTTGTTATTTAATGAGGTATGGGGTTTAGCTGAGGAATTTAAATGATTGACTGATAAGTATTTGGAAATCTTGAGGGTCATAAAGATCAAGGGAAACGGATCAATCCAAAGTAATTAATTTTGAAACTCTGACAACTGCTAGCTGTTTCTTTCTTCCTCTAAACAAACTATGAATAATTTTCTCTTCTTGAAACACCAAAGTAAAAGAAGAGCTATTTTCCAGGGAACTGCAATATTAAATGTCCCCATATTTGACAAGAACACTTACAGACAGATGTAGCTGTTCTCTTTCTAAAAGAAAAAAAAACATTGAAAACCAGCAATTTCTTAATTTCATGATTCATTCATTCAGCAGCTGCTCCTTTGACACTTTTTCTTAATTAATAGAGTTGTTATGAGACAAAGCAGCAACAGAGACACATTAAGCAAGGAGAAAAAAATCCATTGAGAAATAAATGTTTTACATTTAATTACAACAGTCACGCAGTGAGCATATGTGCTATGCCACATTTCAAGCAGAATCAGCGCATCTTTGTGTCCTTGAAGAACTGACCTTCAGGAAGAGCAATTAGCTTTTTTAACACTTTTTCTTTTCTATTACTAGTTATGTTTCTGATGAAACAAGATAGTTTAACAGTTTCATTTTGTCTTCTTCCAGAAGACAGATTTGCCATTTTCAAACACGGAAGAACCTCAGGGGCTGAGAATATAACAGTGCTGAGGGTCCTAGCTTGAAAGGTATCTCAGGACAAAAGTGCACAGAGATCAACTCCCGGTGAAACACCAGCAGCCCTCCTGTAGTGAACGTCTCATGCCTCTGTATGGCTTCACACAAGACCCTCAACCATGTGCCACCCTGGTCTTCCCAGAGGAAAATTGAGAATAGTATTGTGTTACCAAACCAAGGTCTAATGTTGTGCTACTTACTGCAGAAAAACCTAAACTAAACAGCATTTTTTTTCTTGGATGGCTAAAGGAGGAGAAGGTAGTGCATGTTTTCTGTAAGAGCTGGTCCTGCATCAGAGCCCTGAAAGCTCAGCTTGGGGCCAGCTCTCTCCTGCCAGGCTCCGACTGCGTCGGAAAGAGCTCATGGCTAGGTACAGAGCAGGCTGCACACTGATATGAGAGAGGGCAGCTTCCCAAAATCACTGCCACTCTGGGGATTATTTTAACTCTCTTGGTCTCCAGGAACCGCTGTGGCTCAGAGAGGAATGGTTCAGAGTTAAGGGAGAAATGAGTACAGAAAGCAAACAAACTATGCTGGAAACCAGCGCTTGTTCAGGTGAGTACGTGCTCACCTACGTTTATGGCCTGAGCTGGCTTTTGGCTCTCCCAGCTGGAGCAGTCCGAGCAAAGGCAAACCCCACGCGGTGGATCACAGTGTGCTCAGAGGGTTGGAGGTGCTGCAGTCACTGTGGTGTCTGAAGAAAGTCCAGGTAGCTCCTCGGTGAATTGGCCTGACATCAGTCGCTTCAGGATCAGCAAGTTACTTTTCAGGATCCTGTTCCTGGGAGATTCTTCTCCCCTGACCTTTGTTCCAGTGCTTCCTCCCTTTTTCTGTCTGTAGAAACGTTTGCAGCACTATAAAAAAAAAAAAAAAAGTCAATATTAAAGTTCAGCAGGGCTGTGGGTCTGTGAAGAGCCTGCAGGCAGCGAGCCCTGTAGTGCCCTTCTGAGAAAAATATTCTGGCTTCTTATTCAAGGGCTGATCTGGCCATGCCACCGTAACAAAGATCAAGAGCCAGAGCTGCTAACATCCAGCATTAACACTGGGGAGGGCTTATTTTGGCTCTGCAGCAAGCTTTTCCTTTCACCTCGCATACCCAGTTTGCTCTGTCGCCTTAGCAGACAGTGACCAACCCTGGCAGAACTGACCACCACCACCTCCGACACCAGCGGGTTGGAGGGTGCAACTGCAAATTTCCACTTGTTTCCTGTGGGATTGAGATCCACGAAGCAGCTTCAGCTCTCACCTTGCATTGCACATTTACCCTTGCATCCTCTTTCACACCTGGGAGGGGAGAAATGCAGCTGCCGTGGGTAAGATCTGGATGCTGGAGCCTGAGACAGCTGCCCAAGGCTCCAGGTTGTGGTAGGGGTGGGAGGGAGCAGGTCTGGGGAATGGAGAACAGTCAGCAGACAGCTCCGGGCCATCACAGGAGAGGGGAAATGGGTGCCACAGGGCCAGCCCTTGGCAGGGGAATCAGATGGGTGATCTCCTGAGCTCTTCCCTGAAGAGTAATCCGCTTTGCCTCTTAGTGGGAAAGCCCCCTGGCTTATTCTTAGCAGCTAGCTTACTCTCAAGCACAGGGGAGAGAGACAGGAGACTTCCTTCCAGAAAACCAATGGTACCCCCAGATACTTCATCAGGAAAGAAAGGATGATCTGGCCTCAGCTGCCGTATCTCCTTTTTCAGGAACCAAATGCCAAGTCCAGGTGTGAGTTGGAAGACTTGCTCAGGCCTGTGAAGGATGGGTGCTATGGCATTTTCCTTGCTGGAAAAAGAAAATAAAGACCTGCTGTACATGCATACATTTTTGCAGAAGACTGTCAGCAGGAAAACAATGGTGTATAACTGGGAAGAACATGTTCACACAAAATCGTCCATTTCTGAGCCAAATCAGCCAGGCCACATAATTGGACACCAGCAGCAAATGAAGCTCATCCACCCTGTTGTAAATCAACCCCTTAACGCTCTCTTCTGCGCTGACTTTGACCAATTTCAATTACGATATCCTCATGCTACTATGAATGTATTTATTGATTCATCTTTGGGTCTCCTGCTTTCCCCCTGCCCTTATCCTTACTGCTGTAAATTAACCTTGCATATATTCTCCAGCAGGATCTTCCATCCCTGTGCCTGGCTGTCCCTTCAGGTCTCCTTAGCTGCCGCTCACAGCAGTCACAAGGAGGGGATGAGCCTGTCATCTGGACCACTACGTAGGAGTACTTGACGTAGTTCTTCTACAGGGATAATAAGCCAAAGGCTTTGCTTTTCCTGGTGCAGGACACCGAGGGCTATGCTCGATCCCACATCAGGAAGGAGAGAAGAGCAGGAGTCTCATCTCGGGGAGGTTGTTCTGGGCTTTTGGGTTGCACCAGGACACCTGAACCGTGGCAGCCTGAGAGCTTTGTTGTGGTCTCTGCTTCCCATATGTCCCTGTTGTATGTCCTCCTCAAGCACCATAAGCAGACAAATCCCTCTCCTCCCAGGTGCTTTATGGGCTACCAGGAGCTGGGGAAGACCTTCAGCACTTTGCTTTCCGTGTGGCGTGAGGAGGGCAGCGCTCAGCTGCTGGCTAAGGGAAGGCAAGAGCCATGGTGGGCAGCATGCAAGTAAAGACACGCTCGCCTGCTCCTTGCTGAGGCTCCGTCAGACGTTGGTGCTTGTACATAGGAAAGAAAGAGAGAATCCACATTGCATCCACCAAACTGGCTCCTTTGCTGCTGAAAGAGAAGAAACTGCCCTGCTCTTGGGGTTTTCATGCTTTTCACTTTCTGCCCTGTTATAGTGCTGCACTGACATACGCTATCTGTAAAAAGGAAACCTCGACAGAAGCCATTAGGAAGAGGCCTTCTAATTAGTGTTTTCCCCTCTCCTTACAACTCCAGCTTCGCCCAGCAGTCTCCCCGCTGTGTTTAAAGCTGTATCTGCCTGTAACTCACCCGCAACGCAGAGCACTAGACCTCCCTCAGTGAAGCACATGCACCAGCAGATAATCCAGATCAGTTTACCTCTGTGTACCTGGCAGCACGCTACTGTGCAGTGACCAAATATCAGAAGAGTTTGTGGTTAATTAGGATCAGATTAATCCCTGCTGACTGCCTGTCTCTGTGTAAAAAGGGCACTAGAGGTTAGAAAGTATTAAGTATCTTACATGTCTACTTGCATAATGTGAAAACTTGCTGAAGATCCAGACTTTGTGCTTGAAAGTGTTGATGTGAAATTATTTACCCATAGAGGCATTTAACCATGCTTCTTATCCTATCAAAGCAAGAAAACCCATTTAAAAATTTCCAGGAGGAAATGTAACAAATATTTGGCCATTGAAAATAATAAACCGGCAGCACAATGGAGACAAGACATCTACCAAAAAAAAGCCTTAGAGATTCTGAACATTATTTCCAACTTCCAAGAATTCAGTTCAGCATCTGAAGTATAGATTTTATAGCTGCAATAACGCTTTTCCTGGGATACAATTATACCTATTTTTCCATTTTATTAGTTCCTATTTTTAATAAAAATACAACAGCTAATAATCAGATAGCTTCAGACTTACACGCAGTCTATGGCACTTCCCACAGAGCCCAGGGGGCTTCACAGAAGACACATTTCCTTGCTGTTCTATGTTCAAATTATTCAATGGGTTCTTGACACTAAAACGTAGATTATATTTTGTTGAGATGCATAGTTATCCCTAAGAATGTAAGTGGCTACTGGACACATCAAAATATGGAGAACCGTAGTGCTTTTCTCTTAATTTTAAATGTAATGGTATTTTTAAATTGGGAAAGTGCCTGAGGTTGATTTGAAAAGCTGAGCAGCTATAAAATGGAGATAACAGTAGAAAGATTTTTAGAGGCAAGACAGACTAATAAAGGACCTACAGGTCTGTGAGAAAATGCTAAATTTACACACATCGTCACATACACTGATAGACCACCAGGCCTTTTTTCTTTCTTATTTTTCGTTATTGGCACATTTATATAAGTATTAGGGACATTTATATAATAACAGGATGTTGGATCTTTTTGAGGTCATCTGTTCTTGTGATTTGTTCCCCATTTACAGTAATAAGCTTCTCATTGTGACATCACCTTGGCAGCCGCAGCAGTACCTGTGATGTCACCAATGGAGATTATAACCTGAAGTGGGGAGTAAGCTGCAAGAGCAGATCAGCTCCTAAAGAATAAATGTTTTGTTTTGCCCTGCTAGCAGAGGGAGAAGGAGGCACCCCACCCACTCTTTCTCCTCCACCTGTCATGGTGGAACAGGACCATTTTGCCACATAGTGATGGCGAGACACTGGCAGGAGTGGCCCAGAGAAGCTGTGGGTGCCCCATCCCTGGCAGTGTTCAAGGCCAGGCTGGACGGGGCTTTGAGGGGCCTGAGGTAGTGGAAGGTGTCCCTGCCCACAGCGGGGTGGGGTGGGGGGTGTTGGGTGTTGGTCTTTAAGGTCCCTTCCAACCCAAACCAGTCTATGACTGTACGATTCGATGACCCTTGCTGCTGCCACCAAAACCCTCCAAGGTTCTGCCGTGAGCTCTGGTGAAGCAAGGCTGGTGAAGGAGCTGGACCAGGCCCTCCAGAGCTGGGACCCTCACCTACACTGCTGCTCTTCAGTGCTGCTATGCCAGCGTTGGGAAGGCACAAATACAGAAATCTGCTTAGGAGAGAAGCGGCCAAGATTGTCAGGGGAAATGTCTGACAACAGGGACATCTGTGGACTACATTTGAACTTTTCCACAACTACTAATGTGTGGGGCACTCTGGTGAAGAAGCATTGAATACCAGGGAGCAAAATCCTCCAGGGAGGGAGATTGGGACTGGCTGGGTAGGAGGCTTGGTTAGCTTCGATGACCTTTGGTGCAGCAAAGCTGGTGCATGAGAAAGTATGCACAACATGCAAATACATGCACCCTTGCTTCTCTGCCCAGCTCAGGGGTGCATCACAAGCTGGGATGAGAGGGTAGGACAACAGCTCACTGCAAAACTGCAGCAAGCACAAGGAGGTACACGTGAAATCCACAACGGGACACATTGCAGATCTGCTGTTCCTGCTGCATGGGCCCAGTGGCCCCAGAGGTCAGTCACATGTAGCTCACTTGGGCCCAGTTGGTTTTCTGACCTGATCTCCAGGCTGAGGAAAGGTATTTATGGGGTGACAGGTGGGATATAAAAGCTGTGGCTCAGTACTAAGCCAGTTTGGCAATGTGGCTTTCAGTGTGGATCCACCCGGTCGGTTCAGGCCACAGGAGAGGTAAAACTGCAGCTGATGAGCTGCCCCATAAACAACATTTCTCCATGTTTTTCACTCTGTAAGTTTCCATTTGATCTCACCTCTCTTGCCTACGCAGCTGGATCCCTCTCTCTGAAAACCAGGCTTCTTCCAGGAAGTCAGCTCTGCCACTTCATAAACATCTTCATGTGTTCATCTTCTGTTTGGTTCCCTGTCATTACAGCCAGATCAGTAGCATAAATTGCAGCTGGCAACTTGTTCTTATGAGGACCTCTTCCAATGTCATTTACTTGGCATCATTTCTCTGGTACTGTAGGAGACTGTGATAGTCAGTTAGGTAAGCATTTGGGGGGGTAGCTGAATTAAAATCAGTTTTTAACATACTTTATATTCCCTGACAACAGTAGATGTATTTAAATTGTCAGTTCATGTAGTCATCTGAGAGGAAAATGTGCTGCCACAGTGCTGCTCCCCACTCGTGCTTTTGGCTCACTGGCGTGCCTTGCCTGAGTGTGAATTTCCATCAGGCAGGGTACTGACTCTCTCCCAGAAGCGTTTTAAATCTGCAGAATCCAAAAGGGTGATTTTTGGGGGCAGAGGTGGCATTTCACAGACCGGCTAGTCAACTCTGAATGTGCTGATGCAGCACCTCCGAGGTACTGCAGGCAGCAAAGTAGCTGATCTGTGACAGCAGCTGTCACAGGTCAGCTGTGCGCCGAGGAGGGCTCTTATCGTACATTCAGAGTCCACAGGGAAGAGGCTTTACTGCTAAGTTCTTCATATAACGCTGCAGGAAATATATACACAGCTGAGATTATCTCTTTGGAGCTCATGCATCGTTTTTCCCAGAGTTTTTTAAGCCCCTACGAGACATGCATAGGAGAACTAGTTGGATTACAATGAGGATGTACAAAATCCACACTCTCCTCTATCAGCTTTTCTTTTTTTTATTTTTTTTTTTAAATTCAGGTAAATTTCATCAACCTAAAAAAAGAAGTGATCTTGTCCTTTTGGTTTCTCGGCCCTTTGAATTCTGTCTATTGCAAACTGTATCATGAGAATGGTCACCGTCAGTTAGAAGACTAACCTAATTTGGGCTCTTATTCAGCCTGCACTTCTGCACATGGAAATGTGTTGCTTCTTCAGTGTTATGATGTTAACTTCATCCAGTGAAAGTGGAATTCCTCTTTGCTTTGCTTTCCACCAAAGAAAGGCACCGTTCTGCGCTCTGCAGAAGACAACACACATTAGAAATATCTACCCTGCAACTTGAAAAACTCCTTGACTCCAGCACTGGTATCTCACACTGTTTGGTAACTCACTGCCTCACTAAGGTTGGGGTTGTTACTGCTACCTATCTCCAAAACTGCCCCAGGTGCAGTTCAGGGCTTGTTTATTCCAGGACTCACCCCAAAAGCCTCCATGGCAGATCCTGGCCCAAGCCTGTGCCCCACACAGCCCTCCAACACCAGCCCATAAGCTCTTGCATCCCCAAGGGTGCCCATGGGCCCTTGGGCATCTCACAGGGCAGGAAACACTGATTCCCAGTATGATGCTGTAAAATCACTGCTCTGCTATTCCACTTGCAGCATGAGACATACACAAAAATATTACACTCATGTTTTAGAGCTGGGGGGGCTGAAGGGGATGGAGGACCAAGTGCTGCACAGTTTGGTCACAGCCAGCCTGGGGTACTGGGCTACCTCCAGCTGTGAGAGCTGCCAAAAAGCCTTTACCGCTGCTTAACAGCACTTCTTTCCACCTGGAGCTGGGCAGGAGGGTGAGGGAAGTGGCCTGGGGGCTCCTGCAGGATGGAGCTCCATTGTCATCCCCAGCAGGTCCCAGCTGGCCGGGCACTGGCAACTAAGCCCATCTGGTCAGCAAAGCTGTGCCCTGTGGAGGGGTTTGTTGCCACACCAGCACATTGAGTTTGGTCCGAGACACCCTCACAAGGTCAGCTGGCTGTTTTTTCTTTTAATAAAGCCCTACAGAAAGTACTCACTTCACCGGACTGCTTTGAAGGTGATCCTCTACAATGGTCAGCCTTTGAAGAACGAGGTTTTGTCCTCACGCCCCAGCAGGAGGCAGAGGCACTGGTGATTTTTACATGGCATGTGGATAGCAAGTAAGCAAATTCACTTGAACTTGCTCGGCTGGGTGTTTTACTGCTCCACAGCCAACTGCCTCCCCGCAGAATGAGCTCTGTATGAAATGATGATGCCAATTTTTCTTATCCTGAGATTTAGCAGAACCACCTTCCTGACTGAGCAAATGTGCTGGTATCTTGCAGAGCGGGCTCTCTCCTGGTGGAGAGATGTAAGCAGGAAGGAAGCTGGTTTGGATTCAGTTTAATTTCCCCGGGGTTATATATGTTAAAGAGAGCAGGCACACAAAACCCAGATGCAAATAGAAGGTTAAATTCTCTTCTCATTTTTGAAGGGGTAGATGTACAGTAATCCTGCTGACTACAGGGCTGGCTGTGCTCGGGGAAAAGGAAGTTTGCTGGAGACCAACGCGACACAGGAAAGCAAACAAGAGGGTGCTGAAGAGGAAAACCTGCTTCATAACTCTCCTCTCACCTTTTTCTCTTCCAGCCTTTCCCTGGGCCAAATTCTGCTCCAGATTGGTGCTGTAAAGTCCATGCAGCAGGAGCCCAAACTGGCCAGAGCCTAAAAGCAGAACTGTTCCCCCTTTTCCTCTCAGCAGCCACCCCAAACCAGGGCTGACTTTTATTAGAACACAGATAAATAAATTGGAGAAAGCTCCACTCTCCTGAAAGAAATATTTGCAGGGAAGAAAGGTTTCCAAAGAAATCTCCCTCTCCCCACAGGCTGTGCCTTTCCCTCCGGCTTCTGATGTCAGTTCTGTCACTTCTAGCTGCTTCCAGGGCTGACAAGCTCCTCACCTTCCTCCCCAATGCCACCACCATGGAGGCTTAACCCTGAGTCTGTTTTCCACAGCCAGGGAGTACCCTGTTCCCCGGAGCAGCCTCCCAGCCCACATGCCCCCAGAAGCTCCCCATTTTCTCCAGGACCCAAGTTGATGTCGATGGTTTGCATTCACAGTTCTGTACCTGAGAGCAGAATCTGGCCCATGAAGACCTTGAAGATGAAGTTCTGGAGACCAGCTGCCTCTGACCGTTTCTCTTTCCCTCATCTCTCCTTTCTGCTCCTACATATTTTTCACACCTGACATTGCTGAGCCACCTATGGTGGCATCTGTCAGTGCTGAGCAGCAGGGGATGCTTTATCAGCCCGTCCCCTTGCCCACCACAGTGGTCACACAGGAGGACATTGAGGGCCCATACCGTAACAGCACTTGGCACACTGCAGGTGCAGACAGGATCTAATCCCTTGGTGAAAACAGCCACCACTCACCGCTTCTCTGCAGCGCTTTCCACCAGTTTTGCTCCCTGCTTGAGGGTTTGCTCACACACCAGGAAGCTCTTTGCTGTTTTCCTTCTCAGAGTGGTGGCCTTCTCTGCTCAGAGAGGTTGGACTCCCTCCGAAGCTTCTAGAGCTGCTCCTGTAGATGTCTAGAGGAGCTCCATGGAGACACGGCACTCTGTGCTCCAGCCACCTACCCACACCCCCCTGTGCTGTATTTTCTCCAGACATCTTGGTTTTTGCCTTTCCTCACTTCCCTCACAGGCAGGCAAAGTTATCTCAATGTCAAGGAGCATTTCCCAAAATACAGCTGCTACCTCTGCCCCTTTCTGTCTTTGAAGAGTTATCTTGGGGACCAATCAGTTGCATTCCTTTCAAAATGCATTTCCAATGCATCTTAAAAATAAAATGATTGCCAGCAAATTTATCAGTACTTTCCTCACTACCTTGTGATGCATAGCCAGATTAAGATCCAAAGAAGGATGCGATGCTAAACTAGGACACAGGCAAGTATAAAGACTCTAAAAAAAAAAAAAAAAAACCAAAAAAAACCCAACCAAAAAAACCCAACTTAGAAAAAGAGCCAGAAACTTCCTTTCTCCACAACGGCCCAATTCTAACACTTTGGTAGGTCCAGGACACCTCTATTTCTGACCTGGAATTTCTGTAATTGGCCTATTTGGTTTGCAGCCCCTGGGTTATGCCCCAAACTACCCTCACTTGGACAATCCAGCTCCTGGCTTCTGGGGCTCACTGGGCAGACTCATTTTCAAACTCACCCTCACATGCACCAGTTTCTCCTTGGACACTCAGTTCTTAGCTTTGGATCCCAGTTTGGGGAAGAGAAACTTAAAAGTTAAGCTAAACTGAAGGGGGGTGAACATTTTGGGTCTGTCCTTCACTATGATAAATGTTCATACTCTTCCCCCAGTATTTTACTGCTTGTTTTTTAGCCACAGCTGGTTTCACTCGCTGTTACTTCTTTCTTACTCTACTGGCTTTCATCTTTCTAATCATTCACCAATGGATTTTCTTTTCTATTCATTATTTGTAATGCACATTTCTTATTCCCCATGGCTGCTTTGAGCACCATTGATTCATTTTTAGTTTTCTGAAGTCCTCTCTCGTCAGCAAACACTGCTTTTGCTGCTAAGATTCTGCCACAGATTTCCTTTCCTAAATCAGAGGCAAAGAGGGAGAGTTTGAAACAGACACCCCAATTTCTAAGTCCTTTCTGTGATAAGACATGACCCAGAATGTTTTTCCCCCCTTTCCCACAGAAGCTATGCTGTCCTACACCGCATTTATACTGGGTCCCATTTTTAATTACATCTTCCATAAGTACTCACCCTGAATCAGAATAGAAACATTTTTGCCAGGTGGGAATTGAATGTCAGTTTTTGACAGTAATGCCCAAGACCTTCAGGGGTTCCCTATCTTTCTTCCAAATCTTAATAAATCCACAGGAAAGTATCAAGCAGGGCACAGAGGAAGTGTCTTATCAGGTCTGGAGGCCCTGGGAACATCCCATCAAATCCAGCTGTACAGTCCTCACCAGTGACCAGAGTTAATTTTCCTATCAACAGCTCTGAGCCCTTTGAGAAATCCCTTGGTGGCCTCCATTTCATTCCCTCTGCATACGTCTTCAGTCCAGTGGACACTGCTAATAATAACTTCAGCAGAGAGGTTCTCATTCTGCAAAGCTCTTAAGCCCAACTGTAATTTTCAGTGTGAGGATACTGCCATTAGAATCCACGGCAAAAGCTACATCCCTGCCTGTTGTACCAGACTGGGGGTGACCAGGCTCTCACCCTTCGTCTATCTGTCCTAGCAGGAACCCCAGAATCCTGAGAGGGAGCCCAGTATCAGTGTCTGTCGTCTTCTCAGAACAGCAGAACATGAGGAACAGCACAAGTGCAGACGAAGGGAGGCCCGTTGCCTCATTCTCCTCTGGGCCCTAATTCCATTGTGTGGCTGCTCCTTCCCTGCAAGGGCGGAAACAGCAGCACCTAAACACTACTGCTTGACCGTAGCGACCTTTCTTCCCCCTGTCTTCTTTCCCAGTTGCAACAAGAATGTACACTGTAAAATAACTAAGCTTATATATAATGTGGGACTCTATGAAGACCAATAAGCTGCAGTTTTACACCCATTTTGAAGCCGAAACCTTGCTTGCCATTGTGAAGCTGTGAGGTTTGAACAGGTGAATACGATGGGCAGGATTTGATCCTGTCACATGAAGAAAGCCATGAACGGCTGCAGCTGCTTTTAAAGCGGTCGCAACCACAGCTCTTCTGCCTCTGGTGCACTCAAAGCGACCTCTTCCCTCATTCAATCTCCTTCAAGTGCATCACTTTGTTTTTTCTTTCCTCCTGGAAACTAAAGAGTGAATGAAAATCTTGCTATTTGGGATGGCATTTAAAAAAAAAAAAAAAGGGGGGGGGGGTGCAAATAAAGACATTTTAATTGCATGGGATTTCTGAATAAGGTTTCAAAGTGGGGGGAAAAAGTAGCTGTGTGCCTGGTACACAGAGAGCCTTTTCTCTTCCCCTTTGTGGCAGAGGAATCAATGGAATTCATATAAAAGAAGGAGGGGGGGTGGGAAGAGAGATAGGAGATGCCTTGCTCGGTACCAGCAGGTCACAAGTCTCATGAGTCTCGAGCAGGGCTTGCAAGGAAGTTGCTGACTGTATCTCCATGTGTGCCTTTTTGTTCCTTGCCTTGGATTTGCTGGTCAGTGGCATGCTGCTTTGCCTGGCTCTCCATAGAGCTTGTAGCCTACAGGAATTTGGACAGAGTGGTACAGACATCGCCGACAGAGACTCTGATCACTGACTATCCCTTTAAACGCAGTCTCATGACTTAGTCTTTACTCCACTACCTATTAAAGAAGGAGACAAGACGTACATAGGCAGCTTCCATTCAGACACCCAGAAGGACACAGAAAGGCAAGACAATTTAACAGAGCTAACTGTGAGTAAATACGAGGCATTAGAGGTGCTCTCTAGAGCAAAGGGCATGGAGAAAGATTTGTAGGAAATCCTGCAGTGAAAGAAGGTGCAGTATTTTTTAAGATATACTTGCATACAGTGTTCAAAAGGCAAAATTCTGTAAAGAGATCTGTCATGTTAGCATTATACCTTTAAATATGAATCTAAGTGTCTCTTAATATAACGTTGACCAATGCTTGATTTCCCATAAAAATCTGCAGCAGTGATTTTGTGCTGCAAGCACTGGTGCCTTTTGCAAATACAACCTTTTTTCACTGGGATAAATTTCCTAGAAGGAATATCTGGGGGGAAATTTGAAGCCAGCCTTTTGCAAATTTGGATCTAAAGCCCAGCCTGGAGCCTCCAGTTAGACACCCGCACCTCATGAGGGGTGGCCTTCCTTCTGAGAGTGACGGATGTGACCCCATTTCTGCTGGGGACAGAAGGGGGCTGTGGGTGCTCAGCAGCATGGAGACTGCACTAAGGTGACCCAGCATGCATGCGGGTAGCTAACTTTTTAACCAAGGGGCTCTGTGGCTCCACACATTGTAATGGCCAATCATCCTATATGGTACAGCATCTGGAAAACTCAGCTTTTGTTCGTCAACGGCGTCATAAGCATGTCCCTACATCTTTTTTTTTTTTTTTTTTTTTTTTAAATGACAATAGCTACTGGGTAGACCTGGACAAGTATTTTAACAGTGATCATTACTATTGCAAGTGGTATCTTAACACTGATGGAAAGAGGAAGTTCCTCTGTCAGCTCAGCCTATTGCTTTTCTTAATATATCTGTATCATTAATTGCAGGTGTGATCAGCTGGTGGAGAGTGTTCCCAGCGTGCCTTCATGTTGCCCATTTCCTTCCCTGCACTGATCCTGTTTGCTTGCTGCTTAACCAAAGGAAACTGCATCTCCTATGATGAGCTGAAAGAGCTGAAGACTGAATTTGCCATCAATCTCTACCGGCATGTGTCCAAAGCAGAGAACAGAACCAACGTGGTAGTCTCTCCAGCAAGCGTGGCTGTCTCCTTGGAGCTGCTGCAGTTTGGAGCTCAAGGAAATACCTTTATGGAGCTGCAGGATGCCCTAGGATACAACATTCATGGTAATGTACTGCTTAAAGAAAATACTTCTTGTCTTACATTTTGCACTAAATTCACAGATTTACTAAGGAGGCAGCAATTGCACGCATCATACTAAACTTCTGTCTCACTTGCAAGATGTAGTTTAGGGGTGTTTTCTCCATCTTTGATAGCCAGGTATCAGCTGGACAAAGGAAACTCGAGGGGGTAGTTGATATGCATGTTGTTATTGTTCCTCTTTTTTCTGGATCAGTGCTTACGCTGTTACTGCACTGAAATACAACTACATCTAGAAAAGCTACTTCCACACACAGCAGAATTGCTCCTGGTTTCCCAGAGTTTCATTGTGTCCATTGTGTCCTGGCCTCCCCTGTGTCCTCTGCAAGGAGGTGCCAGGCAGAGGAAAAATTTTATGAGGCCTATAGAAATAGAATTATCTTTAAGACTTTGCACCTTTTTCTAATGTTTTTACAACTGGCCAAAAAGATGAAAAGTTATTAGAAGCAGGCTGGCAGAGATATACATTGACAGATGGATGGTGCAATTGCATCTTTCTCTGAAAGCAGGCTAAAATAAAAATCAATGGGAATCTGGATGGGATATGGAAAAGGCAGATGTCTTAAAATCCAGCATTAAGTCAGCTGAATCTAAGGATGCTGTTTTCATTTTAGCTCTGGATTATCCTACCATCTCACATCACACGTCAAAAACTATTTTACATTATGGGCACAATGTTTATGAAAAGCAGATGCCTGCCTCATCTTCAAAATTTGCAGCTTACATACAAGACTTATGTATAGAGATGACACCGCTATTTCTCAGCATAAAATTTGCTTTCAGTGTATGAACACCAAAAATAAAACACTACAGCAATTTAATCATCCTGCGCTGTAACCTGCCTTCGTCACCATTACCATTCTCTGTTGCATTGATATTCAAAACCATCACAGCAGTAAGGGCTCGCTCTGGCCGACACGTACAGATACAGCTGCAGGTACTGGCACAAGGACAGTGCATCTTTATTATAAGCAGCTGACACAATGAAGTCTTGCCTACAAGGCTCCTGTTCCTGTAAATTCAGTAGGGTAATTTTAAACAACATTCATTCATACAAAGATTATACTTTAATTGATGCTTCTGGTCATTAGGGGTTCGGTTATTAAGAACCAGCCTTAAGAGCAGTATTGCACAGTGACATTCAGGCACAGATCTCCACACAAAACGTAGCCAAGCACAGAGGTTGTTAAGGACCTGGTAGCTCTTTTGCACTGCCTTACTTCTCACGTGGCACATCATATTAAGCAGACATTTTATCTCCATTTCAGTTGTCTGTGGTGCAAGCCACATGAGCTTTGACTTTCAGTAATATTAATGCATGAATGTGAAAATAAAGTAGGATGGGATCTACAGCTATAGGTTACAACAGTGCATTTCCAGTGGTGGAGAAGGAAACCACCTCATCAAATGGTTTAAATCAAATAAATAAATCAAATACTTAGATCAAATTTCCTATTAGACAAGTAAAACCAAATCACGTATGTATGCATATATGATAAAATTCCTTTTTTCCATCAGATGTTTGCATTAATATTTCTGTTGGTCTGTCTTAAACAATAATGAAGGATGTGATTAAAACCTTAGAAGGCTGAAAACAATGAAAACATTGATGGTTCATTCACTATTCACAGAGAATCTGCACTTGTAATTTTCTTTTAATGTTTGGAAGATTTATTCACCTTGATTCTAGTAGTAAGAAAAACAATGTATAAAGGGATGTCTCTCTAGACACCACAGACAAAATTACATGCTTTACAATGCTTTCTCCTTGCTGTTTTATCAACAGTCGAGTATTTTAAAATAAATTCGAACTGCTCTCCAAGTACAAATTCAGGACTTTGGTTAGCTAAGCACTTTGATATGACTGAAGTTATAGGCTCAGGGTACCACACCTTACATTAACATCTGCTTCAAATTTACCATCTTTGATTTCTCACATCCTCTGGAGAGCTTGCCAAATGCTCCCACACTAATGCAAAACACACAAGAAAAGCACTTTACACTTCAGACTGTGTGAGTTTTTCTTGACATCTGTTCTAGGAGTTCAATGTTTTATCCCTTAGAAAGTAATAGACCTAAATTTTAATACCAAACTTGCCATAGGTTATTAGTCTTACTGAAGGTTATTGAGGAGCACTATTAGGTCAGAAAACGCCCCGGATTCTCAGGTGGTAGAAATCGGTAGGTGTGAAACTCTCCCTTTGCTCCATCAAGAATCTGAACTGACGCAGTAAAAGTCTCCCGATGGCCTGGTAGGCAGCTGGAGGCTCACAGGGATCCTGCCCTTGACCTGACGCTCAGCCTGGGACAGGTCGGTGCAGGCAGGTCTTCCCCGGTTAGCCGCCCCAAATCGCCCGTATCCCAGGCGGCAGCCCACCCTCTCTTCTCTCCAGCACTGCCTACGCCCACAGCTGTCTGTAGAAACTGGGGTCTCCTCCCTTTATCTAAGGTTCCCTTTGAGTCAAAACAAAGATTTCTAGCCAGCCCATAACGGTGAGCCCAGCCATGGCCATGGGGAGCCAGATACCTGTGAGCTGCCCGAGGCATCCCAGGGTTTCAGGCCAAGGCAGAGGAATACCTGTGCCAAGTTCAGCAACCCAGAGAAGGAAGGGGGACAACATTGAACCCTCCCTTGGAGATGGTGGCCAGAAATTCGTATACAACAGTGAGCTGCTGAGATTTCACACAGAAATGGGGACACTTGGTAGGGAAAACAGAAAGGTCCTGGTGGTCCTGCAGAGCCAAGAGATGCTGATATCTTGTTGAAGAACAGCAGTGCTCCAGACTTTTCTCACTCCTCATGGAAAATTTACTTATAAAAGGAGGAACCAGCTGAAAACGTCTCAAAGGCAGGTAACAGTAAGACTTTTGATGGCTAGGCATAGGCAAGCTTCCTTCAAAGCACAAGAGATATGGGAAAGGGGCTGAACTGTGAACGCAGGAAGTTTGAGATTTGACCCAGCGCCCATCAACACTGTTCAGACTTGGTGCAAGTCCCAGGCCTCAGGAGGTCACCTCAGCATGAACCACCCCATCACAAACCATTATAGTGAGCGACATAATGACAGCCAGAAATGGCTGCTAAATCACCCCTCAAGGGAGCCTACTAAAAACTTTGTGATTTTAAAATCATGAGATCCTCTATGTTTACAGTACTTCTGTTCCTGTTGGGCCCACACCTCAACCCTGCATCCATCACAGAAGCCACCACCATGGACCTACCATGAGCTCCCCAGGAACAAGAGACCAGGGCACTATTCAACAATTTTCATTAGTAGACAACAAGCTAGAGAATACAATATTGAATTTTTGAATGGTACTGAGCTCATAATTGCTGTAAGCATTTTGGAAGACCAGAACAGAATTTAAAAAGGTCCTGGAAGATCAGAGAAATGTGTGAAGTGAATAGGACACAATTCAATAAGGGCAAGTGTGTAATTCTACATTTAGAAGGAATAATCAGCTGTTCAAATCGAGGAACAATGAGCCAAAGAATAGTGTTTTTAGAAAAGGATCTGAGGGCTCTTAGGAATTAAAAAAATGAATATTGAATGGGAAATACAATCGTACTTCAAAAAAAAGCAGACACTGTTGTGGCTTGTATAAAGAGTTGCTTGTAACACGCATGAAGTAACCTATCAGCTCCATTTAGCATTGCCAGAACTGATCTGCAGTACTGGGCCAGTTTGGGGCACCATCCTTTCAAGAAAAATATCACCACATAAAGGCCAAGGGTAGAAGAGACAGGCCTGGGGCAGTCAGGAAGAAGCCTTTCCTGGAACGGGTGGCATTGATAATGGCAGGAGAAGGAGATGGCGGTACTGTGGCATATGCCTGTGACTCAGCCAGTCATAGAATCATAGAATCATTTAGGTTGGAAAGACCTTTAAGATCAAGTCCAGCCTCCCTAATGGGAACTCAGAGAGTGCCCAAGAAAAAATAATGTACCTTATGAACTGTAAGAGCTGTGTTTGCACAGAGGTGTGAGCCTGATGTGACACCAGCCTCTTGACATATCTGCACTGGAGTGATTTCTATAGCAACATGAAGAGTGCTTTCCTATGCCCAGAGTATCACCGGTCCTTGAGAGTAGTGCTCGACAGTAATACCCCATGAAGTCAAGAGTGCTTCAGCTCTTATAGCACTTCAACTTTCAGAGGACACCAGTGTCAGCACTGGAGTTGAGGGCTGCAGAGCCTGGTGCAAACTCTGCTATCCTTAGCCTCCACACGGTAATTGGAGTTTCTCCCTCTTGGTGGCAGATCAAAGTGTGCAGGATTTCTTGCATGCGGTGTACGAAGGAGTGTCTGACTCCAGCCAAGGCACCGTGGTTCAGCTGGCGTGTTCCTTCTTTGTGGACGCCGGCGTGCAGCTCTTGCCCCACTTCACTGCACATGCTGCACGCTGGGCAAACAGCAGCCTGCAGCAAACCAACTTCACCGACCCCAACAGAACCGCAGCCCAAATACAGGAATGGATCACCGGTAACCTTGGAGGTAAGATAACCCATGAGAATGATTGCACATGAATAGAATGTAAAATAAGAGTAATGAGAAAAATTGCATTTAACCAAGCATAAATTTTTTTTGCCACACTCTTTGTCCAAACCAAGGTTGAGAGCCAGGAAATCAAGTTCTTGTGCTGATGCTCATTTCTAACATGAAGAGTGAGCTGGAATAGGTCTGAATCTGTGAGTGTGAGTTTGCAGCGTCAAGCTGGCAACCGCTTGGCCTTGTTCCTCTAATTTTTAAAATGGCAATCTTTTGCAGTGTTTTCAGTTTTAATGAGGAACAGCCAAGTTCCCCAGGGACTTAGTTTTCTGCATCGGATGCTTTCACGCTGCTGTGGGGAATACACAGGGCCATAAGCTCAGCAGTCAGACTCTTGAGTTTAAAAAGTCAAAATGGGAAGTAAAAAGAATTTACTTTCCACACAAGCAAGAAAAGTAATGAAATTAAATTCTGTGTTAATGAAAAAAAAAAATTGAAAAAGCAAATCCTTAGAAACAGCAGAGCAAACCAGTCCCTGATTTGCTGCACCAGTTTAAGTTACATGAGTGTTAAATTGGCCATCAACATGTGACGTGATGTTAAAGACACGCATTAAAGATATTACTGAAAAAAAAGATTTCTGTCCTTCTCATATGAACTCAAATAAATGATCCTGCTTCAAGGTAGAAAAATATTGCCCTAGAAGCAGATACTGAAATGGGAGTTCATATTGTGGGGCTCTCATGCGTATCGATGAATTAAAAATGGGTCACATTTTCAAAAATCTTTGAGGTACCCAAAGCAGAGTCAGCTGAACTGCCAAGTAATCAGGAGGTGGGGAGAACTGGGATATGAGCTTTTTGACTTAGTTACTTCATAAAGTGGTCTGTAATCGTGAACCCATTTCATGTGGGATTTCTGGTGCTAACAATGAACCACTCCAAGATATGTGTGGGCACATTTAAGCTAGAAAACCACTTAGAGGCAGGGCATGGTGCCGAGAACTGGGCTGCTGTCAGCCATGTGGTTCAGTGAGTAGCGTAGTCCTGGCACAACTTTGGCCTTCAACATTCACCAACTCGCGCTCAGTTCTGCAGAGAGCATGGACCAACAGGCAACCCCAACGAGGTCCACGTACAGGTGGGGAGGGAAAGGCAGACAGCTTAACGGTGCCTTTTGTGCCTCTTGCCCTGAGGGATGGAGAGTGGTTGTGATTTGCTTTATTTACTCACACAGACCTGGCCTTTAGGCCTGGGCAAGTAGAGTGGTGCATGTCCCCCTCCCTGCCTCTTGTTCCATGCAGATGGGGATGTGCTTGGCATGCTGTTGGAGAACGTTGGGTCACCGCTTAGCCAGGTCGCCTTGGTGAGCACCATGTACTTCAAAAGCACGTGGCAAAAGAAGTTTTCCTTTTTGGATACCCAGATGTTGCCTTTCACCACAGCAGAGGGCTCAACCCTGAAAGTGCCCACAATGCATCACACAGCTGAAGTTAACTACGGTAACTGTCCTTGATCCAGATTTGCTCTGTTGTAGAACATGGAGCAGTTTCATTCATTTACTTTCCACAAAGTAACAGATATGTTACTTTGCCAGCTTAGAGAAGTCTCAGAAGGAATCCCATCACATGAAGAGACCACCTGAGCGACTGAATTGACTCCATATAATCCCAGGCAATCACGAAACAGAACCTGGGTTCAATATGGTTCCTAAAATGTCTACTGCCCATGCCCCATCCCTAAAAGACCAACACTGCCCAGCACTCCGTAATGAACTTGTCAGCTGTAGCAAACAACTGAAAGGCACCAAAATAACGTGCCAGGAGAAGGGAACAGGAGAGACTGTGGGTACCATAGTATGCAAAGTCCATTGCAATCTCATGGAGCTTGTTAAATAAAGCTGCCTAGGAAGGGAGGGCTGTAAGAAACACATCCGACCTCATGACAGAGGGGCAGTTAAGAAAAGAAACTATATCAAGCCCCTACCAATTTGATTTGTGAGATGGGTGAGAAATTTTTTGGTCCTCAGCCTAATCGCTCTTTGGCTCTTGAGTGCATAAACACCAGATAGAGGATAGTATCGCTGGTAGCACCAGTACTGCACACCCATCCCTCCTGTCTGTGGTCACAGCCTGTCCCCAAGGCTTTAGGGTAAAACTGCAAATCTTCAGGGCCAAATCCTGAAACAAAGGGGAGAGAATTTTTTAATGGCCTTTATATCAAATCAGTGGATGGTCTCAGCATGTGCTTAACATTATAAATATAGGTTAAACTTTTATTTGTATAACATATGAACACAGTGTCTGTTCCTTTCAAAGGCTTGGAGTATGTGGGTTGCTGACAGAAGGACTCCTGCTGCAGGCTTAATTTTTTACCACCACGAATTCTGCCAATTAGCTCTTTCAAAAATATAAAAACCTCCTTTCCCTTCTAGCCTAAATTTCAGAACTGCACTTGGGTAAAAACCTTCCTAATTCCAAGACTAAATTTTTTTAAGACCAATTTATATCTCTTAGCATCATGACAGCTTTATCCTTTAAGTTAAATAGTTTCTCTTCAGCTCTGGTATTTACTCACAATGCAATTGGTATTGGTGAGTTACCAAACTGCCTCTCAGTTTCCTTTTAACTAAGCTGAAGACATCAGGCTCTTCTAAACTATTTTAAAAATACTCCAAATTTTTATTAGTCCTTTCCTGCACTTTTCCAATTCAAATTAATCTTTCTTGAAAATAAATGACCAGGAATGTACATAAGGCTTCTGATGAGGCCATATACCTGCTCAATAAAATGTTCTTCGTATTTCTATGACTTGCTAAAACCGCCTTGTGTAGTGCACTGCAGACTCAGCTCAGGGTAGTTACCCAAGGTTGAATCCACCTGGGCCTTTTTTCTTTCTCCATTTTTTTTCCAGCTGATGAGTCCCAGGGAAACCAAGGGGAAGGAAATCTCCACAGGGACATGACTTTTTGAACTGTCAGTTTCCACCACTCCAGTCATCATGGGTAACCTCAATGCTCGACTTTCTGTGATGGAAGCCTTGAGCGTTGGCAATACTTTGGAAAGCCCTTGGGAACCTCTTTTCAATCTGGGAGCCCCTCTTCTAACTTAGCTCATTGTAGTGTCACCTTCAAGTGGCTGCTTGCTGCCTGCAATTTCTCACTTGAATTGCCATCGTTTCTACCTGTAAATAATGCCATGGTAAAGCTATGCTTACCGTTTTACTTAAAACTAGATTGTTGGCTCTATCCCTTTTTATCGAATTAGCTATCAAGTAAAAAAAGCTTAGAGATGTGTTTGTTAGGGTCTACCTGATATTGCAATTTATCTCACTTCCTATTTCTCTCTTTGGCTTGATTATTCTTTTCTCCAGAGTATGTTCTCTCAAGCAAAGACCTAAAATTTCCCAGATTACTTTCTTTTTCTTAAAAATGTACTACTATTTTCCAGTCATGGGAAACAACTGAATCCACAGTCCATTAAAAAATCTTTGCTAACCCATTTGCAAATCCACATCCAGGTTCTTTTCATGTTCTGGAGTGGTGATCATCCAGGTCCCCAAATTACTATTTGTCTCTCTCAAGCAGTGTAAACTCTGTTTCTCTCTCTGGTGTTGTAATACCTCCTGTTCTTTCCTCATTTCCATTAGGAAGCTGACTGTTATCCTTTGCTATACCATCAGATTCTTTCTTTCCCAGCAGTTCCAGAAAATAATTGGGATGAATCTAAAAAAAAATTTAATTCACAGTGTTCAGCAGCACCAGACTTTTGTCTTTCTCTTGTTTATATGGCTAAAACTTTTTCCTTTTCTGTGCAAGTCATATCAAGCAGGCAGTTGGCAGCTCGTTATTTCTATGCCTTTTTATATCTGAACCATAATTCACCTGGCTAAGGAATTACGTTTTCCTGCTTTTTGCAAGTTTGTCTTTACATCTTTCTTTGTGGTGTTTCCTCTTCCAGGACATCCATGGTGTGTCCACCACGCTTCTTACTCCTGCTGGGACTGCCAGCTCCTGAGTACGTTCACACCTCTGACTTGGAGCGCTCCCATCCTCCTCACGTTTCAATCTTTTATAAGTTAATTGACTTTACTAAGGAGTGCAGTTTCCCTTTCCAAAACCCAACACCTCATCAACCTTGTCATTGAGCAACATAAATCGCTACATCAACCCGTGCTCTTTCAGTCCCAGATGATTTCGTATGCCCAGCTCACTGCCGGGGCCTTGCTGCTCCTGGTGTCTGGGACAGCCTCCCTTCCTTGCTTCGCAAGCTATTCAGGTAAATCAACAGGTTTCTTGGGACTAACGTACACCTGTTCGCTCAGGAACAGAACTTTTCTCTGAACGTTCTCTTTTAGTAGAATGAGATAAAGAAATGTGAGGCCTAACATGATGGAAGGCAGGAAGGAAGGGGGCTGCCAGTGCTTCTACAAGTGAAGATCTCAGGTAAAGACCAGTGACCAGAAATTTAGCAGCTGAGCTGCGTTGACTGACCATATATTTTTGCTCCTGATCCCTTGCAAACTTGATGAAATCAAGTTAGTTGTGCTTGTCTGACCACTTGGCTAAACACAAGAACTCCACCCTATCATCCTCAAGTAGGCAGCTGAAGCATTAAATATTTGCCCAGAAAAAGAAAGTTAGCCAAAATACTGGGATTACCTTCTCATCCAGTCTGAAATGTGAGAGCGCTCCACAGCTAGAGAGACTTATGAGGAAAGTTGAAATTAAAAAAAACATTTAAAGATTGATGATTGTCAGATTTGATAGGACCAACTCAAGTTTTTGTCACTAGAAATGCTAGAAATGCTTCTAACAAATCAGTTATAAATTAATATAAAAGATTGGTTCAGTACAACAAAACAGAGGCATGAAATAACTTTCCTTCATTATTAAATGATAGCAGCTGTCTCTCATCGTGATCCAACACAGAGTGAGAAAGAGTAGCTGTGGCCTGTTATCAATTGCAACCTTTACAACATTTGTTATCTTTTTAATATCACTACAGAGAACAAATCAGCCTGGGGACAATTAACACTGCTCTAAGAAAATATCAACATTACTGTTTACACATGCCTTTTAAACACTGCAGCTATTTTACATATTCATTTTTCCAAGCAATTTGTTAACTATAATTGAGTACTGATTTAGCATATATATAACCCTTATGGGATGCTCAAATTCAGTTCAAGTAAGTAACACTAAGTGTTATGAGTCAATAATCTCAAATCTTTTTTTTTTTCCTAATTAACAAATAAGGACCGTATAACCTTTGTGCAGAATGTGCTGATTTCAAAATATCAGCGTGCCCCCAAATTAAACCATTCACAACCAGTCCATCTTCCCTATTGCCCATTATAAACCAGAAGGTCTTATCCCAGCAAATGATCCACATGCTGGGAGAAGTTTTTGACAGCATAATTCCCTCTCCACATTGCACAGTGGGAGGGTTAATCTAAGAGCCTAAAATTGAATCTAGCAGAATAACCAACACTTAATGAAACCTATATAGTCCATATCTGCAAAACTAACAAATGTTGTGGACTACACAGTTGAGCCACCCTATAGCTATATATTTATTGGCAAATATTTAGATACTATGAACATGAGCTATCTATATTCTATTGTTTATAGCACCTGACTCAAAAAGAGTATCAACCCTTGAAGATACAACTGCCACAGCTGGATGCAGGAGCAGATTCAGTATTTGGATGGCCTGCAGCAAAGGCACCAAGTCGTTGGCTTGCAACTTGCATTTAACTCCTGGCCTGCTAGCTATTGCTGAGTGTTCCTGAAATGCTATTTATTGGATTAACATATATAAAAAAAAAAAAGTAAAATTATAATAATTGAATCTGTTCTACTGAGTCCATTAGAAATGCCTGGATTAATTGTTCTTTGAAATATGGAAAAAAGGGGTACTTTTAAATGGCTATTACAAACCGTTGCAAACCAAATTAGGAGTTTGGAAGCCTACCAACTTGTACTTTTGAGACTAGTTTTTCTAACTTTCATCTGATTTTGCTAAGTCTTTGTGCCTAGATTGTAAAAAATAAGGAATTTGGTGCTTAAATAAGCATAAACCTAACTACTTCATTGTTTAATGTAACTTTGTTTCTTTAAACACAGTTTAAACTGATTTTTAAAGGTAGTGAAGATGGAAACAAGAGGCAAAGTACACTTCAGTTAATTAAATAGAACTTAAAAAACCAAAATTGAGTGTCCTATCAGCAGCAAATTTTTAATGAGAGATATTAGAAAATTGTAAGTTTATTCCAAAAATACACATTACGGGAACAATTGCCATAAAACTACTGTCACTTCCTCAATAATGTTTTTAAACTCTGAGCAAGGAGTACAGCTATATAAGAAAGTAATAAAACATCCGTGCTCTGTTGAGACAGTACTTCAGGTACTATTACTAGCATTTTTCTGATGAGATATATATATATATATAAAATCACACAACCAGTTCTGTTCGGAGGAGCCGCTGCTTTCAGTTGATAACCTGAGCTGCTTGCAAGAGCCCATGTGTCAGAGACAACCCCTTATACCCCATCCCTGCTGTCCCAGGATTGGGTTGTGGGTTTGGGGCTTTTTTCCCCACTTGACTGATGAAATCAGATCTGCATCTGCCCACCCACAGGCCAGTTCCAGACTGCAGCTCTAGAGGCTTTCAGCGTGGTTGAGTTACCCTACCTGGGGGAGAAACTCAGTATGGTCCTCGTGCTTCCCAGCCACAAAAGAACATCTTTGTCCCAGATAGAGTCTCACCTTTCTGCCAAAACCATAACCCTCTGGGCCAGCAGCTTAAAGAGAATGAAGATGGACATTTTTCTGCCTAGGTAAGTAATCTTAGAACTCCAAGATGGCTTCACTACTGCAGTTGCCAGAATTCTGTGTGATAGTGCTGACATGAGCAACACGTGAGGCGAAATCCAAATGAGATGCTTTTGTTTCTTTTGTTCATCACATGATCAGAAAAACTCTAACCCTTTCTTAAGTCGTGAAGAGGTGAGCTGAGAACACCAGAACTTTCCAATATGCTCTGTAGTATTTTAAAAAACAAGTATTTCTGTTGATCCTACAGCTTTTACTTAAAATTTATTTGGGGCATAACAATCCTTGAAGGATCTAAAACAGAAAAGTTTCTGGCCCTTTCCCACACTCAATTTTTCCTCTTTGCTTAAGAAAGAATAAATATATAACCTTTAAAGAAATTAAAATGCATTAGCTTATTTTTACAACTTGCTAGCATACTACAAAAGTACTCTACAAAGAACTTGGGTCCCCCAGCAGTCATACCCATCCTTCTGTGCACAAAGCAATTTTCAGCCATCCATTTTCCACATTATTCATTTGCCATTGCTTGCAAATGCACTTGTTCTGGAGGTGTCTTCTATTCAAATAAAATCGCACAGCAGGAGGAATTAGGTGCAGAAGGGCCTTTTGCAGCTGTACCTATTGTATGGATCAGCATAGAAGGGCTTCGTTACACATCTCTTACAACACATGCCTTGTGTTAACGAAGCAATAACTGAATAACAATTTGTTATAACTGAAAAACAATTTGTACATTAATAATCTTTCTCCAAGCTAATCTTTGGCAAATATTTCAAAAGGTCCTTTGTTACAGCCAGAAAGATTGTTAAAAAGAGGACAATTGGGGAGACACAGAGTTCATGTGTCAAGAAGACTGAGAGGCACTCTGATTGCAATAGATGGAGGCAAGGGATTCCTTCTGTTAAGGTCTTCACATGAAGAGAAGTTGCTTTTCTGCAAAGTACACTTAATCAGATGGAACATATTGTGCTCATACAGAAATAGATGGCTGAAATGCAAAAGCTTGAAATAAATTGCATCTGTTCCCCCTTTTAGCTCTGTGAGACTACAAATCCTGCATTTAAATAAAATCTGTCTTATTCCAGGTTCAGTATTCAAAGCCTTTTTGACCTAAAGACAGTTTTTTCTGCCTTGGGAATTAGAGATGCATTTGATCCCATCACTGCTAATTTTAAAGGCATTTCAGGTAAGAGGCTTGACTGACAGAAAAATGATCACTAACCCAATAGTTGTAGACTCTTCCATGTGAAGGAGTCAATAGAGCTGGGTCTTCTGCATCAATCTCACTTCTTCCTCTGTGAAACTCTAAAACACAATTCACACCCAACTATTCTACTTTATTAATAGTGATTGTATTTTGAACTGCTGTTTTATAGGAAAAAGGAATCTGAAAGGGACAGGGTTAGTTTTGGTCTTGCTTTTCTCTATTTTTTCCTGGCCTTCCTTTCTTTAAGATTAAAATCATGAAGTCAGTGTAGGCCTGGGAAATGGTTATTTATTCAGAAACCTAGGATGCTTTAGTACAACTTGCATTCATATTTGTGTTTTCAAAAGTCATTTAACAGGTAGGGATGCTGGTCTAACAAGTCTGTATTCCAGCTCCTGACATCACAAACAATATTGGCGTATGCCTATGCTACATTGTCTCGTTAATCCAGTGACCAGTGGACTAAATTATACTTTTTCTTTGCTAAAATACTAATGCTATGATTGTAACCTGTCTTGGTTTTGAAAGTTTGAAATTATTCTGTTCTCTGGAAAATTTTTATTCCTATTTAATATTAAATAAATAAAACCCCCTCAAAATTATTTATTTTCTTTTGACTACTTCCAGCAATACAAATTATTTAAACTTAAGTAATTTCTACTCATAGCAAAGAGTCAGAGTGGAAGTTGCCCAGAGAGATGCAGAGTTCATGCAATTCTTGTGTATATGATAGAATAAAATTAAATTCCTCCTATTCAGACAAACCTGCTTTTACAGAAAAGTTGCTTTCCTGGGATGAACCTCAGAAGGCACATTACTCAGGGTTTTTTTGATGCTGCTTTTAAAATTGAACACAATGTAGTTCTATTGCAATATATATCTCAAACTGCAGAAATGCACATTAAAATCATTTGCTACTGCCCACTCTTTTTTTTAAAGCCTGCTGCTTTATTGCAAACAAATGTTGATATACTGATTAAGTAGACAAGGATGTATTTTATAAATTTAACATCTTTTTAAGCAAGATAAACACTTGTAGAAAATGAACTCCATCATAAACGGTATCATTTAGCAGCTTCTTTCCTTTGTAGGCAACTTTGTGGCTTTTTTCGTACAGGGTAAGGCTTGTAGAAGTTTTAACCCTGACTGTGGCAGAGTTATGGATTAAAGAATATGCTGAGGCCCTTCCAAATTCTACTCTTATACTACTCAGTTATGTGTCATAGTAGTAGGGTTAAAGCTACGACAGTCTAAGTTACATGAGGCAGAGTTTATAAGGAAGGTTTATCTTCTATTTAACTAATAGATACAGTTGGAAAAAGAACAGGCAAGTTTTCAGTTCCTCCTCCATATGAAGCAGAAGCCATAATCTTCAGAATATTTACTCTCAGATCATGTTTAGCAAACAAATGTGTTACTTCATTTCAAACCTGGAATAGCTTCCTTATGCCTGAAAGCTTCAATTTTTTTTCCCTCTGAAGTAGGCTAGATTTATCTAATTTAAAAAATTCTGCCTCTCCCCAGTTGTGTCTCGTTTCCATCCCAGATTTTTGACTGGACAAAATTCAGATAAAATGCTTTTACAGTATTTCCTTGTTTTCACCTATGTCAAACTCTATTCCCAGATTCAGACAAGAAAGAAAAAACCTCTCAATCTTGCAGATTTCTGTCCTCCGCAGTCAGCTGGGAAGAAGCAGACTTGTAACACTTCTTAGTGTCTTGCTGAAATTAATTTTTTCCAAGCTCCATTTTATGTCACAGTCCCATCATTTCTTCCTGAAGAGCACTTTTTTCCACAATTTCTCTCCCAATGGTTCCTCAATTCATTCATTGTCCCGTCTTAAGTTACTCTCACCACGTAGCCTTGCTTTCCACTACAGCCTGGAAACTTCTCCAGCTAGCAATTCTCATTCAGCATTCAGTTATCCGTATAGTGGGAAAAGAGCCATAAAAATGAAGGAATAGGTAAATGTGGGTAGAACTGAGGGCAAAGAGGATATTCAAATGGGTGACTTAAGGTTCCCTCTGTAGCCAGGGACAGTCAGATGTGTGCATTCATACACTCACTCTCCAGGGACCTGCTTCCCTCTGTCAGCAGTACAGAGAGGCTGCATGCTGTCTTCCCTAAAGTAACCCAATTTTGCCTTTCTCATGCATTATCTCACTCTAAAGATGTTCCTGCACTGTGTCAAAGAGATGCTCTTCTGTAGCCCGACCCCAAATCCCACCGTTGGACATCAGTGCAAATGGCCCAGATCGTAGTGGGCACCATTAGCAAAAAGATGAGGACACCTTACAGCTCTTCCAGGTTTACACTGATACATTTGCAGTCAAAATTGTGTTGTACCCCCTCCCCCAGACTATAAAAAATATCTGAATGAGTAGCCAATAGCAGAAATGCCCTTATGCAGAAAAATACCTCAACTTTGCCTTCACAGCAGTCATTGTTTAAGAACTTCACTGCTTGCCTGAAAGCAGGATCCATGTCTCACATGAACATCAAGAGGCATTTGGGCCACCAAGCAAGCTGTGCTCTGCGACAAAGGAAATGTTTAGGCAGCTAAGTTCAAGACACATGAGTGTTTTAGCATATTCTCCAAGTTCCCTGCATATAAGATCATGCTGTTCCAAGAACAAAGTAGTCATGCTATCTCAGCTACATGCTGAGCTAAAGAGCCCATAACATTAAAGACAGCTTAGGTGTTCAGGCTGTCTATTTGTGTCAGGTACAGGCATGAAAAATCAGGATTTGCATCAGAACTAGAACTGAGGATCTTCTAACATGGAAGCCAGATACAGAAAAAGCAACTAAAAGGCAGGTTTATACTGTGCTGTCTTTCTGAACGTGATGTGCTGGGGATACCAATGAAAGGAATTTGACAGAAAAGCTAATAATGTGACATGTAGTGTTTTCAGCATCAGTTCACATGTAGAAAGGTGCAAAGCATGTACTTCATGATATTGAAGTAAATTCCTGGAATGCTACACAGTCTAAAATTATATTCTCTCTCAGAATTAAGTATTTTTTAGAAGTGCTACCTTAAGAATAATATTTTAGAAATTTTTTTAAAACTGAACAGAGTAGAGGCCAGGCATACACCACTATTTCTCTAGCAACATCAGGTAATGATGCAATTACTGCTGCTGCAGCTAAATGCCATGGGACTGGAATTCTTTGGTCTAGCCAACCTGCAGGGCAGTTCAGTTTCAGCCACTGAATTAGTTGCCCATTTGAAACATCTAACAGTTATGTGACCCTTAGATTCTGCAGAAAAAAAGTAAAAGCATCCTGGATTAAAAAAAATAAAAAAGGTGTTCACAATGAAATTCAGAAATAACTATCAATATTAATTTCTGGGTTTTTTTGCAGAGCAAGACAGTCTTTATATTTCAGAAGCTATTCACAAAGCAGAGATTGAAATAACAGAAGATGGTACAAAGGCATCAGGAGCTACAGGTAAATCAAATATATAGACTTTATTTCTCACTTCTGGAGTTTATCACTACAGAAACTACCACCAGCCTTTTTTTTTTTTTAAAAAAAAAAGTACGGTAGTGTTTAAATGCATGCCTAACCTAAATTTAAACTGTTATATTTAACACAGTTTCAAAGAACTTGTTGAATCTTTTTATCTCAGACTAACATGTAAAGGCTCAAGTGAAAACCAGCTCTGCCAGCCCATGGAAAATCCAGTTTGAGAAAATAAGTCACTTATTTCTCTGTTGGATAAGTCTGGTTGCTCAGATCATGAAAGGAAAAAATGAATAGAGATTACTAACCTATCTATAGCTCCTGAAATGTTACAGAGGTTGTTTTTTGAAGCTGATTTCTTTGATAGCATTGAAGGTAATTATGGGAAAGTTTTGTCTTCATGAAGACGAAGACAGGCTTGTTTCTTACATACCTCAAAGCACGACCTTTGTGTGCAGGGGTTTCTGCCAACATCATTTCTCCATGAGCAGCTGGGGCTGGCTGAGTGGGGAGATACAGAGTCAAATCTCAGCTGTGGACTAGAAAGTCAATAAATGACCTTTATAAACTGCATGACATGCCAACAGAAAACCTCAATCACAATTTACATATAACAGGGGAACTAAAATTACTGAGTCATGCAATCCCCACTTTTCTGCCACATGAACCTTACCAAAGGTGGCCCCTGCTTTTTTTATTTCCCTTTTGGAAGCCTCAGATGCTCCGGAGATGCTACAAATTGGTGTGAAAGGCAACAGCAACCCTAGACCCCTGCATGGATTACATAGGCATTACTGCCACTTGGTTGCTTCTGTTGAGAGGCTGAACATGTCCTCAAGCTGTTCAAACATAGCACAGAAAGGTGATCATTACCCATGTCTCTCCTTTCTGCTTCTCTGGGCTGTGCCAGCTGTAGACATGCTCCACATGCACATTGCAAACGCTGCTGGTCCTTGACTGCAGATCAGGTGAAGACCTGGGTGTCTCCCATATCTCACCCTTCCCCTCCTTGCTTCCAGGAAGAAATCCAAGTGGCATGTAAGAAGAACACTGCTGTGCATCTCACTGTGGTGCCCACGATGTTGGGCTGCTCTGCCAGGTGTGCCTCCCCTCACTCCAGACATCCCACCACCACAATGCCAAAAGAAACGTGAGCACACCTGATTTGGTGTAGTACTCCTCCAGCAACAACCTTAAATAAGACACATGCTGTACATTTGTGGGTATACAGTGAAAATTTGATGTGACTAAGTTAACCTTTCTGCAGAGCTGTGCAGTTTTAAATTTTAAGACAATTTTCTTCTCTATTGAGGTATTAGTATTTTAAGTAATTTTTCTGCTAATTCCCATCCAAAATAAAAATTTTAGATGGCTTCAATTACATACCAACTACTAAAGAGTAATAGTAATCAGACATCAGACCTTCACCCCATTGAAACAAATGCCAAAACTCCCCCTAACTCCAGTCAGATCAAGCTAAGCAGCTGATTTTAAAAGATATCATTATGTTTATTGTTTGCTTTAAAAGATCTGGCTCTAGTCACAGAGTGGCTTGAAAGCTAAAGTGGCACTTTTTTTAGGAGTGCTGAAATATTGCCACTCATACCAGTTTTACTGAGTCTTACTTGAATTTTCAAGTGAATTCCATTGTTTTAACTGCTCATTAAAATATAATCCAAATCTGGGAGTTTTAGTTGTTGTGGGGGTTTTTTGACAATGTATTGTTAATACTATATAGCTTCAAGGCAGAATTTATTTAAACAAGATGTATTTTAGTAATAGCTGAGCTGTTGTAATTCTTAAGGACTCTATTTAATCTAATTAACCTACAACCAGAGAGGGGACAGACAGTCATAAATTGAGATCAAGGATACTTAGGCTCTGATGAGATCTCTGACAAAGAAATTCCGGGACAATGTAGCTAGTTCTCTGCTCTTTGTCTTCCATTTAGAAGAGCGATTACATCGTGCCTTGTTTATCTTTTTTACCAGAACGGCATAGCTAGGAATAGCAAACAGCTCAGGCGATAGCATGGTGTGACTTCAGCAGATAGGGCTGTGATAACAACAGAAAATACGTTACCTTTGAAACCCAGACAGACCCACTTGAGCAATGAAATACACACAAATCACCTGCATGTAGTCTCACAACACTTCACTTGTTCACTCATCCAGACTGATTTCACCGTTGGGTAAAATTGTTGTTTTATTCTTAAAGCAGAGGAGCAACTCAAAACTCAAGGTACTAAACATCAAAGCTTAAGGGCACTGTACAGAAGATGGAAAAAATGGACACATTTTACTAATGTTTTCTTTGTTGCATTACAGCAATGGTATTACTAAAAAGATCTCGAACACCTATTTTCAAAGCGGACAGACCTTTCACATTTTTCCTGAGACAAGCTAACACAGGTAATGCATGCTTTACGTTTCAGTAGCAGAATCCTTCACAAGTACCACTGAAATCAGTAACAAGTTCTTTGTAAACAGCATGCCATTCTTCAGTCCAGGAAATTTCAACCACCACCAAAACAGTGAGTTTAGGGGGTTTAAAGCATAAAGAATACAGTTCAGTTCTTTAAAGAGAATGCGTGATAGTCATAGAAGTCAGGGAAGCCAGATTAGCCTCTTCTATGTATGTGCAGTATGTGCTCAAATAGATTTCTACCATAATTACAGGCACTAGAAAAATCTTCTTGATCTTAAGTGTCCCAGGATTAGGGACCAACCTCTACAGGACAATTCAAATTACAAATGGGCTGGATCAGCTGGATTAAGTTAAAATAGAAATCTTTCCCTGTAAATGAAATTCACTCATGCCCCCAGAGATGGCACACAGCAAACAGCCCTCTGCTTGTAGGCACCAGGGCCCGAAACTGTGGTGTTAATTCCAACCTCAGCAGTTCCCAGGGGGATAGCTCAGAAATTCGGAAGACCAATCTTTTGCCCAGCTACAGCTCGGAATATGCAGAACCAAGTTTCTCCTCCCTCTTATCTCAAATATCCACACCTTCAAGGAGATAGTTTTACACATCTGGACCCTTCACCACTTAGTATCCTCGGAGACATTCAGGTTATCAAAAGCCATGGATATTCACTGTATGTCATCAGGTAACTCAGCTCTGCAAAAAGCCCAACTTGTATCTTCACTTCTACACAGAACTGCCAAGAAATGCATGTTTCTTTTGTAACTAAACTCTTTTTTTCTTGCAACTTAACTCCCCCAGCCCTCAAAACAAAACCCACAAAAAAGCCAACAAAATTGCTGAACATGTCTGAAAGAGTGCAGCACCACAGGGCTCCTTTGGCTTCAGTATTAAGACTATACATCTCATTTCAGATATCCAACCACGTAAGTTACTGCAGAACCTCTGCCAAAGGAAACCACCACATAGCTCACTAGCAATAATAAAGAAGAAATACGTTATACACCATCTAGCAGGTTTGCTCCTTAGAAGTATCAGGCCGCCTCCAACAACTCTTACCCTTCTTCGCAATGCAGTACATTTGTACCTTCAGCATTTTCCTAAAAATCCTTCGAACCACCAAATTTTTCTCGTAACTGGGGTCTCATGCAGTTCAATTTCCAGGGAACATATAGCCATATATAGGGTTCAGTAAAACACTGGGGCCTGGCATGAAGACAGAAGAGAAATCATTTTCATTACCTGCTTCCAAGCAACACACTGTTCTTAGCTGGTGAATGCCTGGATACGTAACATTCTGCTTTAAACCCCTGTATCTTACATTTTGACCAAAACGCAAACACATCTTTAAAAAGATAAAAGCTCTAACTTGGTGGGGGGTTTATTTTAAATATGCTTTGGCAACCATTACCATTCAATAAATAGAAGTATTTTTACTTGGCAAACACAGAATTTTTTTTAAAAAAAACAATCAAAAAGGCACTAAAAGCTGATCTATGAAACCTGAGCCACAGACTCTTCAGTATTAAGAACAAACTGATTTCAAGTGAATAAAATTGCTTAGCTTACAGTTTGTATATATATATATATAGGAAGGAAATCAGATTGCAGAACAGGATTTTTACATAAAGCATAGCAAAATACATACATTCCAATGCACTCAAAAGTACATTTCTGTAATTTAAGCTTTTTAATGCAAAAAGTGAAAACACTTAGTCATTTTGTTTGCTCAGACTTAGTGACTGAAGTTGTTCAGGTATGAAAAGGGGAAAGGGTAAACAAGATTTGCTTTTAATATATTTTATTCACCTAATTAGAAGTACATAAAACTTACTATCCCCATAAAATTCACAATGAATCTTTATTTAGGCCAAAAGCCTTCATAGCATCAGTCCTCTAGTAACAGCAGAAATATATTTACCAAGACTTAAAATTTAAAATTAAAAACTTTTTTTTTTTTTTAATTTGAATTTCAGGTTTGAATGTATCCCATTTGAAGGGCAGGCAAGGTAACAGCAATACAAACAACTGAAATTCAAAGAATCTGAGGCAGTGATTTAATTCAAGAGGTTGTAATAATCTCTCCTGTAACTACAACATCAACACAAAGGAATGAAGTTAGGCTCTGTTTCACTTAGTTCAAGAGTGATTCTTTAGCCAACAGTGTGGCTAAGTTTCAGGTTTTGGCAAATTTCTGGTCTGGGTTACCAACTATTTGGAAAAGCCTTTTTGTTTTTAATATAATAATTTAAACATTTCTGTTTAAGAAAACAGGCAATTGCAGTTGATTTTTCCATACAATCAATGAATGATCACAAACCTGTTCTGTATTAATGTATTTAAACTGTACTACACTTTGAAAATGTTGTCCTGAACTCAAATAATATTAATACTGTTTTCATTTACAGGTTCAGTACTCTTTATAGGAAAAGTTACAAACCCTTCATAATAAACGTTAGAGAAATACACTGTCTTCTATTCCTCCTATGGCGAACTTTCCTTCAATGAAATTAAAGGCTACATTATATGTATTTATTAAAACACAGTTTAAACCAATATCACTTTTGCAAGAATATGAGTGAGGAAGCCCTCTGCTGCCTTACTACGTTGTATACGCTGTTGGAAACTTACAGCTCTTTAGGAATCATGAGCACCACAACCACAAAGACAGTGAGCATACAAACATTTGAGGAAAAACTGAACAGATTTTGCCACCTAAATGTTTAAGAATATGGACCAACAGCTTCTGCTTAACTTCATCAAGGCTAAAGTCAGTTTGACTGATGCCAAGCATCCCACAAGAAAGCTTTGTGATATATTTAATTTTTCAAGCACAACTTTACTTCCCTGTCCTGAAGTCAAAAACTTAAGAAGAAAACAAATTCAGTCTGGTCCCAGATTTAGATACAATCCAGCTGAGAAAGTAAAATAACAAGCAAACAGCAAAATGCTTTTAAAAGGAAATCAAGTTGGTAGGCTGTTTCAAAACTGACGGAACAAACAGGAAGCAGAAATACCTGCTCAGTGACCAAACATTATTGCCAAGAGGTAGTAGCACCACCTTTACTACCTTTATTTTACTTTAAGTGAACACAATATAGAATGGACAATTCCTGAAGAACACTGAATGAGGCTAAAAGCATCCAGAAAAATGCTTTCCTTCAGCACCCTGACAAAAGTTGGGATACAGTGAGTGTTTTAGTACAAGATTCAGCAACTCATCACACAAGCACCAGAAAATCAGGCCCATAAAGATTTTGGGTGAAGACTGCAAGCCACCAACTCCTAGGAAAAGCACCAGAGGGGAGCTGCTCCCACTGAATCAAAGTTTTCCAGAAGTTACAAGTATCTAGGACAGATGAAAGACATGGCTAATAAAGCATTCAGTAATACTTTGTGTCCAAGCAGCAGCACCTTCAGGCTGTTCCTGCATTTGCAAACACGTAAAAAACACCACACGAAAACTTTGGTCAGCTTTCCTCAAAGGCTGCTGACCTCTGCTTCTTACTATACTGTATCCTCATAAAACCATGGGGTTTGCCATTGCTGTGGATGTGCACAGAGGACACCAGTCTATTATGCTAGTCACCAGATGGTGAAGTACAAAGTACACAAGGCCACAAGGTATCACTCTACCACAGATGTGATTCAGTATTAGCTTCCTTTCACTCCTTTTCTGACTAAAAATATCCAGTGATACAAAACCACTCTTCCTTCTGTAACACTGATACTAGAACATAGAAAGCTCTGGAAGAGGAAGGCATAGTGAACCATTCCAATAAAAACTGTACTCAATCCTACACAAAGATTAAAATAGAGCTTTTATTGATGGAATAACAAAAGTGCTTTTCTTAAATATTTTTCAAAATACATTTATACAACTTACAATAATATATCCAAAATAACTGTATATACAAAACATTACCTTGTTTAATGTATGTGCTTTTTTCTTTTGAAAATTACAAAGCAACTTTTTGGCAAAGTTCAACCTTAAGAGGTGATAGTTTTGAAGGTTGTATTAAGAAAATAGAACCTGAGGGAAAGTGACACTTAAGTCCATGACAAGCAAGAAGTTCTCCATTTAGTTAAATAAAAATGTTTTTGCAATATTTTTCACATTACAAAAATAACAGAAGTTGAAAAAAAAAAATGATGATGGATATTTTTCTCATCATTTTATAGAGCAGCTTCTCATTCTTTCAGGTACAGGAACTTGAGATAAGAGTGCATGTCAAAAATGAATGCAAGTAAGGACAGCAGTGCCCTGCTGTGGCTTTCTCTTGTGTGCAGTGTTTCTTAGCTGCTGTTGATATGGTTGACCTGATTGGATCTGCGATGGATTTCTTCCAGAAAGCTCTCAAGCTGTTCTATCAGCATTCGCTTTTTAAACCTGCATTTAAAAGAAAGCATAATAATGGATGCAAACACTAATACATCAATTGTTGTTCATTAAACTTCTACCAAACCCTGGAAACCTCTTATTTTAGGTCCAGTGCATGATGAGGTGATATATACCTCATACATATATATGCTGTCTCCTAAAGTTCAGGTAAACTACTAACTTGTTTTTCCATTTCATAAAAGAATACAAAACTATGCTTACTACAGTCTATTCTAGCATGCTGCTGAACATCACTCAGCCTTCAGGAAGAAAGTTGCTGTTTCCAGAAGTTCTGAAGTACAGAAATAAAATATATGTCAAAAGAACTATAATCCTGAAGCTGGCAACAGCATTTATGGATTATTTGCATGCCTTCATGATGCATTCACAAAAGTTAAGTGTAGTTGGTACTGGTGCCATTACACATGCAGAAGAGATTTCCTGACAAGAAAATAAAAAAAAATTCATAAGTTTGAGAAAAGAAATGCCAGAAAATTCAAGCAGTATTCCATACCTGGAGTCTCTGCAGTTCTATTCCATTTTGATTACATAAATTTGAACAGCAGACCATTTTGTCACCTTTGCTTACACCTCAGCCTCAGTGCACACAGCTCCTTGCTGTTTCCAGCTAGCCCTCCCCCCCTCGGAACACTCCTGCACCTGAGAGGTCACTTCTGACCAATGCTTTAGCAGCTGCACACACGCTTCAAAGATAAGCAGCAATTAAAAGATCACACACTTTCTCAACCCAGTGCTACTATGAACTATACACCCAGTTCAGTCCTCCGACCTTACTAAAGCCCAGCAAAGGCCTCTAGTCCTGGCCAGGCCTCCCACTCCATGTACTTGGCTCACAGAAACATGGCATCTGCCCTAACCCCTGGACCACAGACCTCCCCACAATCCCAGTCTGACTACAGGGAAATCAGCTCCTCTACTCCTGTACTGCTTCCTCTCTGCTCTTCCTCATTGTTTTCACAACTGCTCCCAGCTTGCTTAAAAGTATTAATGTGGGAAATAATTATTCCTTCTCATTCCCTCTAGTAAAAGTCTAATTATTTAAGCTAATAGCAAAGTACTTTAATACAATGCTAGTGAAAATTTAACATGCTTATTATTTTGTGCAAGTAACTGGCCTATGTTACTTTCCATAATACCTTCAAGCCCCTCTGAACAGCTGTACAAGTTAACAGCAGGCATTTCCTAGAAACCTGGTAGAAGGGGCAGAAAAAACACATTGCTAACTAATCTCACATTACTGTTTGCACAAGAATTCAGGTTAACAGTGCACTGTGTTAAGCCCTTCAGTACATCTCACTAGAAGTTCTTTTCCAAATGCTAAGCCCTACAGCAAGCAATTCTTTTCAAGGCAACAGAAACAATTTACCACATTAGCTAATATTTTAATTAACAGAAATAAGCATTGACTTAAACTGTTCACTCTGCTAGGGATATTAGTACCTTTAATAATAAAACTTAGTTGAGTAGTTCTAGCTATTGAGCTTCAGCTTCATTAGAATTTTGAAATTGGTTGTATTAATTATTGTCAGCACTGGGTATCACTCATCATTTTGTCAGGCACATACTTCGGCCTTTGCTATGTGTATTAAATAGCTTAAAGCTCTTCATTTGGAGAATAACTAAAAGGGAATTTAATTTCTCATACTGAGAAGTTGGTTGATTTGGAGAATGCTGATCTGTCTTTTGTCACCTTTTGCTCTAGACTCCTTAGCAGAGAATAAAAAAAACTTAGTGCTAGGACCATAAATAGATTGCTAAGCCAACTCCAGAAATATTGAAGACCACTCCCTCCACTACATAGGAAAGGGCTAAAAGGAATTTGCCTAAGTAACTCTTCATTTTGTGCATCCAAAGTTGTAGCCATCTCAAGTCATGTCTCTTCTGCTCAGTAAGGTCTCCTTATAAGTGCTAATACTACCCACCTAGGCTGAGCCAAATGTGTATCACCACATATAAGAAAAGACTTTGCCAGGATAGAAATAGCTAAGGATTTGAAATTGAGATGTGTCATCTCTTCATCCTTAGTATTTTCACAATTGACTGGAAGAAAAAAAGAAATCCAATAGCCACTCCGTCTTGATTTCTGCCTCTCAAAAGTGATAGCTTTTCTGCTATCAGAAGAGGAACTCTGGGGCAGTTGTTTTCCAAAGGAAGCTGAAAACTGTGGATTACTTTAGAAATCTTCCTCTCCCCTCAAAGCTCTGGTGGATTAACCTCCGGAACTGAATGGGGACTGTTTTTAAACACACATACTTTGTTGCTGAAATGCTCAAAAGCTTTCTGAAGTCTGTGATCAGAATCAATGCTCCTTGGAGCAGGGAAAGAGAGCAGGCATCCAAAATTTGAATTGCATTCCATGGCATTGCAAAGGTCAGCTATTGGTTAACAAAACAAGACACTCTCAACAGCTCTAGAGACCCTAGAGATGTTCCCTGCAGGGAGCAGGGAACTTTGTTAAATGTGATAGCTTGCCTGGACAAGAAAAGAAGCAGAGAAATGCATAGGGATTGTAGACAGTGTTATCCAGGTGGATAAAATGACCACACTAGAAAAACCTAACCTAGGAGAGGAGAGGTAGGAGAGATTAAGCTGTTTCTCCACTCAAACCAGTAAAAATTAAAATTTAACACCAGTCAAGAGAAACAGAATTGTCAGTCTTTTCCACCAGCAGATACAGAAACCTGCTGGCTAAGCTGGGAGACAGGATTAAATTCTGATGCATCCAATGCTACTCAACGACTGCCAAATTTTGCAGAGTCAACTCAAGATAACTAGAATAGAGAGGCTGTGCAACAGAATTGAGAATTACAGATGATCTGAAAAGCCTCATTTTAGAGGCACAAATATTCCAATCCCACTAAGGGCTGCCACAGATACCAGGAGCAACAATATTGCTTTGGTGTGCTGAGACAGTGAGGAAGCATGTATAATCTACAGGAACAACTATGACAGGTGATATAAAGACAGATAAACAAAAGCATGATCTATATAAATCTATATGTCCCACTGTGCTGGAAGTAGAAGGCTAGAGCAGTGGTATGAATGTCCAACATTCAGTATTATTTTAAACTCTCAGCATGGTTTTATCAAAAAATTTTGATTTTCCTTTAATCACAAAATTTGTTTGATAATGCCACAGGAAAAAAGCTAACTACTACAAAAACAGATTAGAGAAAAAAAATTCAATTACTCTGAGGCATCTGAAATAAGCCTCAAAGTTAGTTACATTTATGATCCAAGCAAGATGCTAGAAGTATTAGTTCACTTCAGAACACTGTTGGTTACAATCATAATTTTCATGTTTCTCCTTTCTTCCCTCTTCGAAAACTTGCAGAAACCTAAGTAAGTATGGTCAGTCCAAGGATGCTGTAACAGTTTCTACCTGGATTAACAACACTGGGTTTAAATCATCAGTAAGTCTCTCTACTCCAGTAACAAACTATCTCCCATATCCTCTGCCGCAGATATATTTGAGGCTGTGCAAGTAACTCTGAAGGAAATAAATCTGAAGGGCAAAAACATATCTTTATGGAACATACCTGATTCTCAAAACTATTTTTAGGACAAGATTTTGAATTTATGTGGAATAAGGAATTTCAACTTTCTGAAAGCCTAATTCACAGTAACATGCAGTTCTATCAGTTTTTCAGATTAGCAGTATACTTACACCTGAACTTTGGAACCTGAATGATTTTCTGAAGTTACCTTCTCCTTCTATACCATTGTCCATCTACATTTATGGTGATCTAGCAGTTACAGCTCCTAACAGTTTTAAGAAAAAATCTGAGGCAAAAAGGTAAGCTTATGCAAACAATACACATCAGGAAGTTTATGTGCTTATTCTTTTCTAGGGAATTATTTACTTGCAGTACAAAGCAATGCGTGGCAAGTTTCAAACAAAGAACTGCATGGCTGTCAAGCAGTTATGTATAGCAGTATACAGTGCAGTTTTGTAAGACTAATACAATTCAGTTACCTACCTTGAAGCTTCTTTAATAACATTTTGTAAAAATATCAGTCGGGTTTGTAAGCTTCCTTGTACATGCTTCAGCAAAAAGAAGATTCTTTCATATTCTTAGAGAAAAGCAAAATCACAGTTACTGAAGAAATGCCTATAAAGGTATTTGTTGTAATAGAGCTGAGTGAAATCTGAGTGAAATTCAAGATTTCATTCAGCTTTTTTACGCTTTTGAGATGTATCTCTTAACAACCAGGCCTGTAGCAACGACATACTGTTTAATGAACACTAACATTAAAAAACCCACATGATACTGCAGTTTAGGATATTACTAGAACACCTAACAATTTAATTCTAACACTAATAATATAAAAATCATTACTTCCATGAACATTGATAGGTACAACAATGCTTTAATCATTGATCCAGGGTATTTTCAGCAGAGGTTTTCAAATAAGTCTTTTCAGCTTTACATGTATTTTGCTTCAGTCTCGTGGATCAGTACATTCCTAAAATAGTGATCTAATGTAAATTCTTTGTCTAGCTCTCATGCCAATCATCTGTAAGAGCGATCTGGTATACTTACTCCTTCCAGGTTTTCGGATCTCTTTCATAATTTGTGCTTTTAGCTCTATATTAATCTCTCTGGAACTTCTGCAATGCATTGTTTTTTTCCCTTTGCTGGGTGAAGAGATTGGCAAGTTCTCTTCAGTGCTTTGTTCTTTACTATCCGATTCCTCATGATTCTCCAAAAACCCATCAACATTCAAGTTATTCCCTAAATGTTCATGGCCTACATCCTCTGTATGAGATGCTGGTCGATCCAATGAATTGAATGGAGAAGAGGATATTGAAAACTCTGAATCCACAGTATTTGGGAAAACATCTGAAGAAAGTGGGTCTGTAACATGATTCTCAACCACATCATCCATTGTAGCCTCGTTATTTGTTTCTGATGCTGAAAAAACAAAGATTAGACTTGCCAGTTTCACATTAACATCTGATATGTCAATGAGTATTAAACTCTTTGTAAAGCTGTTCTCCAGCTTGTATAATCTACTGTACATGCCAAACATAAGAAAATGTGTTTGTGGGTTGCAACACTGAGCACATCACTACCTCCTGGCAATTAATGTCTTAAAAAAAACCATCACATGTATATTTATATGAAAAGGAAAATTGCTACACAGACTACCAACAGAAGAAAAGTCACCTGTAAATTGGGCTTTTATAACATGCTTCATTTTCCCCATTAAATTGAACTGACAAAGTTTAATTTGGTGTTCAACAGTGAGCAAGGCTGTAACACAGCACTTCAGCTCCACAATAAGGGAAGTGAATTCACTGCACTACAGCAAAATTTAAATTAACTTCATGTTGTGATATTTTGGAGATTCTGAATTCCAGGCAAAGGAAGGACACCCTTCTGACTGTTTACATTGTCTCCTTATTTAATACAGGAAGTACACTGTTTATACTGGGAGGTTCATAAGAAAGAGATTTCTGTCTCACAGACTATATTAACCCCAGATGCACATTTGAATACTTTCATTTTCAAAAAGGAAGGATAAAATATTTGGGAAATCAGCCAGTGGTATTTTCACATAAACAAGATTTTTGCACAAATTAAAAAACAAACCCTCTAAAGATGATGTAGAGTCACTTACTTTTGTGAATAGGAATAGGTTTAACAAGGTCAGGCTGTGCTTGTGTGATTGGTGTTGGTGGCCCTTTTCCTCCAATGTGGTTATTCACAACTGGAGGAGTTTGTGGTCGACCTCTGAGCAGCGGGGACATACAGCGTCGCCTTTTTGGAATCCCTTGCATATTTGGTTCTCCAGGTCTTTTATGTTTATTTTGAGGTCCTGATACAAATTCATCTGCTTCATCTATCATCATTCCCTGCAATTAATTTAATGGGGAGAATTCTTAAACTTTACACCAAAAGCACTTGTAAAATACAATGAACACTTTGACATTATGATGTTTACCATGTGAAGGCACCTATGTACAACATGTTATTGTGTACCAAATTCATGTCAACCTAATCCTTCCTAGGCTACATCAATGTGCTTAAGGCCCTTATCCAACAGTCTGCCAAGTAAGACGACCAGGCAGGCTGTCAAACTTCCTTTTCAGTAATTGCAAAAGAACTCAAACATTTAAAAGAAAAACTCTAAGTTACATTGGCAAATTGGTCAAGTCCAAGACAGATCTGGACAAAAGAGACAGTCCATGCTCTCAAAGTTATGGGAAGCAGTTTGGTAAAGGAAATATGATTAGGTATTGCTATAGTACAGTCATAAGCGTATTTGATTTATACTACAATTCAGAGCCATAATACTGGTTTTCCAATGAAGACTGCCCTCCGTAGGATAATACTGATGGAAAAACATCTGAGACTTTCTTGTAAGCAGTACTTTTCTGAATACTTGAAAGTTTCTCCAATACATTGCTCTTTGAATGGTCTAATCAGCAGTACACACACAACAGCACGTCTTTAAAAAGGCTTTACGGAAAAGTCACCTTTTTGTCCAATTTGAATGGATTGCCAAATGTATGAAGCCTTCGTGGTTGATCAGGATCAAGCTCTCGGAGTGGAGAAGGTATTTGTTTTAGATACTCCTGGTAGTTTCCCATTTGTGCTATAGGTACGCTGTGAACTTGGTCTGTCACAACAAAAGGGTTATATTAATATATGATTAATAATTAATTATGAGAATTTAGTCTGTATCTACTTCACACCTCCAGTTTTCAGCCTTTAATCAAATGCATCAACAAAAGGTTTGCAAGACTCACCATTATTCTTTCCTAACTGGTATTTATAACATCTTGTTTTGAGTGCAGGAAACTTGCTTAAAAGAATCAGCACATCTCATGTATTTATCATTATGACAGGGAAATAAGCAACAGCTGTCATGCACGGATGTTAGCTTTCCAGTGTGTCCCATAACTTTTCAATAGGGTAGAGGGGTGAAAAACAGACTGGGAAATTATAACTAAAACATTACTACAAATAAAAGATTCATTAATGCAAAGTAGTAATGCCATGCTGCATTACATACAGCTTTCACATAACTCTACCCAGTTTTAGCCACTCAAAATTTATTTGTCGAGACTAGCATTTTCCCAAAGCAATGGTGATTTTTGACTACTGGAATCAACAAATTCCTACAATTCATAGGACCTGATTCTAAACTTGTTATGGATTTAGTTAAAGCTCCCAAGCCTTTAGTCAAGCAAAACATACACTAGCAAAAATCTTGGAAAAAAGAAAACATTATTTTTTTATGCAGTTTAACCTGCTTCCCAAAAAGCAACTTCTCTATGTTTCATATTACATTATCACTTGATCACAGATATTAATCTGACCTAAGTAGTGGCAGGACTAATGTAACACTTTCCCTTGCATTGCCCTTCTCATTTTCTCCACTTATTTCATCATCTTCTGTGAGATGCCATAAAGCAGTGCCAGAAGACACAGTAGAAAGACGAAGGAATAAACTAGCAACTACTGAACTTTTTGCTGTTGGCCTAAAGGGAAAATAAAATAACAAAATTTTAAAAAATCACACTGGCAGCACCCAATGAGAAAGCTTACTTTTCCACTGTTCACAATCCACTTCTAAGGAGAGATATGATAAAGTTCAGAACTGCCCTGTGATTTTTGTCTCAGATATGCCAGGAAACTCAGGAAAAAACAGTGAACAAAGAATCTTATGTCAAAGCCCAAGTCTCCTCATACAGACTAAAAGACAGAGCAGTGAATCTGCAATCTTCTCTATCCTCACCAGTTTTTCTTCCAGTTAAGGGGAAAAATAAATACCTAAAAAACCATGCAGTTTAATGACTGTACCAGACATCCATTAAATTTTAAATAACTATGCTATTTGTTACAGTCTTTATTTTTTTAGTACCAATCATATCACAGGGTAGACAAAATATTATATTATCTAACCTTCATCTTGTCCTTTGAGGAACTTGCGAGTACTCTTCAGTAAATTAGATCTCATTCGTGTTAACTGATCCAAAAGATTTCTTCTGGGTATGTCATAAGCATTTCTAAAAGTCTGAGGTTTCAAATCCTACAGTTCCAGTAAATAAAGTTCCAATTAATACCATATATGAAACAATATCTAGCATTTCAATGGAAGTATATTGAAAATAACAACATTACACACAGTGGTGCTTACCTTATTCAGCAAAGCTATTTGGAACCCAGCATACTCCTTCATATTGAGGTCTAGAGGTCTATGAGGAATTTCCCCAGTAATCCCCTGTAGCAGATGTTGAAAATCGTTCCTATGTGCCATAGACAGGTTGTGTGATCTGCTTCTGACCTTAATTCCAGTCTCTTGCGCTACCTTTTTGCCTACAGAGCCAATGACTCTATCGGACTCTATTTTGGCCTTAATTTGAAATAAATAAATAAATAAAATTGACAATATGCTCTTAAAAGGATTAGTCAGACTTATTCATTTTAAATTCCTACCTAGAAGATTCAACAATGTGCTAATACACTATGACGACCATAACCAGGATGAGTGCTTAAGGAGTGCTTAATACATAACCACTTAATGATTACTACAGTTTTAAATATAGCGAACAGTTTGTGCCTAGGTCTTCTGCATATTTCTCCTCTGCTGCCCATTATGGTATCTAAGCACCAATATGCATGCAATGCTTTTATTTTCATAAAATGCCATAATTTGACTAGTAATTCCCTGCAAAACTATCTATTCACATCAACTATCTTCTACAGTAACAGCTAAACACTAACTCTCAAAAGACTGATTCTCTCGCAACTATAGTTGCGATCAGTCACACAATGGTATCAACTTTTTTAAAGCTCAACATGAATAGACATAATATTAATATGAAATACATGAAAATACCAGATTCTGATTGACTAGACAGACCTAACCCCCAATAATACATATTAGATTTGTACCAAAATTAAACATGTTAATAAATGCCATCTTTTTGGCAGAACACAGTTGAACAAAGAGCCAAAAATAATTTAGTAATACATATGCCAATGTTGTTTTTGCAGTTTCACACAAATTTATATACTACTCAAGATTTGAACATGTACTTGTTAACACTGAGTCTCTACTGGCAGTGCCTTTCAGAAGTTAGAAAAGCTTTAAGTACAACTTGCAGTGCACGTCACTACATTTTAGGAGTCTCAGATGTCTAGGTTGAAACATCAGTTCACAGAATACTGAGCAATACAACTGTGATTTAATAAGATATACTGTAAACCTGAAAAGGTTTACTTCCTCATAATCATTTCTAACAATGTTTTAAGAAAAAAATTAAGAAAAGTCTGGTCCATAAGAACCATTAGTTCTTATGTTTGTCACGTACAAGTTCTTACACACAAGTATGTAACGAAGTTACAAGTACTTGCAATACTGTTTCTTGAAGTTTCAAGCTTAGTGCATTATTTTATTATCTTGAACAAAAAAGCTTAACATGCACAGTTTAACAAAATGAAAGTGGAGGTAGCAGGGCAGAAATGTTTTAGCTGGTGCAGGAGACTAGTCAGAGATATGGGCACTATTCTGGACACAGTCAACAATTTCAAAATTTGACTTGACACTTATACATCTGTATCCTTAGTTGAAATTCTGGATTATATCAAGTTTGTATTTACTAAACACTTTCCATTTCATTTCACAAGCCAAAGAAAGGATACTTTCTGATTCGGATGCACAAAGTAGAAATCTCTATTTTCTGAACATTTTTAAAATTTAAGTAAAACAACATGTTTTCTTTTGGACAAAATATTTTACTGTCTGTACAAGTAAAAATGCTGCTTAAATAAAAAGAAAATCTCAATCTGTACCTCCTTATCTATCTTTATAGTCCAGTCTATAAAGCCTATATTTAAATAAGTTTTCCTTCAATTTAAAAAACAACAAAATGCTTTTTTACTAATTACTTTTGGGCAAGTATTAATATTTCTGCTCTTTTTTCCTTCAAAGCCATTGAACTTGAGTATTTTAAGATTATCCTGATATTAGAATAAGTTTTTACTGCTCTTCTGCTTCAACATTACCTGCTGACTCAACTTTTTGAGATATGAAATGACACTGTAACTAAGTCCATATTCCACATTGTCAGCTATAAGGTTCGGTGCTCCCATCATTCTCACAGCTTTCTTCAAAGGCTGAAACAGAATATGTTGTATAGTCATATTTAACTTTATAAGTGTTGTATACATATTTCAACTAACTGTATCCATTTCAAATAGAACCAGAGATCCTCAAAGTTAGAAAAGAAGAAAACCAAAGACTCAGGGTAGCATTTGATTGTTGTTTTAAAGCATTGTTCCATTCATACAGAAGTCACAGCTGATGAAATTTTCCTAACACTCAGGTCACAAGTCTTCCACAGGACTCCAGTGAAAACAGTAAGTACCACTACAAATGAAGTTCAGCTATTGTCTCAAATTAATACATATTCTACTTGAAACAGGGAATATACATATAGTGGAAAGATAACTAGAGTTACATAATAAAATAGAAATTTTAGCACAGTAAGTCATCTTACCCCGAGATAATAAGGGGGCATTGTCTTCAAATAGCTTTCAAATGACTGTCGCCATTTCAACGTAGGTTTTGCCTTGTGTACTTTAAACAAGTCATCTGATGGTTTATAAAAGAGACAAAATGAAAGGCACATCTAGACAGCATTGCTTTTCTTCTAATAAAAGCAGCTCTCAGAGAAATGCAAATTCCTCAGTGCTTAAATATATGCATTTTAACATGTACACAACTAAACATACACACAAGATCAACGCTGCAGCCAAAAGATGGAGCCTGATAAATTATTTATCAAATTTAATTGATAATTGAGACAACAGATTGAGAAAAATGGCTCCCAGAATAATGAAACAAGCAAGCCCAAAGTACATCTGAAAGAAGCCCAAAGCACATCTGAAAGAATGATGACTAAGAAAATCTTACACATGGGAGTCTGAGTCATGAAGGTCAGCCAACTGGTGACAAGTGAAACAAGTTACTGATGACACATGCAATATTCAGCACTACCTTTCTACAGGTGTGTGATTAATACTGGCATTAATTGCAGTAGTCACTTAGATGAGATCAATTTTTCAATTGCCTGCCACCTAAGAAAATTTTTATGAAGTGGTATTTACCTAGCAGTGGAAGGAGGACTGGATAATTGTAAGGCATCACAAACAAATTCACACAATTCAGTGCTGTACTAGCTTTCAAGTAACCAAAAGGATGACCAAGTTCACTGTATTTTGCACTATTGCTCACATATACCTGCAATAAAACACATTATATTGTATGTAAATCCAAAGTATTATGTGCTGATGTTTTGCATCCTATTTTGATTAAATAAAATCTATGAAAAACAGTATCCTGTAAATAACTTCAGTTCAGCATGCATTCTACTTGCCTGCCAGCAGGTCTGAGGCGATTTTCTTTCCAGGATAAACTGGGTCAGTGGTGAAGGTTCTAACTCATACTTATCAAAAGGTAGTTTGTCAATGACCATCGGTTCACAGTCAGTACAGGAAAACTTCACCACAGGATGAGATGTGCGAGGTGGCTAAACATAAGCATTCCACTGTTAGTAATTCTGCACAACAATTAAAATGTAACTGTGCTATGACAACTGAAGTAATACAAGTTCTTTGAAAACAGACACATTTGAAGAGCCTCAATACACAATTTATATTGAGTCTTAAGTGATTATGTTAGCACTGTCCTAAAATCTGAAGGAATCTTGTTTCCTAAATAAATGCCAATTATCTTGCCCAGGAAGTCTAGATCAGCATGCAAGTAAAACTTTTTGCATATACACAAAAATTTTGCAAGTGGAAATAAATGCCAGTGCAGACAAAAAACTATCTTTAATGCTACTCTGGGGCATGCCTATTTTTATTCCTCACAGAAGCAGGCGCTGTACTTTTGCATTTGCTGACTCCTCCAGCACTTTTCCTTCTTGACAAATTCAACACTTACAAAATTCTAACTGAATTATAATAACCAAACAGAGCATGAATACAGAAAAAAACAAAGTTTAGAAGAACTCATTTTAACTAGGCCTCTGAAAAATTATTTCAAGCAATGTAAGTGTTTGGATTTTAATCTTTTCATTAGTCACAGGTAAAAGGCCTTCAAGCCTTAAGTTTCAATTATAAGTTAACAATTTTATATTTGAAATCTCTTTTGCTGAAAGGAAAAGCTGATTTTTTGTGTGATGACAACTGGAGCTGTATGCCTTCCACTGGAAGGTTTTCAGGAGAGCAATGTAAGCTCTTACACTTACCCCGAGCTTCCTCCAAGGCCACTAGAATCTGGGAAAGAGCTCAACTGGGAAGCCTCCATCCATTTACCCTCCTTACAAGGTAACAAATACGTAAGATGAACTAGGGAAACACAGGGTTTCTTGGACCTTCCTACCATCTCACCTTGAAAGTAGTTTTTCTACATCTATAAGCTTTAGCCTCTTGCTTTTAAGATGAGCCACCCAAATGTCATCTGCCTTAATTGTCTCCACTCCAAAGAAGGTGTACTGTCCAAGTACACACAAAACAGGAGGCCCAGCCAACTGAAGGAACTGTAATTCTCTTCAAAGAAGATGCCTTCAATAAACATTTGTGGTGGACCAAGTTTTTGACCAAGCCATGAAACAGTTATACTGCAAGTAAAAAGGCTGCAAAAGAAGTCAAATAACCCTTGGCTGGACAGCAGAACTGTTTTTACCTCAGAGCAGCCATTTACATGTTGATCTGCCAAAATAAATATTAGCAGACTTCCACAAACATTTAGGAAACCCTTGACAGCATCATTACCTACAGTACACGTAACAGTTGTTCAGGTAGGACTGTTTGAGACAACTCCACTGTGGATCAGGTAACAGGAAGGAAGTGAAAAATACCTAACTATGGACTCCTTAAGTAGACAAGAGTTACAAGTTAAGTTTTAACACTATACTTCCAGAACAGTAAGGAAATCCAAGTCTTGAAGCACTATCAGCAAACCTAGCTCTCCAACACCACATAAGGAAGGTTCAATGTGGAATTCAAATTGATAAACAGGAATTTAGCTGTACATGCAATAAACCAATGCTTTATGCTGTTATGAGAGCCATACATGGTACAACTGAGAAGAATTTTTTCTCATCTCACCATTTGGGTAAGGCAGCCTCACATTTTCAGCATTTAGTCCAACAATTCTTCACTTGGCAAAATGTATTTTAGTAATCTCAACCAAGACCTGCAGTAAGCTATACTGACTCTATAAAGTCAATGAAGGCAGATGGCATTGATAGTGATTACAAGGAGTACACAGGATAGTTTTCCTACAGAGCACCTTTTAAACATCCAGTACACAATGACCTTTTTTAAATGACTACAGAGGATTTACTTTTATTTCATACATGCTAGCTTGTTTACAGTTCAAAAGGGCACCCACATCCTTCAGTGACCATGGCCAAGATGCCAGCAATATCAAACCTGTAAATACAACTAGAATTTCATACTTTTATTACTCAACAACCTGTATCTTAAAGGTTTTTATACATTTTTCAAACAAAGGAGAATTTTTATGAGAACTTCAATGAGTTTGTTAGCACACTAGTTTCAGATCAAAAAACCCACAGAACTTCAAGAAAAATCATCATGAAATGGGAACAATTATGCAACTGAATTATTTCTACTTTAATGATTTTCAAAGATCAGCAGAAATGCAAAAATACATTATCTTACTAGCGATTAGTTCTCAGATGCAACAAAAGGCAGTGGCATATATTTTTATGAAAAAGAACAAATACAATTACTTCTGTAGGTAGCATTTTTAAAAAAAACAGGGTGAGTTTCTCTACTTGGGATAAATTGAAGGTATGGCTATACTGCACAACAGCAGATGAAATTACATTCACCTGCTAGAATGAAGACAGAACTATCACACAGATTCTAAACCAGGAAGATTATACCATCTTCTATTAATACCATCTGCAAGGCAACAGACTTTGATAGGCTATTATCAAAGTGCCACCTTATTTCTGGTTTGATATTTTAACAGAGTTTAAATACTACGTGTATGTACTAGGTCTACAAATCTGTTACAGGCAGTTTCTTAACGAATGTTTCAAAGCTACTAAAAAAACAAAACCCATAGCATTATTTTCTCATTAGTAATTTATCTGAGAACTGCAAGACAGGTTTACATGTGTCATTCCTTCTTGGGTCACACTACTTTTAGAGTTGCTCCAATGAAGTACATATCTGAAGGTTTAAAAATCAGTGAAGAAATCCTGAAATATTCCCCCCTATACAAACCCTACACTTTAACTTCAGTACGTACCAGTGTTGGAGAATTTTGATCTGGCCAGAAGGATTCAGGAACAGGCCAATGACCTATAGGAACCCCAGTTTTAGGGTTGGGTCTGACATAAATAAGTTTGTGACAGCTGTGCCAAGGTTGGGGTCCAAAAGGTCTAGATATATCCGCCTGTCCATCTACAGAAGAAAAAGGTTTTATGAGTCAAAACAGTGTTAAAACTCAAAAAGAGTATTAAACAACTTCTGTGAAGAGTTTAAGAATTACACCCCCAGGGAAACTCTTCCCGCAGTTAATATCATTTCTAAGAATAGCAGATAGTTGTCAGTAAGGATTTCTGCAAAAACCCAAAAACTATGAGAAAGCAAATAAGCATTGAATGTTTACAGGATCAGAGCTGAGAAAGCCAATTATCTGGAGCCTTTCATACTAATCAGTTTCTTTCTCTTCCCATTGTTAACAGATAACCTTCAAATCTCCATGCATAAGAAGAATTGATACACAGAACTAATACTGCTGAACGAACTTTTTATTGCAGCAAAGCAGGATTAAAAAAATCCTACAAATGCTTCCTAGTAACATCCTAAGGACCTAGCCTAGTCATTTAGAAAGAGAAGCTAAGGCTGCACAGTCATATTTGCTAGCTTAACTCTTAATGCAGCCACTTTACTACATTAAACAAAAAAGGATAAGTGTGTAAACCCACAGTATTTCCATATCAAGCTATTTACCTTTCTAGCTGGCTGAAAACTGCTGCTTAAAACTCATGAACCCATTTAACCATGCTTGATGTGAATAACTGCATTTAAGGCTACCTGACCAAAAGTAGAGGTTTTACATAGTATCCAGCAGTTATAGCCAGTATTTTGGAAAAGTACAACAGAATTTCAGACATAACAGTTCTTAAAATTCAACCGTTTTCCTTTTGTTTTGGTAACTATTATGTTAAGTTCACTAAATTACATTGATTGTCATCTCTGCCATTTGATATCAGAGTGTAAAAATAAAAAGTTTCAAGTACCATCAATGGGTGAGGGATCAGGTCCAGCTTTTTCAAAATTTATAACAACTCCGCTTTGCACTTTTTGCACCAATGACTCAAGACACTGATTCAGCATTCTTGGTGAACACACACAATATGATCGACCTAGAACAATACAGTCAAGGTTAAGGTTGTTCAATGTTTCTACCCTTGTTTTAACTTAGAGCATTTAAAACTGTTCACCCAACATACACATTGATTTATGTATGGATCATTGATGTAAAGCTTCTCCCAAACACTCCCTCTTTGTTTAAGCAGCAAGGCAGCCTAGTGAAGCAGTGGTAGTGTTACATGCACATCATTGGAAATGTTTGGGGTTTAGCCCCTTAATGACTTTAACTCAAATTCTTGGTTGCATTCATGGAAAATGGGCTCCCCCTCGTGACAGACATCAGCACTTAAGTGGTCAAGAATTTCAGTCAAAGTGCTGTTCGTGTAGCCTATATGACAGTCAGAAAGTAGTCGACTCAAATCCTTTTGGAATGCTTTTTACATCCCTTTGCTCTTTATCATAGTCCCCTCCAATGCATCAGAAGAATCATCATGTTTTAATATATGATGCAATCAAAAGCTTTTACAAACAAATTACAAATTTAATGTCAGAGTTTGAACTGGAATGTCTTTTCTAAAAGATTAAAAATATGGGTTATGATGAAGAGAAAATTATCAGTTTTGCAGAACTACTATGCATTCTACATTACAGAAATTCTACATTGCAATCTGCATGCTCTGGAGGGGGAAAAACCCAAAACAACCTATTGCCTTCACTTTTGGCTTTTTTAGATCAGAGTATGACAGGAATTTCACAAAGCTGTACTGCAGAACAGATTCAATTCTTACAATTTCTAATTGAGATACCAAGGTGCATTAGGAAAAAATTAAGCTTTCTCTTCTAAAGAGCTGCTATAGATTCACACTCTTCCAAGACAGGTTACATTAAATTGCCTGTTGCTTTAATGCAATAAGGATCTTCAGTTTTACTGTATCAGAGTTCTGAGTTCTTACAAGTAATGTAAGAACTCAGAAATACATATTCCATGATATGTACATGATTAATAGAGCTAAACTGAATCCATTTTCAGAAGTATTGACTTGTCACTCGCCTCCTGTGACTTCGCACATAGGTGTGATTGCAGAGTCATCCACTGGTACCCCTGTCATCTGATCTGATTCTGGTGCAGTAATACCAGGCAAACGGAGAACTAAAGCAAATAACCTCTGATCCCATCGAAAGGGTTCCTTAGTCAATTCACTTCCAGGTAGAGGGGAATTGAGAGGTAAATGGAGCTGAAAAGTAATTTAAAATCTGTGAATACACTGCTTTTAAAACAAAAATTAATTCAGTTATACAGCAATGGCAATTCACTCCATATAAACGTATCTGTAAGCTCTCCATAGGATATTTGTAATTTGATTCAGGTACTGTACATTACAAGCAAGACACCCATCATTTAATCAACACTTCAAACACTTCAAGGCAACATGATACACGAAGTTGAGAATTACAAACCAAGTGGGAACAGCCACTTTTTAAAACTAATCTAAGCTCACTCAATAGAATGTTTTCTTTAGAATTTCAGCACTAAAAACTCCTTCACTGCAGCATTCTTGTTCAAACCATTTTCTGCAGAACAGGCCCACTCTCGCGTCATTCTTTTTCTCAATTCTTCAAGATAAAAAGCACACCTGAATGAAAATGTAATGTTAATCTAGGACTCCTGTGGAAGAAATTTAACTTGGGTATAGTTGCTCAAAAATATCTAACTGCCAGGATCACCTACTCCAAATAACTTCAAAAAGTGAACTAATGTGATATGTTATAGAATCAGAAGGCAGAGATTGTACATAACTTGGGTATATCCCACAACCAAACTCATGCCTGTACTTTAAGCGAAAAGCAGAGATTAAGATTCAAATCAACACTGAAATGCAAAATGAGTTCTCACTTTTAGGTAATTGGTAACAGTAGCCACAGCTACTCATACAAGGAAGAATACTTGCTGTGTGCCATTGTGTGGCCTCTGGGAAGAACTACACAAGTTTTAGTTCAGAATATTGAAGATACCATCCAGGGACATAAAATACATGGGGGCATTCTTTTTCGCTTTAATTTTCAGAAGAGATAGACATTCAAGTTTCAGACTTCAAACATGCTGCGCTGAAGATACAGCAATGGTCAGGGTATCATTTACTACCTATTAACAGCAACAGCCAGAGAAACTAACAGAACATCTAAAATACCCAGAGCTAGCAGCAGTTTTATAACTAGCTAAATGAAAAAAAGAAAAGAAAAATCAATGCATTAGCTTCTAAGGGACAGCACAAGGCATTCAGAAGACACTAACCTCTCTTTTTGCATCAGATACCTCACAGAGATTAGTGGGGAAAAAGAAAGCTTACCAAAACATCCAACTACAGAAGCCCTGAACCAATAGACTGGAGTTACAATTACAAGTTTCAGAAAAATTTGATAGATCGCTGGCTGATGATACCACTGTCAGCAGTACAAGCAAAATTCTCATTTCACCTGGAGCACTGCAGCTATAAAGGGGAAGAAAAATAATCCTGATTGCAACAACTGAAGTGGTGCAAACAGTTCCATTATCTAGCTAAATACAAAGGTTAAGCCCAAGAGCTGAATCAAACTCAGAACTTCCTCAAACACTTCTCATGTAGCATTCAAAAAATCCCAATTCTCAATCTCAAATCAACATTAGCAAAGGAAGCTACTTGTCTGTTTCAAAATTTGATGCAAGTCCACAAAAGCACCTATTGCAACTTGCCTTCATTTTTAGTTCATAGTAGGTAGTTAAGGAGTTTGCAACAAGCTGTTGAAAATTTTTTCTTGTTTGCTTATTTTTAAGAGATTAACTTTAAAGCATTAAACCCAATCTCCAATCTGGAAGCTTCGGCTATTTCTATTTACGTAGTTGCAAGCATCTCATATCAGGAAAAACACATGTATTCATGTTTGAAAATTAATCTATTTATTGCCATATCAAAGACAGGAAGAAATACAACAAACCCACTCCCATAATGATGAGCAAGTATGAGAACACCTTGGGCTTTTCAGCACATCTGATGCTCCCTCCTCAATTTCTGCTTTTGTTGATGCAAGCAGAGCACACATATGAGAAAAGCATGATTTTCCCCGAATGTCTGACATGAAGTAGGTCAAAGGGCACTCAGCTATGGTCCTAGTTTATTACTGATTCACATGCATGCCTTTTCCTCTTTTCACACAAAGGGCCAGCGATGCCTGCCTGGCAAAGGAAACTCAAGTTAAAAGAATAGCCACATTCTTAGTAAACAGCCTAGAATCTTGACTCACCTGCAAGCACTACACCATACTCACTTGGGGCTATTTTAAGAAACACCATTCACCAAACTTTCCTACTTAGATATGACTGAACAGAAGATTTACTAGTTCTGAAGAATACATTTCATCTGCAAAACATACCTATGTAACAGCACTGTTTTTCTTCAGGCAGCATATATACATATTTTTATATATATTTACATATATTAAGTATCCCATTGGGCCCTGCACCAACGCTATCCTGAGTCCAGTTTACCTCAAACTACAAAACCTTGATTTGGTTCAGCTAGTTATATTGAGAGAACCCCAAAATCAAACAGTTCTCAGGAGCAGGCCATTGCATTATATACATATTGCTAAGAGAAATATTTTCAAACAGTAAGACAATGTGCAAAGCTATCAGCATCAAGTCAAATGTCCTCACTTTCTTTCCAACAGTTTAATTCCAGTAAAATTTAACATCCATGATACTGGAGGAGTTACAGATTCAAACCAGACCTCATTCTCCACAGGCATTAGTAACTTGGTCTTCTCACCTCCAGTAACTTCATTTTTTTCTGAGTTGGTATTGTATTACCATAGCAACTGCATACCTAGCAGAAAATAAGATGAGCCTAGAAACGTACATCTTTCATTTCATTTCTCTTTCCACACACACATTTCAACATGAAGGTATGCACATTTTCCCCTCTTTGTCCTTCATACTGGTTGCTGAGAAAAAGACAGACCAAACAATTTAAAGGGAGGTTATTTACTAACAGTGGTCTTCAACATGCCTATATATAACCACATACAAGTGTCCTCCCAGCAGCTGCTTTGTCTCAACACTAGTTTGTAGGAGCACACACAAACCCTACCATCACCAAATGCCATAATGCTACAATAATACAGCAGTGTGCACCTTATGCCCCTCTTCCCCGCCTTTAAATTCACTAAAGCCAACCACTGAATAACCAAGAGGGGTTGGAGGACAGTCTTTTACTAAAGAGATCTTAAAGAACCCTGTTATTGGTGAGCATATCTTTTATTACAAGTCCTTGTTTCTGTATACATTTATGCAATCATAAGCAGCAGCACCATCTGAAATTCTGAAATAAATAAATAAAATCAGAGGATCCCAGAGACCCTAGGCTGAATATAAGCTAGATAAGCACTACAGAACTCTACAGTACCAAGGTAGCTGGTGAAAGAGAGTCATGCTCTTCTGGCAATGACTGCACGTACAGACTCAAACATTATGGTGGGCAGCACTAGCACTACTTAAGCTTTAGTGCCCTGGTAATTAGAGGCAGCTCCATCTTGGAAAATCTCATAAAACGTTGTTACATGACTAGGTACTCAAAAATATCCATACAGGTACAGTCAACTTTGTCTTTTTGTATCTAAAAAGTCTTTAAAAAATAATCTATCAGCAAGTAACCTCCCTTGCAGGCTTTTCTGGTACCCATAAAAAGACATCTAACATTCCAAGCAAATGCAGCATTTAATTATCACAGGACTGAAGGACTAAAGATGGGCAATAAGATTCAAGCCCAGCTGAGAAAACAAGTCTTTGATAGACTGAGAAACTCTACTTAAAGAGTTAACAGCAGCATTATATTTTCCTCTTTTTCCATCCAATCACATTCAGTTATAACACAGAGATAGAAAGCCACAAATTGTTCTTCCATAGGAAATAACTTCAGATCACAGAGAGGCACCAGGTCAACTGACACATGTCAACAATATGATACACTCAGCCATTCTGATGCTAGAGTTAGCCACAAGCAAGTGCACACTGAGCTGATAGTTACACAGAATTCACATGTCAAAAGCTTTGGGGCTCACTGCCAAATGCTGCGATCCTGGCAACTGCTGCTAACAGGAATAACATGGGTGAGGAAGGACAGGATTACACATCTGATGAGATCTGCCACGTATTTCTTGCAGAATTTGTTTAGAAATCAAGATTATTAGATGGAGGTACTACAATTAAAAATATTACAGAGCATCTACAGTTCCCAATTACTGTTGAAAGCAAGCAGGATTTTCACACTTGTTACAGTTACTACAGCAGAGATGCAAGTTGATCAACCCTGGGAAGGATCAATATGACAATGCCAAACAGTTCCAGGATGAGGCGTCAAGAAAATCACTAATTCCTCCTATAAGAGTCTCTTATAACTGGTAGATCAGAAGAATGACAACATACAGAAGCCAAGCAGCACTGCTCATACTTTTTTGTTTGCATAATCATTCATCAGAATCTATCAATAGGTCAATAACCCAGTTTGTCTTGCAAACAAGAGTTTAATGCTTCATCTTAAATCAAGGGAGCTTGTAGAAGGAAGGAAACATTGCTCAGCAGCTGCAAAACTTGTTAAAGGAAAGATCAGAAAAGGAGTAAGACCAGACGTTGAGGGATCAGGCCAGCAGTGAAAGCCACTGCAAGAGGAATCCATAGCATGAGACCAATAATTAATGATGCTATTCCAACAGTATGAGCCTATGTCTTTCTCAAGTATGACTAGGACAGGTGAATCCAGGGAAGAGTCTGGTCAACATGTTATGCTGAATGTATACTGAAGAGTGCCAGTTCATCAGCACTGATGCATTAAAGTCAGTGCCAGAAGGGACAGAATTAAAAATCCTACTAACTTGGGCTGGTGAAGATAATGATTTCAGACTGCATCATTCCTGTCTTCAGTCTGATGAACCACATCCATGAGAGACGAAGTAGCACTGAACGGGTAAGGCTCTTCATCTTCAAAACCCGTATTAAATTCCACAAAGGAACAGGACATCTGAAGAATTCAGCAAGAGCTCTGAAACAGGGTTTAAGCTTGACTGCTTCACATTGGGGCAAATGACAGTGTTCCCATAGCGATAAAGCTGATTTCATTGGTAAAAATGCAAATGTTCACCTGAATGACAAAGCTTTGAGAAAACTTGCCTCCAAGTTCCATGCTGGCTTCACAGGCATTCCAAAAACAACGTTCTGTCAGTTCTCTTGTACATAAGTTTTAAAGGAACTAAAAATATACTGCCTTAGTCCATGATAAGAACTTTACACAAGAAGACACTGTTGTCATAACCAGTGGGATATGATCATTTCCAACACCAACTCTGAAAAGCCTCTCCAAAGTCAAACCCAAAGAATAGAAGGCACATTTAAAAGTGACCAAAAAGCTTTGTTATTGAACAGAAGAGCAACAACAGACTTCCGTATCTCCAGGGTGGTATATTAATTCTACTTTATTTCTGCATGTCCAACTTAGAGGTAACTGTAAAGGACACTCAAGCTACAGTAAGAAAAACTTCTGATCAATAGGACACATGTTGACAAAAGCAAAAGATCATCCCGGAAAGACAGAATGCTTTGTTCCCCTGCTCTTTGATAGTGTTAAGGATGTTCCTACCAGTACAGCTATGGCACACACACACAAAACCAAAAAAACCCCACATCCATTGCTGGGTTGTAAATACATATGGAAGAGCACTCCAAGCAACTTGCATTTTGTCTTGCAGGATGTAAAAGCAGTGCTCACTTTCAGTTCCTCCAGAAGGCAATGTGTTTAAATTTGCTCATTTACCAAAAAATCATTAGTAGAGCAGATTCTGCATCTCTAGAATGTAGTTGAGCAATTATCAAATCATGTAAGTGTATCTGGCCCAATGTCACTATCATAACACAAACTCTGGGTGTGGCACACATTTATCAGTCAGTACCACTTATAAACCAAGCCTAAATTTGGTAGATTAAAGTAGCCACCAGAAAACCCATTTTCTCAACATGTTACAACAATTTAAAGATGTGAACATGTGACCAAATGGTTGCCTGATCATAAGAAAATATCTTTGTGTAAAGACTAAGGTGAAAAAGTTGAAAGAAAAGGAACAGAAAAAACAACTCACTGGTTATAGAAAATCCTGACTCCTGCTGTAAGAAAAAAAGCTCATGACGGCCAATAGCTTTAACTAAATCATTTTGGATAAATGAACAAAATTAAAAGAAATTTAACGTAGAACCACAGAACTGTGTATGTTAAAAGGGACATGTGAAGGTTATACAGTCCAGAGCATTCTGATCGCTCAAGGCCTTCTCCAACTCAGTTTTGAGCATTTCCAATAATGGAGATCACACAACCACTGGGTAATCTACACCAGTGCTCAATCACCCAGTTAAAATTTCTGATAATCCAATCAGAATTTCCCAAGATGCAGTTTGCAGCTGTTGCCTTATCTCAGCCCTGTGCACCTCCAAGAAAAGGCTGGTTCCCCCCACAATTAAGTTGTTGCGTATGGTGGTAAAAACCCGCACCCCATAGCCTTCTTTTCTAAAGGCTGAAGAAACCCATTTCTCAGCCTTCACCCAGATGTCATTTGCTTCACCTTCCCAGCATCCTGGTGTCCTTCACTCCAGGATGTCAATGTCAGATTAGTTGTCTGAGAGCAGAGAGATTGCTTCTCCTCAAGAAAGGACTTACACAGCTAAGTGATTACCTAATTTGCTCTTAAAAAACAACAGTATTCTGCTGTTAATAGCACTAAATGTTGTAGAAGGCTAAGTGTCACACTACCTTCTGTTTAATTAATACTTCCTCAGTGACAATCACTGTAAATATGAGGGTGCTATTCTACTCAGTATTTTGGACCACGCCCAATCAATCACTGGATAAAGCTAAAAATAGCTTATTGGTCAAAAAAATATGATGGAAATTAGGTTTCAGACAGACAGCCTACTTAGTATCATGAATTCAGGCATTCCCTTTCAGTTACTGGCTATGGCTATTTGTTAGTAGTCCACATAAAATTATGAGGTCGTTCAACTTTCTTCCTCTAAGTCAGATAAATTATAAAAACATTCAAGTACCACTTTCCATACAAACAACTTCTGTAAGTGCTGTAAGGACACAATATAACAGAGTATTAGGAGAAATTCAAGTAACTAATGAACAGCTATATATGACATATATATATATATAAAGTTAACATTTACAGTCAAAAGTGGTGTACCACATGGAAAAGCCTGAATCCTCCCCTCAAGCTTTAGGACAGACCTTCAGAATTAACCTTTTCCCTGGAAAGGGAATGATCTTAGGGATTTTTTTTTTTGTTGTTGTCATAGTTTTTTACTACTTCATGGAACGGGCACTGAGCTGGTCAGACCCACCCTATCCCCAGCGACATCTCCCATCTCTTTAAGGAAAGAATTCAAAATGGCCAGCAAGTCAAAATAGTTCAGTGCTTCAGCACTTCCTATAGCTCTGAGTTTGCCAGATGTGAGCAGGTACTTCAGTATATGAAGATCTGGTGGTTTAAACTGCTCTACAGATCTAATCTGAAATAAATTTCTTCAGCCTTTATCTTGGATAAGGACGCTACTGATTTTATTATAATCACTAAGAGACCAATGTGAAAGAAAAATATATTTCACATACTCCCTAGTGGCCACATCCTTTGAGAAATCACTACATTGATCTGGGTCTATACACAAACAACTCCTATCTAGACCAACTGCAGACATACATGCTTTAAAGAAATCAATTTCTTCTGTTAACATATCTGAAAAGCTATGAACTCCTTGGATAAAAATGGCAAATTAAGTCTACTAAACAGACTAACAGCTGCACTACATGCTTGTCACATGTGATAAGGAAAAAGAGCTGCTCAGATTTTTGTAGTGTTATTGCATAAAACTACCTCAACTTAAAGGAAAAAACGTACAAGTTTAAACTGCTATAAGCATACTTTTGAGAAGTCATTTGTGCTCCTACTGTAAGCAGTAGCCTAACACAACATTTGGTACACATCATTGTAAACAGAGGTCAGATCTTACCTCTTCCTGTATCCCACTGGTAGTAGTTAATTTACTTCCATCCGTAACTGTTATAATTATTGCTGGCTCCAGAAAAAAGGGGTTTCGTCCCTAAGGGAAAAAAAGCAATTTTAAATAAAATGGTGTAACAAATTCATAACCTTCTGTTCAATCATTAAATGGCCACTGATACCCACCAACAAAATGAGGCTCAAGGTAGTTATTGTCATGTACTATATAGTACAGTGCTATGGGTTTCTGTCTTTTTGCTGTTAGGCCATGTAAAGCTAGACACTAAATATATCTGTATTCAATAAATGCATATAAAACCATGGCAAAAATGGTTAATGTAGGACTTAAAGAACAATGTGTACTGCAGTATTCTGACAAACTAGCAGCTGCTTAGAGGAGCAACTGTTTCTTCAAAGCAGAGATACTTCCAATTCCTCCTATTACAGGGCTGATTTTATGTGTGATTTAATTACTGAGACCAACTAAAACACTTGTGTAGTACTGTGATCACCATCCCTGAGTTAAGAACTAATACTTATGTATTAAGGAAAACTGACATTAATAGTACCAGTTATGTTTTAACCAAATTGGTTCAAACATGAACATGAGACTAATCTCAGAAACAAGTACTTGAAAAGTAGGTAAGCTTTCTATATGAATCAATTAAGGCAGAAACATAAACAAGGCAAGACAGTCTGTAATCCCACCGAGAAATTCAACTAGTCTATCTGTAACAAAAAAAAAAAACCTTGGTTTGCTGTTGGCACTTCCTTGGGCCAACATCATTGGGCTAGGAACCTTCTGTCCCCCCTGAGAAAAGAGGAACCCAAAGTAATCCATGCACATGTCAACTCCAAGCAGAGGCAGCACATTCTACTCTAGCTAGGATTAAAGATGAACTGGATAAAAGCCACCACAAGCTTTTGTTTAGTGGGGTCCTACTCTTCTACTGCCAAGCTTAAGTCATCATTTTCCTTCTTCAGAAAACAAAAAAAGAAAAATACATGTAGACCCACAGCCTAGTTCTACTTAAAAAGACAAACTATCTCATGAATGCTTACAATTTACTCTAAAAACATGGAGAGAAAATAGGTTTTAGAAAAAGAGCTTTTCATTTTTTTAGAACACATTTAATATAAAGTATCATCTACTGATTGCATGCTTAGAACAGAAACATCACCTAACAATCTGAAATGTATTTGGTGAGGAATGTCCAGTTTGAAATGGCAACACCACATTTACAGCGGTCAACTTATTATACACCAACAGAAAAATTAGATTTGCTCAACACTTTCTCAAACCTTAGTGAAAATACTATTAAAAAAAAAATAGCATACCATTACTACAGCCAAAATAAATTAAAAAGTAAAGATAAATCTCTCCCACAAAAGCTAAGCTAGTTCATAATTCAATTTAAACAATTACTCAAAAGAATTTAAAGAACTCTCAAACTACACTCAATTTTAATTAAAATAATTTCCTAAGACTATTTAGCTTCATTTAATTCTGAAGAACAGTTATGGTATGTTATTCTACCAACTAATAGTTCACCACAACTGCAAAATATCAGCTGGAAGCTAATTACATTGCACTGAAATAATATTGAAAGCAGGGTTTCAAACTAGAGGAAAAGGATATTGTTCTCATGAATATTGAACATAAAAATACTTTAATCCTACTGCTAATAAATGATTGTAAATATAAATCAACGATTGATAAAAATAAGATTTTTAGATTTAGAATGTCATAAGCAACACTTTAGGTCAATTTTCTGGTCCAATTTTAAATATAAGTATTAAAAATTTAGACTCTGACAACCCCTATTATCCATACATCCTCATTATCTTAACGTTGGTATACTTCAACTACAATCTTCCTCAATTTTACCCGTGTAAAACTTAAGCCTTAAATTTAAACCCTATAGGCTTAGAATGATTATGAAATTATAAGGAAGGAAACAAGAAATTCTAAGCTTGAGCTCCCCCAGGAAAAACATCTGAGGGAGAAATGAGTTCATCCTCAGTATCTTTTGTAATTTCACATGCATTTTGCCTGTATGATGGATGATCACCAACATACTAAGTCAAGAATCAACTCATATAACAACATATTTACAACAGCAAGAATCTCTTTACCAAAACAAAAACAACATTCACTTGTAGCTAGGGTAACAGCTACACTGAGAATCACTGACCCCAAAGACAAGGTAACTCGCATCTCCACATGTATCACCTACAGGATTACTGTGGAAATATGAGCAGTGCACTGCCGCAGAGTACTTCATGCCTCTAAGTATAAATGGAAAGTTTCCCCTTGAAATCTTTTCTTCACTACCTAGATGTGAAAAATACAGTAATCTCAAGTTCATCAACTCATCGATACAGCTATAAACATTATCCTTTCTAGAGAAAGAATCAAGTCAGAGTACACAAATCACCAAATTATTTAAAGACAAGTGAACAGAGCTGAGTTCACTTAGCCGCACTTAGGTTCACAGCTCCATGAAATTCAGAAACATGAATTAAGTATCCACATTCCACCTAAAAGAGCAGAAACAACATTAGAATATATTCAATATTATGAATGTCAGATAAAATGCCTGTTATTGAGGTTCACTATTTTTAACTAAAAATTTACATGTCATTAATTCTTAAAGAATACCACTGACTCTTCTGACCCCACCTCTCACCTTAGCTATATGAAGGCATATAAAACCAGTATTGTCAGATATTCCTAAAAAAAACCCCACCAAAACACCTCATTTACATAAGCTCTCAGAGATGTTTCAGTAGATTTGGCATAATTAAATTCCAGAGGACTTGGTTACCAGTTTAACAAAACCACAGTTTTGTCAATTGCTGGTTTAGAACTTTATTTCAATCTAATAAATCTAATTCTACAATAATGAAATTATTTTCTATTGCTCTTTCTTTAAAAATATACTATTAAAACACTTTGAATTTACATATTTGAGAAATACTATATTCTTCAAAATACATTGCAACACCATTGACTGAATGCATAGGAAATCAGTTCAGCAGAGCTCAATTATTTTAGTTACACAGTGAAACAGTGGGTTACAGAGCATGTTACCAGCTCTTCAGCAGCTTACAGGTATGCTGAAATGCACTGGAAATCAGCTCAGCATACCCAGGTGTAAATAATAAGCCTGTTTACAACTTGCTCTGACAACTAACTAATTGCCAAGAGGTTTTGTTCATTTGAAAAGCAAAAATAATCCACAGCAGCTAATTTTAGTATCATCTTACATTCCCACACAGGAAAGCGAAGCAGAGGAAGTGTGAAATGTTGCGTTTTTAAAGTGTTTTAAAGTGACTAGGGTAAAGATCAACGTGGCCTCAGCACCAATACCCTGGGAAACATAAGGTCATCGCTCACAATTTAAGCTAGCATTACACAGGTCTATTCTAACAAGCACACAAGCAAAGCTACTTCTGTTCTTGTGTTACCTGTTTTCAGACAGCTTATAATCACTGAGAGTGGATAAACATCTTCAGAGTCTAGAAACTCAACTGCTATATTTAAACTGCGGCAGTTTGAATGCCAGTGTACTACTCAGGCTACAGTAAATTGAAAAGTATTTTCAACCTTTATTTTAAGCACTTATTTTTAAATAGATTTGCTTATAAACAAGTATTTTGGAAAAACTAAGCATTACTTATTTTTCTAGCTGAAAATTCAGTAGCAACTAGCTCCCACTGGGATTTCAGCTAATTGCCTCATGTAGGCAAATTGGCTCATTTGGTATCCTTTTCAGTCTGAACAGCTGCTAGTGTAATCTGACTGCAAATTATTTTCAATAATACACTTTCCCCTCTGAAGGTTCCTAGCAGCGGTGAAGAAAGTACTAAGGAAGAAGCACCTAAGGTTTTAAGGACTGAGCAACCTGTTCAACCACCAAGTTATGTGGTACAACAGGGTTTTATTCGTTCACCCAAAATCTGCTTTTTCAAGGACAGATATGCACAAAGATGACAAAAAAAAACACAGACCTCTTTTTTGGAAGAAAGTTACTTAAAAATCAACATCAATACCAGGGCAAGCTTGCTACACTAAAAAAGAACAAGCAAGAATTTCAAAGCCTTAAAACTTACCTGTTACACAAAAACCATTCTTCTGAACAATGACAGCTTCACAACTACTTGATCCAAACCACAATGCAACTCAGTGACACTGGTTGCCATTTCATCAGTCTCCAGCTGAACTAGTTCTGTGCTCAGATAATATAAAAAAACCCAAACCCAAAAACCCCAAACCAAATACAGAGCTGTATCACTGAGCTCCATAGCACTCACATGGGGTCACAGTAAGAGGCACTGCCAGCCCACCCCAGCTTGTGTGATGCTCTCAGAGGGAGCCTCAGATCAAGCCAGAAGTATATCAAATTATCAAGACACATTATTTTCTGGTTAAGACTCTCAAAACTAAGAATTCAGTTTCATAGACAAGTAAGCTTAGCAATGAGTTTCTGCATGATTAATACATCCATGGATTATTTTTTGTTCTTCAAAGTGTACAGGTAAAGCAATTCAAGAGCTATTGTGACCTTCAGATGTGCAAGTACACAGTATTATACATGCAGTAAGACTGATTTAAAACTACTGTTATCTCAATGCACACATTTAAATACTAATTTCAGAGTCAAAAGTGCTGAAAATCTGAAGAAATAGCTGAGGTAGAAACATGACCCAAAAAAATGCAAAGTCAGAGACTAAGAATGACATGTTCAACAAGCAACTAGTATAAAAAGAAATACATAGTACAAAAGCTTCATGCCCAAGAAAGGCTAGAAGTTGAAAATAAGTGTCAACTGAAATAAAGTGCATATTTTTAACAGAACACATTAGTACTCACTGGGAAAACCTCATTTTCAGTTCATGATCAAATGTTAAAAGGTATGCTTTCATTTCAGTAAATCACAAAATTTAACCAAAGTTGTACTGCAAATACATCACATTACCTCAGCAAAGCCTTTTTATCTTCACAAGTATCAGCCCTAACTGCCGGTAAATTTAGCTATCTGACCAGGAAATACAAAAGTGCGCTATCATTTTTTTCAGAATTTAAAAGGTGAAGATTCTCATAAATGCTCAAGAGTCTGTGAGCAACCATTGTTGAAAAACAATAGTTTAAAAATAAATATAAAAAGTCAGAATGATAGCAAAATTATTAGCTTTAAAGGTACTTTTTAAAAACTGGTAACAGCTTAAAAAACTACCAAACCACTGAGCTTGAATTGCAACAAACGAAAGCAGATGGTCCAGATCCATCGTAGTTTTCACTTATTTTTTGTATCTTAGGAACTTCGGTTACACTTCAGCAAAATCATGAAATGCCTAACATTAATTTAACATTTATTAGAGACTTTCCTCTTCATTGCTTAAGGCAGATGACTATCAGTCAAACATACAGATGTTTATCTATGCTCTGATCGTCAGCTGCATAAAAACTGTAGCATCCAGCGCAACTTCTTACTTGTCCCACTTGCATTTTCAGCAACTTTGACTATTTTTATTATCCCTGCAGAACCAATCAATACAGCTGTGAAGACCCATAGAATCAACTGTATTTTATGTACTTCTACTACTTGATAAGAAGCAAAATATCTTTAAATGGAAGCTTTCCCAGATGAAGCTACACTGCATATCAGCTAATTAATACTTAGCACAAACACCATGAAACATTGATCTACCAAAATGAAAAAAAAAAAAAATATGCTGGAAGAAAGTGCACAAAGGGCAGTCAGGTTCTACCAGAACATCTGCTTTGATAAAACTGACTTCTCACAGGATATACCTTAGAACTCCATAATTCTGTGGCCAGACTGAAAAGTACAGCACCTCTGAACTACATCATAGCATGATCAAAGTGACTCAACATGCAAGATAAAAAACAGCTTTGAAACCGTATTTATTTGTTATGGCTGTTTTAGAATAGAAACTGACCCCATGAATGAGAACCACTGAAGTGTCAGAGAGACTTCTGTGATTTCAGCCTAAGTAAGAGCTGAGGAACATACTCTTCTGTATGGGCTAAAGATCTCCGACAAGCCAGGCTTCATGCACAAAGAAAATTGCTAAATCATCTGTTTTGCTGTCTGTAAGACTTGTACATATTCCCTTGATGCTGTTGATTATGCAACAGATAATGCAGTTTTGCAGTAGTAGCAATTCTGCCTTACTAGTAGATGACCAGATATTGCACAGTGGATGTACTTCAAGATCACTCTCAGAAGCCTCAGAAGGTTTAATGAAAGTAACACTAACTTGAGTATTATAAAAGTGTTTTGAAGTCTGTTGTGAAGTTTAAGTCATAAAAGAAATTTTAATACAAACCAGAGATCTCCCTTGATGCCTGATCAATGGCAAAGATAGATGCCAGATCAGTCACAGATTGGAATCTTATAGAACAACCTAATGAAACACTGTTCCAGGAATCACACTACCACTGAGAAAAAATGCCCAGTATTTTTCTGAAAGGGCTGCAGGTCAGTGGGAAGATTCTTATTATTAATTTCCTCCACAAACATCTGCATTACGGACATACATCCTCTATAATACTATTGAAAACTTTTAGCTCTCCCTGCAGTACCCAAGATGGGAGAACTTACATTCTACCTTCCCTTCATGCTAGGCAGCAAGGAATACATCACCTGTTAAAGGTAATTTGAGAGCCCCTTACTGCACCCAAAAGCAGAGCACTCTACATCTTAAGGAGAAAATGACTGCTATCAGAAATGCAGAAGTATAGTCCTCCATAGCCCCAAGAACTATAGATACTTCTGTTCATTTGTATATATATAAAAAAATACACATACAGGGTGGGTAAAAACACCAAATCGCTTCAGCTAATGAGGGAAAGAAACAGGTTTAAGAAATGCTGAAGGAGCCCTGACTGAGCCCCTGACAATAACCATGCACTATGAAAACACCACCTCTCAACACCACCACTAACACACAGATTAGGACTCGTGTGGTTTGTTTTAGTTTTACACACATAAAAGCGACTTTTATACACTGATGTCTGGCCAAAATAACATGCCGGAGTAACGTCACCTACGTAAACTTGTATTTTTACTTTGTAATTAGAAAAGTAGCCAGCAGAGGGGGCACAAGTCAATAAAATCTATCCTTGTATGAGGGGATGCTAACAAGGAGATAAACATAAGGCATGCTTTGTTTGAATACTATCTCAAAATATATAAATAAATACTTTTCTAAAACTGTGTATACCAAAAAACCTAAATTATTGCATAAGCACAAATAAGAAGTAATCGGTCACTGAACTCTAATCTCTTGATCTAACTCTGCATTTAATTCAACAGTTAGTTCATGGTTTCCTGACACCAGGGACAGCACATACCATTATTCCACTTCTACGTTTTTGCTGCTGATTGCCCATCTTTTGAAAGGCTCAGCCACAAACATTCAACTATATTAAACACACACACTCCCTTTTGTTTTGAAGCTGAAAAATAGTATTCCATCTCAAATTACTTTATGTTTTGGAGAAGACCTTAAAAACAAGAGTTTTAAGAGAGTCTGCTAGAATTTATCAAGGTCTGAACGCATGCTTCCATTAACTCACCATCTTTTCCCCCCAAGGAAATGGAAAATCTCTTCAAGCAGTCAATTTCTCCTGCACTCAATTCACACGGAAAGTCTGGGTATCAATGGCAACAGCTTGCAGTAAGGATGGCTACCAAAAAAGACTTTTCTCCATGAGGTGAGAAGATTCCAAAACCTAAATTCAGCTATGTCCAGCTGTCCTTCCCTACAGGCTACAGCAAGCTTATTATAGGCAAAGTAATTTTTCATGTCCTAGACAATTCTTTAGTTAACTACACTACAAATACCTAACAGTTACTAACAATGCCCAAGACAGACACTAATCATGGTTTCTTACACAGAATGTCACAGAAGATTACAAGGTAGTTACATGGTTTTTGCTTCATCCCTTACCAGCACTACAGATTAGCAGTAGATAAAATTATTTTTGCACATGCAGTTAGGAGATTAATTTGGTGGTACAACTGAAGCTTTTGGTATTTCAGGTGACTGGAACAAATTAATCACAGGTTTAAACAGGGAAAAAAAAAAACAGTTACCAAAAGATTTTCAAAGCAGAACACAGGGCAACAGCAGACTTTTCCTAAAGCCAAGCCAGAAATCAAACTCCTCAGCACATCAGTTACAGAATACAAAAATGAAGGGAGCATTTTTGAAACAACCACTATGTCTATAACACAAGGCAATGCAAGTTCATTTAAGAAAAGGAACTTTAAAGTATTAAGGAAAATAAATGGGATGAAAAAAGTCATTTGCTCCTCAGTACTTTGCTCTAAACAATTTTAAAAATAATCATTTATGGCTTCAATTAACTGTTGAAGCTCCAAACATGTCATCTTATACTTGTCCTTCCCAGTCTGAAAGCCTTACAGCAAAAAATCGATGATCCAGTCAGATATCCCTTCTATAATTAAAAATACTACAGGAAAAAAAAGTTATCTGAACTGCATAAAAGTCACAAATCCTTTGTCTAAAAAAAAAAAGAAATCATAAAAATATACTTAGGCATATCAACTGCTTGCTTTGCCTGAGCTTGCAAGTTTGTATTCTATTGGCAATGATTTCATTACATACCCATCTTGAAACATGCAACAAAAATTCTCTGTGCTTCGTATCATTTTTATAGATGCCCATAACTTTACACATTCTGGGTTTCCAAGTCTGGCACTCAACGTACTGCTTAAAGACTATTTCATTGCAAAAACTTCAGTCATTTTGGAATTCTACTCAAAAAGTTTGTGCTAAGAACAAAACCAAAACTAACAGCAAGAAAACAAAAAAGCTACCCAAAGCAGCATGAAAAGGAGATTCAATGCAATAAATTATCATTTTGGAATATAGAATCTCCATATTGAATAGCGCATATGTGAAAACACAAGGGATGTGTGCCAAGGAAGCATTTTTAGACTATGTTCATACTGAAAAATAAAGGAACAATGAATATATGGTAGAATTTAGTAAGACATCAAACTTAAAATCTCAAGATACATTGATGTCTTCAGGTGCCTAAATCACAGTTCCCAACATCAGTAAGTCACAGTTTCAAAAATGCTGGTTTAGTATAAAGGTTTGTCCCGTTTCTTTCATCTAAGAACAAATTTAATTGAGTTCTAAATAACATATTATATAAGGGATAACTTCTTGATTAACTTCTAAGTGCTCCAATTTAGATAAGGTCCTTGGTAAGTTTCAAAAACAATTAAGTCCTTGAATCTTCCACAATTATGTGACATTCTCAAAATAAAAATATAGAATGGTCTTCATATATAGTGAATGCCAGCAAGTAATTAAGCAGTGAAGAACAACATTGAAATGAAGAACAAAAAGCCACTGATATTTGAAACACATCAGCACTGATATGACAGATACATGATAACCCCAAAAAGGGAACTTTAACTTTTCCTTACTTTAAATTGAAATATATAAGCAGCAAAGCAACTGCGATCACATTTGTACCTTATTTTTAAGGTAGCAGAAACTGTCACTTAAATATGCACCTTATCAGCCAGTTACAGATTAGTAAATGAATCCCTACTGTTAATCATCTGAAATTGGATAAACAACTAAAAATCCTGGTAGTTTTCAAAGTTATTTAACTGAATATAGCAAATATAATCTGCTAAAAATAGGTTGTATTTGAGCTTTCATAAACTTAAAAAAAGCTAAAATAACCATCCATACCAAACATTTTTAAAGTCAGCCCCAAAGAAACACAGTTTAAAGATTATTTCCATCGCATTTCCTAAAAATATTTCTGAATGTTTTATTCCAAAAATAACTGACCTTGTCAAGCCCTGGATCAAGTCCCTAATTACTGCAGCCTTTCTGCTTCACGGCAATGACTTCACATAGCTGGTCTGGGCTCAGTCACTGCAATTCACGGTGCTAAGCCAGGCCTCTGTTCTCCATATATTGGAGACAGGTAATGAATCTCACAGCTGGCAGCACACAGGGTAGAGAAAACACACACGAAAACACCACCAAAAAACAAAGGGGAAAAGCCAAAGAGATGTACACAAAATTCTTCCCATCTTTTGGGGTGTTACCAGTCCAGAGTACTACCAAGCTGACTGAAAATAGCTTAGTGACAGCAATTCTTCTGAACAACTGACCCAAGATTCCCCCACAACTCCGTCCCAGAGTTCATCACCACTACAGCAGGAGCAACTTAGCTGTTTTAGAACAGGTTCTGAACCACTACAGTTCACCGCCAGCTTATTAAGGTTCTGAATCAATCATTTATTTTGCTACATGAAGTCCCACTCACAACTTGAAGGAAGTCTTGACACAACTATGAGCACTTGAGTGGCTGTAAGTTCAGAAGCAGAGCAGGCAGCTAGGCTGGGTATGTTGTACATATAGATACATACAATCAAGTCAGGATTCTGGGATTCAAAGCCGGGGGGGGGAGGGGGGAACCATATTGATGGAAGAGAGGAAGCCACTTTTTGCTCATATTCTGTATGCTGAGCATCAAAAAAGAACATCGGTGCCTTAAACAGATTCCAATTAGAAACATTCTGAATTTGTTCAATGTAGCTTTTTGCTCAAGGAGACACTGACAAAATGCACAGTGTATTCAGGTAATTCAGCCTCAAACATTATTGGATGAAATCAGATTAACACCCTGCTCTCCACAAGCAGTAGCAGTTACATGTAGATAGAAAAAACCCTATAAATTACAGGAAATGGGAGTGGCTACACTAAGCAGACATTAAATGTGATTATTCAGGCAAAAGTTTCCTGACCAAGTCAACAAGATGACATCAAGCATTAGTTTCAATACCTTTGTCCTTGAATCACTGTCAAAATCACAGACTGGAGACTTCATCTGCACCACAGTTACTGCTAGATAAGTCTTCTAAAAGACTTGCAAAGTTGAAGCCATGGAACTGTTAGACAAAATCAGCACTTATTTATCTGCTATTCAGTTATCTACCACTGCAGTGCTGCAAGATGCACACTTGCCACCCATATTAGAATAACTAGAGTAGGATCAGAAAAACCATCCTGTCTTCTCATACAATCAGAAGTCTTATATATTCAGTGTCCCAATCATAATCATTCAACATTCCTGACTAAGGTTAGTATCATATCTTGCAGCCAGCAACTTCTTCCCTGTTTTAATTCAGCTGTAGGCATTAACCTAGTTTCCCCACTGGAAAAATTTAGGCTTAAATCTATAGTGGACTGTAGATTTATGTAGGCTAGGGCCAATAAATTAACTGAGGCAGAGACAGTATCTCTAGAACGAAAACAATAGGTGCTTAGATAACAGATACTTGATTTCTCATTAATGTGAGATTGAAATTGCCTATACATTTTTGAAAAATCTAGTCCATTTGGGGTCAACCTTACAGTACTAGAATGACTAAATACTTCTCTTTCATTTTTTTTTTCAATAAAATATACAAGCAATAAAAACCTGAAATCCTGTTTGCTGTCAATATTCAGAATTATAATAGCAAAAATATGCTGATACATAGAAAACACTTAACGAACAAGTGATATCCTCCATAGACATCACAAATATACTACAGGATCATTGGAAAACTTATGGCTTACAGGCTAATCCACTGTAAAAAGACATCAAGTATGTTCTAATATATATGAAAGATTTATCCTAAATATACATACAATCATTATCTCCTATCTGCAGAATTAATTTTTCTCTATGGAAGACTGGTCTACACTTTGGACAATTCAAATTAGCACCATAATCACACAATGAAAATTCGAAGTTTGATATAGTTCTGTATTATAGCTAGACACTAACATTCACAAATTATATGCAATTCCAATCTGTTGTATAAACAACTGGTGAAAGCAACTTGAAAAAAGGGCCAGATAATACAATGCTAAAAATCACAACATGAAGTGGAAACATTAGTATGTTCTTTAAGTGGGAGATGCAGATATGGGTATATTCTATGAACTAAAAAACTCACTATGATGTTTGTATTACAAGCAAAAAACAACAGCAAGTAAGACTCTCAAGCAACACAATCAGATTCAACGGAGCCTGACTTGAATTAAAATTCAGACATGTGCACAAATAACAGTTCTTCCCTTCAAGTTTCAGAGATATGGACTGTCTACAACAGAAATCCATGACTGAAGGTAACTATTCTGTAAGAAAAGTGACAATAAAAGCTTAAAGAAAATAAACATAAGGATGACACTGAGAAAAAAATAAATACTTGTGCTTTACAAGATAACCAAGCTTCTTGCTCTTTGTATGTATTTGCTTTGCCTCCCTGACAATTAGCTGTGCTGAAGTGCTAATACATTTCAAAAAGACAAGAATACTCCAACTATGAGACACATACCTTCAAGCACATTTCAATAAATAAGAAAGCTAGTATATCTAAGGAGTCTATGATGACCTGAGGCACAAACTGTCCCGCATCAAAAGTCAAGCCAAGAGATAAAATTTTGGTACCCCTAACTGTCCTCAAGACTTTCTCTGATGACCGTTTAATGAATTCAAGCGTCATCTGTATCATCTGCTTAAGCTTTGGCAGTGTGACTCTGCTCACCTGACTGCTAAAAACCAAAGCCACAATGAACATGTTATGGCATTGCCCCTTCCAAATAAAATTTATTGAAATTGTGAGCACTTAAATCTTCAGAGAGATCAAAGCATATCTGATATTCAGAACATGACAAAGTATCTCACTTCTTTCTGCTAGTGAAACAGATTTGTGAAATGATTTTCATTGGAAAAAATAAAGTACTTGTGTAAGCTTGTTTTAACTTTTAAATTCTTCTTTAAATATTAGAACAAGACAAGTGATTTTATGAACACTTAAGTCTGAAAGTCTGATGTCATTATTATTACTGAGACCTACAGTGAACTTTGCTGCTCTGGGAAGGCTGAAAGGCATACAGTTCCACCTTGCAACATGAAAACACACTTGCAACAATGCCTGCCACAGTTCTCATTAAAGGATACCACAAAACAAAACTAACTAATAATTACAAACATGTAAACATGCCATCTTGTCCACTCTTGAAAGGCTGCAGCCTAAAAAGCATAAATTGGAAGCAATATGCCTAATTTCATCATGTAGGAAGTGAGAAAGATTGACTTTCATCAGCACTTCACATATAGATATTTAACATTAACAGGCATACAGGTTTACATTAAAACCACTTCTATCCCACAGAAAACAGGAGACTATGAGAAATCCTCTCCTCTTTGCATTTCTGCCATTGCCATGCTACAGCTTGCTATGTTGTTTTCTCTACTGAAATTCTCCCATTTGGTTTGGGGGGTGGGGGGGGAATGGAAAAGCTGGTCTAGAAGCACAAACCTCTGCCTCTACCAACATGAGAAGCAAACTGCCTGTGCAACCGTGCCAGCATGACAAAGCAGGAAATGCTAACCTAAACTTTGGTTCCAAATTTGGATGCACACTCAACACAGGCCATTCCAGTACAGTGTTTATGACCTCAGAACGCCAAGACAGAAGTTATGTTCAAAGGTTTTTGACTTTTGAAAGCAAGGAAATCCAGTAACAACCCTGAAAAAAACAACTAGAAAATGAAAGTGCTCAAAAATTTAAAGAAAACATAACAGCACTGCAAAAGCATAATGTATGCAACATTAGGGGACAATATTTCGTAAGTGTGAGTGGGCTTTTTTTAAGCTCAGCATATCTTAGACACAGATAAACATGTAAGCAAGGAGTCAGTCTACAATGTGTGATTTAAAAATCAAAGCTGTTGTGTGCCTACAAGCACAATTAGACCTGATCTCCTAGATATGCTATTTACATGTATTTGGGACACTATTTAAGCCATTACGGCAAAACATGCTGATCCCTACAGATCAACACAAAGTTTTACTGTGTGAACCCATCAGCCACAATGTTACTGTAGCTACAAATGGGTTTAATCACATATTTGGGAAAACTAAAAAGCAGCAGTTAACATAAAATTGTTTGATGGTCATACAAGGTATGACTAAAACCCTTGGGGAAAAAAGAAGTGGTGTTCAAAATAAATGCCATTACACACAGGATACCTTCCAACTTTGAGGTCAGAAATAGGTCTTTCCAGCTCTTAGAATATTTTTGTGTTCTCAGAATATCCTTAATCAGCTGAATTTCATTTGGATTTCGGTTTGCTTCAAAATTTCTTATTTATGCTTTTGTACATATGTGAAATGCACGGCAGAATAAAAGGCTTTCACCAAGACTGCACACGTCCTGGTAAGTCATCAATACAGTGTTTCTTGCATTAGTCTAAATCCAGAGAGTAACTTATTCATCACTGTGAATTAAAAATACCTATCCCAAGTCCACTTGGATTACAGAAGCATTATAGTTGGCTTTTCTGTTTCAAAACAACTAAGTTAGCATGTGCTTTTGTTATATCAAATTTGTTTAAAAGTCAAACTCATCTCTAAGCCAGTTTTACCGTATCAATAAGAATTATGATGCTGAAGAACATGTGCAAGATACTCCTGTGAGATTAAAAGCTCATAAAAAGCTTACTGTTATGAAAAGTGCTGTTTCTAGCCACATTATTAACATGAAATTCCACCCTGAAAAATTTTGGAAAAATACCTTGATATATCAACTCAACTGCGTTAAAATCCACTGAGGTAAGTACATTTTATCCTCTCAAACCTCATTCTATACAATACTGCTGAAAAAAAAAATAGAGACGTTCATTATGCAAATAACAATAGGCGAGGAGAAACACAAGGAGTATCACAGAATCAAAGCTTTAGCAATTTCAAACATCCCTCAGATTCAAATTTTCGTAGGGGGCTGTGTTGGTCCTTTGCACATGAGTATCAAAACGCCATTGATAGATACTTTACCTACCTTAGATTCAGAGCTCGGTCTTAGAAACTTCACTACAAACTGCAAATAACTGAAGTACATAGATGGCTCAATTCAATCATCTGTTTACATTTGTACTGTATTATAATAGCAGCTACATTTTTCATGTTTTCTGTTTCCACAGAGAAATGCATCTATTAGTATTTAACCCTTCCATCACCTATAACGAGCTGCATGTTTGCCTCACTCAAAATTACTCAGTTGAATTGTGACTACACCATGTGCTGCCGAACAAGCCATAGCTATAAGGTTTAGGAGTGTATTCCAAGACAACAGAAAATCTGGTACTGAAAGGCTCAGTATTTCAGACTACCTGAAACAATGGAGAAGCTGAACTGGGGAAAACATGACAAAGATAAGTCAATTCACTAAGTGCAAACCTGGGTTAATGAACTACAGTGGGTTTTTCGATTTGACTTTGTGTTTAAATTGTTTTCTTCCTGAAGACATCCAAATCCTCTATTTTTTCCTAAGCTTCCCATAAAAATGCAGAGGTGAAGAGGATCACTGTTTTTAGTGAACGCTAAAAGCTGACACCGTATTTGAAGGTTCATTCTGCTATCATAATCAGCACAAAGCATACTATGGGGGGGGAAACCCCTGTAACTATTCTTGGATTCAAACAATACACACTATCAATCTGAAAATGCTGTAAAAATTACAGGAATGGTAGCCTTAAAATACATGTACTTTCCAAAATCTTGCTGCTGACAAAAACCTTCACAAAAACATGGATCTAACAACCCCAGGCAAGACTAAGGGTTTATAAAGCCATACCATAACATTAGTATCAGAAACAGCTTACAAAAAAAGTCTTCCAGCTTCTTGACAACCTAAATGTGTTGACAGTGTCTCTAAGATCTGAACATGAGATACTGTGATCAGCTAATGCAGCTGTATACTTGGTAACTCAAACGTCACGACCAACTGAGTATGTATTTACTGAAAAAGTAATATGATAAATTCTCATATTAAAAATCCAAGCATTAATGTTGCAATAAAATATGAAGCAGGAGATTTTCCTCAATTTCTGAATGACCGTTCAGCCATCACTCTTGTTCAGGAAGTCAGCTGATGGAGAACTCTGGTCTACTTTGAAAGAAATCAAGTATGGTGAGTCACTGCCATTTAAACAAACAGTTCATACGCAGCAGGGAGACAAGACACCATGCCGTTGGATGACATAACCAAACAATCCCGTAAGCTCGTATCATGTCTTGTCATTTGTATAATAAAAATCTCTTTTACAATTCATATATGTGAAACAAGTGCAACTTAGCAAATATCTCAGAAGCTTGTCAATACACCAAAAAACAAGGATGGTAGTCAAAGAATGTTAAGCCAGAGAAAATTCCCAGAGAAAAGCTTAATAAAAGTTTGGATTTATTACTTCATGTAACACCACACCTAACATAATCTAAACGTTGCATTTTTAAAAAATTCTCTTCTCCTCCTGCTTTAGGATAATCACTCTTCAAACACATTTGCTATATTTTACTTAACTACTATTTTATGTCTTATAATTTGTAGTTGCTTCAAAAAAGTGAAACATCACTATGTTCTGAGTGAAAACTACTTCAAAATGCAACTGAGCGTTCTGATCATTTTTATTACCCTGATGAACATGTAAGTTTCTCATACCATGTACACTTAAATACCCATTTATCAAGCAAATTTTAGGTAGCAGATAGGAACAACAGGAAGTTGTCAGGATAAAGTGACAGTGCTCAAATGCCAAAGTGAAGCTGAAGAAAGTTAACTGCCCTGGATCTCATCCTGCAAGTGTTGAAGGACCAGTTAAGTGCTCCAAAATTTTATCCAATATATGAAAACCCACTACTTTGATTAGTAGAGCCAAAATGGGAACCTGTGACTTCAGCTGCAGATGACACGGCACTTGCAATATATTAATCTATTTTTGCAGGCACTAAAAAGAGTTAGAATTTCTGTTTAGTCACCTGACTGCACATGTGAACACCTCTTCAACAGCAAACTCCACATGTGGAACAGAGCAAAAAACATGCATAAGCAAGGGTGGTTTCAAGCCCTGATACAGACTTGTAACCAAAACAGATCAAAGGAAAAGTCACTGCTCCACCGACAAAAGAATAGCTATTTGCAAGTAATGAACACTACTAGTAAGTCAAAACAGTCATGACAACAACTGCCCACTTGATTGAGTAGCTAAGCACTGCTGGTTCACTTAGAACAAATTATTTGACATGGGTTTAATTAGAATGTTATAATTATCAGCAGCAATGGGAAAGAGCAAGTATTTCATCTGTGCGCCTACTATGGTGTTTTAAAAAACTTCATATAGCTCATGTAACTAAACAAAAACATCAGAAAATGGGGAAGATTAGCACACAGATATATAAGAGGACAGCAGATGGTAATAGACAAAAAAATAACCATGTGTGGAACTAGCAGAGTTTGGGTTTGTTGTTTGGTTGGGGGTTTTTTAATAAGTTTCATCACTAAACTGGCATTTTAAAAATGTTTAGGCTTGCTTGATCTCATCTAGTGGCAAAGCCATAAAATGCAACATGAGACTGAAATTTCCTTTCCAAACAAACATGGCATATTATCACATAGACTCTGCCTAGACTGGAAAGGGGAGGGGGAGAAAGGGGACTTACTTTCACAACCACATTCCCATGTTAAATACCAAGAGCAGTAACTAATCCTCAGATAGTAGAGGGAACATTACATGAGAACAACAAACAAAAAAGGGGAGATTCAAGCTGGTACATCCCACATGAAATATACACTATATACTTTGCCCAATACTAATAAGGTCCTTTAGGCAAAACAAATCCAGGGTTTGATCCAGTGCCAGAAAGAACTGCATACGCTTCCTAAAGCACTCGTTTAACCTAGAGTTGCTGTCTTTTAGCAACTCATACTACTAAGCCCACACAAGAAAAAAAGCCCTGCTTTAAAGTGATAGCTGAAAAACAGACATTAGAAAAGCTTGGCTTCTCAGGGCTCTGATACAACAGGCAGGTTTATAAAAATACAGGTATGCAGTGGAAAGTTGTGGTAAGCTCACTGGAAAGAAACCATTTTGAAAAAGTTGTGCTCCATTCTGTACTTTTGGACATGCAGTGTTGTTAGTAAAAAGGCTCATCTCCCAAACTGTACTTAATTGATTATATAGTAGTGTATTAGAGAAAGCAAAGCTTCCATGACCCCACCAGGCTCACCAGATAAGGTTCTGAAACATAGACTGGACACAAAAAAGAAACAAAGTTTATATTAGAAGGTCAACTTGAAGGCTACCTCACAGTTTAAAAAGTGAAGAGTAACTAAAAAAAAAGTTGGCTACCAAACTACAGTCATCAACTGCATTTCTTCAAACTATCTGAGCATTGGTTATTTATGAAGAAGACCCCATACTGCGTATCTCATGAAGATGCCACTTGGACAACTAGCTAATTGGTGTCTCTAGGTAGTTTGTGGTTTACAGTTTTTCTGCCTATTAATAGTCAACCTACCTGTCCATAGTTGTCTATGCCAGTTACTAATCTATTTAAGTTTAATAAATCAAAAGCTGTCCTTAGGGACTGGCCAAGTGTCGTAAGTCCTTCTGCCTGAAGGTTTTTCAGTTCATTCATAAACGTTGCATGGTTTTCCTTCCAGCCAGCCTGAAAAGAAAAATGTGAGAAGACTTATTCTCCAGATACGAGCTCCGCTTTCCTGTTAGGCTACAAAGTGCCTTCCTTGCTGCATGCAGCTCACCACAAATGCTAACGAAACACCTTTGAAGTGACTGATATTTAGTGTCGTTCCATGAAGCCTGAAAAGACGTCCTTCTTTTAAACCTCAGAGCTCCCCACGTATAAAATGAAGATTTTTGATTTGTTCCACAGGGTAAGTTTCTGGGAAGTCACCGATGCACAAACCTTGCAGCTATTTACGTAGCTCTCCCACAGCCCTTCCCAGATGGAAGCCGACTGCACTGCGAAGCGATCTCCAACCGGTTCAACGTCCTGTGTCCTGCAGACCACCGCCCCCATCCCCCTCCCCCTCGCCCCCACCCACACCCCCTCCAGCAATGACAGTTCTTCACTGTTTCCCCTCATGCCGCTCATTTTTCCCCTTTCTTACCCCTGTTTCCTCAGAGCCCCCAACCAGCAGGGCGGTGGGGATGGGCTGTGCGCAGC